>CM060415.1:92681079-93881079 GCA_030545235.1 Helianthus tuberosus | reverse complement strand
TTTCAATCTGTTCGAGAAGATATAATATCTTTGATCGAATACTCTAGTGCTAAAGACCTCTGGAACAAATTGAAAGCTAAATGTATAGGAAGCACAGAAATTGTGAAAAACAAAAAGAAACTACTTAGAAAAGAGTTTGATTTGTTTGGGTGTTTAAAGAATGAATCAGTTTGTAAAATGATTGAGAGGTTTGGGCATCTGAAGCTGGAACTGGTGAGACACGAAATTTCCTATTCTCGAGAAGAGCTAGTCGACAAATTGTTTGATGCATTGCCAGATGAGATGGATTGGCAATATTATGCTTTGATGTTGAAGAATACTATCAAGCCGCCAGAAGCGTTGACAATAGACTTGTTGATTGAGAGATTAGAGAGTCATGAGTTGGAGTTAAAGAAGACGCACAAAGTCAAACACTCATCATATCAGCAGAACTTAGATTTGTATTATCCAAAGAGCATGATGCCAAAGAGTACATCTCCCAAGACAGCGTTTTCTGCTGAGAATGTCTCCACAACAAGCAAAGAAAGTCAAGGCAGTGGATATCATAGTGGGTCTTCATCAAATTCAAACCAGTCTGATGCAAAGAACTTATTTCAATGCAACATCGCTGTAGACTTAAAGAACGCTCAGAACTTCAGCGAGGAGTCTGCCAAACAACAGATGGTTTTTCTAGCATCTGTGCTAGAATCTTATGAAAGTCTTGTAGCAGGGAAGATAGGCAATACCAACCTGACAAAAGAAGATTATGATCAGATTGATCCTGAGGAGATGGAACTGATCGACATAAGGTGGTGTATGGCCAGTGTTGTTCGTCGTGCACAGCGTTTCATGGAGATAACCGGGAGGAAGTCAATTGGTGGACCATCTACCAAGTTGGGCTTTGATAAGTCTAAGGTGACGTGCTTCAAGTGCAAACAGAAAGGTCACTTTAAGCGTGAATTCAGAAACGCGTATGCTGATGAGTCTGAAAACCCATTTAGAGAAGACTACTACAAGAAGGCAATATATCATCAGAACAAATCAGAGCCACCAAGAATGAAGCAGATTGAAGATAACAAAGAAAAATCTAGAGCTCTTGCGATGATTCACGACGATGAAGGTTTCGACTGGAGCGAGTTGTTACCTGAAGAGGATGCGGTTGGATATGCTTTCATGGCAAAAACTAAACCTATTCCTTGGAAATATAACAGAACTAAAGAACAGAAGTATAATCACAGAAAGTTGTTAGCCACGAACAAATTGATCAGAATATCTGGTATATATACTGAAGAAAAAAGAGCAAAAAGATGGGATCCAGACAGAGAATGTTATCTTGACCCCTATGGAAACATTGATATTGATCATAACACTCTTGATGTGGAAACCATAATCCATGAGTATAAAGTTGAAGATGATTATTGGCAAAAGAAATGGTGGGGAAGCGGAGAAGAAGAAGAGAAAGAGAAGAAGGAAAAAGAAGAGAAAGAGAAGTCAAAGAATATTGACACTGGGATCATTGACACGACGCAAGAGTTGAATGTTGAAAACATGGGAAAGATGGCTGACAAGGTGCTGGCAGCTAAGGCACTTGAGGTAGATTCTAAATCTGTCTCTGAGTCTAAAAGCCAGGTCAATTCAAACGCGTCAATGACTGAGTCAGGTAAGAAAGTCAATGGTGATGTTGACTGTAAAAATTGCATCAAGGAATACAAAGTTTGTAGCACAATCACTTATCTCAACGGTAAGAAGGTTGAAGATCTGACTGCTAGAGTCAGAAGTGTTGAGGATCAAATTCTTGATCGTGATAAATCGGTGAAAGCTTCAACTGAACGATTAAAAGAATTAACTAATAAAATCGAAACTGATAAAATTGATCATGAAAAGGTTAGGAAAGAAAATGAGAGGTTAGTTCTTGAAAATCGTCAGATCACTGAAAAATTTGAGAAGCTTAAAAGCACGGTTAAAGATAATGATGATAGAAATGGTAAAACATACAAAGAAAATTGCCAATTGCAATGTGTTTTGAGAATCAAAGAAGAATTAATTAACAAACAATTGGATGAGATTGCTAAATTGAAACTTCAGTTTGAAGAAGCTAAGATTGAGAATGAACGTATTAATTTGAAATTGAACAGTTACAGCTCTGCAAGCTTTGTTTTGCAACACATTATTCCCAAACCCATCGGGAAAGACAAAGCAGGTGAAGATGTATACTGTGATGGAACTGGGGTCGGGTTTCATCAAGTTCCACCCCCAGTTCTTGACAATTATTCGAAAAAGCAATCTGGGCTGGTTAATCTTGAAGAAGAAAATGAAGTGAAACTTCCTGATTCAATTGATGTGACATTTTCTTCATCATCTGATGATGATAGTGTTCAGACAGAGATTGTTAAAAGCACAGCTGAAAGTGTTTTGAATAGTGATTCAGCTGGAGATGATGAATGTTTCTTGAACAAATACATTCCGAAACAAAAGTCCAAAAACAACTTAGGTGATGAACCGGGTCTTGTGATGTACAAGATGACTGGATCTGATAAGTTGTATTCGGATTCTGAGTTTCCTCTGGAGAATGTAAATGTTTCAAAATTGACAAATGTGTTCAAAATGGTTGAAATTGATTTGTCTGAAGTAAAAAGTTTAAAACAAACAAAAAGGCAGATGAATTTTGAGAAAGATAAAGCTTACTACAAGAAACCTGTTGTTCAACCAAGTTTTTATAACAATAATCGAAACAATTGGTCAGGTGGATATCAGGGTGGTAAGAATTATCAAAGAAAGAATTTTCAAAACAAAAGGTTTGTTGAGAAGAAAGTGTTTGTGAATGGTTCAAGTTCACTTTCTGATGAGGAAAATGAAATTTTTTCAAAATCAAATGAAGACTTCTTTAAGAAGAAAGCCTCACAACCTCAGTCTGAAGGCACAAGTCGGGTAGTTGATACTCGTACATGCTTTAGATGCAACAAAGTTGGTCACATTGCAAGAAATTGCACCAACTTCAAACCTAAGACTGAAGTTGTTGAGAATCAAAAGAAGAAGGTTGATGCAAAAGGAAAAGCTCCAATGGTTGTTGAGAAAGTTTTGAAAAATGAGAAAACAAAAGTCAAAATTGAACCTGTTAAGAATGTGGTAACTAAAAATGAAAAATTTTATAAACGGGTTGCATCATCTCAACAAACATGGAAACCAAAATCTGAGAAACAAATTTCAACTCCACAAGAGAAGAAGTTTGTTCCTAAAGAGATTCTTCAAAATGAAACCAGATATGAAAATATTCCAATTTCTTATGAAAATTTTGTGAAAAAGAATGGTTCATTGGAAAATGAGGTTAAAGTTGAAATTAAAGAGGTTGTTGATAACAAATTGGAAATGAATGATAAAAACTTTCCACCTCTTAAATCGGTTGTAAAGTGTATTGATGAGATTAAGTTACTTGAGTCTGATGAGGCTTGGGCAGCTTATTTCAGTTAATCAAGTTTTGACATGCCGGAGCTTCCTAGTTGGTAATTGTGAAGCATGAATCGGCATCTTTATTGAATTGTTTGTGATATGTGCAGGAACTTCCAAGAACTATTTCACGATGGATTATGGATAGTGGAGCGTCTCGACATATGACAGGAAAGACTGCATTGTTGTATGATGTTAGAAATATCAATGGTGGTTATGTGGGATTTGCAGGAAATCAAGGTGGTAGGATTATTGGTGAAGGAACGTTATCCAATGGGATTGTTACGTTTAAGAGAGTTAACTACATTGCTGAGCTGGAAAATAATCTACTGAGTATCTCACAGATTTGTGACAGGATGTATACCACTCACTTCACAGACAAAGAATGTTTGATCTTGAAACCAGGATTTGTTATCCCTGAAGAATGGATTATCATGAGGGCACCTAGAGTGAATGATCTGTACGTGTTGGACATGAGCGTAGCTACTACAACCACGGGTCAGGCTCACTGTTTTGTGTCTAGAGCAACAGAGAAAGAATCGAAGTTGTGGCACCGGAAGATGGGGCATATACATCTTAGAAAAAAGAATCACTTGGTGCACAATGACTTAGTTTTGGGAGTTAATATCAAAGGATTTCATCTGGAAGGGGAGTGCATTAGTTGTATAAAAGGCAAGCAGAAGAAAAAGTCACACCCTAAAAAGCAAGTCAATTCAGTTTCCAGACCGTTAGAGAGACTACATATGGATCTGTTTGGTCCAGTAAACGTCAAAAGTATTACAGGGGATCTCTACTGTCTTGTAGTTACTGATGATTATTCTAGATTTTCGTGGGTATCATTCTTGAAGTCGAAAGATGAAACGTTTGACAGTTTGATGGCGTTGTTCAAAAAGATTGAAAATCTGTACCAAAGGCGTATCAGAAGAATTAGAAGTGATAATGGTACTGAATTCAAGAACAACAAGATGGAAGAATTTTGTGATGAAAGAGGTATATTCCATGAGTTTAGTGCTTCGTACACTCCACAGCAGAATGGAGTTGCAGAACGCAAAAACAGGACGCTAATCGAAACGGCCAGAACAATGCTTGCTGATTCAAAGCTACCGATAAATTTTTGAGCAGAAGCAGTTTCCGCTGCATGCTATACGCTCAACAGAGTTCTCACTGTCAAGAAATTCAACAAAACATGTTTTGAGTTGATCAATAACCGCAAACCGAACCTGAAGTATCTCGAACCGTTCGGGTCACCCTGTACTGTTCTAGAGCCTTTTGGAAAGTTTGGTCCGAAGAGTATTGAAGGGATATTCATAGGTTATGCAAGTCCGTTACGACGAGTCTTCGTTCCAAGTCTGAAGCGGATTATTGAAGCTCCAAATGTTGAGTGTCAGGGGTATACTATGCCGCCTCAGAACCCCGGTGACTCATGGCGTTTTAATTAAAACAACTTGTGGGATTCGTTTGACAAGATGGAAGAACAAGAAGAAGAAGAAGAAGAAGATTTCTTTGACGAGTTGGATATTTTGCGACAGTATGAAGAATCACAGGAAAGGTTCCCAGCTGAGTATTCAAGAAGACCACGACAAACTTTAAATGATGATGAAGTAGGTCCAAGCAATGCTGGTGAACATGATGATGTCCAACAGGATGAAGTTGCTCAAGATAATCAGACGGCACAGAATGGTAATCAAGAATTTGAAAACATGCCAGTATTTGATCGTGGTGATTCAGATTCTGAGGGGGAGCAATTTCAGATCTCAAGTCAAACAAACCCAGTCAGTGAACAAGGTGCAAATCAGAATGTTACTAATCTGGAAGGTGATGTAGATGTTTCAGGCGAAGTGATGCCACGAACTCTTACTTATCATCCAGAGGAGTTGATCATTGGAGAATTGCAAACAGGCGTCCGCACTCGAAGACAGCTTGATAAAGGGCATACATGTTTTTATACAAAAGTTGCTCCTTTGCAAACTGAGTTCTCATTGAGTTGTTTTATCTCACTGGTTGAACAGAGGACTTATAAAGAGGCGCTTACTGAAGATTCTTGGGTCAATGCAATGCAGGAGGAACTTAGCCAATTCGAGAAGTTAGGTGTGTGGAAGTTAGTGGATTTACCTAATGGTCAGAGGAAGATAAACACCAAGTGGGTGTTCAAGTGTAAGAGAGACGATATAGGAGTTGTGGTTTGTAACAAAGCTCAACTCGTAGTTCAGGGTTTCTGTCAGCAGGAAGGTATAGATTTCACTGAAGTATATGCTCCAGTTGCTAGACTAGAAGCGATCAGAATCTTCCTGGCATTTGCATCTTGGAAAAACTTCAAAGTATATCAGCTAGATGTTAAATCGGCTTTTCTCTATGGGAAGGTAAAAGAGGAGGTTTATGTCGGTCAGCCACCGGGCTTTACCGATCCACATCACAAAGACAAGGTCTACTTGTTAGATAAAGCGCTGTATGGTTTACACCAGGCCCCGAGAGCTTGGTATGAGACTTTGTCTCAACATCTTCTAGCCAACAGTTTCATTCGTGGAAAAGTGGATGCCACTCTCTTCACCAAAGAGGTCGACGGACATCTTCTGATAGTTCAAATATACGTGGACGACATCATATTTGGGTCAACAAATGAGAATCTATGCAAAGATTTTGAACGAGTTATGAAGCAGAAATTGGAAATGTCATCGATGGGTGAGATGACATTCTTTTTGGGTTTACAGGTTGATCAACTGCCCAAAGGAATTTTCATACATCAAACGAAGTACGTTCATGATATCTTGGAGAAATTCGGGATGTCAGATTCTACTCCAGCAGCCACCCCATTAGCAACGAATCATGGGATAAACCCTGATCTCACCGGAGAGAAGGTAGATGAAACGATGTATCGTTCCATGATCGGATCGCTGATGTATTTGACAGCTTCAAGACCCGATATTATGTACCCAACCTGCCTCGCAGCAAGATTTCAATCTAACCCGAGAGCTTCGCATATGGTGATTGTTAAAAGGATATTACGCTACCTGAAAGGAACTCCATCATTGGGGTTGTGGTATCCAAGAGAAGGCGATTTTACGCTCGAAGGGTATTCCGATTCCGATTTCGGATGCTGCAAAGTTAATGCTAAATCAACAACAGCAGGGTGCCAGTTTTTTGGATCACGATTGGTCACCTGGCAATGCAAAAAGCAAACCTCTGTGGCTTTATCCACATGTGAAGCGGAGTATGTATCTGCTAGCAGTTGCTGCTCTCAGATCTTGTGGATCCAGCAACAGATGCGCGACTACGGTTTGCAATTTCTAAACACCCCTATCTTTGTTGATAATGAGGCAGCGATTAACATTACGAAAAATCCTGTTCATCACGCTAAAACCAAACACATTGAGATTTGTCATCACTTCATTCGAGATTGTTTCGAGAAGAAGTTGATACGAATTGAGAAAATCCACACTGACGAACAAAAAGCTGATTTACATACCAAAGCATTTGATAAAACTCAGTTTCAATATTTGCTAAAACTGAATGGTATGAAGTTTTTATCGGTGTTGGAAGAGATCATTGGCGTTGATGAAGGAGATATTGTAGATGATGTTGGGAAGCAATCTGCAATGGTTTGTCGATTTTTTACCTGTTTTGGTATTTAGGGGGAGGTATAGGGTAATATTTTCAGAAAATACAAAAACAATAAAAAATGACAAAAATACAAAAACATGAGATATTTTTCAAAATCCAAAAACAATAGAAAACCAGAAAAGAGTTTGTGTAAAAAGGGAAAATGATAGTACATCGGCTTGACAGTTACAGTATGCTAAAGAAATGGAATGTTTAAATGAGTTAAACAGTCTTGCTGATGATGATAAGACAATAAAATTGCTTAGCAATGCTGTTGTAAAAAAGATCCTCTAAAGGGGACACACCCAAAAGTTGAGTCATGATCTCTCTGCTGAACGGTAGTTCTGACCTGAGCTCTCATGATTCTTCATAATTTATTAACCCCTTACAGATGTCATTTGTGTTATACTCACCTGTAAGACTGAATATTGGGATCTGGATACAGGAGTATATTCAAGAGGTGGAACACATGTTTAAGTTTAAGTCTCTAAAATACTAAATCCATATCCTGGACAGATTGAAATTTGTGTGGAAATTTAAAGTGGATCAGTATATCGACAATCTAAGCGAATTGTTTAATTCTGAGTATGTAATTGTAGCTTAACGGTACTTGTGACTTGCCGAATAGCTGATATGATTCCCTAACACGCTCGCAAAAATATGTTTGTAAATAGTTTACTTTTACCGCGTTTTAGTTTTGTATTTCATTTTCTAGTTTAGAAGTTTTATTCAAAATCCAAAAAGATTTTTCATTTCTGCTTTATTTTTGACAAACCAAAGTGGAAAGTTGATCTTCAGATTCGAATTGAAGCAGATGCAGGAAGTTTCTGGACTGGATGATGAGTTTGGAGCTAAACATGATAAGTTTGTGAAATTGGAAAGATAAAAGCAAGTTCATTAATTTGAAACTTGTAAATTTTTAGAAATGTTTGAACTTATTTGTTTTCAAAAAGTCAGTGTGAATTTTCTCTGATCAACCAAGGTCATTAAATTGGACTTGGTATATTAATTGAGTAATCAGGGTCATTAATTTGGACCTGAATACTTAAGTGGATTTCTAACACTGAAGGTTAAAGGGTAAGTTTTGATTTGAAACTATTTTTATCATATATCTTATATTTGGGTAGAGTATATGCAGGTTTCAGGAATCCCCATGGCAATGAAAAGGTCAAAGTTTGAACCAGAATTAGAGCATTAGTCTACCGTGAGGGGGAGTCTGTGAAAGGGGGAGTCAGGATTCTGGATCAACAATCAAAGGGGAAATTGAAGATGGAGCTAGTTTGAGTTTCTGAACTTGTGTGAAGAAAGAGTTTTTGCAATGAGAAGACAGAGTTGGAAAGAGACCAAGATTGAAGACTCAATGCCAAAGACTTCGTTAACATCCAAGGGGGAGTCTGTTGGTGCACGAAATGTCTGTTAACTACGTCTTAGTTAAGTCTTAGGTCTAGATAGTTTGAATTAGAGTTAGAAAACAAGTTTAGTGGATTAAACATGTAATTTCGCTCCAAATGACACTTGTGTCATTAGAAGCGAAATCAGGATATTATGTAAGCTTGTAATTTCGCTCCAAATAGGTCTAGGTGGTGATTTCGCTCCTAAGTGATCTTAGTGATACCGCTCGTAATGTATCGTGTGGTTTGGAGCGGAATCAGGCTGGCTATATATAGGTCTTGGTTGAGTTCATTTGTAACAGTTGGAGAGGAATTAGGTCTTGGTGTAGGTGTCGAAACTCTGTCAAAATTCTGTAAGAAACACGTGTAAAGACTTGCAATCAGTATTAGAAAGAAAGATTAAGAGGAAACAAGTTGTTGTGACTCCGTTTACTTTGATTTCGCCTCTGTAAACGAAGATGAACTGCTTTTACTGACATTTAGGGTCACGCACACGGTCCAACAACCCTCAAGTTCAAAAGGACCAAGCCGGATTTGTTTGATTCCGATGCTGTGGAGTTTAGGTGTGGAGAAGAATGGTATAGCATTTCAGTCACCCAATTTGGTATCAATCTCGGGCTATATAACGAAGAGGACGCGGCTGAACCTGAGTTTACCGAAGCCATCCGCGAACTACCAAACAACTTCCGCCAAGCTGCTTGGGCATTGACAGGAGACGGCCACTACAACCCAAGCTCCACGAAGAGCACTAAAATTAGGGACCTGCTCATCCGCTACATTCACCGGGTCATTAGTGGTTCGTTGTGCTAAAGGGATAACAGTGGTGGGGTGGTGAATTTATGAGAACTTACTGTCCTTTATTGCCTCGTAACTCACTAACCCATCGATGTCGCCCACATCTTGCTTTGAAACATGGCTGCCAATATAGCAACCCTCCTAAAAATAATTTCGACACCCTAAAAATATTTAGAGTTCCCCTATACATCCTAAAATACATCCCGTATACGAGAAATGGCCCAAAATACCTTTATTTTTATTAAGATTAATTAAAAATCAGATTTTTAGTCTCTGGCGGGCCGTGAAGACCCAGCCTTGGTTTTACGCGGGCCGCGAGCGCTTGGCAACGAGGCTGTCACACCCTGGCTTTGCGGAAGCGTGGGTTTATTTGGTGTGACTTCTTAATACCATAGCTTAATCACAACAAAGCTATATGAAATAAAACCGTGATAATCATCCATTGATTCAAGTTTTAAAAGTAAAATACCACAACATTGTTTTCAAACGTCGACACATGCAACGAAAATACAACACCACGAAATAAGATCTTGTTCAAAAGACACAACCACAAACATGAAATAAACACAGCTTAAGAATTGTGACTCGTCCAGGCAAAAGTCACAACCCCTAAACTTGGATGACATCACCCTTCTTACGCAGCTTGAAAACATAGCATACTTCGCCAGATCCTAATTCCCTGAAATACATGTAAGTTGAAAAATCAACAAAAATGTTGAGCGAGTTCATGTGAACGTGAGTATGTAAAACCTTTGTAATACATTGGTAAGTATAAAATCCCTGTTATGTAGCAAGTAAGGAAATAAAGAGATCACCAATGGTTTGCAAGGCCATTGATATGTGTGAAGTGCAGTAGGAAGACTCAAACCTAGCAGATTTTTGCGTCGGGTACAAAGTCACCCCGAGGTCCGTTCTGTTGGGCCTGGAGTTGGGCTCGCTACACCCAGATAGATCTACCGCTAATGACCCTCGGTCCTACAATGAGGATTAATGGCCTCCAGTTTCCGCCTACCCACTCACATGATCTAAGTAGTAACCCTCCTTACGCTAACCATACCATGTAAAAAGTATTCGTAATCATAGTAACATGTATTTCACCCCCGAAGTATAAAAACTGAAAACAGTTAAGAGAAAAGGGGGACATGAACTCACTGAAGTGCGTCTCGAAATAGTAAATCCCAAATCAACCTGCTGCGTGACGACCTACACGTACTAACTTCTATTAGACGGACGGCCGTGCCTTGGCTTAAGGTTTAACGTTTTTGGGAAATAGTTAGGCAACTATTTCGTATTTCCACTTCTTAATTATTTAATAATTATATTCCTTCCCAAGGATGGGGGTTTTAATACATGTGCGTTTTTGTAATTCCAAAAATATATTATTAAGTCTCACTTAATAAAATATATTTTTATTCATTTGTCTAAAATATTCTATCTCCAGAATATACATATTTTTCCCAAAAATATTATATTTTATTCCATACGATTTCCAAAATAATACTTTTATCAAAATACGCATTTAAGAGTATTTTTCCGGCAATACATAAGTTACATTTAAAGTTCGGGTGGTAATAATAATACCGGTGTAACTTAGATATTTATTTGTGAAGGCGTTGGTGTTATTTTGGAGTCGTTACTTTTTAGTGTATACGAGTTATATTATTTTTACCCTAAAAATAATATATGTGTAGTTCACAAAATAATCATAAAATCACACTAGCGTTTTACTATGAGATATATATTCTAAATATATATTTAACAAGTTTTATTTACGAAAATCCACCTCCGAATACTTGGGTATTTTATAATAAAAATCATGGCGAAGTTTGTTTGGAAAACAAGTCAAAAATACTTGTCACCAAAAATATTCTAAGTGTTATTTTCTGGAAAAATTTCGCCAGAGTTCCCTCTGTAACTGGAGGTGGCCACGCTTACTAGCCTATCATTTTCTTTTCAAAATTCAATCAACAATTTTCCAATCATCAATATACAATATTCAATCATCGAACTAGTAAAAAATAAGCATAAATCGCAAACACATGAACTTGTAAGTTGTGTAAAAGTATGTAGTAACTTCCCAACATATTTAGTAGATCTTTCCATCTTTAAAAATAAAATCAGCCTCTTGGAAACTTTATTTTTAAAGAAAATGTAACTTTACAACTTCTAGTCCAAAAACTACGAAATTATTCCTTTGTTAAACCTTTTGTCACACAAGTGTTTACACACTTGTTAGTTTGCAAAAATGCTTTTGGTTGTGTAAGATCCGGCTTTTAAACAAGATTTGCATCTTACACTTGGTTCTTCGAAAATCCCACTTGTAGATCTTTAGATCTGCTAGTTTAAAACTCTATTTTACCAGAAAAATCACTTTTACACAGGTTCATGTTCATGTGTGGAAGGGTTCACCATCTTGCTACTTTTACACTTAACATATTGCTTCATGTTCCATGAACATGATCTAGCATGGTTAGATGACGATCCGTTCCACTACTAGCCACTAACAACATAAAATAATCCTTTCTAAACAAGATTTACAAGATTTACACCAATAGTTACCCTTTATCCATCAAGCTTATCTTTCAATCAAGACTTTATGTTTTGATCTTTAGTGTTCTTGATTTTTATCCGTTAAATCTCTTATTAACCACAACCACTTTAAACATGAACAAGGAAGTGTTTAGAAGCACTTACAACTAGCTCGAGGCTAGGGAAGAATCAAAGCGAAAACAAGGTGGATAAAAGCAACGTAGTGAGGTTCTTTAGATTCCGAAAGCACCGAGTCTCCTCGTATGTCACCTTGCACCTTGGGATGTATGTGGAATAGCAAGATCAAACTTGAATGGTGATGGTGGGTGGGTATGTGTTCTCGGCCGAACACTATGGAGAGAAGAGAGAGAGCAATTTGTGTTGTGGTTAGTGAATGAAATGTTCTTATCTCCAAAACACTCTTATAGACCATCCTTTTCTATTAACCATTATACAAAGTGTTCCCAAGATATTAGGCAATCTAAATAAAATAATCAAAGATTGTGTGGTGTGTCCCCACATGGGGAAACCGATCGGATCATGGGGGGGGGGGTTATGGTTTGATTTGAATGGATAGTTAAGTGTTTAGTTTGTTTAGTTAGGAATTTAATTAGTTACTAGTGTGTTATGTAATATAACGGGTGTTAGGGTGTTCGGGGACCCTAACTAGCTCAGAAAAGTGTAAACAATGTCATTGACAATATTTTTATGTTCCGGGTAAAGTCCAGTTGTTCGGTTGGATATTAATCCGTTGAAGTGTCAAGTAAAGCTTTTAAGTGCCTTTTATAGTGTTTTTAGTGACACAATAAATCCCCGACACTTTGGAAAGTGTCTAACATTATTTTACCAAGATTTTGCACTTTACTAGTTATGTTAAATGCTGAATTTTTGCATAAAGTGCAGAATTTTGTAATTAACACATGTTTTAGGCACATCCGGTCACTCTAACTATCACCTAGTGACGCAGTTCTACAAACCTCATCTCCCTACACTCACTACTAGTGTAGTAATTTATTCCCGGCTCATACTGGCCTTAGAGACAATGTCTGTTTAGGTGCTGGCAATGTCAGCATGTTTACTGGGTTATCCGTATAGTGTGCTCACTGTGCTTTTGTGCATCAAGGTTGTCACTGATGTTTGTGTGTAAATAATAGAGTGACAGTAATAAAGTATGATGCATGAATATGTATGTATCAGAAATCAAGAAGCAGTTTAACCACAGTTGTAAGCAAGCACAGTAATTAAGCATTAATCAAATGTTAATTAATTCGTACGGATACCTGATTTGGTGAGGGTTGTCACATTCTCCCCCCGGTAAATAAATTTTGTCCCAAAATTTTAGGCTCTGCTTCTAGTTGCAGGGGTCTTAGGAAATAAATGGGGGTATTTCTCCTTCATACGATCCTCACGTTCCCACGTGAATTCAGGCCCATGTCTTGCATTCCAACGAACTTTGACGAGCTTGACACTACTCCTGCGTGTTTTGTTAACTTTCCAATCCGTCACCTCGATGGGTTCTTCGGTAAAGTGGAGCGTGTCGTCGATATGAACTTCGTCAACAGGAATGATCACTGTTTCTTGTGTTGGACTCTTCCTCAAATTTGATACATGGAATGTATCATGAACACCATTGAGTTCAGCAGGTAGGTCCAATTTATAGGCTACAAGCCCAATCCTTTGCAGGATTCTGAAAGGGCCAATGTAACGCGGATTCAACTTCCCACGCTTTTCGAAGCGTGCCACACCCTTCCAGGGTGAAACTTTTAATAAAACCATATCCCCAACTTGAAATTCCAAAGGTTTCCTCTTTGGATCTGCATAGGCTTTCTGTCTGTCGCGAGCTGCCTCGATGCGCTTTCGAATTTGTCCGATCTTGTCCGTCGTCTCTTGGACTATTTCAGGACCAACGAGTTGTCTATCATCGGCATCAGCCCAGCATAAGGGTGATCGAAATTTGCGTCCATAAAGCGCTTCAAATGGCGCGGCTCCAATGCTTGTGTGGTAGCTGTTGTTGTATGAAAACTCGACCAATGGTAAATGATTATCCCAGCTACCACCTAGATCCATTACACATGCTCTCATCATATCTTCCAATGTCTGAATAGTTCTTTCACTTTGGTCATCAGTTTGCGGATGAAACGCGGTACTTAGATTCAATTGTGAGCCAAAAGCTTCTTGGAAGGATTGCCAAATCCTTGATACAAATCTCCCATCTCTATCAGAGATAATCGAGAGAGGCACTCCATGACGTGCAACAATCTCTCGCATGTATATTTCCGCCAGTTTACTAGTGTTATCCTTCTCTTTGATTGGCAGGAAGTGTGCGGACTTGGTCAGGCGGTCAACTATTACCCAAATAGTATCATGGCCTCTGGGCGTCTTGGGCAGTTTCATTATGAAGTCCATTGAAATCTGTTCCCATTTCCACTTGGGAATCTCAGGTTGCTGTAGAAGTCCTGAAGGCTTCTGGTATTCAGCTCTCACCTTGGCGCACGTTAAACACTTACTAACATAAACAGCCACATCGCCTTTCATCCTAGGCCACCAATAATAATCCTTAAGATCTTGGTACATCTTATCCGCTCCTGGGTGGATAGAGTACCGTGGTTTGTGAGCTTCATCAAAAATAACTTTCCTTAATCCACCAAACAGAGGAACCCAAATCCGTTTCATGAAGCATAAAGTTCCTTCCTCGTTTGGCCCCAACTGCTTCTCCATCCCACGGAGATACTCATCTTCAATGTTCCTTTCTTTCAAAGCTTCTCTTTGCGCGGCACGAATGCGTAGAGAGAGATCTGTCTGGACAATCATCTCCAAAGCCCTAACCCTTATGGGCTTAATCCTTTCCTTTCGACTCAGGGCATCAGCGACCACGTTCGCTTTCCCTGGGTGATACTTGATCTCGCAATCATAATCATTCAAAAGCTCTACCCATCGTATTTGTCTCATGTTCAGCTCTTTCTGGTTGAATATGTGCTGTAAACTCTTGTGATCTGTGAAAATTGTACATCGCGTACCATACAGATAATGTCGCCAAATTTTTAATGCAAATACCACTGCGCCTAATTCCAAGTCGTGCGTGGTATAGTTTTTCTCATGTACCTTCAACTGGCGTGACGCGTAAGCTATAACCTTCTGGCGTTGCATCAGCACGCAACCCAAACCTTGACGCGAGGCGTCACAATATACCACAAAATCATCCGTTCCTTCTGGTAGCGATAAAATCGGCGCATTGCAAAGTTTGTTCTTCAACAACTGAAACGCTTCTTCTTATTTGTCAGAGGTTGAGCGATTTTAGAAAAATCCTCAATAAATCTTCGATAGTAGCCAGCCAAACCTAAGAATTGTCGAATCTCGGTTGGCGTCTTTGGGGTCTCCCAATTCTTGATCGCTTCGATCTTTGTGGGGTCCACATGAATCCCATTTCCATTAACCACATGTCCAAGGAACTGGACTTTGCGTAGCCAGAACTCACACTTTGAGAACTTGGCGTATAATTTCTCCTTCTTAAGTAGCTCTAGAATAGCTCTTAAGTGCTGTTCGTGCTCGTCCTTTGTCTTCGAGTAAATCAGAATGTCGTCAATAAATACGATCACAAACTTGTCCAAGTACGGCTTGCAGACTCGGTTTATTAGGTCCATGAAAACTACAGGTGTGTTTGTTAACCCAAACGGCATAACTAGGAACTCGTAATGTCTATAACGAGTCCTAAAGGCCGTCTTCAGGATACTTTCCTCTTGTATCCTGAGTTGATGATATCCGGATCGAAGATCGATCTTTGAATAAAAGCTTGAGCCTTGCAACTGGTCAAATAGATCATCGATCCTTGGCAAGGGATATCTGTTCTTGATAGTCAACTTATTAAGCTCGCGGTAGTCTATGCACATATGGAAACTACTGTCATTCTTCTTAACGAACAGTACTGGAGCTCCCCAAGGTGAGAAGCTTGGTCTGATGAATCCTTTGTCCAATAGCTCTTGGAGTTGTGTTGACAATTCCTGCATCTCTGAAGGCGCAAGTCTGTAGGGTGCCTTGGCTACAGGCGCGACACTTGGAACCAAGTCAATGTGGAACTCGACTTGCCTTTGAGGCGCTAATCCTGGTAAGTCTTCTGGAAAGACTTCCGAATATTCTCTGACGACTGGAATGTCTTCGATCTTCGGTTCAGCAGTTTCCTAGTTCACGATGTGTGCCAAGAATGCAACACATCCCTTCTTCATGCACTTTCTAGCTTTCAAACAGTTAATAATCCTCAGCGGCGTATTATGCTTCTCTCCGTGCACTACGATTGTTTCTTCATCCGTCACAGGGATACGGATGGTCTTCTCATGGCAAACAATCTCAGCCTTGTTGCTGGACAACCAATCCATTCCCACTACCACATCAAAGCTTCCCAACTCGACAGGTAGCAGGTCTAGCGTAAATTCGTGTCCTCCCAATTCGATCACGCATCCTCTTATAACTTCACCCGTTTCAACTAGTTTCCCATTTGCCAATTCGATCGAGTATGGAACGTCTAACTTACTAGTGGCCAAACCAAGTATATTCTTAAATTCTAATGACACGAAGCTATAATCGGCACCAGTATCAAAAAGGACAGATGCAAAACGTTGGTTTATAGGGAACGTACCGGTAACAACGTTCCGATCCTGGCGCGCTTCCCTTGCGCCAATGTTAAAGACTCGTCCCCGTGCTTGGTTCAAATTTGGGCAATCCCTCTTAAAATGTCCAATGTCACCACAGTTGAAACAACCAAGTCTTTGCCCATTACCACCTCCATTCCCAGCTTGAGTGTTGTTTTGATTTCGATTCACATTACCCGCTTGATTCGCGTTGTTGCCTCGGTTTCCATTTCCTTCATTGTTTCCTTGTACACGATTTCCATTGCCACCATGATTATTGTTTCTATTACCAAAACCTCCTTGGCCTCCCCGGCCAGCACTAGCCCAGCAAGAATCCTTCAAGTGGCCGACTTTCCCACAAGCTTCGCATATTTTTGGCCAACACCGGCCAGAATGATGACGCTGGCAGGTGTTACACTTGGGTAGTGAACCCATATAACCTTTCCCTTTCTTTCCAACACCGGTTGCAGCTTGGACCGGTGCGTTTGGTTCTCCTTTCTTGCCAACACTGCTTGTACCCTGCTTAAAGTTCGAGAATTTCCTCTTGTTCTCGCCAGATGACTCTACGTGAGTCTCCTTCTTTTTCTGCTCAGCGTTTGAGAACTTGTTTAAGCGGATGGCTTCCTCAGTAAGAGCTACGCTCAGATCTATGGCCTCTGTGATAGTCGCAGGCTTGGATGTAGTGACCATACTCATGATCTGAGGAGCTAAACCCCAGATAAACCGCTCGATACGTTTGAACTCTGGTGTAACCATATAAGGTACCACATGTGACAGATCGTGGAATCTCTGAACATATTCCGCGATTTTGGGACCTTCCATCCTCAAAAGCCAATACTCAGTCTCCAACCTTTGTATCTCAGTGCGCGAGCAGTACTTTCTTCGCATGAGCTCCTTTAGTTCGTTCCATGTCATTACATAAGCAGCGGCTTCACCAAGAGTTTGCACTTGTAAGTTCCACCAGGACAGGGCTCCGTCCAAAAATAGCCCAGAAATGTAAGTCACTTGTTGGTCTGGAGCGCACTTACTCATTCGAAGAACAGACTCCGTCTTTTCGGCCCATCTTACAAAAGCAACAGCACCTCCGGTGCCGTCGAAGTTCACGGGCTTGCAGTCTAGGAACTGCTTGTAAGTGCACCCTGCACATACGTTAGAATATACAAATGGTATTAGCGGACGTGCTAAAGATATCCATATGTATCGTAGTATGTCTCAACGACTTAACATTACCATGTGGTGGGTTGTTATTGTCGTTGTTGTTCGAATTACTTCCGCGTGTTCCTCCTTGTGAGGCTGCATACTGCGCAATGGAGGCAGCAATGATTCCTTGAAGTTCTGCCTCGTTGGCAGGCATACGCGTCTGGCGTCTTGGAGGCATCTTCTAAAAGATGTTTCACGTAGGTCAGGTCATAGTAAGTAAAGTGTACGTATGTATTCAACAATATCAACACATAACATCTCATGTTATAAATAAATCAACCACATAACATCTCATGTTATAGAACATAAACAATCAATAATCAACCCAACATATAATGAGAATACTGCGATTGCGCTGTCATAAATCAAGACCACAATGTATGGTTTACAAGTTCATAACTGTATAATACATCATCAGTGACTAAGGGCCACATCGCCCTAGTCCAAACTATCTAGTCAGTGATAACATCAACAAATATACAAATCATCAAAAGTCACAATCATCAAAAATGCGGTATCCAAAAGCTGTGTAGTCTGCACAATCACGGTCGTCTCACCAAAAGTCTACCTGCGTTGAATCAAAAGGCCTAAGCTGATGGCGGTGGAGGAGGGGGAAAACGAGAAAAGAGTAAACGTCGCATATGAAGCCAGTCCTCCTCCATAGCACGATGAGAGCGCAATAAGTATGCTATCTGCTGCTCGGGATTCCAAAAACGAGCGGCAGAATCAGGTGAAAGCGGACGCGGAGGGTGTGATACTGCAGGTGGAGTCTGACAATGACATGGTGATCGCTGAGCTCTCTCCAGCTCCTGTACGCGACGGGTCAGCGCCTCCTGCTGTATCATGAAAGATGTGAGAACATCCTCCGTAGAATACCCCACGTGGTATGGGTGATACGGATCCGTCGGTGGCATAATGGGGGGCGTAGTCCAGAGGAATGGCTCACTAGATGGAGCGAAGGATGGTACAGTAAATGGTGCAACAGTGGGAATAACAGTAGGATGAGAAATCTGAGGCATGAACTAGCTGCCTCCTGCCATGAAAGGTGTATGACCAAATGGATGACGTGACGAACCCTCCCCAGGACGTGGTGGAGGTATGTCCTGGAGATAGGTGATCTGAAGATCTGTGTGGTGAGCATCTGTGGTGTGTGGGGGAATCAAGGGAAACTCAATGGGAGCTGACACGGGGGCTGAAACGGGGGCTACAGGTGGTGTAACTGGTATCACGAAAGGTGGGTAATCATCGTCATCATCTATCCACCCATTGCGGGTGTGAGCGTATCGTGGATCAATATGGGTCGCAAAAGGTGCACGGTCGAACATCACTGGCACTGGATCAGGAAGTGGTGCAACAACAGGATCCTCTAACAGAAGTGGAGCATCAACAGGAGCGTCAGCAACATGATCATCCACCAACGGTGGAGCAACAACGGGATGATCATCAACAGGTATGTCATCAACAAAAGGAGCAACAGCAGGTGCATTGACATGAACAGGGTCATGCTCCAATGCAGGGTCAGGAGCGACGGCTGGCTCAGGGGCCATAGCAGGCTCCGGATCAACAAACTCCATATCAAAATCAGCTGGATCAGCAAACAAAGGATCGACAGGGGCTACAGGATCCTCTAGGGGCTGGTCTAACTGTATGAACTCAATGTCATGGTCTGGATCAAAACCAGGTAGAAAAACAGGATCATCCTCAATATCGTGATCAAACTCCAAGCTGTGTGTGGGAACTGGTGCAGCTGATGACGCCATATCAGGGTCGGCGTCGTGTGAGTGGTGCTGCACTTCCTGTGTGTGCGAAGGTGCGGACGCCACAGACTCAAAGGAGTCTGGAACAGGTGAATGAACGGGAGCCTCCTCTGCAGGAGCATCAGCAAGCAGTAGGATATCACCGGTAGCAATATGGGCCTCACCCTCAAGTGGGTCCCCCTCTAATAGATCGACATCGTCGTCAGAGACAACGTCGAGGGGCATATCAACAACGGGATAAGCGGCAAGGGGCACAGGAGCAGGGATCACCGCGAGTGGCAAATCCCCAACAAGATGGCCATCAGCAGGCTCTGCTACGACATCAGGCAGCGCAAAGGGCTGGAAGTCGTCATCGTCTGTGCTGGTAGTATCAGAAGTGTACACCTCGTGCTCCGATGAAACTATGTCGTTTGATACTATGGCCATGGGATCTGTAGTGTCCGACTCTCCAGTACCTGTTGAACGCATGACGTCTGTAACACAAACACACACATGCACAAATAATCAATCATATAATCAAATAAACATGTTAGTCACCAATAAGCAATCAAGTAATTATCCTAGTCCCACTAGTCTAACCTCCCAGCCTCTCAGACTGAACCTCCTAGTCCCACTAGATTAACCTCCCAGCCTCCCAGACTGAACCCTCTAGTCCCACTAGACTAACCTCCCAGCCTCCCAGACTGAACCCTCTAGTCCCACTAGACTACTCCCTCAGTCTCTCAGACTGAGCCATAACTTTTAAAAAGAATGCTCATACTTTTGTTTGTAAAAATATTTTGCACTCTGGATCTGGTCGTAGTGTATGCAATGTAAAAATGTTTTCGTTAGAGCCCTAGTGATCATAGTCTAGACTCGAGAAGGAATCCTAGTTCGCTATGATCAAAGCTCTGATACCAAGCTGTCACACCCTGGCTTTGCGGAAGCGTGGGTTTATTTGGTGTGAATTCTTAATACCATAGCTTAATCACAACAAAGCTATATGAAAATAAAACCGTGATAATCTTCCATTGAATAAAGTTTTAAAAGTAAAATACCACAACATTGTTTTCAAACGTCGACACATGCAACGAAAATACAACACCACGAAATAAGATCTTGTTCAAAAGACACAACCACAAACATGAAATAAACACAGCTTAAGACTTGTGACTCATCCAGGCAAAAGTCACAACCCCTAAACTTAGATGACATCACCCTTCTTACGCAGCTTGAAAACATAGCATACTTCGCCAGATCCCTAATTCCCTGAAATACATGTAAGTTGAAAAATTAACAAAAATGTTGAGCGAGTTCATGTGAACGTGAGTATGTAAAACCTTTGTAATACATTGGTAAGTATAAAATCCCTGGTATGTAGCAACTAAGGAAATAAAGAGATCACCAATGGTTTGCAAGGCCATTGATATGTGTGAAGTGCAGTAGGAAGACTCAAACCTAGCAGATTTTTGCGTCGGGTACAAAGTCACCCCGAGGTCCGTTCTGTTGGGCCTGGAGTTGGGCTCGCTACACCCAGATAGATCTACCGCTAATGACCCTCGGTCCTACAATGAGGATTAATGGCCTCCAGTTTCCGCCTACCCACTCACATGATCTAAGTAGTAACCCTCCTTACGCTAACCATACCATGTAAAAAGTAATCGCAATCATAGTAACATGTATTTCACCCCCGAAGTATAAAAACTGAAAACAGTTAAGAGAAAAGGGGGACATGAACTCACTGAAGTGTGTCTCGAAATAGTAAATCCCAAATCAACCTGCTGCGTGACGACCTACACGTACTAACTTCTATTAGACGGACGGCCGTGCCTTGGCTTAAGGTTTAACGTTTTTGGGAAATAGTTAGGCAACTATTTCGTATTTCCACTTCTTAATTATTTAATAATTATATTACTTCCCAAGGATGGGGGTTTTAATACATGTGCGTTTTTGTAATTCCAAAAGTATATTATTAAGACTCACTTAATAAAATATATTTTTATTCATTTGTCTAAAATATTCTATCTCCGAAATATACATATTTTTCCTAAAAATATTATATTTTATTCCATAAGATTTCCAAAATAATACTTTTATCAAAATACGCATTTAAGAGTATTTTTCCGGTAATACATAAGTTACATTTAAAGTTCGGGTGGTAATAATAATACCGGTGTAACTTAGATATTTATTTGTGAAGGCGTTGGTGTTATTTTGGAGTCGTTACTTTTTAGTGTATACGAGTTATAAAATCACACAAGCGTTTTACTATGAGATATATATTCTAAATATATATTTAACAAGTTTTATTTACAAAAATCCACCTCCGAATACTTGGGTATTTTATAATAAAAATCATGGCGAAGTTTGTTTGGAAAACAAGTCAAAAATATGTTTATAAACACTTGTCACCAAAAATATTCTAAGTGTTATTTTCTGGAAAAATTTCGCCAGAGTTTCCTCTGTAACTGGAGGTGGCCACGCTTACTAGCGTATCATTTTCTTTTCAAAATTCAATCAACAATTTTCCAATCATCAATATACAATATTTAATCATCGAACTAGTAAAAAATAAGCATAAATCGCAAACACATGAACTTGTAAGTTGTGTAAAAGTATGTAGTAACTTCCCAACATATTTAGTAGATCTTTCCATCTTTAAAAATAAAATCAGCTTCTTGGAAACTTTATTTTTAAAGAAAATGTAACTTTACAACTTCTAGTCCAAAAACTACGAAATTATTCCTTTGTTAAACCTTTTGTCACACAAGTGTTTACACACTTGTTAGTTTGCAAAAATGCTTTTGGTTGTGTAAGATCCGGCTTTTAAACAAGATTTGCATCTTACACTTGGTTCTTCGAAAATACCACTTGTAGATCTTTAGATCTGCTAGTTTAAAACTCTATTTTACCAGAAAAATCACTTTTACACAGGTTCATGTTCATGTGTGGAAGGGTTCATCATCTTGCTACTTTTACACTTAACATATTGCTAGTTCATGTTCCATGAACATGATCTAGCATGGTTAGATGATGATCCGTTCCACTACTAGCCACTAACAACATAAAATAATCCTTTCTAAACAAGATTCACAAGATTTACACCAATAGTCACCCTTTATCCATCAAGCTTATCTTTCAATCAAGACTTTATGTTTTGATCTTTAGTGTTCTTGATTTTTATCCGTTAAATCTCTTATTAACCACAACCACTTTAAACATGAACAAGGAAGTGTTTAGAAGCACTTACAACTAGCTCGAGGCTAGGGAAGAATCAAAACGAAAACAAGGTGGATAAAAGCAACGTAGTGAGGTTCTTGAGATTCCGAAAGCACCGAGTCTCCTCGTATGTCACCTTGCACCTTGGGATGTATGTGGAATAGCAAGATCAAACTTGAATGGTGATGGTGGGTGGGTATGTGTTCTCGGCCGAACACTATGGAGAGAAGAGAGAGAGCAATTTGTGTTGTGGTTAGTGAATGAAATGTTCTTATCTCCAAAACACTCTTATAGACCATCCTTTTCTATTAACCATTATACAAAGTGTTCCCAAGATATTAGGCAATCTAAATAAAATAATCAAAGATTGTGTGGTGTGTCCCCACTTGGGGAAACCGATCGGATCATGGGGGGGGGGGGTTATGGTTTGATTTGAATGGATAGTTAAGTGTTTAGATTGTTTAGTTAGGAATTTAATTAGTTACTAGTTGTTATGTAATATAACGGGTGTTAGGGTGTTCGGGGACCCTAACTAGCTCAGAAAAGTGTAAACAATGTCATTGACAATATTTTTATGTTCCGGGTAAAGTCCGGTTGTTCGGTTGGATATTAATCCGTTAAAGTGTCAAGTAAAGCTTTTAAGTGCCTTTTAGAGTGTTTTTAGTGACACAATAAATCCCTGACACTTTGGAAAGTGTCTAACATTATTTTACCAAGTTTTTGCACTTTACTAGTTATGTTAAATGCTGATTTTTTGCATAAAGTGCAGAATTTTGTAATTAACACATGTTTTAGGCACATCTGGTCACTATAACTATCACCTAGTGACGCAGTTCTACAAACCTCATCTCCCTACACTCACTACTAGTGTAGTAATTTATTCCCGACTCATACTGGCCTTAGAGACAATGTCTGTTTAGGTGCTGGCAATGTCAGCATGTTTACTGGGTTATCCGTATAGTGTGCTCACTGTGCTTTTGTGCATCAAGGTTGTCACTGATGTTTGTGTGTAAATAATAGAGTGACAGTAATAAAGTATGATGCATGAATATGTATGTGTCAGAAATCAAGAAGCAGTTTAACCACAGTTGTAAGCAAGCACAGTAATTAAGCATTAATCAAATATTGATTAATTCGTACGGATACCTGATTTGGTGAGGGTTGTCACAGAGGCGAAGCCCTGTGCCGCCACGTGTCACATCGTGTCAAGCCTACTAGATGATTGGTGCTACACCGTAGACCCCCTACATCGCAGGGCGCGTAAGCCTCTTGTGTGGCTTTCTCGGGGAGCGACAAACTCGGTATTAGGCCCTATATAAGGAGGCCATCGGCCTTCAATCCCAACTCGCTCAAAACTTTTCTTTCTCTCTCAATATTTGTAGAGTAAGCATAATACCCGACCATTATACCCACTAAAATAGCTAAGTGATGCCTCGTTGTAAGTATTTTAACCCCCGATTACGTATTAGATACGCTGCCCGATTGATCTAGTGCTCCGTAACGGCTGTCGAGGTTCTGCCCGATGTAGTCCTTGGAGTTCTGTCTCGGGGAGGGTATAACTAATGTAAATATTAGGTTATTATACTAACGCGTGTGCATTGTTTAATTAATAGATTTTAACCAGGAAACCACCAGGAAAAGTCTAAAGTAGCAATGTGAGTAATCTCCTTTTTGTGAACCTTTTTACAAACTGTATTTACAAAACCTTAAATATTTTACAATGTGATTAGCAGTGATTGAGTCTTTGTAGTTCTTCAATTATTGCCGGTATGTTGGGGTTTTGTATACAAATTGTGGAACACGTTACCATTGGACAACGAGATTGCCAATGTGTAATATGACCCGCCAGTCAGGATTGACAATACTGAATGAGTATTTATATAGATATAAACATTGTAATTACTCTCAATACTGTTAAAGGATAAAATGCTTCTTGATTAAACTGGGATTCACTCACCAGTATTTCCCACTGACAAATGTTTTTAAAACGCGTTTCAGGTAACAAAATGTGAAAGCCAAATAGAAGCCAGCTTGAGAGCACTGAAGGCTTGGAAAAATGTGGCTATAAAAGTTACCTAAATAAAGACGATGTTTTAAATTCAATAGATTAGGATTTATTCCTATAAACATGTTTGTAATAGAAACTTGGGTTTTACCCATGTGTTTATTAATATAAAAATGTGGAATTTCATTCTGATAAAATATTTCTTAACTACGATCCTGAGGAAATTTCCGCTACCAAATAATGATAAACCAATGATAGATTATTATTTTGTGTTATTTGACAATCTGTTAGTTTACAGCATGAGTGACCAAGGACCTTCAGACTATGACAACTCGTATTTTAGAGCCTATCTTTGTGTTGATGTAACTTGTATTAATTCTATGTGACAAATTGATATGTGGTATTAACGAATGATTAAATGTTTCATGTTATGTGAATTTGTGTTATGTGTATAAGTGTAAAATAATCTTGAACACACAATACTAGTCTAATCGCACAAGCTCTCGGTCCACACTCCTTGCACCCGAAACCAAGGGCAGCCCATGATGGGTTCGGCCCACTCTTTACACGCATAACCCCATGAGGAGGGTGTATACTCCTCATTGCTTGCAAATTACACAACACACAAACCCTACTCTCTCTTTCTCTCCTCACAAAGCCTACAGCAGCAATATCCCCTTTTCTCGAAGCTTTCTTGTTCGGATCGATCTTTGTTCCTCCCTCTAACCGGTTAGTATCTCACTATGGATTGTATGTTAGAAGATGTTGTAGTTTATATGTTTTTACATGATGATGTTAGTAATGATATATGATTTTGAATATAATGCAAATTGATGAGATTAGTGTTCATAAAATCGGCTCACATGTGTGTGTTATGATTATATCATTATAGGAGTTTGATGATAGTATGATACTGATGTTAGTCAAGAACCGAACACCTGTTAATCGGCTGTGATGTGTTTATATTTGGATGAATGGTTGTATTGTTATGTTAGGGTGCATTCTAGTAATCAAGAAAATGAGCCGTGTTAATGTGTTTAAATGTTATGGTTGTTGTTTATGTTTTGAATATGATTAGGGTTAATAGGAAATTGATGATTAAAACCCTAGTTTGATCGAGTATTGTATGGCTGGAAACTGTTAGATTGAATGTTGCAAATTAAATGGAAACTGTTGTGATAATTGTGAATGATTGCATAAACTTAGGAAGTTAAAACTAATCGCACAAGCCGGTCGCACAAGGCTAGTCGTACAAGCCGGTCGCACAAGCTAAGTATATTAGGGTACAATAGTTAAAGCACAACGTATAACCCCTTTAAGCTCAGTTGCACAACATCTTGTGGATCGCACAAGGTTGTCCTGATCACACAAGATGTTGGGCCACGCAAATGTTTAAGCTGTTGGGCCGAGCAGCCCAAAACTCTAATCGCACAAGATTAAGTGGACCGCACAAGTTAATTGTTTGTTTAATTAATTGGGCCGTACAAGCTGTTGGGCTTAGGATGTATTGGGCTGGGATTGTTTGGATCGCACAACCCATTGTGGATCGCACAAGTTGTGCTGATCGCACAATAGGTTGGGCCGAATGTTTATTGAGCTTTAATAATTGAATCGCACAAGATGATTGGGCTCGCACAAGCTCAACGGCCCAATCATTTAAGTCGCCCAAGTTGGACATTATGTGTGTACTTAACTGTTAACGTGTTCTACGTGTTCACCATGATCATTACGTGTTCGTAACCTGTTAGCTTATGTATAAACCTGCGTGCACTACTTGAAGATATCCCGATTGTACGTGACTTTCCTGATTGTACGCGACTTTCCTAAGGTATTCCCTGAGGAATTACCTAGTCTTCCGCCTCATCGTCAAGTCGAGTTTCAAATCGAGCTAGCTCCTGGAGCAGCGCCTATATCTCGTGCACCTTATCGTTTAGCCCCATCTGAACTAGAATAACAGTCCACACAACTACAAGAGCTTCTGGACAAGGGTTTCATTCGTCCTAGCTCTTCGCCTGGGGAGCACCAGTTTTGTTTGTGAAGAAGAAGGGCGCTACCTTTCGAATGTGCATTGACTATCGCGAACTCAACAAGGTGACTGTGAAGAATCGTTATCCTCTTCCCCGTATCGATGACCTGTTCGACCAGCTGCAAGGGTCGAGTTTTTACTCTAAGATTGATCTGAGATCGGGCTATCATCAGCTGAGAGTCCGAGATGAGGACATCTCCAAAACAGCATTCAAGACTCGTTATGGATACTATGAGTTTCTGGTCATGCCTTTTGGGTTAACAAACGCACCTGCGGTTTTCATGGATCTGATGAACTGAGTGTGCAAACCTTACTTGGATAAGTTCGTTATTGTGTTCATCGACGACATCCTGATCTATTCCAAGAGTCAGGAGGATCATGAGCGTCATCTGCGACTCATTCTGGAACTCCTTCGAGCAGAACAACTCTATGCTAAGTTTTCAAAATGTGACTTCTGGCTTCGTGAAGTCAATTTTCTAGGCCACGTGGTTAATAAGGATGGGATTCACGTTGATCCATCCAAGGTTGACTCAATCAGGAATTGGCCTGCACCTCGTACACCAACTGAAATCCGTCAATTCTTGGGTTTGCGGGTTACTACAGAAGGTTTATTAAGGATTTCTCAAAGATTGCGCGGCCTCTTACTGTTCTTACTCAGAAGGGTGTCACCTACCGTTGGGGTGATGCTCAAGAATCCGCATTTCAACAGCTAAAGTTGAAGCTTGGTAGCGCACATATCCTCTCGTTGCCCGAAGGCACAGACGATTTTGTGGTTTATTATGACGCGTTAATCCAAGGACTTGGTTGTGTGTTGATGCAACGTGAGAAACGCCAACTCAAGGTTCACGAAAAGAACTACACTACTCACGACTTGGAGTTGGGAGCAGTGGTGTTTGCTCTTAAGATATGGAGACATTACTTGTACGGTACCAAGTGCACCATTTACACCGATCACAAGAGTCTCCAGCATATCTTCGATCAGAAGGAGTTGAACATGCGACAGCGTCGATGGGTCGAACTTCTTAACGACTACGAATGCGCAATCAGGTACCATCCAGGCAAAGCCAATGTTGTGGTTGACGCCCTTAGTCGTAAGGAAGCCAAACCTAAGCGTGTACATGGGTTACAGCTTACCATTCACTCTAGTCTTCCTGCCCAAATTCGTGATGCTCAGGTCGAAGCATTGAAAGAAGAGAACATCAGGGCTGAGTCCCTGCGAGGATTGGAGAAATGGTCAGAACTAAAGGAAGACGGTGCTTACTACTTAGCAGGGCGCATCTGGGTTCCATTCTATGGTAATTTACGTGAGCTTGTGATGGATGAAGCTCACAAGTCTCGTTACTCAGTACATCCTGGTTTGGATAAGATGTACCACGATCTCAAAGCTACGTACTGGTGACCCCACATGAAAGCTAACATAGCGACCAATGTTAGTAAATGTTTGACCTATGCTAGGGTCAAGGTTGAATACCAGATGCCATCAGGCCAACTTCAGCAACCAGAGATCCCCACATGGAAATGGGAGCAAATTTCCATGGACTTCGTTACTGGCTTACCTAGATCTCAATGAGGAAACGATACTATTTGGGTGATAGTGGATCGACTAACCAAGTCTGCACATTTCCTGGCTATCAAGGAAACGGATAAGTTCTCTACTCTGGCCGACATCTACCTAAAGGAAGTAGTCTAGAGGTACGGGGTACCAACCTCCATTATCTCTGATCGTGATCCACGTTTTACCTCTGAATTGTGGCAAGCGATGCACAAATCCTTTGGCTCGCGTCTAGACATGAGCACAACGTATCATCCACAGAAGGATGGGCAGTCTGAACGCACCATCCAAACTCTTGAAGACATGCTTCGAGCATGCGTAATCGGCTTTAGGAAGGGCTGGGAAAGGCATCTACCATTAGTGGAGTTTTCGTATAACAACAGTTATCACACCAGCATCCAGGCTGCTCCATTCGAGGCATTGTATGGATGGAAATGCTGATCACCCCTATGCTGGGCAGAAGTTGGTGACAGCCAAATCACTGGCCCAGAACTCGTCGTTGACATGACAGAAAAGATTACCCAAATACGACAACGAATGGCGGCAGCTCGTGACCATCAGAAAAGCTATGCTGATAAGCGCAGGAAACCACTCGAATTCCAGGTTGGGGATCGAGTGCTACTTAAGGTCTCACCTTGGAAAGGTGTGGTTAATTTCGGCAAGCGAGGCAAGCTAAATCCACGTTATGTTGGACCTTTCGAAATCACTGAGAGAATTGGAAAAGTGGCGTATAGACTGAATCTACCTGAAGAACTCAGTGGAGTTCACAACGTATTCCATGTGTCAAATCTGAAGAAGTGTCTGTCAGATGAGACCCTCATAGTTCCTCTTAAGGAACTCTCTATCGACGATCAGTTACGATTCATCGAGGAACCAGTAAAGATTACAGACTGAGACGTTAAGGTTCTCAAACGTATCAGAATACCCATTGTTAGAGTTCGTTGGAACTCCCGTCGTGGCCCAGAGTTTACCTGGGAACAAGAAAACCAAATGAAAGACAAGTATCCCCAATTGTTTGAGAAAAGCGAAACCACTACTGAGGTTGAAGCTACTACAGAATTTTGGGACGAAATTCCAAACCAACGGGGGAAGGATGTGACACCCCAGGAAAACCAGGAAACCACGCAACCTAACTAGCTTCCTCAGTAGCTACGTGCTAAATTTCAGGATGAAATTTCTTTCAACTTGGGGATGATGTGACAACTCATATTTTAGAGCCTATCTTTGTGTTGATGTAACTTGTATGAACTCTATGTGACTAATTGATATGTGGTATTAATGAATGATTAAATGTTTCATGTTATGTGAATTTGTGTTATGTGTATAAGTGTATAATAATCTTGAACACACAACACTAGTCTAATCGCACAAGCTCTCGGTCCACACTCCTTGCACCCGAAACCAAGGGCAGCCCATGATGGGTTCGGCCCACTCTTTACACGCATAACCCCATGAGGAGGGTGTATACTCCTCATTGCTTGCAAATTACACAACACACAAACCCTACTCTCTCTTTCTCTCCTTTCGAAGCTTTCTTGTTCGGAACGATCTTTGTTCCACCCTCTAACCGGTTAGTATCTCACTATGGATAGTATGTTAGATGATGTTGTAGTTTATATGTTTTTACATGATGATGTTAGTGATGATATATGATTTTGAGTATAATGCAAATTGATGAGATTAGTGTTCATAAAATCGGCTCACATGTGTGTGTTATGATTAGATCATTATAGGAGTTTGATGATAGTATGATATTGATGTTTGTAAAAAACCGAACACCTGTTAATCGGCTGTGATGTGTTTATATTTGGATGAATGGTTGTGTTGTTATGTTAGGGTGCATGCTAGTAATCAAGAACATGAGCCATGTTAATGTGTTTAAATGTTATGGTTGTTGTTTATGTTTTGAATATGATTAGGGTTCATAGGAAATTGATGATTAAAACCCTATTTTGATCGAGTATTGTATGGCTGGAAACTGTTAGATTGAATCTTGCAAATTAAATAGAAACTGTTGTGATAATTGTTAATGATTGCATAAAGTTAGGGAGTTAAAACTAATCGCACAAGCCGGTTGCGCAAGCTAAGTATATTAGAGTACAACAGTTAAATCACAACATATAACCTCTTTAAGCTCAGTCGCACAACATCTTGTGGATCGCACATGGTTGTGCTGATCGCACAAGATGTTGGGCCACAAAAATGTTTAAGCTGTTGGGCCGAGCAGCCCAAAACTCCAATCGCACAAGATTAAGTGGACCGCACAAGTTAACTGTTTGTTTAATTAATTGGGCCGTACAAGCTGTTGGGCTTAGGATGTATTGGGCTGGGATTCTTTGGATTATACAACCCATTATGGATCGCACAAGTTGTGCTGATTGCACAATAGGTTGGGCCGAATGTTTATTGGGCTTTAATAATTGAATCACACAAGATGATTGGGCTTGCATAAGCTCAGCGGCCCAATCATTTGAGTCGCACAAGTTGGACATTATGTATGTACTTGACTGTTAATGTGTTCTACGTGTTCGCCATGATCATTACGTGTTCGTAACCTGTTAGCTTATGTGTAAACCTGCGTGCACTAGTTGAACCTAGACCTGACTTGTATGGTAACCATGTTAGGACGTGGTTAACCACAAATAGCTCAAGTGACCTTTTTGTGTATCTGCCGAGCTAACCTAAGGTGAGTTCACACTTTCTACAAGGCATGGGATTCCTGGTGGTTGCGAATAGGTAATTGATTGAAAGGAAACCTGCGTATTCTCTTTGATTAGAATACATACCTCCACCCTCTTAATTGAAGGGTGACAACATTGGAACCTGCGTGATCTCCTTATATGGGACACGTACCTCCACCCTCTTAACTGAAGGGTGACAACATTGTTACTAGACCAAACACTCTATCATTAAGTCCCTCATTTTTATATCGACTTAATCGCCGGGCCAATGGCGAACGGGTCATTAGTTAAATAGCGCTATTAGGTTTGACAAGCCTAACACCATGCCGCAGAGGACGGGAGTGGACTAATGGATCTGGGCACGTCAATGATGATAGACATTGACTTAGGGCACCCAACTTTCTCAGTCAGTAGTCGATAAGGTAACGGGTCTAGTGGGATATTCATGGGGTAGCCCCCATGGCTGGGAGTGTCACACCCCGACCACGTAAAATAACAAAACGTGGCGGAAACGTCGGGGAGTGTTGTAACAGAATCATTGTTTCACAACCATGGATTTAAACAGTTTCGTTTTATTAAATTAAAAGTATTACATTACATTGGAATTAGAAACAAAACAAGAACAAATAGACATTCATTTTTATTAAGACACTAAGGCCTCGTCCATTCCTATGTGAGCATACACAAGTATCATCATCAAACATCATCAATTATGGTACCTGAAACACATGTGAAAATACGTCAGAATAAAAATGCCGGCGAGTACATAGGTTTTATATGAGTGTCAGATCCATGGCTAGTTTACATGTTGTAATACCTTATTAAAAACCTTGTTTTGAAAAGTATATCATCGCATCATAACTAACCAACTCAAATCAAGTTGGTTATACTTTATAAAATCTCATAGCCATGATTCTTAACCCAAAACATTTGTTTAAGAAAACCAAAATTTGTAAAACATCTCGTAAAAACTCGTTAATAAAACTCATGTGGTTTATATTGTTAGAAAAACCTTGTAATATAACTTTGTTTTGATAACCTTGCCCAAGTGATCTAGATAACGCAACGATATATAATGTATTAAAAGCACATATATATAGGAAGTACCAGAGGCGTATCCACCATGCTTTTAACACATTACACCCGCCCCGTTACCTAATCACTTCCCTAATCCCAATGGTTCAAACAGTTACAAATGGTTCATATAAATTAAAAGGTTATAAATGGTTCACATAAATCAACAAGTTACAAATGGTTCACATAAATCAACAGGTTACAAATGGTTCACATAAATCAACAGGTTACAAATGGTTCACATAAATCAATCAGCTTCAAATGGTTTAACAAGATATAAAACAATGTGTCCATATACTAGATAAGCATATGCAACAAATGAACATATATAGCGTGAAAAGGAATGTAAAACAATGTACTAAGTATGCACTAAATGGACATGCATAACATGAAATGACGTGTAAAACGATGCACTAAGTATGCACTAAAAGGACATACATAGCAAAAAAAACATAATGAAATCATGTACTAATAGTGTACTAATGAACATAGCAAGTATATGATATGAAAACATGGAAAGCACGAAAGTAACAAGTAGGCACATGTGTTTCACCCCCAAAATGTTTGAAAAACAGTAAAAGAGGGGACTATGTACTCACTTGAGGTTGCTTAGAAGTCTTGGGTAACAACCAAGCAAAGCTAGAGGGATCATGGAAATCAAACGGCTCCTAATATAGGTAACTACGTTAATAAGCGGACCTAAATCGGAGGATCGGATAAAATGTGGTTTCCTAAATCAAATGAGTGTAAGAACTCATGTAATATGGTTTAACAAAGCTCACATTCTAAAAAGGAACCTATCCTAAGTGCTTACGACCCATTACGGCTCGTTTAGGTAGCTTATGTTACTTTAACGCTTCGTTCGCGTAAAATGCGTTCGGACCGCCTAACTAGTCCTATGATAAGTAAAATATGCCTTATCATGTCTAATATTGTTGCCAAATCAGTTTAGATATCAAAAATTATGTTACATATGCTTAAAATGAATTTTGGCGTAAAAAGGGCATTTTGGTAATTTTCCTAAGGCATATAAACTACCTATCATACAACTAACTAAACGATGTGAACATAAGGTATAACCTCGGAAGGTTATTCCCTATACAACTATGGTCACCTAATATGTCTGGTCGGATCCTAATGATCGACCAAACGAGTCGGGTTCGAAAGTCTAAGCGATTGTTTAGATCGCTTACCTTACGACCCTATATAAGCACTAAACCTAAAGTGACGAGCTAAACATGTTAAAACATGTTTAATGAATTTAGAAAACAAGTTTGGTATCAAAACAAACGGTCTTGATACCTAAAAGTAGTTTGGTTACAAAATACGCATTTTGGCCGAAACTACGACTCGCCACTATGCCTAAATAACGTGGCAATCAGTAGGTATAGTCACAAGGGACTAGAACCATCGTGATTACGCTCACGTTACGAAGTTCAAATGAACTTTGTGTTGACCATAAACTGGTCAAAGCTGAAAGCCAAACAAAGTTTAACTTTCACGCTAAAAACGCATAAAAGAACGAAAGAGGACTTACAAAAAGTCTAAGAACGGAAGTTTGACCCGATTATTCTCAGGTATGAAGTGAAATCACTTCAACTTATAGATCAATCAGATCAAGGTGTGAGTTTTGAGTGAAGGGGGTAGGGTATTTATAGGAAAACCAAGACCGTTAGGATCGTTCATCGAAAACCGAGCTTCGATCTGGACCTTACATGTGTGCCCATGGTTTTAGAATACCATGGGTACCCCAAAATAAGCCCCTAGTTTTATTAAAACCATGTGCAAATGAGGGGAACAGCTGGAACAAGCTAGAAATCAGATTTTCAATTTTGGTCCCTTCCTAAGATAACTATGGCAGATTGTCAATTTTGGTCCCTGAATATGCAAAACATGGTTTTTGATGCATTTTTGACATGTTTAAGCCCCGTTAATCCCATTTCAAAGCTCTAAAATGAAGTTAAAGTATAGGGAACATGAAACATGCTCAAAAATATCTCGGATGTCGGTTCGTTTGGTCGTACGGTTGCGTTGTTCGGTTAATTACGACGAAACACGAACGAATGCGAAAAACGATCTAAATTGCGCGACGAATGGAATTTTATCATGCCAATCACTAAAATAAAATATTTTAATGATTACATAAAGTTTTGGATGTGCGGATGTATTCAGAACGTAAGATATGCGCGAAAATGCAAACTTATGCACTTTTTTACGCTTTTAGTCCCTGAATGACCAAAAAGTTTATTTTAGCACACCGAACCCATCAAATCCTATTTCTAAGCTATGTAAAGGATATTTAGGGTATTTTTAACTTATGGTCATGTTCCGGAATCTCCGTTACAGTACGAATCGGCATACTTTCACAGTTTATCAAATTTAGTCCCTGTAAGCGAATAAACTTGATTTCGGCACACCAAACCTTCCAAAACTTATTTATAAGTTATGTAAAGGTTATTTAAGGTATGTTAAGCCTATTTCACTATTCCGGAGTGTTCGTTGCATTAAACTGGTTATATTTACGCATCAGTGCGCGTATAGCCTTCTAGAAAGCGATTTAAAGCTTGAAATCGAACATGAATTGATATGTGCAAACGATACACATATTTTTACAAATCCTAAGTATGAAACACAATATTTCATAAATTTGGTATTTGTTTGAGGGTTGCAAAGGCACAGGTGTCACAATCTCCCCTACTTTAGGAAATTTCGTCCCGAAATTTATTCGTAGGAGTCTGTTTGTGACGCTGTGTTAAATAATTGTCTTGCATGGAATCTAGGGTTTTTATCTATTTGTGTAGAATAACCCATCAAAGGTATGCAAGGCATAATCCTGTTATTTCTCTCAACGGACATTTTTCAGAAACGAAAATGAACGGAATGAGTCATTTTCCTCAATGGGTATTCTTCAGAAATGGAAATGAAGGAAGAATCAAGAATCAAGGTATTCTTCATTTGGGCATTGAACATGCCTGAAGGTGCTCTCTAGACTCTCGAACCATTGCAGAAGTGCAGTCACTCCTTGAGACCCAGAAAACTTTGATGGCTTAGCCGAGTTGAACTTCTTGAAGTAGCAGGGGGCATTATTGTTGTTGAGAGCTTGGTTACATTGAGTAACAATGTTTGGGATTGCAGCAGTCATTTGCTGTGTAATGACAGCTGCCAGCTCTTCAATAGGTACCAGATTTTCGCGTCGTGGAGGCATTCTAAAAAGAGGAAACAAGAGAGAAAACAAATGAAATGGCATTGGGTAAGAATAGGATGTTACAATTACCGACCAAAATCATGGGTGATGGTCATTTGTTTGAACCACGAAGCAAACAAACGACACACAAAGGCTGAATCAAAGCAAATAGGTCCTCAAAATGTATCCTGAAGACATGCTCGCCTATGAGTGGACACTCACCCCAAGAGTTCCCGGGTAAGAGTGACTGGTCTGATATTGCGGATTTGTACGAACACTCTAGCCATAGACAGAAAGCTCAGGGTACAGGCACCCACCCTTCCAGTTTGCACGTGTTCACATTATGTAGCCCTAAACTTTGACGAGAATTTGAAAACTTTGAAGGTTCAAAACCTTATAATAAATCATCCTAGAACAGATGATTAGTTTTCAAAGCAGATTCGAATTTTGTGTTCATATTGTGGTTGCTGCCTAAAGATAGGCAACGGTATTGTTTTATGACTAAACGCAAGTAAACTCATGTTAGGGTCCTAGGAAAGTTATAGTCTAGGTCAAAGCATTACTAATAACCTAATTCCCTATAACCATTGGCTCTGATACCAACTTTTCTGTCACACCCGACCACGTAAAACAACAAAACGTGGTGGAAACGTCGGGGAGTGTTGTAACAGAATCATTGTTTCACAACCATGGATTTAAACAGTTTCGTTTTATTAAATTAAAAGTATTACATTACATTGGAATTAGAAACAAAACAAGAACAAATAGACTTTCATTGTTATTAACACACTAAGGCCTCGTCCATTCCTATGTGAGCGTACACAAGTATCATCATCAAACATCATCAATTATGGTACCTGAAACACATGTGAAAATACGTCAGCATAAAAATGCCGGCGAGTACATAGGTTTTATATGAGTGTCAGATCCATGGCTAGTTTACATGTTGTAATACCTTATTAAAAACCTTGTTTTGAAAAGTATATTATCGCATCATAACTAACCAACTCAAATCAAGTTGGTTATACTTTATAAAATCTCATAGCCATGATTCTTAACCCAAAACATTTGTTTAAGAAAACCAAAATTTGTAAAACATCTCGTAAAAACTCGTTAATAAAACTCATGTGGTTTATATTGTTAGAAAAACCTTGTAATATAACTTTGTTTTGATAACCTTGCAAAAGTGATCTAGATAACGCAACGATATATAATGTGTTAAAAGAACTTATATATAGGAAGTACCAGCGGCGTATCCACCATGCTTTTAACACATTACACCCGCCCCGTTACCTAATCACTTCCCTAATCCCAATGGTTCAAACAGTTATAAATGGTTCATATAAATCAAAAGGTTACAAATGGTTCACATAAATCAACAGGTTACAAATGGTTCACATAAATCAATAGGTTACAAATGGTTCACATAAATCAATTAGCTTCAAATGGTTTAAAAAGATATAAAACAATGTGTCCTTATACTGGATAAGCATATGCAACAAATGAACATACATAGCGTGAAAAAGCAATGTAAAACAATGTACTAAGTATGCACTAAATGGACATACATAACATGAAATGACATGTAAAACGATGTACTAAGTATGCACTAAAAGGACATACATAGCAAAAACATAATGCATGTACTAATAGTGTACTAATGAACATAACAAGTATATGATATGAAAACATGGAAAGCACGAAAGTAACAAGTAGGCACATGTGTTTCACCCCAAAATGTTTGAAAAACAGTAAAAGAGGGGACTATGTATTCACTTGAGGTTGCTTAGAAGTCTTGAGTAACAACCAAGCAAAGCTAGAGGGATCACGGAAATCAAACGGCTCCTAATATAGGTAACTACGTTAATAAGCGGACCTAAATCGGAGGATCGGATAAAATGTGGTTTCGTAAACCAAATGAGTGTAAGAAATCATGTAATATGGTTTAACAAAGCTCACATTCTAAAAAGGAACCTATCCTAAGTGCTTACGACCCATTACGACTCGTTTAGGTAGCTTATGCTACTTTAACGCGTCGTTCGCGTAAAATGCGTTCGGACCGCCTAACCAGTCCTATGACAAGTAAAATATGCCTTATCATGTCTAATATTGTTGCCAAATCAGTTTAGATATCAAAAATCATGTTACATATGCTTAAAATGAATTTTGGCGTAAAAAGGGCATTTTGGTAATTTTCCTAAGGCATATAAACTACCTATCATACAACTAACTAAACGATGTGACCATAAGGTATAACCTCGGAAGGTTATTCCCTATAAAACTATGGTCACCTAATATGTGTGGTCGGATCCTAATGATCGACCAAACAGGTCGGGTTCGAAAGTCTAAGCGATTGTTTAGATCGCTTACCTTACGACCCTATATAAGCACTAAACCTAAAGTGAAGAGCTAAACATGTTAAAACATGTTTAATGAATTTAGAAAACTAGTTTGGTATCAAAACAAACGGTCTTAATACCTAAAAGTAGTTTGGTTACAAAATACGCAAGAATACGCATTTTGGCCGAAACTACGACTCGCCACTACGCCTAAATAACGTGGTAATCAGTAGGTATAGTCACAAGAACCGTCGTGATTACGCTCATGTTACGAAATTCAAACGAACTTTGTGTTGACCATAAACTGGTCAAAGCTGAAAGCCAAACAAAGTTTGACTTTCACGCTAAAAACGCATAAAAGAACGAAAGAGGACTTACAAAAGGTCCAAGAACGGAAGTTTGACCCGATTATTCTCAGGAATGAAGTGAAATCAATTCAACTTAGAGAGAAATCAGATCAAGGTGTGAGTTTTGAGTGAAGGGGGGTAGGGTATTTATAGGAAAACCAAGACCGTTAGGATCGTTCATCGAAAATCGAGCTTCGATCTGGACCTTACATGTGTGCCCATGGTTTTAGAATACCATGGGTACCCCAAAACAAGCCCCTAGTTTCATTAAAACCATGTGAAAATGAGAGGAACAGCTGGAACAAGCTAGAAATCAGATTTTCAATTTTGGTCCCTTCCTAAGATAACTACGGCAGATTGTCAATTTTGGTCCCTGAATGTGCAAAACATGGTTTTTGATGCATTTTTGACACGTTTAAGCCCCGTTAATCCCATTTTAAAGCTCTAAAATGAAGTTAAAGTACAGGGAACATGAAAAATGCTCAAAAATATCTCGGATGTCGGTTCGTTTGGTCGTACGGTTGCGTTGTTCGGTTAATTACGACGAAACACGAACGAATGCGAAAAACGATCCAAATTACGCGACGAATGGAATTTTATCATGCCAATCACTAAAATAAAATATTTTAATGATTACATAAAGTTTTGGATGTCCGGATGTATTCAGAACGTAAGATATGCGCGAAAATGCAAACTTATGCACTATTTGACGCTTTTAGTCCCTGAATGACCAAAAAGTTTATTTTAGCACACCGAACCCCTCAAAGCCTATTTCTAAGCTATGTAAAGGATATTTAGGGTATGTTTAACTTATGGTCATGTTCCGGAATTTCCGTTACCGTACGAATCGGCATACTTTCACAGTTTGTCGAATTTAGTCCCTGTAAGCGAATAAACTTGATTTCGGCACACCAAACCTTCCAAAACTTATTTCTAAGTTATGTAAAGGTTATTTAAGGTATGTTAAGCCTATTTCACTATTTTGGAGTCTTCGTTGCATTAAAAGGGTTATATTTACGCATCAGTGCGCGTATAACCTTCCAAAAAGCGATTTAAAGCTTGAAATCGGACATGAATTGATATGTGCAAACGATAAACATATTTTTACAAATCCCAAGTATGAAACACAATATTTCATAAATTTGGTATTTGTTTGAGGGTTGCAGAGGCACAGGTGTCACAGGGAGCCAGAATAAAAGGAAAGGATTAAAGATGTTTTTCAACTATGGGGTAACCCCCACGGCAAGTATGCTAACTAAAGGAAACCTATGTTTTTTAAACAACTTAAAACGAACACCCAACTGTGAACTCGCTCAACTTTGTTGTTGATTCGTTACTATATGCCTTGCAGGTCGTTAGATGCTTAGCTGGATCTTGCATAGGAGGACAAGGTCGTTGTGGGACATGGACTGTTGAGTTCCATGTTAAACATTTGAACTTTTAAACTTATGTTTTGGTTTTAAACTTTATGCTTCCTCTGATAACTTGAACTTGGTTAATTTCTTTTGAACACCAATTATATTGTGGTTGGTTTTATATTTACTTTAATACATTGTTCAATATGATTGGTGGCTTGATCCTGGTCATGTCATGCCTCCTGCGGTGATACTCCGCTTGTGGAATTTGGGGGTGTGACACAGACGCTTACCGTCAACTGTCCGGTTCACCTAGGGACGAAGGCACCTCTTCATAGCCTACCCCCTTGGTTATTCGGCTGATACCGAAGAAGGAATTTTCGTGTTCAAGGCTCAATCTGAGGAGCCATTCCCTCCTAAGAAGAGAGGATGGTTCAGCAGAGGAGTTCATGAACGTTGAAAGAGTATGAGAAAAATGCAACAACAGCGGGCCTAAGCAGCAGCCAATAGAGAAATGAATACTCACACTCAGGATATCCTCAATAGGAGACTAGCTAATTTCCACATATTAGCTACTACCGTTGCCGACCCTAATCTACAACAACTCATAGCACCCCAGCCTTTACCACTATTTCCCACACAACCCATGGAAGTTGAACCAAACCTAGCAGACCAGCCACAATATCCTGCTTTTGACCCAGCTGAGATTCCTAGGGTACCTGCACCCCATCCTCCAGACTATGACCCATGGTTTGACGACCATAGGTATTACCAGCAACGTTACCCAATCCCCATAGAGGAGCCCATGCAAAACCTTGTAGCACCCTATCCCGGCTTGGATCCCCTAGACCCATATTATGATAATGACCAATATATCAAGGAGATTCTAGAGAATCCATACCCACGAGAGGAACCGATGCCACAATACCCAGACCCCATACCAGCACCCGCACCCCCATGAGCACTGAGAATGTGAAAGAACTCCGAACCTTTGGTGAGGAGATATTAGAAGGAAGTGAGAGGATGAGACAGATAGGGGAACGACTTGTCTGGAAATATGACGAGCGTAACATGGAGTTTTGGATGAACCCCTATCAGTAATAATAGTAATAATAAAAATAATAAAAATAATAATCATAAATAAATATATATATATGCGTGTACGTTAGAATATATATATATATATATATATAGAGAGTAAAGTCGCAATGTTCGACGATTTTGATCAATATGCTTGTTGTGTGATTGTTTGCATTGGATATTGTATTATGATATTAATACTCGGTAATTGTTTAAAATCCAGATGGCCGACGCAGCAAATCAGGAAAACCAGAATAATGAAAATCAAATAAATAACTGTGAAATTCGACACATTGTAACCCAAGGAATTAGAGATGCTATGTCAGCTATCATCCAAAATGTTTGGGACGCGGAAAATAATAATAAAAGTGATAATGCGAGTAAGTGAACCCATACGGAACTTAGTCACAACGTGCACAATGGACCAATTTTTCAAATGCCAATTCCAAAAAGAAGAAGAACCATGTCTTATGGTTGTTCTTACAAAGAATTTTGGTCCTGTAAACCAATAGAATTCTCTGGTAATGAAGGGGCCATTGCAGCTCTATGCTGGATAGAAAAGACCGAGGCAGTCTTAAAAATAAGCAAGTGCGCAGAAGAAGATAAAATAATGTTTGCTTCGAATCTGTTTTAAAAAGCAGCGTTAGAATGATGGAACACTACCCTCCAATCTAGAGGAAGTGACAGGGTTTATAATATGGAATGGAACGAGTTTAAGAATGTGATGGAAAGGAAATTATATCCTCCCAATGAAAAGGAACATATATCAAATAAGTTCTTAAACCTAAGAATGACTGGAGTAGATAGTAAGGGTTACACTACTACATTCTTTGAATATGCCAGAATAGTGCCAACCCTAGCATCACCTAAACCAGTGTTAATCTCCCGTTACATCTGGGGATTAATAAGTGAAATTAGACATCTAGTCAAGGGAGCTAGACCACAAACCATAGAAGAAGCAGTAGAACTAGCTAATACCTTGACAGATGAACTGGTACGTACCCAAGAAGAAAACCAAAGGAAGAACCTAGCTCAGAAACTTACCCAGGAATTTCGCTACGGTAATTCCAATCGTGGGAAAAACGTAGGTTCTACTTCTGCACCTTACTGCAAATATTGCAAAAGGAAGCATTCTGGGAGATGCTCCATATACTGCAATTTTTGCAAAATATCTGGACACAAGGAGGAAGACAGCAGGAAGAAACCCAACAATAAGACTACAATTATTGCAAACCTTTACCCAATGAATTTGACAGGATTTGATATTGTATTAGGAATAGATTGGTTAATAGCCAATATGTCACACCCCTAACCTGGTAGTATGATGGGACTTAAATGATAGAAAGCGAGTGTATTATCCAACATCAACATTTACTGAAAACTGTTTCATATCCCCTACAAGGATTTGGGTTTGTGAAATCCGCCTCACATCCCCTACAAGGATGTGGGTTCTCTTTGAAAGCTGCCTTATATCCCCTACAAGGATGTGGGTTTATGAAAATCCGTTTATTCGTTTGCCCGTTTGATTGTCCCCACCAGACGCATGCTTGTTTTGAGAGAAGTGAACTCACCTTGGTTTTCTCAGTTAGACTTATTACTTGTTCTCACTTAGTCAATCAAAGCCTAGTATGATTATCGTATCCATTAGTTTTACATATTCCAAGTTTCATAGCAACACGTTGTACACATGACTTCACATAACACATAGTCGGCCATAATCATACTCTCATCATAAATCCATTGTGCAATCAAAACATTCAACAGTTAGATCATATCATGAATTCGTGCGGCCCAAACAACTTACAGCCCAACAAGATGTGTGATCAAATTATAGTGTGTGTGTGTGTAGCCCAACACGAGGGTTCGGCCCAAACTGGACTTGTGCGACTGATGCTTCGTTAGTGGGCCAGGGTGCAGCCCAGTGAGATGTTCGGCCCAAACTTGCTTGTGCGACTGAACTCTCTTGTGCGACTGAACCCTCTTGTGTGAGTGGACCCTCTTGTGTGACTGGGCCACTTGTGCGACTGGTCCACTTGTGTGATTGACCGACATTTATGGAAAACAGTTACATACTCTAATTTGTGAATCAATTCCAACAGTTTCCATATTCCATTAATTCTCATGAACCCTAGATCTAAGTTTGAACATTACGGCACATATTAACATCCAAAACAATTCAAATGAGCATATGTTCCATGATCTATATTTATTTCTAAATCATCAAATCATATAACATCCTTACTGTCATCGTTTAAATCGGTTTCATGAGTTCATTAATCACATAGATGTTACCGAATTTCTTGAGTGTTAAATCAATGAATCTCGCTAAAACCCTATCAAGCATTCGTAACAATCAACATCATGTGCACAGTTAATCATATCCACCACAACCTCTAACAAACCTCTAGATCATAAACAACCATTCTAATACTCACTAATCATATTCAGCAAGTTCACACATACTCAAAGATAGTCGACAAGGATCAAAACCGAAACGGGTTCACTAACCGAGAGACGATGGGATTGTTCGATGAAAGCTTGATCAAGAGAAGCAATGCTTCAAAGAGAAGTTCCTGCCGTCGCTTGCTCGAGAGGAAATAGGGTTTGAAAGTGCTTGAAAAGAATAGAATGATATGCAACTCACATGCATATATGCGAGCCACAAGGAAGTGGGTTTTGGCTAGGTTTAGATGCTTTGGGCTCGAAGGGCCCAAATGATGCAAAAGAGTGTGGGTTCGATTAAGGGAAAGGGGTGATGTACGATTGAACGTATAATACAACACGTACACTCTCACAACTTCACTAATATTCAAATAAAAATAAAGCAATCTATTCAAATAGCTCATTCACCCAATACCTACACGTCACATATCAAAAGAAACTAGTACATAAAGTGTCCTTGAAAATACGAGTTGTCACATCATCCCTAACTTGAAAGAAATTTCGTCCTGAAATTTGATTAGCAGCATCAGAGGAATGAAGTGATATCAAGATAGGTAAGTCAAGATGACTGTGGGTTTCCCTCGGGTGCCACATCATCCCCAACTTGAAAGGGAATTTCGTCCTGAAATTCACCCGATGCATCAGGATTAGATTGGTCAGTTGGGAATAGGTGAGGATACTTGAGCTTCATCTTATCTTCGCATTCTCACGTGAACTCTGGTTGATGTCTTGAGTTCCAACGGACTCTCACGATCGGAATTCATCTATCCTTACGGACCTTGACCTCCCGGTCCATAATTTCGATGGGTTCCTCGACAAACTGCAATTTGTCATCAATATTCAGTTCTTGCAATAGTACCACAAGTGTTTCATCAGACAAACAATTCTTTAGTTGCGAGACATGGAAGACATCATGAACGTTGCCCAACTCAGCAGGTAACTCGAGCTTGTAGGCCACTTTACCAATTCGTTCCAGAATTTTGAATGGCCCAACATAACGTGGATTGAGTTTGCCGCATTTCCCAAAGCGTACCACACCCTTCCAGGGTGAGACCTTCAACATGACACGATCACCAACAGCAAACTCCAAGGGTTTCCTACGCTTGTCAGCGTAGCTTTTCTGACAGTCGCGCGCTGCCGCCATACGACTTCTGATTTGTACAATCTTCTCAGAAGTTTCGAGCACAAGTTCAGGACCCGTGATTTGGTTGTCACCCACTTCAGCCCAACAGAGAGGAGATCGACATTTCCGCCCGTATAAAGCCTCGAACGGAGCTGCTTGGATACTGGTATGGTAACTGTTATTGTAGGAAAACTCCACCAGGGGCAAGTGTCTCTCCCACCCCTTACCAAAATCGATAACACATACCCGCAGCATGTCTTCTAATGTCTGGATGGTTCACTCACTCTGACCATCCGTTTGAGGGTGATAGGCAGTGCTCATGTCAAGACGTGAGCCAAATGATTTGTGCATCGCTTGCCACAAATCGGATATGAAACGCGGATCATGGTCAGAGATAATGGTGGTTGGCACCCCGTGCCTGGAAACTACTTCCTTTAAATAAATACCAGCTAGCTGCAAGAACTTGTCAGTTTCTTTGATTGCGAGGAAGTGCGCAGATTTTGTGAGACGATCAACAATCACCCAGATGGTATCATTTCCGTTTTGAGTTCTTGGCAATACAGTAACGAAATCCATAGCAATTTGCTCCCATTTCCACATAGGTATCTCCGGTTGCTGAAGCAGACCAGAGGGCTTTTAGTATTCCACCTTGACTTTCGCGCAAGTTGTTAGTGCATACATCTGTCGACTTCGTCTTGTATCGAGTCTTGTACTAGATATGTTAGATCAAGGCACGTTGTTCTAGAAAATAGAAAAAATAGGATGTGTTTATGGTGTTTTTGCTTGAAGTAGCCATTTCTCTTGAAATGACATTTGTCAGTTTCAAGCGAAACCAACATATGGTAGTTCGCTTGAACTGATTCTTGTCTCCCTCAAGCGAAATCCCTGGGCTATAAATACCATTCAAGCGATCTCATTTGTAACAGAGTTCTGAAAATCATACCGACGTGCTGCCGGTTTAATTCTTGGATGTAATCATTCCCCTCGTTCTTAATATCTTGGACATCTCATTTCCATGCAACGCATTCTTTGCTTCCCCTAATATCCTCCCTTTACCACATCATGGGGGTTTACAGGAGATCCCAGAGGCTCGCTCGGAAAGGCTGCTATACCATTATCATCAAAAGTGTGTTTAAAGTGAAGAACAAGCTGTGTTGAAGTCTGTTTCTTAGTTTCCGCATCTGAAACAGTCTAGAACTTCTCTGAACGACTCGTTTGGGTCACATACACGATCCTACAACTGGTATCAGAGCTCAGGAGGAGGAGTTCTGTACGATTCAGCTTGAAAATTTTTGTTTTTCTACACTTTCTTTCGAAATTTCAAGATTTAACGGTTAAAATCAGACAAATTGTTTCTCAGAATGTGTAAAAGTGCATTTTAACAAACCCTTGAGAGTTTCACATTAAAATTCGGACTAAAAATGGGTAAAATTGACCTTCGAAGTGGTTCCTCTTGAACATTCCATCAGTTTTCGCTTGAAAAAATTTGTGTTCATTTCAAGCGAACTAAGTCATTTCGCTTGAAATAGAGGGTTTCGCTTGAAAAATCGTATTCTGCTTGAAACATCTCAAGCGAAACAGGTCATTTCGCTTCAAATTAATATTTCGCTTGAAATTCAAGTGAAATCCAGTGATTTTGCTTGAAGGACTTATCTCGCTTGAAGTTGTTTGCAGGTTGTTTTCGCTTGAACAGGTTTATTTGCTTGAAGTTGGTATCTCGCTTGAAAGTGCTGTTTTGTGAAAAAGTTTCCGAATCATGAGTGAAGAATTTTACAACGCGTTTGCAACATCTCCGACTGTTCCAGCTTCAATTGCTCAAAACATGAATCTGGAAAATGAAACCGGAACTACTCAAAAACCCCCGAAGCTAATGAGCATTGAAGAGTATTACAGATGGAAAGATCGATTCGAAAACTGGGTTCAAGCCAATCATCTTAGATCATGGGAGTGTATTCTGAAGAGATATGTACTACCTCGTACTGAATTGCAAACTGAAAAACAAATCTCAGAATTTAATGATCAAGAACGGGAAATGTACCGAGCTGAAAAGATGATGATAAGTTTGCTTCAGCAAGCCATTAAAGAAGACATTTTTATCTTGCTTCAACATTGTTAGTGCATTATGTGTCTATCGCCTCCGTCAATCTAGTCCGTAGCAGAAACAGAAGAGTTGTAGGATTTTATTATAATATCTAGTTAGAAAGGCAAGGTGGCATCATTGTAAATAAGGTGAACTACCTTATAAACCTTGTGCCTATAAATAGGAGCTTTAGTTGTTTCATTTAAGACTTTTGCTCATTTGGAGGTTTAGGAGATCTAATCTTAGAGAGAGAAAGTCTAGAGAGATAAAGTTCTCTCATGTGATTCTCGGCTTTGTATACGTCATCTTATTCAATAGAATCACGTTATTAGTACGTTCTTGTGTGTTCTATCACACACGTTCACGGATTCCGCACGTTGAACGTGTCGTTACGCAATCGTACGGTGTCAAAACCGATCCTACAAGTGGTATCAGAGCTGGAGCGGAATTAGGTCTTGGTGTAGGTGTCGAAACTCTGTCAAAATTCTATAAGAAACACGTGTAAAGACTTGCAATCAGTATTAGAAAGAAAGATTAAGAGGAAACAAGTTGTTGTGACTCCGTTTACTTTGATTCCGCCTCTGTAAACGAAGATGAACTGCTTTTACTGACATTTAGGGTCACGCACACGGTCCAACAAGGATTCTGGATCAACAATCAAAGGGGAGATTGAAAATGGAGCTAGTTTGAGTTTCTGAACTTGTGTGAAGAAAGAGTTTTTGCAATGAGAAGACAGAGTTGGAAAGAGACCAAGATTGAAGACTCAATGCCGAAGACTTCGTTAACATCCAAGGGGGAGTCTGCGAAAGGGGGAGCCTGAAGAAAGAGACTACCGAGAGGGGGAGCAACGGAAGCTAAAGACAGATCCACGGGGATTCTGTTCGTGAAAGAGAAAAGAAAAGAAGCTACGAGATTGACTACGGCAATATCCAAGGGGGAGTCTGTTAGTGCATTATGTGTCTATCGCCTCCGTCAATCTAGTCCGTAGCAGAAACAGAAGAATTCTAGGGTTTTATTGTAATATCTAGTTAGAAAGGCAAGGTGGCATAATTGTAAATAAGGTGAACTACCTTATAAACCTTTTGCCTATAAATAGGAGCTTTAGTTGTTTCATTTAAGACTTTTGCTCATTTGGAGGTTTAGGAGATCTAATCTTAGAGAGAGAAAGTCTAGAGAGAGAAAGTTCTCTCATGTGATTCTTGGCTTTGTATACGTCATCTTATTCAATAGAATCATGTTATTAGTACGTTCTTGTGTGTTCGATCACACACGTTCACGGATTCCGCACGTTGAACATGTCGTTACGCAATCGTACGGTGTCAAAACCGATCCTACAAACATGATAAGACCTCTAAGTCAATCTGGGATGCTCTTAAAGTTAAGTTTGAGGGTAGTGAGAATATGATTAAGAGTAAAAAGGCACTACTTAAGAAAGAATTTGATCTATTCACTAGTTTGCCTGGGGAAGATACAAAGAAGCTAATTGAACGATATTGCCACTTAGTGCGATCCATGTCCATGCTAAGCATAACCAAAGATCGTGAAGAATGGGTCGACAAGTTAGCTGATGCTTTACCGCAAAAGGAGTGGGGAACTTATTTGATGATTCTTAAGAATACTGGCTTTTATGATGGATTGACAATTTCTCAGTTCATTGAGAAGATAGTAAGTCAAGATCTGGAACAGCAGAAGATTTCTAGGATGAACAATCCAAGTAGTCAACAAGACGTGAAAATGTACTACAAAGGAAGTATTCCAGAAATTGAAAGAAGTCCGAAAATTCAAACTGCTTTTAGTGCTGGGGACTCATCTGAAAAAGTTGATCAAAGTTCAAACAAAAGTAGTGGATTCTCTTCATATCCAAGTGTTAATCCAAAAGAAACAACATCAAGTTTTCAGCATCAAAGTTCAAAAACGGGAAATGGTTGTGTGATACAATGCAATATTGCTCTAAATCTTCCTGATGGTCAAAGTTTTTCTGAAGAAGTAGCAAAAGATCATATGGCATTACTTGGTTCCGTGCTACTATCCTATGAAGGTTTGGTTGCAGGACGAATCGGAAATCCTATGCTAACAAAGGAAGATTACGATCAGATAGACGCTGAAGAAATGGAGCTCATGGACATTAAATGGTGTCTAGCTAGTGTTCTGAGAAGAGCCAAAAAGTTCAAACTGATTACTGGAAGAAATGACTTTCTTGATGCACATGTTTCTACTTTAGGTTTTGATAAATCTAAAGTTACTTGTTTTCGATGCAGGGAGAAAGGTCATTTCAAGAGGGAATGCAAGAATAGAGAGGCAAATGATCCAAAGAATCCGTTCGGAAAAGATGATTACTACCGGAAAGCCATATATCAACAAGTTGGTCAACAACAACAACAAGAACCACAAGTGGCTCATGGTAGAAAAGTGATAGAGGATTCAAAGAGAGCATGTTTGGGAAATCAAGAAAGTTTCAGCTGGGAAAAATTCATTTCATCAGACAACAAAGCATGTTTGATCAATCAAGATGATGAAAGGCTACCTGAAGGGTTCAGCTGGGATACGTTTGCAGATGAGAATGGGAATTTTAAAGCTTTCATTGCTAAGATTGTGAAAGAACCAGACGTGTTCACCGAGTGGATGAAATCCATTGGTGTTAGTGTGAAGAATGAAGATGAAAAATATGTTTCATCAGAAGAAAGCTCACAGAGTTCAGATGAAAGTTTACAAAGTGATGAAAGTTCAGAAAGAGAAATTGTTTTTGATCAAACACCATCTGATTCTGGTTATTTGGATGATAATTCTGACAAATTAGTAGAGTTTTATCAATCACCAACTGATGATAGTAGTGATGATGAAGAAGAAAAACATATTAATATTGCAAAATCTCATCTCTCTCCTGAAAGTTTTCATTTTTATTTTGCAGACCGCTTGGAGAAGCTGAAGGAGAAACGAGCAGCAAAAGAACAAAAGCAAATAAAGTCTGAAAGTGAAAAGGATGAGATAGTTCAAAATGATGAAGTTAAAAGTTTTGCTGAGGAGATTGTTGAGACTGAGCAGGTGGTTGAAGCAGAAAAGGTGACTGAAGCTGAGAAAGTTGTTGAAGTTGAAAAGATTATAGAAGTTGAAAAGATTGTGGAAGTCATCAAACCATGCCAAAAATGTTTGGAGACTTGCAAAGAATGTGCAGCTAAAGATGAAAAGCTAGCTGAGTTAGAGAAGATGAAAGAACAATTACTGTTCAATCTTAACTACGTGAAGGAATCTTATGATGTTTTGAACAGAACAGTAACTCGTCTTCAAAAGACAAACTCTGAAAGAGAAAAGGCTTTGACAATGATGAATGCAACGATGATGACAAAACAGAAAGCTATTAACTTCTACATCGAAGAAAGTGCAAAGTGGAAGCAAGATTTGGAGACCGAGAAAATTGAAAATGAGAGGATCAGACGATTATTACAGAGTTATTCTAGTTCTGATTATCTTATTGATCGAATTTATCCAACTGTTGCAGGTTTTGAAGCCTTTAAAGATTATGAAAAGCCAAAGAAGAAGGATACTGGTAAGAAACCGAGTGTTAGCTATAACAAGTGTCCGCCTCCGATCTGGGAAGGGTATTCTCCCAGAAAACCAAATGAGGAGCAAGTTCAAAAGGCAGTCAATATAAAACTGAAGTCTGATATAAACGATGAATTACCAGAAAACATTGACGTTACTTTCACCTCGTCTTACACTGATCATGAGTCTGAGTTAATCTAAAAGGTGGTCGATCAGGTGTTGGATACTGATGAGGAGTCTGAGTCAAAGTCTGAGTCTGGAGGGTCAAGTTCGTCAGTCAATAGTTCAAAACCGATGGTTAAAAGGGCTTACAGCAAAGAGTTTTTGTTATCAAAATCTAATTTGAATGATGAAACATTCGAAGTAGCATATACTTTGAATGATTCTGACAAATTATATTCTGACAAAGAGTTTCCAATAAGAAGTGTTAGAACTGAAATGATTTAAAAGGTTTTCAAAATGACAGAAATTAATATTTCTGAAATAAAAGATGTAAATCTTATTGAAAAACCTAAAAAATACACTTCAAGAGTTCAACAACGTTTAAACAAGAAAAAGGGTTACAATTCTGGTTCTGGTTTTCAAAAGAAACCAAACCATAATGGTAGCTACAAAAAGAAAGGATTGGGTTTTATTCCACCTGAAAATTATAAAAATGATAAAAATTTTAAAACAAACACAAAATTTGTTTCAGGAGGAAGTGCTGAAGAGGAACAGAAGAAACCTTTCTGGAAACAATCAAACCAGGAGTTTCTTGTTGAAAAGAAGAGGACAGGAACTGGAGTTTTTCACAGGAAGGATACTCGAACCTGTTTCAAATGCAATGAAGCTGGTCATATTGCATCAGTTTGTTCTCAAACGGCAAAACCAAAACAGGGAGTATCTGAAAAACTGAAAGAAAAAGTTGTTAATGTTGAACCACCAACTGAAAGATTCAAAATTTTTGAAAATTCGATTTATGAAGTTGGTGAGAGTTCAAAGAAAAATTTTTACAAAAAGAAAGCAAAAGATAACCAAATATGGGTTGTCAAGAAGGGTGATGAAAAAGTCGGCGATGAACCTGATTCCATAAAATCAGAAGAGCCACAAGTTGAAGATGATGTTAAAATTCCGTCTTTGACGTTTGAAAAAATTAAGCAAAAAGTTGGTAAGGTTGAGATCTCAAATCAATTCTTTTCTGATAAAAAGGAATTTGATGTTGAAAAAGTTTTTAATGGAAATGTAGAGAAATTTTTTTGAGAAAATGATTGACGGGAAAGTAAAAGGGGTTAAAGATTTTTATGCGACAAAGAAAGCAACTTATAACCCTACTGAACAAGAGTTAAAAACACCCAAGGTTGGTAAGACTTGGGAGGAAATTCTTTTCCCTTAAAAATCTGACTTGCCGGAGATCCCAAGTTTGTAATCGTGGATCAGGAATCGGCATTTTTCATGATAATTGATTTTGTGAATGAATCTTATAAAGGTTAATTTTTTACAGGATAAGTGTGACTTGCCGGAGCTTCCAGGTTGGTAAGTGTGAAGCAGGAATCGGCATCTTTGTTGGTAAAATGAATTTGTGTAGACGTTTTGTTCCTACAACTGGTTTGTTTTGACAAAGTAATTACTTAAGGTCATTAATTTGAACTTGATGTAATTCTCATACAAATGGTATTTGAAGAACAATGTGATGAACCAAACCCCTAACCTACAAGTGGTAAAATCAACGAAATTTCTTTTCTGGAAAAATCATTTTGGTTAAAACAAACTTAAGTGTTTTGAAATTATTATGAGAAAATAGTTTTGTGAAAGGGGGAGTTCTGATTGTTTATGCCTAGTGGATGGCGAATTGATGCGATTTGATATCGGTTGTCAAGTTTTGTACAGTTTATTTTCAAATTTCCTTTAAAGGTGTTTGCATTTTAGGGGGAGTAGAAATTTTTCAGAAAATTCAAAAACATTAGAAAAATTTGAAAAAGACAAAAACATGATAAAAATCAAAAATGAGTTTTAGTGTCAAAGAAGAGGAAATGATAGTACATCAGTAGACAGTTACAGTATGCTAAGGAAATGTATTGATTAAACAGCGTTAAACAGTCTCACTGATGATATGCCGGTAGGTTTTTACACATTTAGTAAGCTTTTTCGGGATATAAACTTAAATTCAAACTTGCTTATTTCGTGGGGAACACTACTTGGATATATAGGTAACCCCTGAAATCTCGTTTGAAAGGTCCCTCTTTCTGAGATACTAGGTCTTTATGCTCAGTGATATCTGGGGTATTATCCCGGGACTTCTAATTTTGCGGAAGCAATAGCCTAGTCCCCGGAGGATACTTTCTGCTTGCTTGAAATATAGAGCCACCCTCAGCATAAAATGATGAGACAATAAAATTGCTAATCAATGCTGTTGTAAAAAAAAGATCCTCTAAAGGGGACCCACCAAAAGTCGAGCCGTCATCTCTCTGCTGAACGGAAGTTCTGATCTGAGCTCTCACGGTTTCGTACTATAATTTATTCCTTTACAGATATCATATGTGGTATACTCACCTGTAAGACTGAATATTGGGATCTGGATACAGGAGTATATTCAAGAGGTGGAACACATGAATAAGTTTAAGTTCTTAAAACACCTAACTCATATCCTGAATCAGTTGAAATTTGTGTGAAAATTTAAGTGGATCAGTATATCGGCAATCTAAGTGAATTGTTTAATTCTTAATGTGTAACTAAGCTCAACGGTACTTGTGACTTGTCAAAAACTGATATGATCCTCTTACACAAACTCACAAAAATATTGTTTGTAAATATTTCTTTACTGTATTTCATTTCATTCAAAAATCCAAAAAGATTTTTGGTGTGTTTTAGCATAAACTTTGAAAAATACAAAAAGATTTTCGACAACTGATGTTGGAGAGCTGATTTTCAAAATTCCAAGTGTTGAACATGACTAACAGGTTTGGGAAAAAGTGTTTGTAAATGATAAGCATTTTGAGAGGGGGAGTAAATGTTTGAATGAAGAAAATTTTGAAATGAAAAACAATATTTCTGCAAGTGGTTCATCAGAATCTAAAGGTTAAATCAGTCTAAGATTTGCTCTACAAGTGAACATCAGAAATTTACTTTTGGGTAGAGAATGTGCAGGTTTAGACAGGTTTCGATACTTAAGGACTCAGAGTGTTAAGAGAGCCAGGTTTCGATCCTGAACCTGTGGAAAGTGTTAGCCAGATCATGATCTTGGATTTGCTGATGCTGAGGAACTTAAGGAATCAAGAGATCTGATCAAGAGAATTAGAAAGCTCAAGAGCCAGGTGGAGATCCTGGAAGGAAGCCCAAAGATTGATAAAGACTTAAGATGTGAAGACTCGACACTTTACGACTCGTCAACATCTGAGGGGGAGTCTGTTAGTGCATACATCTGTCGACTTCGTCTTGTATCGAGTCTTGTACTAGATATGTTAGATCAGGGCACGTTGTTCTAGAAAATAGAAAAATAGGATGTGTTTATGGTGTTTTCGCTTGAAGTAGCCATTCGCTTGAAATGACATTTGTCAGTTTCAAGCGAAACCAACATATGGTAGTTCGCTTGAACTGATTCTTGTCTCCCTCAAGCGAAATCCCTGGGCTATAAATACCATTCAAGCGATCTCATTTGTAACAGAGTTCTGAAAATCATACCGAGGTGCTGCCGGTTTGATTCTTGGATGTAATCAGTGTAATATCAATCAAAAGTGTGTTTAAAGTGAAGAACAAGCTGTGTTGAAGTCTGTTTCTTAGTTTCCGCATCTGAAACAGTCTAGAACTTCTCTGAACGACTCGTTTGGGTCACATACACGATCCTACACAAGTCAAACATTTACTCACGTACGTCGCAATGTGGGCTTTCATCTTCTGCCACCAGTACAGGACTTTGAGGTCCTGATACATCTTATCTGAAACCGAATGAACAGAGTATCAAGACTTGTGCACTTCGTCCATCACAAGCTCTCTAAGATTTCCAAACAAGGGAATCCATATTCGTTCCATGAAATAGTAAATGCCGTCAGATCTCTCTACGAGTCGTTTCTCCATGCCCCGCAAGTATTCAGCTTTAAGGTTTTCCTCTTTCAGTGCCTCAATTTGTGCAGAACGGATCCGTTCAGGTAGTTAGAATGGATGGTGAGCTACAAGGCATGGACACATTTGGGTTTTGTTTCCTTTCTACTAAGAGCATCAGCTACAACGTTAGCCTTACCTGGATGATACTTGATTGCATAATCGTAGTCGTTTAGGAGCTCTACCCAGCGACGCTGTCGCATATTCAATTCTTTCTGGTCAAAGATATACTGAAGGCTCTTGTGGTCGGTATAAATAGTACATTTAGTACCGTACAAGTAATGCCTCCAGATTTTAAGTGCAAACATCACGGCCCCCAACTCTAAGTCGTGAGTTGTGTAATTCTTTTCATGGACCTTCAACTGTCAAGAGGCATAAGCTATCACCTTCTTGCGTTGCATCAGCATGCAACCGAGACCCTGAATAGAGGCGTCACAGTACACCACAAAATCTTTGGTACCCTCAGGTAAGGACAGAATCGGTGCACTGCAGAGTTTTTGCTTTAGAAGTTGGAAGGCGTCCTCCTGTTTCGTTCCCCAGGAATACACCACACCTTTCTGTGTCAGGGCAGTGAGAGGTTGAGCGATTCTTGAAAAACCCTCAATGAATCTTCAATAGTATCCCGCGAGACCAAGAAATTGTCGTATCTCCGAAGGATTCTTTGGTGCTGCCCAATTCCTGATAGAGTCGATTTTAGCGGGATCCACATGTATTCCCAGCTCGTTGACTATGTGACCAAGGAAGTGTACTTCTCGAATCCAGAAGTCACACTTAGAAAATTTTGCATAAAGTTGCTCCTTCCTCAAGAGCTTCAAGATAAGATGCAAGTTCCGTTCGTGGTCCTCCTTGCTCTTAGAGTAGATCAGAATGTCATCGATAAACACGATGACAAAATCGTCAAGGTATGGTTTACATACGCGGTTCATGAGATCCATGAATACCGCTGGTGCATTGGTTTGCCCGAATGGCATGACCAGAAACTCGTAATGGCCATACCGCGTTCTGAAGGCTGTTTTAGGAACATCCTCTTCTTGGACCCTCATTTGATGATAGCCCGATCTTAGATCAATTTTCGAGTAGAAGCTCGACCCTTGCAACTGGTCGAACAAGTCGTTAATACGAGGCAAGGGATAATGATTCTTGACTGTCACCTTGTTGAGTTCGCGATAATCTATACACATGCGAAAGGATCCGTCCTTCTTCTTTACAAATAAAATTGGGGCTCCCCAAGGCGAAGAACTAGGTTGGATGAAGCCCCTATCCAACAGTTCTTGAAGTTGGTTAGACAATTCTTGCAACTCTCCAGGTGTAAGACGAAGAAACGCACGAGCAATCGGGGCTGCTCCTGGTGTAAGGTCAATCTGAAACTCCACTTGATGGTGTGGAGGTAAACCACGAAGTTCTTCAGGAAATACATCAGGAAATTCTCGAACAATAGGTATATCATCGCTTTTCTTTTCTTCAGATGAAGTGTCAGTAACAAGTTCTAAAATAGCAGGGTAGCCCTTACGTAAGCACTTCTGGGCTTTCATAGATGAAATGATGCTGACGGTCGCACCACTTCGATGACCCTGGACCGATAATGATTCCCCACTAGGGAGAGGTACACGCACAATTTTCTCCTTGCAAAGTATTTCGGCTTGGTGTCTTGACAACCAATCCATACCAACAACTATATCAAAGCTACCAAGAGTGATGGGGAGAAGGTCAATGTCGAACAATTGACCCAGAAGATCGAGTTTACAACCAAAAAGAACATGTGAAGCTTCAATCGTTTTGCCATCAGCTAGTTCTACTATGTGTTTGTTTACAAGAGGTGTAGGGGTCAACCCTAAATGACGACTGAACCCCAAAGATATATAACTCCAGTCGTGTCACACCCCTTTCTACGGCGGAAGCACGAGGTGTGATCATGAAAGGTTCTCATTGCATACGAAGAGTAAACATGCTACATGCTCGTAAAATAACATCAAATACCATAATTTGAAAACATAAGTTTAGCGTTTACATCGCTAGACAGCTTAAAACATTGTCTTAAGAGTTTACAACTTTATTTAAAGTTAAACACAAGCGACATCCACGAGCATAAGCAAGACCACGCGCACATCCATCCTAGTTACCTGAAATACATGTGAGTTTTTGGAAAAACGTCAACATAAAGTTGGTGTGAATTCATGCAGTTTTGTATTTCATGTTTGTATACTTTGTATGAAAACATAGTTTGTGAGTAAATCAAGTTTTCATATATAAATCCAGTTTCATGTGTACACCACGTACTCATGTATAATTCAATCTTTTCTTGAGTACCCCACGTACTTCAAGTTATACATCAATCCTCTTGAGTACCCCACGTACTTCAAGTTATATATCAATTTTTGTATGGTATGAATTTTATGTAAATACAGTATTTCTGTAATTATCAAATTGTTAATGGGTTGCAAAGCCATTAACATGTGACACGTCATAGGAAGCCACCAAACCTAAGGCATTTAATTGGTATATTCTGAGACACAAAAGCACTCCTCGGTTCTCGCCCCGACCGGGAGTGTGGCTGCCAGGCACCCGTTAGATCTAACCTTTTGTTCTGCGGTCTGAATGTATACGTTGATTAATGGTGCTTCTGTACCCTATTCGTGACACTATTTCTCATAACGCATCCTACTTGGTTCTCGTCCTCACCAAGCGCGTTTCTTGTTATCATTTCTCATAGCGCCTCATACTTGGTTCTCGTTCTCACCAAGTGCGCTTCTCATATTCTTATATTTCGTCACACTTGGTTCTCGTTCTCACCAAGTGTACTTATTGTATTTATATCATACCATTTGTAAATATTGCACATTTGTACATGTATTTCACCCCCGAAGTTATAAAAACTGAAAACAGTTAAAGAGAAAAGGGGGAGCATGAACTCACAACTTTGCGTTCCTAGCGTCGTAAACTCCACCGGATTTGCTTAATTAACGTCGTAACCTATACGCGTTTTCTTAATGTTAGTCACTAGACTTGCGTCGCACAAGTACAGTCACTCTCTTTTGTGTATATTTTCTTGTGTTAAAAATATTCTTATATTTTTAACTACGTATCTTGCTTATATTATTTTCTCCAAAAATAAATATAAGTCTTTTATGTTTTGCACTTTGCACCCGAATTATGTATCTTGTATGTTGTATGTGTATTTTTATATTTCTACTCCTCATGAGTAATTAGTGTATTTTTAAGTCTTAATACACTAGCACGTATAACACATACTATATACACCTAGCATAAAAGTTGGTGATAAAATAATATATATTTTTCTCTCAAAAATATACATACTTATATCCATTTTTATTCTTGAAGAAATCCTCACTTCTTATCACCAAAAATTAGGGAAACCTTGGTAATACTTTTAAACACATTTTTAGGGAATAAGTTTCTCAAAAACTTATATTTTTCTAAGTGTCAAAATTTATAAAAATTTTGACAGAGTTTCCCCTAAAAATGGACGTTTCCCATGTTTTCAAAACATGTGTTTATTTTCTTTTAAATCGTCAACAATCATCAACAACAATTATCAACAATATTCGTCAACAATAATCACTAATTTCATGAACTTGAATATTTACAAAAATGTGTAGTAACTTACTAGCACATTTAGTAAGTCTTGTTATCTTTAAAAATAAGTTTAATTTCTTAAAAACTTTATTTTTAAAGAATATGAAGTTTTACAACTTCTAGTCGGTTTTTACGAAAACTGTTTCTTCGTTAAACTTTTGTTACACAAGTATCTACATACTTGTTTGTTCACAAAAACCACTTTTGTTTGTGTAAGATCCGGTTTAGAACATGTGATTTCTTTTGATGCTTGGTCTTTTGAAAATACCACTTGTAGATACATAGATCTACTAGTTCTAAACACTTTTGTACAAGTTAAAACATTTTTACACAAGTTCATGGTTTATGTGTGGTAGGGTTTCACCTTTTAACCCTTGTTACTTCTAAACTAGCTTTATGTTAAGATCCATGATCTTACCAAACCGGGTTAAACGATGATCCGAGCTACCACATCATAGATCGGGTCTAGATAACCATATATTTCAAATACTACAACTTTTACACAACTTATGTGCTATTAACCACCATTTTTCATGCTTTTAGTAGACTTTTGTGCATCTTTTCGCATTTTAACGAGATTTAACCAACACAAATCCTTTTAACCACTTTAGATAAGTTCAAATATGAGTTTTAAGCATTATACCTCTAGCTCGAGGCTAGGGAAGAATCTATGCGCAAAAGAGGTGGATAAAAGCAAAGTAGAGAGGTCCTTCGCCTTCCGTTTGCTCCAAGACTCCTAATACGTGACCCTTAACACTTGTGTGTGCTTGGAATGATGATGATCAAACTCGAAAAATTGATGGATGGGTGTGGGTGTTTGGCCGTGAGTTAGTATAGAGGGAAAGAAGAGAGTGTGTTGTTGTAATGTGAAGAATGATCTTAAGGTTCAACACTTAGTCTTATAGGAAATTTTAAACATGTTTATCCATTGGAAAATATGCCTTCTTGATACCATACATTAGGTTTAAAATAATAAAACTAGGACAAGGTGTGTCCCCTTGTAGTTGGGGCCGGTTAGCAAAGGGGGGGGGGGGGTCCAAATCCGATTCTAACTAGATAGTTAGGGGTTTGTTGAGTTAAGTAGTTTAGGTTAAGTGTTTAACTCAGTTACTTGTGTATAGCGTGTTTTAGCGGGTGTTAGGGTAATCAGGGACCCTAACTAGCTCAGAAAAAGATACATAATGAAAATAACAATATTTTCATGTTCCGGGTATAGTCCGGTTGTTCGGTTGCATACCGATTCGTTAAAGTGCTAAAGCACACTTTTTAGTGTCTTTTAAGTACCTTTCTTGCACTCTTTCAATTCCCAACACTTAGGGAAATATTCTGGATAATAAAACGACATTTCTGCATAATGTTTATATGTCTAAATGCTGAATTGAGCTGAATTTATTAAAATTCTGCACTTAGAGTGCGTTTCGGGTGCTTTTTAGTGCTTATTTTTGCTTTCGCAATGTCTATAAATTAAACCCTTACATATACTCTAGGGTTTTAATGTATTTTTGTTGTCGGACCTACACCTAGGCCTCAGTTCTAATGTCTGACTGCTTTCTGCAGTTCAGTCGACACAGTGTGTCTTACCGGTGAGTTTACTATTATTCTGACGCAACGCTCTCGTTTATGCATAAAGCAATATTTTGTAGTATACAACATGCATGAATTCACTTGTTTAATCATGTGTTCAGACATTGCTGACAATTAAACTCATAATTGCAGTCATTAAGCAATAATTAATGTGTACGGAAATTACCGGTTTGGGCCAGTTGTCACAGTCTCCCCCCGTTAAAAGAATTTCGTCCCGAAATTCAGACTGAACTCACTCTCGCTGGAGTCTTCTTGAATAGGTGGGGATACTTTTCCTTGAACTGGTCTTCACGTTCCCATGTGTACTCGGGTCCGTGCTTAGAGCTCCAACGTACTTTGACAAGTTTTACGCTGCTCCTCCTGGTCTTGTTGACTTTCCAGTCAGTAACCTCAATGGGTTGCTCTGTAAATCAGAGGGCTTCGTTAATATGCACTTCATCCATCGGGATGATCACGTTTTCTTGTGTTGGACTCTTCTTCAGGTTGGATACATGAAACGTATCATGTACTCCATTAAGTTCTTCCGGTAACTCCAACTTGTATGCCACGGTACCAATTCTCTTCAAAATTCTGAATGGTCCGATGTATCATGGATTCAACTTTCCACGCTTTCCAAACCTGACTACGCCCTTCCATGGTGAGACTTTTAACAACACTTTGTCTCCCACCTTGAAATCTACCAATTTTCTATTTGGATCAGCGTAGCTCTTTTGTCGCTCTCGAGCCGCCTTAATGCGCTCTCGGATCTGCGCAATCTTGTCGGTGGTCTCTTGTACAAGCTCAGGACCAACCATACGCTTATCTCCAGCGTCTGCCTAACATAAGGGCGATCGGCATTTGCGGCCATACAGAGCTTCGAACGGCGCGGCTTTTATGCTCGTATGATAACTGTTATTGTAGGAAAACTCAACTAGAGGTAGATGAGTATCCCAGCTGCCGCCTAGGTCCATGACACATGCACGAAGCATATCTTCTAACGTTTGTATAGTCCGTTCGCTCTGGCCGTCTGTTTGCGGATGGAATGCCGTGCTCAGATCTAACTGGGATCCAAAGGCTTCCTGAAATGATTGCCAGATTCTTGAGACAAAGCGTCCATCTCTGTCTGAAATGATTGAGATTGGCACTCCATGACGTGCCACAATTTCTCTTAAGTATATTTCAGCAAGCTTTCCAGTGCTGTCTTTTTCTCGGATCGGTAGGAAGTGCGCAGACTTTGTTAACCGATCAACTATTACCCATATCATATCGTGCCCTCTCGGGGTCCTGGGTAATTTCGTTATGAAGTCCATCGAGATTTGTTCCCACTTCCACACGGGAATCTCTGGTTATTGTAGTAGGCCGGACGGTTTCTGATATTCTGCCTTAACCTTCGCACAGGTTAGGCATTTTCCAACATAAACAGCAACGTCGCTTTTAAGTCTCGGCCACCAGTAGTACTCCTTTAAGTCTTGATACATTTTGTCCGATCCTGGATGGATCGAATATCTCGACTTGTGGGCTTCATTAAGGATGACTTCTCGTATGCCACCATAGAGTGGAACCCAAATACGCTTCTTAAAGTATAAGGCTCCCTCTTCGTTTGGCACCATGTATTTCGGCATACCCCGTAGGTATTCAGCTTTACGGTTCTCTTCTTTAAGAGCTTCTTGTTGTGCATCCCGAATGCGTGCAGTGAGGTTCGTTCGAATCGTCATTTCCAATGCTCGAACTCTTTGGGTCTTAACCCTTTCTTTTCAGCTCAACGCGTCCGCTACAACGTTTGCCTTTCCAGGATGGTACTTAATCTCACAGTCATAATCGTTCAGCAGCTCGACCCAACGTCGCTGGCGCATATTCAATTCCTTCTGATCAAATATGTGTTGTAAGCTTTTATGATCTGTGAAGATTGTACATCGAGTACCATATAAATAATGTCGCCAAATCTTTAAAGCGAATACCACTGCGCCCAGCTCCAGGTCGTGAGTGGTATAATTTCTCTCGTGAACCTTCAGTTGTCTTGAAGCATAAGCGATGACTTTTTGACGTTGCATGAGCACGCAACCCAAGCCTTGTCGTGAGGCGTCGCAGTATACCACGAAGTCTTCAGTGCCTTCGGGTAATGATAGTATCGGTGCATCGCATAGCTTGCTCTTAAGTAGCTGAAAGGCTTCTTCTTGTTTGTGACCCTAGTCGTACTTCTTGTCTTTCTGAGTAAGGGTCGTTAGCGGTTGAGCTATCTTTGAGAAATTCTCAATGAATCGCCGATAATAGCCCGCTAAGCCCAAAAATTGACGGACTTCGGTCGGGGTCTTGGGAGCTTCCCAATTCTTTATTGCTTCAATCTTGGACGGGTCTACATGAATGCCCCTCTCATTCACCACGTGACCAAGAAATTGTACTTCGCGAATCCAGAATTCGCACTTCGAGAACTTTGCATAAAGCTTCTCTTTCTTCAGTAATTCCAAGATGGTTCTGAGATGTTGCTCGTGCTCTTCTTTCGTTCGCGAGTAAATCAGGATATCATCGATAAATACAATCACGAATTTATCGAGATATGGTTTGCATACGCGGTTCATTAGATCCATAAAGACCGCTGGTGCATTCGTCAGCCCAAATGGCATCACAAGAAATTCGTAGTGCCCATAGCGCGTTCTGAATGCAGTCTTTGGCACGCTTTCATCTTGGATTCTCAGCTGATGGTATCCAGATCGAAGGTCGATCTTGGAATAGTAGCTTGATCCTTGCAGTTGATCAAACAAGTCATCAATCCTCGATAGCGGATACCGATTCTTGATTGTGAGCTTGTTCAGTTCCCTGTAATCGATATACATCCGCAGTGTTCCATCCTTCTTCTTCACGAATAATACTGGAGCTCCCCAGGGTGAGAAGCTTGGCCTTATGAATCCTTTATCCAACAACTCCTGAAGTTGTGTAGATAATTCTTGCATTTCGGATGGTGCAAGCCGATAGGGTGCCTTGGCTACAGGAGCAGCTCCCGGAACCAAGTCTATATGAAATTCGACTTGTCGTTGCGGAGGTAGTCCTGGCAGATCTTCAGGGAACACATCAGGAAATTCCTTCACCATAGGAATGTCTTCGAGTTTTGGCTCCACAGCCTTCTTGTCTATAACGTGTGCTAGGAAGGCGACACATCCCTTCCTCAAGCACTTCTGTGTCTTCATACAGCTGATGATTCGAAGAGGCGCGTCTCGTTTTTCTCCATGCACGATGAGAGTTTCACCATTCGCTAAAGGGATGCGAATGATTTTCTCATGACAAATAACTTCAGCTTTGTTCTTGGACAACCAGTCCATTCCGACTACTACATCGAAGCTACCCAATTGAATAGGTAAGAGGTCGATGCTAAAATTTCGCTCGCCAAGTTCCAGTGTGCAGCCTCTAACAACTTCGCTCGATTCAACGAGTTTACCATTGGCTAGTTCTATGGAATAAGGAATTTCTAATCTACTAGATTCTATTCCGAGTATACGTTTAAATTCCACAGACATGAAGCTATAATCGGCGCCAGTGTCAAATAATATGGATGCGAAGTGATTGTTAACGAGAAATGTACCGGTGACCACGTTAGGGTCCTCGCGTGCGTCTCTTGCTCCAATCACAAATGCTCGAGCTGGAGCGTTGTTTCTCTCTGGGCAGTTCTTCATGAATGATCATTGCTTCCACACTTGAAGCATCCTTGGTTCTGCCCTTTCCCGTTACCATTCTTGTTAACAGCACCGTTTCCATTTCGATTCTTTCCTTTTCCCCAACAGTCTTCTGTTTGATGACCCAATTTACCACATTTGTCGCACCTTGAAATGCGACAAGCTCCTTCATGAAGAAACCTACATTTTTGGCATCTAGGCATGGAGCCTTGGTATGCTTTGGTTGCAAGGGTCTTCGTCTCCTGAGGCGGGTTAGTGTCGCGCTTCTTGCTGAAACCCTTGTTGTTACGAGTTGCTTGGTTCAAACTTGTATGCTTTCTCTTTTTGTCACCGGACGACTCAGCATGCGTCTCGGTCTTCTCAGTGGGGTTCAATGATAGCTTCTTCATACGAACACAATCTTCAGTAAGGCTGACAGCCAGAGTTACAGCCTCGGTGATCGTTTGAGGTTTGGCCGACGTCACCATGCCACGAAACTCTGAGGCCAGTCCCCAAATGTAGCGTTCCACACGCTTAAATTCCGGAGTCACCATGTAGGGAAGTACTCTCGACAGGTCGTGGAACCTTCGAGTGTAACCATTGATGTCAGCACCTTCCATAGTCAAGTGCCAGAACTCTGTTTCCAGCCTTTGGAGTTCCGCACAAGAGCAGTACTTCTCTCTCATCCTTTCCTTCAGTTCCTCCCAAGTGAGGCCATAAGCGGCGTCATCACCCAAAGTTTGGGCTTGCAGGTTCCACCAAGTCAGAGCTTCATCGACGAATAACCCAGTAGCAAAAGTGACTTGTTGATCCGCGGTACACTTGCTCATGCGGAAAGTAGCTTCAGTCTTCTCCGTCCAGCGCACAAATGCTACTGCGCCTCCTGTGCCATCATAGTTCATCGGCTTGCAGTCGAGGAACTGCTTGAAAGTGCAGCCTTGAGCTGCATTTCCTCCAGACGAATCTCCATTCCCATTATGCCTAGCGTTGCTTGGCCCTCCACTGTCTTGAGTTCGGTTCGCCTCGTACTGGGCGATAGCAGCGGAGATCCTTTCCTCCAGTAGAGCGTTCAGCTCCTCAGCAGTTCTTGGCAGTAGGGGAGGAGGAGGTTGGTCGTCATTGCGAGCATTCACAGTTTTCCTGGGTGCCATGTTCTGACAGAACATAACACAACAGGGTTAGGCATTCGTTTGATATCGTCCTACTAGGCAGTAGTAGTATATATATATTCACAGGTATATATACCACATAAGTGACATCAAACAATTATTACTCTAGCAGAGTACTTAGTAGGCTTGCACTGAGGGAATCTATACGTGATAAGACTTGCTGTGATTTTTGTGCACTGAATTCCATAATTATGTATGCATCCATAATTACGTAACTCCTTGCACAGTCCGCACAGTTCGTTTCATCCTCGTATCTCTTCCTTCAGATGGGCCATCGCTTTTAGGTAAAGTCACGTATACTCGTGACATTCTAATTCTAGTACATGCTAATTATCACACATAATTGCAAGTAATTTCTTAGTCAACGACAAGTGCTACTCGAGTGCACTCTAAGTCTCATAGTGTCTTTTCTAGACTCATGTAGACAGTTTCAGGTAGTGGATGTCGCGGGACGTTTTATGCAATGAAAACTCTTTGAAAATTGTTTTCGTGAATGGATCCTAGAGATTGTAGACTAGACTCGAGAAGGAATCCTGGTTCACTACAATCGCAGCTCTGATACCAATCTGTCACACCCCTTTCTACGGCGGAAGCACGAGGTGTGATCATGAAAGGTTCTCATTGCATACGAAGAGTAAACATGCTACATGCTCGTAAAATAACATCAAATACCATAATTTGAAAACATAAGTTTAGCGTTTACATCGCTAGACAGCTTAAAACATTGTCTTAAGAGTTTACAACTTTATTTAAAGTTAAACACAAGCGACATCCACGAGCATAAGCAAGACCACGCGCACATCCATCCTAGTTACCTGAAATACATGTGAGTTTTTGGAAAAACGTCAACATAAAGTTGGTGTGAATTCATGCAGTTTTGTATTTCATGTTTGTATACTTTGTATGAAAACATAGTTTGTGAGTAAATCAAGTTTTCATATATAAATCCAGTTTCATGTGTACACCACGTACTCATGTATAATTCAATCTTTTCTTGAGTACCCCACGTACTTCAAGTTATACATCAATCCTCTTGAGTACCCCACGTACTTCAAGTTATATATCAATTTTTGTATGGTATGAATTTTATGTAAATACAGTATTTCTGTAATTATCAAATTGTTAATGGGTTGCAAAGCCATTAACATGTGACACGTCATAGGAAGCCACCAAACCTAAGGCATTTAATTGGTATATTCTGAGACACAAAAGCACTCCTCGGTTCTCGCCCCGACCGGGAGTGTGGCTGCCAGGCACCCGTTAGATCTAACCTTTTGTTCTGCGGTCTGAATGTATACGTTGATTAATGGTGCTTCTGTACCCTATTCGTGACACTATTTCTCATAACGCATCCTACTTGGTTCTCGTCCTCACCAAGCGCGTTTCTTGTTATCATTTCTCATAGCGCCTCATACTTGGTTCTCGTTCTCACCAAGTGCGCTTCTCATATTCTTATATTTCGTCACACTTGGTTCTCGTTCTCACCAAGTGTACTTATTGTATTTATATCATACCATTTGTAAATATTGCACATTTGTACATGTATTTCACCCCCGAAGTTATAAAAACTGAAAACAGTTAAAGAGAAAAGGGGGAGCATGAACTCACAACTTTGCGTTCCTAGCGTCGTAAACTCCACCGGATTTGCTTAATTAACGTCGTAACCTATACGCGTTTTCTTAATGTTAGTCACTAGACTTGCGTCGCACAAGTACAGTCACTCTCTTTTGTGTATATTTTCTTGTGTTAAAAATATTCTTATATTTTTAACTACGTATCTTGCTTATATTATTTTCTCCAAAAATAAATATAAGTCTTTTATGTTTTGCACTTTGCACCCGAATTATGTATCTTGTATGTTGTATGTGTATTTTTATATTTCTACTCCTCATGAGTAATTAGTGTATTTTTAAGTCTTAATACACTAGCACGTATAACACATACTATATACACCTAGCACAAAAGTTGGTGATAAAATAATATATATTTTTCTCTCAAAAATATACATACTTATATCCATTTTTATTCTTGAAGAAATCCTCACTTCTTATCACCAAAAATTAGGGAAACCTTGGTAATACTTTTAAACACATTTTTAGGGAATAAGTTTCTCAAAAACTTATATTTTTCTAAGTGTCAAAATTTATAAAAATTTTGACAGAGTTTCCCCTAAAAATGGACGTTTCCCATGTTTTCAAAACATGTGTTTATTTTCTTTTAAATCGTCAACAATCATCAACAACAATTATCAACAATATTCGTCAACAATAATCACTAATTTCATGAACTTGAATATTTACAAAAATGTGTAGTAACTTACTAGCACATTTAGTAAGTCTTGTTATCTTTAAAAATAAGTTTAATTTCTTAAAAACTTTATTTTTAAAGAATATGAAGTTTTACAACTTCTAGTCGGTTTTTACGAAAACTGTTTCTTCGTTAAACTTTTGTTACACAAGTATCTACATACTTGTTTGTTCACAAAAACCACTTTTGTTTGTGTAAGATCCGGTTTAGAACATGTGATTTCTTTTGATGCTTGGTCTTTTGAAAATACCACTTGTAGATACATAGATCTACTAGTTCTAAACACTTTTGTACAAGTTAAAACATTTTTACACAAGTTCATGGTTTATGTGTGGTAGGGTTTCACCTTTTAACCCTTGTTACTTCTAAACTAGCTTTATGTTAAGATCCATGATCTTACCAAACCGGGTTAAACGATGATCCGAGCTACCACATCATAGATCGGGTCTAGATAACCATATATTTCAAATACTACAACTTTTACACAACTTATGTGCTATTAACCACCATTTTTCATGCTTTTAGTAGACTTTTGTGCATCTTTTCGCATTTTAACGAGATTTAACCAACACAAATCCTTTTAACCACTTTAGATAAGTTCAAATATGAGTTTTAAGCATTATACCTCTAGCTCGAGGCTAGGGAAGAATCTATGCGCAAAAGAGGTGGATAAAAGCAAAGTAGAGAGGTCCTTCACCTTCCGTTTGCTCCAAGACTCCTAATACGTGACCCTTAACACTTGTGTGTGCTTGGAATGATGATGATCAAACTCGAAAAATTGATGGATGGGTGTGGGTGTTTGGCCGTGAGTTAGTATAGAGGGAAAGAAGAGAGTGTGTTGTTGTAATGTGAAGAATGATCTTAAGGTTCAACACTTAGTCTTATAGGAAATTTTAAACATGTTTATCCATTGGAAAATATGCCTTCTTGATACCATACATTAGGTTTAAAATAATAAAACTAGGACAAGGTGTGTCCCCTTGTAGTTGGGGCCGGTTAGCAAAGGGGGGGGGGGGTCCAAATCCGATTCTAACTAGATAGTTAGGGGTTTGTTGAGTTAAGTAGTTTAGGTTAAGTGTTTAACTCAGTTACTTGTGTATAGCGTGTTTTAGCGGGTGTTAGGGTAATCAGGGACCCTAACTAGCTCAGAAAAAGATACATAATGAAAATAACAATATTTTCATGTTCCGGGTATAGTCCGGTTGTTCGGTTGCATACCGATTCGTTAAAGTGCTAAAGCACACTTTTTAGTGTCTTTTAAGTACCTTTCTTGCACTCTTTCAATTCCCAACACTTAGGGAAATATTCTGGATAATAAAACGACATTTCTGCATAATGTTTATATGTCTAAATGCTGAATTGAGCTGAATTTATTAAAATTCTGCACTTAGAGTGCGTTTCGGGTGCTTTTTAGTGCTTATTTTTGCTTTCGCAATGTCTATAAATTAAACCCTTACATATACTCTAGGGTTTTAATGTATTTTTGTTGTCGGACCTACACCTAGGCCTCAGTTCTAATGTCTGACTGCTTTCTGCAGTTCAGTCGACACAGTGTGTCTTACCGGTGAGTTTACTATTATTCTGACGCAACGCTCTCGTTTATGCATAAAGCAATATTTTGTAGTATACAACATGCATGAATTCACTTGTTTAATCATGTGTTCAGACATTGCTGACAATTAAACTCATAATTGCAGTCATTAAGCAATAATTAATGTGTACGGAAATTACCGGTTTGGGCCAGTTGTCACAAGTCGGCACCAGAGTCGAATAATACAGTAGCGAAAATACCGTTAATAGAGAACGTACCAGTTACGACATTGCCACCATTCCTTGCGTCACATGCTCCAATTGTAAACGCTCTCCCACCAGAACCATTCCCACCATTATTCCCATTGTTGTTGTTCCCAGCGTTGTTGTTGTTGTTGTTGCGATTACCCCCATTGTTATTGTTGTTATTCTAATTCAATTATGGGTAATCCTTCTTGAAGTGCCCTTCACTGCCACACTGATAACATCCCCTCTGATTACCCCGATTCTGCTGGGGTTGTTGCCTCTGTTGCTGTTGCTAGGGTTGTTGCTGTTGTTGCTTGGGATGTGGAGCTCTACAGTCTTACGCCATGTGACCCACCTTGTCACACCTTTGACATGCGCGATTGCACGAGCCATAGTGGTGAAAACCACACTTGTTGCACTTCGGCTGTTTCCCTGCATAAGAGCCCGAAGCTTGACTGTTGTTCTGGTTCTAGTTGACTGATGATGACTGACTGAAGCTGCGGCTGTTGTTGTTATCAGGATTCTTTTGTGACTGGTTTGAGTTAGTCACTTTATCTGCATCATTCCACTTACGCTTGTTGTCTGTGGTGGGGGTAACAGTGGCAGCAGTAATAGTAGCAATACGTGGTGGCCGCGAGCCACGCTCCACCGCCTGATCAATGATCTTATGAGCCAGTCTGATAATCCGTGGTAGATTGTCAAGATTTACTGCAGTGACTAATCCCTTGACTTGTGGTGCTAATCCCTTAATGTAAAGTTCGATCCTGCGGGGAAGCGGTCGGGACAGATTAGGACACATGTTTTCCAGTTCGTGAGACCGTTTCGTAAAAGCCTCAATCTCAGATCCCTCCATCTTCAAGTTATAGTACTCATTTTCCAACTTTTGTACTTCATTACGAGGACAATACTCCTCCCTCATTAGTTCCTTAAAATCATCCCAAGTGGTAGCGTTTGCCATCTCAATGCCCAGTATCTGCACCTGAGCATTCCACCAAGTCAAAGCACCGTCCTCCAAGGTGCCAGAAGCAAACTTCACCCTGTCCCCAGCTGGACAGTTACACATAGCAAAAATGGATTCAGCTTTCTCGAACCACCGAAGCAGTCCCACGGGACCCTCAGTTCCACTGAAAGTTTGAGGCTTGCAATCCATGAACGTCTTGAACGTGCACACGGGTGGATTGTTCTGGTTTTGGTTCACAGGATGACCTAAAACAAAAGAAAGTACGCACAATAAGAATCAAGTGAATGACCGAAGACTATGCTTTGTCTGGTATATATCGTACCAGCTTGTTGAGCTGCCAAAACCTCAGCTACACGTGTGTTAATCAGGTCAGTCAACTCTGCTTGAGTCATGTTGATGTTGCCACACCCACCGCCGCAGCCACCTCTACGTCCACCTTTACATCCGCCACGTCCACTCGTGATTCTAAATAAGAAGAGTGGGAGAGATAAGGATCATAGTTGAGTTTAAGTCAATCATCACTATGACTTCCATGGTTTTGAGAAACTCTAACATAATATGGATAGTGGAATAGAACCCCTTTCACACTTATTAAGCCTCACTGGGATTCACATGCACATCACGTCATTATTATGTGAGCACCCATAATAATAAGGTAATTTGCATGCTTATCTCAGTGCCTCTTAACTCGCGCTAAAAGGTTCCCCACACTCAATCAATAAAACGAAGGATATTGCAAAACTAAGAATCACCTAAGTCGAAGGGTAGTGTTAAACTATCAAGCATCATTAGAGCATGTAACACAGGTTATCACATCATGATATGTAGTTAAATGCAAGTCGTGAGTGTGTGCTTACTAGGTATGTAATGCATAAAGTAAACAGAGGACGAACCTTGCAATCTGGAGCTGAGTGTCATAGTTGTTTTCGATACTATTTGGTTATAGTCCGGTTTTATGAAAACATTTTAAAACCTAGTTCACTATAACCAGCGGCTCTGATACCAAACTGTCACACTCCCAAAAATACCACAAGCGGAAACCCCCGCGAGGTGTGTGACATACCAGGATCTACCCACTAATCACATTGAACCCTGAGTAAAGCAAAACTTTTATTAAACGATAAAGTATAATTCAAACATCAGTTTACGAAATTAACTTGTTCGGCGGAAGCATAATAATTTGTTCATTCAGTTTAATGAAATGTTTAAAGCAATAAAACTTCGAGAAGCCTTCCAACTGCCACGACCCATGACCACTCCAGCATCCCAGATAGCAAGTTCCATGTATATGTACCTAAGGGCCTGCAAGCATGCAAATAAGTGTATCAGACAATGCTGGTGAATTCATAGTTTGTTTAGCCGTTTGTTAACAAGTATTGACTTATGATATGTTATGTTGATAATAACTCGATACCGCAGACGGCTCCTTTTTGCCCTTCTCCAATGCTCTATCAAACATTGGTCATGATTTTAAAGTTATTAGTTCACGCTCGTCCTATCGAGGTACGTCGTGAGGGTGCCAAACCAAATAGCGCTATCAACTAATAACCCCGTTGCCCTACAAGCAACTAACCCGGTAGTATGATGGGACTTAAATGATAGAAAGTGAGTGTATTATCCAACATCAACATTTACTGAAAACTATTTCATATCCCCTGCAAGGATATGGGTTTGTGAAATCCGCCTCACATCCCCTACAAGGATGTGGGTTCTCCTTGAAAACTGCCTCACATCCCCTACAAGGATGTGGGTTTATGAAAATCCGTTTATTCGTTTGCCCGTTTGATTGTCCCCACGGGACGCATGCTTGTTTTGAGAGAAGTGAACTCACCTTGGTTTGCTCGGTTAGACTTATTACTTGCTCCCACTTAGTCAATCAAAGCCTAGTATGATTACTGTATCCATTAGTTTTACATATTCCAAGTTTCATAGCAACACGTTGTACACATGACTTCACATAACACATATTCCGCCATAATCATACTCTCATCATAAATCCATTGTTCAATCAAAACATTCAACAGTTAGATCATATCATGAATTCATGCGGCCCAAACAACTTACAGCCCAACAAGATGTGTGATCAAATTATAGTGTGTGCGTGTGTAGCCCAACACGAGGATTCGGCCCAACATCTGTAGTCCAATCCCCAACTTGTGTGATTGCACTGGACTTGTGCGACTGATGTTTCGTTAGTGGGCCAGGGTGTAGCCCAGTGAGATGTTCGGCCCAAACATGCTTGTGCGACTGAACTCTCTTGTGCGGCAGAACCCTCTTGTACGACTGGACCCTCTTGTGCGACTGGGCCACTTGTGCAACTGGGCCACTTGTGCGATTGACCGAGATTTATGGAAACAGTTACATACTCTAATTTGTGAATCAATTCCAACAGTTTCCATATTCCATTAATTCTCTTGAACCCTAGATCTAAGTTTGAACATTACGGCACATATTAACATCCAAAACAATTCAAATGAGCATATGTTCCATGATCTATATTTATTTCTAAATCATCAAATCATATAACATCCTTACTGTCATCGTTTAAATCGGTTTCATGAGTTCATTAATCACATAGATGTTACCGAATTTCTTGAGTGTTAAATCAATGAATCTCGCTAAAACCCTATCAAGCATTTGTAACAATCAACATCATGTGCACAGTTGATCATATCCACCACAACCTCTAACAAACCCCTAGATCATAAACAACCATTCTAATACTCACTAATCATATTCAGCAAGTTCACACATACTCAAAGATAGTCGACAAGGATCAAAACAGAAACGGGTTCACTAACCGAGAGATGATGGGATTGTTCGGTGAAAGCTTGATCGAGAGAAGCAATGCTTCGAAGAGAAGTTCCTGCCGTCGCTTGCTTGAGAGGAAATAGGGTTTGCAAGTGCTTAAAAAGAATAGAATGATATGCAACTCACATGCATATATGCGAGCCACACGGAAGTGGGTTTGGGCTCGGTTTAGATGCTTTGGGCTCGAAGGGCCCAAATGATGCAAAAGAGTATGGGTTCGATTAAGGGAAAGGGGCGATGTACGATTGAACATATAATACAACACGTACACTTTCACAACTTCACTAATATTAAAATAAAAATCAAGCAATCTATTCAAATAGTTCGTTCACACAACACCTACACGTCACATATCAAAAGAAACTAGTACATAAAGTGTCCTTGAAAATACGAGTTGTCACATAAAGCCAGTATTTTATGTGATTAAAAGTCAATTCAAGTGAATTCACCAAAAGGTGAAAAGATCACAATTAAAGGAGTTAAGCCAAATAGACCCACAAAATTCATCTATGTGATGAAAACTGCAAGTTATGCTAGGAAAGGATCCCTAGTGTATATGATTTCCATAATCATTCACACTAAAGGAAAAGAATTAAAAGATATCCCTGTAGTGTCTCAATTTTCAGATGTATTTCTAGAAGAATTACCAGGGCTACCTCCGGATAGAGAAGTCGAGTTCAGAATTCATTTGCTACCAGGAACAGCACCCATTGCCAAATCACCTTATCGTTTGGCACCCGCAGAAATGCAAGAGCTAAAGAAACAATTAGACGAACTGTTAGAGAAAGGATTTATACAGCCAAGTTCATCGCCTTGGGGAGCACCGATCTTATTCGTCATAAAGAAAGACGGGTCAATGCGAATGTGCATTGATTACCATGAATTGAATAAAGTCACAATTAAAAATCGGTACCCATTACCGAGAATCGATTATTTGTTTGATCAGTTACAAGGAGCTCGATTCTTTTCTAAAATCGATTTACGCTCAGGATATCATCAATTAAAGGTACAGGAAGAGGACATTCCTAAGACCGCTTTTAGAACAAGGTATGGCCATTATGAATTTACTGTCATGCCATTTGGTTTAACCAATGCCCCAGCCGCATTTATGGACACGATGAACTGAATATGCAAGCCATATTTGGATAAATTCATTATTGTCTTTATAGATGATATTCTAATTTATTCTAAAAATAAGAGGAACATGCAGCGCATCTGCATGTACTTCTAAATTTGCTAAGAAAAGAAAAGCTTTATCCTAAATTTTCAAAGTATGAGTTTTGGTTAGAAGAATTACAGTTTCTTGGACATTTAGCTAATCATGAAGGAATTCATGTAGATCCCACAAAGATTGAGGCAATTACTAAATGGAAAACCACTGAATCACCAACAGAGGTTAGAAGTTTTATAGGACTAGCCGGTTATTATAGAAAATTCATCTGAGATTTTTCTAGAATAGCCATTCCCTTAACGAAATTAACTTGTAAGTCTGTTAAGTTTGAATGGGGACCAAAACAAGAAGAAGCCTTTAGAATCCTTAAACAAAAATTAACCAACGCACCCGTATTAGCATTACCAGAAGGAACTGAAGATTTTGTAGTTTATTGTGACGCTTCTAAATTAGGTTATGGATGTGTATTAATGCAACGTCAAAAGGTTATAGCCTGTGCGTCAAGACAACTTAAGAATCATGAAGAAAATTATACCACCCATGATTTAGAATAGGAGCTATAATTTTTGCCCTGAAAATTTGGAGACATTATCTTTACGGTAGTAAGTTTACCATTTTCACCGATGATAAGAGTTTAAGATATGTTTTCGGGCAAAAAGAATTAAATATGAGACAAAGACGCTGGATGGAAATTCTTAATGATTACGATTGTAATATCTAGTATCATACAAGAAAAGCTAACGTAGTAGCCGATGCTTTAAGTCGAAAATATCACGAAAAGCCAAAAAGAGTACGTTCTCTTAATTTAAATCTACAGATAGATTTAAACGAACAGGTTAGAAAAGCACAGGAATCAGTAATCAATGATGATACTGAGAAATTGAATGGAATGATTAAGGAATTAGAACAAGGAACAGATGGAATTTTGAGATTCCATCAGAAAAGAATATGGATACCTAAACTAGGAAACCTACGTAACAGAATATTAGAAGAAGCCCATAAGTCTAAATATACGATACATCCTGGAAGCGATAAATGTATCAAGACTTAAGAAAGAATTTCTGGTGGATAGGAATGAAAAAGGATATAGCAGCTTATGTTGCCAAGTGTCTAACTTGTTCACAGGTTAAAGCTGAACACCAGAAACCCTCAGGTTTGTTACAACAATTAGAAATGCCTGTATGGAAATGAGAATTGATAACTATGGACTTTGTTACCAAATTACCCAAGACAAGAAAAGGTAATGATACAATCTGGGTGATTGTAGATAGACTAACTAAATCTGCTCATTTCTTACCAATGAAGAAAACTTTCAGTATGGAACAACTAGCCAAGTTATATGTAAATGAAATAGTTTCATTACATGGAATTCCTTTATCAATTGTTTCTGATAGAGATAGTGGTTTTACTTCTCATTTTTTGGACAAGTTTCCAAAAAGCAATGGGAACCAAGCTAAATCTAAGCACTGCTTATCATCCTCAAATGGATGGACAAAGCGAAAGGACGATTCAGACAATGGAAGATATGCTTAGAGCTTATGTAATTGATTTCGGAGGAAATTGGGAAGATCACTTACCATTAATAGGGTTTTCCTACAACAACAGCTATCATACCAGTATCAATGCTGCACCATTCGAAGCACTTTATGGACGAAAGTGCCGAACCCCAGTCTGTTGGGCAGAAATCAGAGAAAACCATTTATCTGGGCCAGAAATAGTGCAAGTGACAACAGACAAGATTATTCAAGTCAAGGAACGACTAAAAGCAGCACGCGATCGACAAAAGAGTTATGCTGATAATAGACGAAAGCCATTGGAATTTCAGGTAGGAGACAAAGTCTTATTAAATGTTTCTCCTTGGAAAGGAGTGGTAAGATTCATCAAAAGAGGAAAGCTAAGTCCCAGGTATGTTGGAACCTTTGAGATTATTAAAAGAATAGGACCAGTAGCTTTTCAACTACAACTGCCAGAGGAAATGGCAGGAATACATGATGTATTTCATGTATGTAATCTCAAAAAGTGTTTAGCCAATGAATCATTAGTGGTAACTCTTAAGGACATAGAGGTAAACGAGAAGCTCAAGTTCGTAGAAAAGCTTCTACAAATTGAAGACAGGAAAGTCAAGAATCTTAAACACAAGAGATTAGTTCTAGTCAATGTAAAATGGGACTCCAAGAGAGGACCAGAGTACACATGGGAGCTTGAATCAGAAATGCAGAGGAAATATCCACAACTCTTCCAGTAGACCTCGAGGACGAGTTCTAAAACAAGGTGGGGAGGATATAACAACCCTCCTAAAAATAATTTCGACACCCTAAAAATATTTAGAGTGCCCCTATACATCCTAAAATACTCCCCGTATACGAGAAATGGCCCAAAATACCTTTATTTTTATTAAAATTAATTAAAAATCAGATTTTAGTCTCTGGCGGGCCGCGAAGACCTAGCCTTCGTCTTACGCGGGCCGCGAGCCCTTGGCTATGAGGCGAAGCCCTGTGCCGCCACGTGTCATCATCGTGTCAAGCCTACTAGATGATTGGTCAAAACTACGCTGTAGACCCCCTACGTCGCGGGGCGCGTAAGCCTCTTGTGTGGCTTTCGCAGGGCGCGACAAACTCGATATCAGGCCCTATATAAGGAGGCCATCGGCCTTCAGTCCCAACTTGCTCAAAACTTTTCTTTCTCTCTCAATTTTTGAAGAGTAAGAATAATACTCGACCATTATACCCACTAAAATAGCGAAGTGCTGCCTCGTTGTACGTATTTTACGATGCCCGATTGATCTAGTGCTCCGTAACGGCTGTCGAGGTTCTGCCTGACGTAGTCGTTTGAGTTCTATCTCGGTAGGGTATAACTAATGTAAATATTGGGTTATTATACTAACGCGTGTGCATTGTTTAATTAATAGATTTTAACCAGGAAACCACCAGAAAAAGTCTAAAGTAGTAATGTGAGTAATCTCCTTTTTGTGAACCTTTTTACAAACTGTGTTTACAAAACCTTAAATATTTTACAATGTGATTAGCAGTGATTGAGTCTTTGTAGTTCTTCAATTACTGCCAGTATGTTGGGGTTTTGTATACAAAATGTAGAACACGTTACCATTGGACAACGAGATAGCCAATGTATAATATGACCCACCAGTCAGGATTGACAATACTGAATGAGTAATTGTGTAGATATAAACATTGGAATTACTCTCAATACTGTTAAAGGATAAAATGCTTCTTGATTAAACTAGGATTCACTCACAAGTATTTCCCACTGACAAATGTTTTTAAAACGCGTTTCAGGTAACAAAATGTGAAAGCCAAATAGAAGCCAGCTGGAGAGCACTGAAGGCTTGGAAAAATGTGGCTATGAAAGTTACCTAAATAAAGACGATGTTTTAAATTCAATAAATTAGGGTTTATCCCTATAAACATGTTTGTAATAGAAACTTAGGTTTTACCCATGTGTTTATTAATATAAAAATGTGGTATTTCACTCTGATAAAATACTTCCTAACTACGGTCCTGAGGAAATTTCAGCTGCCAAATAATGATAAACCAATGATACCACTTAATCTGAGTTCACGTCCGCCCGATCCCAGGAGATAGGGGCCGGGGGTTGCGACAGCCAACGCTACCGCGGACACCCGAACGCCGATTTTTTATGGAGGATGGATAGCCTAACTATTCAAGCACTACATTCAGCGAACTCCACCGTCGTTCAACAAGGGTGTCGGTACTACAAAGGTTGATCTCGCAATATATCGTAGCATGAATCTCATCATCGATTGCCCCGACGGTACCATGAGCTTCAAGGACGCAAGAGGTCGTGCTTGGAATCCAAACGACCCAGACATGATACTGGCAATCGAAGACATCCCAAACTATCCTCGTCCTGGACAATTCCCGAGTTCCTCATCCCAAGGAGGGGGTTGATTTTCCTAACCTTATGAATTTGTATAACATTATGCAGGAAACCCTCCAAGTCTTGAAGAATGCTTATAGCTTAGGCCAAAGCTCAAGCACCCGGATCGGCGGCATGGAACGCAACATCCTCTCCATGAAAAACGATATCACATATATCCGGGATCCTATGGTGGTTCGAGACGATGATGAGGAGGAGGAGGAGGACGAGGGACATCAGATGGATTCTGACTAGGCAGCGGTGGTGGCAGGCGACGTAGTTGTCATGAAGGTTAAATCTCTAACTCTTTTGAACAATCTAACATTTCCTTGGGCTGCGTCCCGGTTAAGACAATTTACTTTCTGTTAGACAATTTTATTTTTTGCATTTAGTTTTTATGTTTGGATGTTGTGGTGGTGGTTAAACTTTGAACACTCATAATCTAGGTTTTATGATGGTTTTGTTGTATTATGTTGTGTTGTGGAAGTCTTGTAGAATGCAGGTACCGTGAGAGGCTTGGATACACTAAACGTAATGGTCCCTAAGCCCGGAAACAGGAGCCAAACTTGCATTTTTAACTGAAACAGACGAATAGCACGGGGTCGTTTTCACTCAACACGCCCCCGTGCCCAGTCCACTGATATCAAATAGTTTTTCTCAAAACAGTGACACGGGTCGTGCTCACTCGGCACGACCCCATGCTCACTCCACTGTAAGTTTTCTAAAAACCCCAAACTTTTTCAAAATCTTTATTTTCTTTCTTTTACTTATCTTAGTTTAGTTGGGAAAATAAATTCTAAAAATTATGTTTTTATTAATTTACACCTAATAACGTCATGATAAAAAGAACCAATTAAGAAAATTATAAAAATGCGCCTAACAAATCTTTGTAAAAATTGACTTGTTTATATATAAATTTTTACACTACAACCCTTTTTCCCACAAAAACTGAGTTTTGAGCCTTTAATGAGCACAAATACACATCTATACTAATAGCTCAAATTTTTGTTCCTTGTGTGATTAGCCCATTTGGTTCTTACGACTCTAGAACTTGTCAAAGTAAAACATCCTAAGTCCTTATCGACGCTAATCCAAGTAAGTAAATGACAGAGGCATTAAGACTAAATACGTTTTCATCTAAAAAACTTTATTTTCCTTGTTTTTCTAAAAAATACCCCCTAGACAAACCATTTTGAGCCTTAAAAACCTTTCGTTTCTTAAACCCGCAAAACAAATTTTGCAAAAATAACCACCCATCACCTCAAAATCCAACCTTTTTTACCTTTTCACACTTCATTTTCAATCAAATACGGCTCTTTTGAAAATTGCAAAATAAGTGACTTAATTATCTTCTAAAAAAACTATATAGCTACTTAGAATAAAATAAGCAAAAATAATATTGCTTATGATTATGTAGTTTTAACTAAGTCACAATAAAATAAAGTTTACAAAAGAAAATCCGACATTTTACTAGTTGGATTCCCGATAAAGATAGGTCCAAAACTTTCTCTTCTAACCATTCTGCTTAGGTATGTAAGCAACAATAAAGAGTTTTGCTTGAGGACAAGCAAAGATTCAAGTCTGGGGTACTTGATGTGCTTAAAATACAACATATAAATTATATCAAATACGGCATAAAATCAACCCTTTTTCAGTACTAGTTTTGGAAAAAAAAAAAAAAAACCCATTTCTTTGTTCCTTTTTAATAAACAGGGTTAAAAGAGCTTAAAAGAATAAAAGAAGCAAAAAGACAGCAAAAACCAATATAAAATGCATTGAAGAAGGATTGACGCAACTTGCTGAGCCCCCTTCCACATCCAAACCCAAGAAATAACAAAAGCAGAAGCTCTGGCACGGGGCCGTGCTCACCTAGCATGGGTGTGCCCGGTGGGAATTCACTGCAGCAGAAAGAGACAATAACAAAAGACAAATTTCAAGCTCAACACGGGGCCGTGCTAAAGCAACACGGGGCGTGGTCAACTCCAGGATTTTCAGAATCTGAAGAAGTACAGCAAGTACATTGGCCACGGGTCGTGCCATTGACGCACGGGGTTGTTTCTTGTCTATCTATTTTTATTTTATTTTATTTTCTGTTTTTATCCTTTTATTAGTTTAAAAATCTTTTCTCAGTGTTTGGTTTGATTAGACGTTGACGATAAGCCGGTGTTAAAAGCTCTTGTGTCTTTGGACGACCTCGGTATCTTGCTATCACTATACTACGTCCGCGATGGGTATACTTGCCCTAAGCGTGTGTGTAGAGTGATAGTAGAATATCGTGTTTTATAAATTTAAAACTTGAAATCGGCGAGTAAAAAGAGCTAAAAATATAACTAAAAATAAAGACACCCGTACGCACGTCATTTAACCTTGTAAAGAATCTTTAGGATTGGGTATTGATATGTATTACACTTACGTGTAATTAAATGGGTTTGCAAATTTGGAAATAGGAATGATAGGTTAAATTGTTGAGTTTGTTTTATGGAGTACGGAAGAAATTTTGAGATAAACATGTCACTTATAAAATAACTAGGAGGGGTTCAAACTTTCAGATAGTGAAAAAGGTAAGGGTTGAATGTTTATGTGCTAGTAGTAAAAAGACACTATAAGTTGGGTTTTAAAAATTTGGGAGTAAGAGTAAAAGGGTGTTCAATGGTATCTGTAAAAGGACAATTTTGTAACATAGCAAAGTTTAGGCACATAAGTTTTCAAAAATACATTAGTTGGAATGGGGTGAACAAATTTATTAAAAACTTTGTTTTAAAGTTTAGGAAAAATATGATTGCAAACTTGTTTTGAAAGATGGTATGCTCAATGGATGAGTTTTTATAAAATTTTGGACGAGAAAAGATATAAATCAAGTTAATGGTTTATGTGATTTATCAATAATTCATCTTTTTTTTTAAATTTTTTTCAAGGTAAAAATTTTTTAATTCAATTATTCGAATAAAGAAAAATATGTAGATTGTTAGTTGAATATGAATATATTTTAAAATTTTCGTCCAAACAATAAAAATTTCGTACGTATGAGGGGGGGGGGAGAGAGTAAATACAGGAGGGTATTTGAGAATACAATAGAGACACAAAAGATTTGAGAGGTGACATGGAATGCGTACAAGATTGTTCATAACATATGGGACTAATTTAAAATTTCATTAACAGAATTACATTTTTTTTCAAACATAATACATCCCAAGTAATATTTTTAAATTAAAGCAAACTAAGGCCTAAATCTATTTCCTATGTGAAGCATACTTGAATAGCATCATCAAACACTAGCATATGAAACATATGCGAAAAATAAAGGTCAACTAAAAAGTTGGTGAGTTACATATGTTTTGTGGCCAAGTATATGGCAAAAAGTTTGTTATTGCAATACGTTGTCCAACTACAAGAGTTGCTTAGTAAATTAGGTTATATGGCTAAGAACATGACAAAAGGTTTAGTATTGCAATATGTTGGTTTTAATGGTAAAAAGTTTGGTGATAGCAATATATAATAACTAAAGAAATTTGCATTTAACAATGTATGGTAACTAGGAGGGGCGCATTCAATCCTAATGTTGACATATACGCACGGATTCTATCATCCCACGAGATACATCCCATGTACCATGAGCATCCCATGCATATGGGATGGGTCGTCACACTTATAACGCTATAATATACTACCGGTCGGCTTGATCAAAGTTAATGAATGCAACGCGAGAAGTTGTCCAAATAAGTTTCATACAAAGGCATTTAGGAATATATAGTTATAAAATTATTGTTTTTTAAGTAAGCATATGTTTCACCCCAAAAAGTTTAAGAAAAAAGGGAAACTATGTACTCACCTTGATGTCCTAGCGATGACTTTGTGTTTTCTCAAGGTTTTACAAGATCACGAGTATTTCCTACTAATTGGATTGTTCGTTAAGGTTTTTGCAATGATTTTTATGGAAGGTATTGGTTTAAAGGACCATTGATAAATTCAAAATGTTTAGATTTTTAGCAAATATAAATTTTGACAGATTTCTGTGTTGTTTTCATTTTATATTTTAAAAATATTAAATGACGTTGAAAAATTATAAAAATTTCCACTTAACTACATCAGAATGTGATCTACAATTTTCGTTTAGAAAGAACCCGAAAAATGGTCAAAACTGCGGATCTTTACAGATCGTTCAGTTTTGACCTTCAGTTTGGTTTTAAACGGTTGTGGGTCCAAACAAAAGTTCTTTTAGCGTATAATATATTGTTGAAATTGTGTTTCGATGTACTTAATCATGAAGTAAGAGCGCACTTCATTTGGTTAAGTTTTGACCATGTGATGGTCGTTAAAAGTGATAACATAGAATTTGTTCATAAAAGCAATAGAACACTTATGTGTTCCTGTTGGTAGTTTTATTATGCGTAAAAATATGAGTTCGGGCGAAAATAAGCTGCGAAACTATTATTTTAATGGAGCTAAATGAAGGGAACTTACTACTACTTAGGATAACTTCAAAAGACTCCTTCAAAAGACCAAGAAAATCTTGCAAATTAGGAACTAGAGTACTCACACAAGACTTTGTTTGTGTTTTGAGTTGTTGAGAAGAAAATGGTGATCAAAGGATTCTATTTATAGTGAAGGGAGGTTAAGGAAATTAAGACAAGTGTCCATGGAGGCTTAAGAATGTGATTAGTGTCCATTAAGGTGTCAACACTAGAAGAATTGTGGCAAAGAAGAAGATAGGTGGCAAAACATGGCAAGATAAGTGTTCATGGGTGTCTTAGGCGATGATTAGTGTCTTATAATGTGTTTAGAGCTTGAATATGATTAGGACAAGTGTCCATGAGTGTGTTAGGAAGTGATTAGTGTCCTGCTAGGTGATATAACATGGTAACTTAAGGTTTTTGGTATTTTTAGTCCCTAGACTTTGAGTTTTGGTGTTTTGACGATTCTAATCCCTCAATTAAATTTAGGAAGGTTTCAAGGTATGTGATTTTTAGATTTGTTCCGGAAATGGCGTAAATTAAAATTATAATGTTCGTATTAAAGATTTTTTAGTACGAAGATTAAAGGCTCAAGTTTTCGCGGGGGTTACATGATATAAAAACGTAAGGCATCAAAAAACAATTAGGATACAAAAATATGAAATATTATGACACAAAATCAGACAAAATAAAAAATATGATACATTTATGACTTAATATGAAACAATATAACACAATATCTGACAATATCACACATCATGTTGTCAATAATGTTTAACCTATAAAAGAAAAGATTATTATAAAGCCAAAATATGCTAATCTGATCAAGAATAAAGCAAGACATGAAGATCAACTAATCCCAACGATAGTGAAGCTTGAGCACAAACAGAAGATTTGTTTGAACACTCAAAGATCTGTTGAAGAGATGAAAGCTCAGTTGAAGAAGAAAGAAAGTCTGTTGAACTTCAAAGCTCTGTTGAAGAATAAAACACTGTTGAGAAAACTAAACATCTGTTTAGGCCTGAACAGATGTTTAGTAATTATTAACAGAGGTTTACTAGAATAGATATTAAAACTATAGCAGAGTTTGTAAAACAGTTGTTAAGAGTCCTAGAACAGATGTTAAATATGATCAGATGTTTCTAACATCTGAAAATCTTTTATGTTAGGAATGTTAGATGTCACGATCATGGTCATGTCAGCCCTTGTTATCTAACAAATGTTTGTACTTACTCTAAATAGATCTCCTCTGATAAGATCTATTTATCACTTTTCAACATTCCTTTTATACGAAAGAAAGTTATAGTGATTAGGCTGAGGGCGAGTGAAATTCATACTTGTAAATGTAATAATTCGATTATATTTGAAATATAGTTTGAAAACTTTCCATATTTATATTTTTGTTTAACTCTCGTTGCATTTCATTTAATTCCATTTTATCGTTATCAACTTCACTTCACCGTTTCATTAATAACACACACACATACACACTCAGATCCCTACAAATAACAACAAAAATGTATAGCATCAGTTAGGCACAATGATAATAGAAAAGAGACAATGCATTCAGAAACTTCAGATTAAAGAACATAAGTCAATCAATTCACTGAGAAATACGTGAAATCTCTAGTTGTTGCAAACAATTAAATTGATTCAAACAATTAAATCAAACCGTAAAATCAACATAATTCTAAACGAATCACCAAAGATAGGCATAACACATACCGGATGCATCATATTCATCTGTCGACGTTCAATAATGCTTAATTAGCTTCGATTAACAAAATCAATTCCAGATAAAGTATCAATCGAATAATGGATGAATTTTTTTCTGCTGAATTGTTGCGCGAACCATACTTGCGAACCGTACTTTTATGGAGCTCATCTCTGTTATATCGGTTTTATTTTTAAACCTAATTGTTTCCAAAAATACCCTTCCATCCTAATTAAACATTAGATTAAGAATTTTCATGTGTCAACATACTATTCCTTTTTACCCTTCTTATTTAATTAATCCTTTGTATTTGATCTTTTTCTAGACATTAAATATCCACTTTAATATCGAACACAAACCAATATATTTTTTATAACGTAATGTATTCAATCACACATATTATTAATAAAGATTATGGTTAAGAAAATACATTTCAAAATCAAACGTATTGGATTATAAGAAAGAGTTTCATACTTTCATTCAATGATAATAATACCTTTTTAACGAAAATATTAAATCCTTAGGGAGGGGGGGTCGATTCTATGAAAAGATAAGCTAAAGCTTGGAATCTTCATATTTAAGGGGCCTAGAATTGATTCAGTTAATCTGAAAGTTCCGGATCGGGCGAGTTTAAACGGAAGTTTGCATAGGATAGAACTAGTTCGGTAAAAATCGCGTCATAATAGTCATAAGTCGACTGATTCCATTCATACCGAAAGAGTTTACATCGTTTACAAGCTGGAGAGAAAATTTATCCAGCACTTCTCCTCTAGGATCTTGATGTGCTTAAAATACAACATATAAATTATATCAAATACGGCGTAAAATCAACCCTTTTTCAATACTAATGTTGGAAATAGCTTGTTTTTCTGTTCCTTTTTAATTTATATGGTCAAAAGAGCTTAAATGTGAAAAAGGAGCAAAAAGACAGCAAAAACCAACATAAATACAAAGAAGGAGGAATTGACGCAACTCGCCAAGCCCAAATTCACATCCAAACCACAAGAATAGAAAGATCAGAAGACTTGACACGGCGCCGTGTCCACCTGAAATGGGTCGTGTCCGAGAGTGGATGCTGTGCAGAAGAAAAGACAACATCAAAGGATAAACACTGGCAACCAACACGAGGCGTGGTTAACTCATAGATTTTCAGAATCTGAGACAGTACAACAAGTACATTGGCCACGGGCCATGCCGTTTACACACGGGGTCGTGTTAGTACTGTAACGCCTCGCTTTTGAAACCTTCCTTATTTAGAAAGATTATTTATATCCCTATTTTTGGAAAAATATATCTGTATCGTATTCGTATTTCACTTCCAGCTTCGTAATTCGAAACGTTGATCGTAATAAAACTTGAGTATTTTATACGGACTATACCTTGATTATTCGTATTTGTTTTACATTTGACTTATTCACATACTTGATACTTGCTCATCATTCTCGAAAACACATACCTATTTCACGAACAAATACGCGTTTTAGGACTCTTTATGCATTCAAATACTTATTTATACCTTCACTTTACTTGAGTTAAACTTATATACATGATTTATACTTAATTTTATGTAAATAATACAAGTCATAGCATAAAATAACTAACAATACAAGTGCAAGGACTAAAAATAAAAATTTTCATCCCCCGAACCACTATTTTTAATGTCCTAACCTCCAACCAACTCATTTAATACCCCTCCTAACTCGCAACCACCTTCATTTAAACCTAACCACCTTTATTTAAACCCTAACCACTTAACCCTCTTATAAATAGCAACTCTAACACCTTCCAAACACTTGCGCCAACTCCAAAGTACTTCCAAACTCTCTCAAATCAAAAAAGATCAAGAACCAAAATTGGTAACTTCGATGTTCCAACAACTCAAGACTCGTCAGACTCCCTAAGTGGAAATTTCTTCGCAAACCGTGAGTATACTTGACCCATTTTACCGTTTTCACACTCTTTGGGTGCAACATGTTTATACATACAAAAACACACTTAACATACATGTTTTTATGCAATCATACATACAAATTGTCACACCACAACCGATGGCGGAAACATCGGGGCGTGGCACTAAGCGAAACAGATTGTCCAGAAGATTCCACAACAACTATAATTACCAAATATTTAAAGCAACATGTCCCATACCATGTCATATAAGATAATATAATTATTACAGACAAAATCTAGTCAAGTAGTTCTGTTCCGACAACTCAGATTTACACATAAAATGATTGTTTTATTGGTTTCTAGGACCCCTTTTCCTAGCTCCGATTTCATCACAGCATAAAGAGCGTCCTAGACCTTTCATAGCCTCAATTTCACAGCCAGCTAAGCATATAAACAGCTTAAGCACCTGTCACATACGTTAAAGTAAAAAATCAATACACATAGTGTAAAGGTGAGCATACAAGTTTCATATGATATAATAAAGTTCGAATTTGTTTACGCATAACCAGCACGTACGCATAGTGAAATGAAGCACGCTAGTTATCGACATAGATCTATCGATACCAATGACTGGGGGTTGACTGCCCGAGGCAGTTCGCAATACATGATTACCACCGTAATCCATGCAAGTAATTTTCCTTAACAACCCCTGCGAACAGGTGCTGAGTCTAAACTATAGTACTATCGTTGCTAAGGCAGGTAGACAGCATTCCATGTGTAAACATAACAAACAAGCATTCATTAAGCCACGTATAACATGCAGTAACGGTTAGCGTTAAAGTAGTATAGAGTAGTGTGTTCGATGTGATTTGAATATTCGTAACATATGTAACACCCAAAAGTGCATAAAGCCAAAAAGGGTTCGAGTATACTCACAGCAGTTGATGGATTGAAGGGAGCGCTAGAGAGTATGGTTAGCCTGAACAGATTTGTAGTATAACGATAAGCGACGCGTAAAACGATACCGAGTGCAAGTGGGTAGGACAGCAGTTCGATCGGATGGTAGTCCGATCGGACAGCCGTTCGTTCGAGTGACAGTCCGCACGGATGGTCATCCGATCGGTTGACCTTTCGAGTGGATTGTTTCCTCCTTTTAGAAGGATGTGTTTGTGTATGATGGCTTGACTTTTGAAGTTTTCGTTGTAGTATTTAGAAAACAGAGAAGTATCTCTACCCTTCAGGTCGGTCGGTCGAACGGTCGTTCGATCGGATGGCGACTCGAATGGCGAGGTTTCTCAGTGAGAACAAATCCACAGTAGGGCAGTCACTCGGTCGGATGTCCATCCGACCGGGTGGCAACCCTGTTACTGAACATGTTGAAAATTGTTTTAGTTTTAAATGAATCAAGATGCAACCCGATCGGACGGTGGGTTGAGCGGATGGCAACCCGGTCGGACAGCAGTCCGGTCGGATGACAACTCGTCCCAATGACTTGGTCGTGCTGTTACTTGATCTTGCTTGAGTGTTGTAACGTGGGCGAGACATTGTGATGACTGGTTTGAACAATGGGAACCCCATCTCGTCCCTAATGACCTGTCCGAACAGGAATCACCCTAGTCTGTCAGTGCACGGTTCAAGACGGTTGTTCGTGTCCAAACCCGAAATCACTATCTTTCAAATGGAACTTGGATCTAGCACTGATACATTGCTAAGAATGAGTAGACGATCAGCATTAGGTCCGGTTCCATTGGGTTCGAGTGCATTGAGTGTAAAAGGTGTGACATGTTAGGATAGATATTCCTTTCAACTCTTTTATACTTGAAAACACTTAGATTTGTATGAAAACAGTGATAAATCTTGTGGAAATCATTCAGATTCAAGTTGTTCTTGGTGGATTGAAGCCAAAACATGAAGTTCCTAAGAACTCATGATGACATCATCCTAGAACACCTCAAATCTAGTGATTTCACGATTAAAAGTTAAGATTCGAAAGATAGAAAGGTGTAGGAGTGCATGTAGATCAAGAAAGTACAAGAATCTAAGAGAAAACTCACAAGAATCGTGAGAAATCTGAAGAAATAGAGGCTGGTTCGAGTGGAGAGAGCGTGTGAGCTGACACTTTCCCAAAGTGGAAAGTGATGGGTATATATAGGGTTTCCCAAAGTGGAAAGGGAAGAATAGGCTGGTCGCTTGGGTGGCAACTCGCCCGGGTGGCAGTTCGGCCGAGTGGCGCCTCGGTCGGGTGGCTGCCCGGTCGGGTGGCAGTTCAGTCGGACGACACCTGGTTCGAGCGCTCGGTGCGACGAGTTTTGCCGTTTCGATTCGCGTGTAGTGCTTTGCGATGCGATTCGAGCGAGCGATGCGATAGACTTGCTTATCAAATTACTTTTAATCCCAACAACTATATCTAACATACAATTATCCTACTTTTCCTTCGTTTAGCGTTTGTGATTCGATTTGTGATTGAGTTTCGATTGCATTTCAATTGATCACCACATAAACATAAATAAACATGCACAAGTAACACATAGAGGGCACACACACATAAATAGTATCCAGAACGCATATTTCGAGTTGCGATTCGTGTTATGATTCGATGTCGATTTGATTGGCATTAGGTTGATTATCATTAAATTAACTTTATCGCATTATTACTTCCTATAATTCACAGTCGTAAGTCGATTAAATAGCGAATAATACACGTCGACTACTGCGATTTTGATGATTACTCCACATAATACAACTAAAATAAACACATAAAGCGAATTCACTATAAGTCAAGTCGCGCGATCGGTCGTTGACTTTGACCTTGACTTTGACTTTCCTGAGCTGCTTGGTTTATCGGTCCGTGATCTCGACAGGCTTTTCCACGAAGTGTAATGTTTCGTTCACTTGCAGGTCCTTAAGAGGCACGTGTAGATCACATCAGCCAGACACTTTCGGAGGTTCGAAACGTGGAAAGTCGGGTGAACGTTGCTAAGTTCCTCCGGTAGTTCAAGTCTGTAAGCCACTTTGCCGATCCTTTCCAGAATCTTAAAGGGTCCTACATATCGAGGCGCGAGCTTTCCTCTTTTGCCGAATCTGACCACACCCTTCCAATGTGATACCTTTAGGAGTACATGGTCGCCAATGTCAAATTCAAGGGGCTTGCGTCGTCTATTGGCGTAACTTTTCTGACGATTCCGAGCTTTCGTTAGATTGTCTTGAATTTGGAAGATTTTGTCTGCTGTTTCTTGCAATAGCTCGGGGGACCGGTTAATTGCGAGTGACCGATCTCGTGCCACACAATAGGAGATCGACATCTACTTCCGTATAAAGCCTCGAATGGTGCCATTTGGATGCTGGAATGATAACTTTTGTTATATGAGAATTCGAGTAATGGCAGGTATGCATCCCAATTACCACCGAAATCTATGACACACGAGCGAAGCATGTCTTCAAGGGTACGAATCGTTCTTTCAGTCTGACCGTCGGTTTTGGGATGAAAAGCGGTACTTAGGTTGAGCGTAGTACCGAGAGCAGATTGAAAAGTCTCCCAAAGACGTGAGGTAAATCGAGCATCACGGTCAGAGATGATGTCACGAGGAGTCCCATGTCGACAGATAATTTCGTCGGTGTAGATTCGGGCTAATCGTTCCACCTTATAGTCTTCCCGTATTGGCAAAAAGTTTGCGGATTTAGTCAAACGATCAACAACAACCCAAATGCTGTCGTGACCTGATGACGTGCGCGGGAGTTTCGTTATGAAGTCCATAGCTATACTCTCCCACTTCCATATAGGGATTGGGGGTTGTTCGAGTAAGCCAGAGGGTCTTTGGTGTTCAGCCTTGACCCTTGCACAAGTCAGGCACTTCCCAACATAGAGGGCAATATCCCTTTTCATGCCCGGCCACCAGTACTTGTAGCGAAGGTCCTGGTACATTTTGTCGGCACCGGGATGAATAGAATACCTGGATTTGTGGGCTTCGTCCATCAAAATATTTCGCAAATCGGTCCGTTTAGGGATCCAAATTCGGTCCATATAATGGAATATCCCATTCGGCTTATTCACAAGCTGAGCTCCATCGTGATAGATTCGTTCCTTCTTCAGAGTGTGTTCATTAAAACAAGCATGCTGAGCTTCGCGGATGAGGGTTTCAAGATCAAATTGGGCCTAAACATTACGGGTACTGTGCAAACAGCTCCGTCTACTGAGAGCGTCAGCCACGATATTTGCTTTGCCAGGATGATAACGAATCTCACAATCGTAATCGTTAAGAAGTTCTACCCATCGGCGTTGACGCATATTAAGTTCCTTCTGGTCAAAGATATGTTGTAGGCTCCTATAATCAGTGAAGATCGTACACTTGGTACCATAGAGGTAGTGTCACCAAATCTTTAACGCAAAAACAACTGCGCCTAGCTCGAGATCATGGGTTGTATAGTTCTTCTCGTGGATCTTGAGCTGACGAGACGCGTAAGCAATAACCTTGTCCCGTTGCATGAGAACACAGCCGAGACCAAGGTTTGAGGCATCACAATAGACTATGAAGTCATCATTCCCTTCAGGTAGCGTGAGGACAGGAGCATTGCAAAGCATGTTCTTGAGGGTTCGAAAGGCAGTCTCTTGTTCAGTTCCACAAACAAAAGGCTTGTCTTTATGCATAAGAGCAGTAAGCGGCATGGCGATTTTAGAGAATCCTTCAATAAATCGATGATAATAACCCGCTAGTCCGAGAAAAGAACGGACTTCAGACGGGTTCTTGGGTGTAACCCAACTCTTGACAGCCTCGATCTTCGCGGGTCAACGTGAATACCTTGACTATTGACAATGTGTCCGAGGAATTGAACCTCCTCTATCCAAAATTCACACTTGGAGAACTTGGTGTAGAGTCGATTCCCTTGGAGTAGCTCGAGAACGAAACGTAGATGTTGCGCGTGTTCGGTTTTCGACTTGGAATAGATCAGGATATCGTCGATGAACACGATAACGAAACGATCGAGAAAAGGTTTACACACACGATTCATAAGATCCATGAAAACCGCAGGTGTGTTAGTTAAACCAAAAGGTATAACAACGAACTCATAGTGGCCGTAGCAAGTGCGAAAAGCGGTTTTGGGTATATCTTCCTCTTGAATGCGTATTTGGTGGTAACCTGAACGTAGATCGATCTTGGAAAAACACATGGCACCTTGTAGCTGGTCGAATAAATCGTCAATGCGGGGTAGAGGATAGCAATTCTTGATTGTCAGCTTGTTCAGCTCCCTATAGTCGATACACATCCGGAACGACCCATCCTTCTTTTTGACGAAGAGGACTGGTGCGCCCCAAGGAGAGGTGCTAGGGTAAATAAAGCCTTTATCAAGCAATTCCTGGAGTTGACTCGAGAGTTCACGCATTTCTGACGGTGCGAGTCGGTAAGGAGCTCTAGCAACAGGATTGGCTCTAGGAATGAGGTCGATGCGGAAGTCGATATCACGACTCGGAGGGAGTCCGGGGAGATTATCAGGGAAAACGTTAGGAAATTCACAAACAACGGGTACCAGATTTACCTCCTTAACTTCCTCTTTCTCCGCTACTACAATATTGGCCAAGAAAGCTTGGTATTCCTTGCGGAGATACCTGATAGCCTGGACACACGACATGAGTTGGAGCCTCTTCGACACGACTTCACCGTAAACACATAACTGGTTTCCAATAGCGAGGGAGAATCCGATCATCTTGTCAAAGCACACAACTTCAGCATGGTTTTCGCGAAGAAAGTCCATGCCTACTATGACATCGAAGCTTTCGAGTTGCATCGGAATAAGGTTGATTGGAAAGATGTGATTGTTGAGCTCGAGGGTACAATCACGAAGAACATAATTTACAACGACGGTTCTTCCAGTGGCAACTTCGACATCGAACGTCGAGGGGAGGTGGGCACGCTTACGGTTAAGGAGCTTTTCAAACTCAAACGATACAACATAGTTATCGGCACCAGTATCAAACAGACATGAAGCATAAATACCATTCACGAGGAACGTACCATTGACCACATTGTTGTTAGCCTGGGCTTGGCGTACGTTGATGTTGAAAGTTCGAGCATGTGCTGCTTGTTGCTGTTGCTGCTGCTGTTGTTGTTGCTGAGGCTACTGCTGCTGGGGCTCTTGTTTCACAACCCTGTTCGGGCACATGTTAGCGAAATGGTTAGGATCGCCACATGCGAAGCAGGCTCTGGTGTTGACCGCGGGTGATGGAGGAGCTTGTTGACCCTGAGGGGCGGTGAGAAGAGCTTGATGAGCAGGAGCTTGTCGAGCACGGCAGTTGGTAGTGAAATGGCCGTACATATTGCAATGAGCACAGAATCGGCAAGTGATGCTAGTCGGGTGGTGGTAGGTGCAAGTAGGGCAAAGCGGGTGTGGCCCAGTATATGCACGCTTAGCAATCGGTGCATTTGCCACAGCCGCCGCTACTTGACGCTGTTGCTGTTGGGCTGGTACAGCTTGAATTGGTGCAGCAGTGATCGCACAGTTCTTGTTGCTGGAGTTGCTCTTTCTCTTGTTCTTCCTCTTGTTGCTCGATGTGGTGGCGGTTTCAGTAGTTGGTACGGCGATGGTAGCTTGATGCAGGTTCTTTGAAGTCTTATCCCAAACACCAGCCTTGACCCGCTTGTCGTTGATTTCAGCGGCCAGTAGGTAGGTCTCCTCGATCGTTGTTGTCTTGGCCGCTTGCACGAAATCTGCAACACAGTCAGGGAGGGCTCGGATATACTTCTTGATTACGATCTCCAGAGTCTTGACTTGATCAGGACAGATAATACTGAGCTGCTTGAAGCGAGCAATGAGAGCAGCGTTTTCACCATCCTTCTGTTTTATGTGCCAGAATTCATCTTCTAGGATCCTCTACCTATATATATATATATACAAAGGTTTAAATGAGAACGCTAAATATTATCAGAACCGTCAGCACGAATGAAAAAATTGCAAGAATTTGGTCAAAAAATTCAAAATTAAATCTTTTTTACACTAATCATTATTATTCAAATACACTTTTTTTACACTTATCATTATTATTTGAATACACTGTTAGAAATTAAATTTAGCCGTCTAAATTTACATGTATTCGTAAATAAAGAAAATTTACACATGTGTAAAAACATTAATAAGAGTTTGGGGATTAAAGCTATGAAAGAGGAAGAACACCCACGGTTAATCATGCCCGAGACAAAGAATTCTTGAAGCAAATCATTAAAGTCTGATTCAAGGATACCCCAAAAATGCTTTTATGAAGGTGAAATTGAAAACATTGGGTCCTGGCGCCTTGTCTGTACCACATTCCCATACCGCGTTTTTTATCTCCAGTTTCGAGAATGGTAAAATGAGATTTTCAGATTTGTGCGAATCTAAAGTTTTAAAGTGGTTGCACACGAATTTGGGTCTATGTTGCCTCTTTTCAGTGAACCGTCTCCGGAAGAACTGGAAGACGTGATGTTTGACCCGTGAAGCACCGTCACCCATTGATTATTGATGAACAAACCATTAATCCTGTTTCTTGCAGCATTCTTTTTAATGGTATCGTGAAAAAAGGCGGTGTTGTCGTCACCCTCCATTGCCCATTTGATTCTAGCATTTTGTAGTAAATCTTTAATCTCCCCATTCTCTAACTCAATCATTTTTCCGACAGTCCAGTCTATCCTCCTTTTCAACTTCTGTGAGGAGTCTGTCCTCCATAAGGCCATCGTACATTTCGAGACTGTCCGAAAGTCTCTTAAAATCAGCATCATGGATGTCACGGGTGGAGGCTAACCATATCTTTAACTCATCTTTGAACAACTTAAGCTTGGTGGCGATGCGCTTGGCGGCGGGGCCATTGAAATTAAAATTGCCGTTTAACATCAATATAAGTTCATCAAACCCAATTTTTGAAATTTTGAAATCCAAGAGTTAAAGAAATGAAAAGGGCATGCACCAAAATTCTCCGAGTCAACGGATAGAACCAAGGGGCAGTGGTCTGATAAGAATCTCGGCAATGCGAGAAGAGATGCATCTGGCCATTTATCCATAAAGTCATGGCTAACAGGATAGCAGTCGATTTTACTAAACTTTAGACCGTTATCTAAAGCATAAGTATACTTGCGTCCGCCCATCATATACTCCAAAAACTCTGCATTATATATAAATTCATTAAATCGCCTGGCATTTACCGGTATGAACTCAGAGTTGAGCCGTTTCGCCGGATCTCGAACTTCATTAAAATCACCCATTGCCACCCATAACCCTTTTTAATAGACCTAAGAGCAATAATCTCATCCCAAAGGACAGATTTGGCGTGTTGCTCCTGTGGTGCGTATACAGAGAGGAAATTAAATATTTCAGGGTGACCAGAAACCATGCCCGTTAAAAGAATGAAATTTTGTTTACACACCATATCCATGCATTTGAATCTGCCAGGATCCGAAAAACATAAAATTCCCCCAGATTGCCCTGCTGAATTGACATAAGCTTACAAGCATTGAGAGTTTCCACAAATTTTGGACACATCAATTTTAGAAGTACCAGAACACTTGGTTTCTTGCAAAGAAATAAAACTAACTCTGTGACTCTTTTTCAACCGTCGAACCCACGACTGCTTCTTTGGGTCGACCACTCCCCTAATATTTAAAGATAGGAAATTCATTGGTGCAAATTGTTAACACCAACAACCTCTTCACAAACCAGGTTTTGGAATTCATTCAGTTTGAATCCAACTCCTGAACCCACTGTAATTGTGTCTTCAACTTCTTTACCGATTGGATCATCTGGGGGAGATGGAGCTAAATCTCCGGCGGCGGTCGTTGAGGGATGGTTAGCGGCCACTGAAGTATATTCCAAAATGTCTTGCCTTGCATTTGTCGAGCCCTTGTGAGACATCAAACATTTGGTCGGCTTCCGCAATATGGGGGGATGACCTCTGTTTGGTGACATCATGGAAGGGGAAGAGGAAATTGGAGAGAAGTCATCGAGATCCACTGGTGGAGAGTTTAGATCCTGATTGTCATGATTTGGGCTATCAAAATTTAAGGTTCTCCCTGTGTAAGAAGATACAAAAGCTTTGGATTTGCATGGGCCCATCATTTCAGACCTTGTCCTTTTATTTGACTTAAGCCCAATGCTCAGGTTTGGCCCAAATTTGTTGCTAACAAGTGTAATGGGATCAACATTAAATGTATCACGTGGTTCAGTGCATTGACCTACATGAGCAGTCGTTTGGGATTTCGATGGCATGCGCGCTGGCTCCTCGTGACTGTCTGTTTCTCTTGGTAGGTCCAATGGCGGTTGGATTTCCTGGTTCCGGCGGGATGTGTCGGAGACCGGGACCTCAGGGACCAAAGGTTCTTTTTCAGTGCCTGAACTATCGCCCAAGCCAGTGAGGAAATCCGGAGCCCAGTTAGAGTCTTCCTCAGAGATCCATCAACTAAATTTAAGTCCTCTCCATTCCAGATCAATTTCTTCCTTTATTCTATCCCCATGCTTTACTAGATTTCCCAAGCTTTCAAAGGACAAATTGGAGTCGTTCCACGAGGCAACGGAGTGTCGGATTACGAACCATACCTACCTCTAATTGTAAAGCCCCGTATTTCCATATTTCCATTATTAGAAAATACGTGTCCTTTTTCTATTTTTGGAATCACAGTCGAAATCGGATTGAAAAACTGGCAAGAAACAACGAATGACACGTTTTAAGCGTTACGACGCAATTTACGAAATACGTGTCAAAATATCGATTTTCGACGTAACTATGAGTGCTTCAACTCAACATTGTAATTTACGATGTTTTATAGCGATCGGGTTCAAAAATGGGTCTCGTAAACAGATCGGGCCATGCGAAACGGGCTTGTGGGCCTGGGTCCAAGCCCAATTAAAAACCTAACTTTTAATACCCACTTCTTTTAGTTGCAAACCCTAACACCCTCTTAAGGATTCAGCCGCACATACCAACACCCTCTGCTGATCACTCTCTCCCTCACAAGTTACGGCGACCAGAGTTACGTCTCCGGCGACGTCCAGTGGTCGCACACAACACCCCCCCTTTCACATCAGTTCCAACTCACATACACCCTCTGATTTCCTCTCCCCGATGAACATTTACGGTAACAGACGGCCGGTGCCGATCGTATTACCGGATCACGACGAAGAGAGAGAGAGACGCAGAGAGAGAGAGAGATGAGAGAGAGTAACGGCGGCGGCGGCAGCAACAGCGCCGCTCACGGCGGCGACCGCACCAGTCGATAGCGGAAATGGCAGTGTTCTGGCAGCAGTAGCGCCGCTCACGGCGGTGGCGGTCCGGTCAGTCTGGCTTCTCGGTTCAGTTCCAGATTTGAGTTTGGTTCAGTCGTAACTCGGGTCATGTTAAAGTATGGGTTTTGATCCTTTTTGGTTCAGTTACGATTTATTCAGTTCTCATTCGATTCACCTTAGTTCGGGTCACATTCTGTTCCGATTCGATTTAGGTTAGACCTGGTGTGGGTTTGTTTCCGACAGCCGTAGTGGTGGCGATAGCATGACAGGGAGATGGTTTCATTTCGGTTCAGTCTTGGTTCGGCTTAGTCAACTTGATGTCAGTTTTGGGTGCGCTCCGGTTCAGTTATGTTCGAGTTCACTCCGGTCAGGTTTGGATTCAGTCAAAGTTCGGGTCAAAGCTGGTCAATCTGGTCAATTAGTCAACGCCGGTCAAACCAATCAGATTCAGTGTTCGGTAAGATTCTAACGTCTGGAAGTTCATTAGATTATTTATGTTAATGTCAACTTTACGTGAAACGACTTTTATAATTTGTAAACGTGTATAGAACTATATATATATATATTAGCCTTATTGTTTATTGTTTCGTATTTTTTATCATTGTTAATGATTATTGAGTTTTGACAAAATATATCGACAACTTGTTTTGTCGGGATCGTCCAAAAACAGAGGAAACTCTGCCCGTTTTTCGTAAAAATCCACGAAACAATACGTGTTTATTTTCAAAAAATATTTTTACTTTTGATTCGTTTTCTTTTATAACCAAACCTCTAAACTTATAACATAAATGGATAATTCTTTTTATAACAATAAATTTTCATATTGAGATAAAATATAAGATACGAATTCCAAATTATGCAAAACATAAATATTAGGATTATTCTTCTTTTAAAACCAATAAATAATAGCGAGTTTGTGTTATTTTAAATATCTAGGATGACCACTCTCGTTCGTTCTTTTGGAATTCCGTTCACTCATGCACCATCGTTTGCCCTTATAGGGTGACCTTGGTGTTCCGTCCTCCTAAACTCGTACCTCGTCAACATTTGGATAATTAGAAGACTTAGCAATTATGTGAGTATACTCAAACCCATTTTTTTTTTAATTTTAACACTTTTGGGTGCAACATGTATTCTATATTATAAACACACTTGAAACTATTTGAATCACTCTCTAACCATATTTGAAACATGAAACTATATGATGCTTGTTAATCTCGTATGTGATGTTAAACTTTTGTGTCTATATGCTCATTAACTTCGTACAAGCCTACCTTAACAATTATAGCGCTATAGGGGTAATGCACCGCCCACGATTCTTGGGGTATTGTTAAGTCAAACATGTTAACCTCCCTTTATTCTAACCGGGATAGGCTATTGTAACGCATTGGATTCTTGGGTTAGAACATATACTTGACACCGTTACCACATACTAGTAACTTGCATATTGTGATTCATGTTGGATACGAGCCTTAGACTATTTTAAAACCATTTTTATGCTATGTATCGAAACTTGTATACTCGCATTTGCTTTTGCATTGAATTCTATTACATGTTGCAGGTTCGATAGACAAGATGATGCTAAGTGAAGAAACAAGACTTAAGTGGACTTAGAAACACACTTAGATTAATCAATTTTGTATTATGTGTTTGGAAACAATGTTGTTCGTATTTGATTATTGTATGACATTTTTAGTAAATTTATGAAATCAAATTTAAATTATATTGTCACATAGTGTTATGAAGTCTCTTGCAATCTATTTCGTCTCATCCCGATGTTTCCGCCATCGGTTGGGGTGTGACAGATTGGTATCAGAGCCATAACTATAGGGAATTAGGAAAAGTAGGAATGCTTTTACTTCTTCTATAGTTTTAGAGCTTTATTGTTATGTTTTGATTGAAACCACTTGCATGCTACTTTATTTGCTTTATTTCATTCTCTTCTGATCTTTTAAACATATATGTCATCTATGCGTTGATACTTAACATGCAATTCTTGTGTGCTAATACTTGCTTTATTATGTGCTAATGCTTGTTTTATTGTCCCACTCTTTATGTGCTATTCTTGATATGATTCATTGTGCGTCTATACTTGTTTGTTTGTTCCTTTAACATACACTTTTCCTCATGCATTTTACTCGATTATTCTAAATCCGACAACACTCATATCATACAAACGAGACGAGTTTACCAAAATAGGCGTGAAACCCACAATTTGGTAAACGACGCTCATTCCGCTTGATTCTATTTTTTTTGCACGAAATTCACCATTAAGTTAGGAGTGAAATCCACATCTTAATGGAAATTTCAAATTTAAATTCTAGTGGACCCTCGTCAACGTGTCGAAATCTAATTTGACCCGACGAGTACCAATCACACTTAGGGTACGAAGTCGTCAAGTTTGGGGTGAAACCCACATCTCGTTGACTAGTCCCACTCCTTGATTGTACAAATCCCACCAAGTCTCGAATTTTCAATTGAATTGGAACGTGTAGTAACCAGAAGGGTAAATACCGTCAACAGACATGTTGACGGGAGTATTTCACCTATTAGGCCAAAGCATGTTCTCAATTTCAAAAGACCTTTCGACCACTTTGGTTAGTCAACGTTCCGTTATGGAACCATCCAAGTTCCTTTTATCAAACTCACGCTTATTTATTATTTTTGATCTTTTGTCAATTTTGAACCATTTTTGAGATTTCACTTTTGCGCATACATCATACTATTATTTTTCATATGATTTTACATTATTAGCATAAATAACTTCACGTAATTTTATTTACACTTTTGTAACAACGGGTGGGGACCTATCATCAAGATAGGAGTGATTTCCTTACCTTGGCGATTAACTCCGCTTCTTTTCTCATCTTACAACGACCTCACCCACGGATTTGGGGTGATTCCCTTACTTAGGTGATCGTTACCAATACTTTAATTTAAATAGACTATATTATGTAAACACGATCACATATGTATCTAAACCGTTTATCATTAGTCCAATCTCTAATTATTTCAAAATGCGTTGTTTATATAAACGAACTTCTTATCCTACAATTTATTTTCATATCGTTAACACACACAAAATTCTTAGCTTTTACCATAAACACATATTCCCCGATATTCAAAATTTCACGAAATGCTACTCATCAACTTAATCGGTCCAACAAAACCATTGCCCACAAAATTTTGTATTCAACATAACTATTGAAACACTTATAAAATATTACAAATATTATTCAACATTTACTAAAACTTCTTTCAAAAGCAATAAAACATTTTATTGAAAGACGCTTTTTCAGCAAACACTAAGTCCATATACCAAATTCCTTTTTTTAAGGATCAACTTTTTCACGAGAATCCGTAAACTTCGAAACTTTCTAATACAAAGTTACTTAAAACGACGCAAACTTATTAATCTCTAGAACTTTTCAAAACCTCACTTGATACGTCAATTAAATTTAAAACACGTGGGCAAGGAAACTCCATAAGGACAGACAAATTTTCAACTTATGTAATCTCTCTTAAAACCGTAGTAGCATTTCCATTCTTTTTACAAAGTACGTTTCACGTAACCAATAGCTGTTTTATATTCCCTTACATTCACAAACTAGATTCTGCATTCCATGACAACTCAATCTATTTAACTTCACGTTTTGCGCAAACAACTATATATTCATACCATTTTGCACGTTTTAGTCAATATCTCACAACAATCTCACGCGTGTCACTCGTTCCCTTTTTCTTTCATACTCAAAACTTTTGATCTTTTACGTGCATAAACTCGTGTATTTCAATTTATACTATAAACAAAATCATTATTTCCTACATCCATACTTATACATTTTATGACTTCACTTATGTTCACACTTACACATTTATGTTATACTCATGATTCAAAATTCATACGTTTTACGTTTATACATACACTCACAATTATACATTTACGTTGTACTTACATTCATGTTTAGACTACATTCATATTCATGTTCAGACATTTTATGTTTTCATTTACACTTATACAACTTTGTTTACACTTATATTCATACACATATATTTTATTCATACTTAAACCTTCATGTTTTACACCTATATTCACGTTCACATCTACGCTCATACATCTTATGTTCACACTGATACTTGTATTCATACTCATACGCTTTGTGTTTATTCTTATACTCATGTTTGTACTCACATTTATACTCATTTTTTCATACACGTTATGCTTATACTTTTACTCATACTCCTGACATGTGTTTCGTGTTTAGGCTCACGTGCGTGTTCATATTTAAACTTATACCATGCTCATGCTTTTTACTAAAAAAATTATACATTCGCACATGTACGCGAGCGAAACCCGAAGGATTCGCTTACGTTGGACTTATACTATTTGAAACGTAAACGTGCTTATATGCTACATTTCTGTACACACGCAATTTTGTTTTCAAAATTTATGTATACCTTGATTCATACACAACTAGTACAAGCTATGTGGATCATGCGGTGATCAATATAATCGCGGGTGCACACAGGATTATAGTGATAGGCGTATGAGAACCATAGGGTGTACTACTGTGTATGGTAAGACACGGAACCTAACATGACACCGAATACGAGATAGACGTAACATGGTCAACACATGGTGGATACGCAGCAGGTACTTCCTATATATAAATGTTTTCACCATGTTACCAAACTTTCGTAAAACGTGCCATGAGAAATTCAGTGTTTTGCAGACCTTTTTGGACCTAATTCAAACTTTAACAACTCACAAATGCATTGCTAAGCGCGCGATATCCGATTATCCACGACGAGACCTCATCCCTAACGCAACGTTTTCGTTTGTCCAATACACTTACCCTTCTCATACTTGCATTTGTTTATTAGATCAATCATTCCCTCTCCTGCCTCTGTTATTCCCCGTTATCCGTTGTCCTTCATACAAACCTCGTTACAAACGAATCTGTTTACACATACGAAGTCTAAAAATACTTTCTTGATTAAAACTATCTTTCTAGTCTTTATTTATGGGCAAACATACTTAATTGACCGTTACCTCCAAAATCGTTTTACTTAGGATACCTAATGTTCTCGTTCCTCGTCAATAAATAATTTCTTACAAACAAGTGATTTATTATTCTTCTTTGAAATTAACAAAATTCTTCTTACAATTTACAGCGCGGCCACACTTTTCATCGAAATGCTTATCCTTTTATACGAAATTTTTACTCTTTGGATGTCATATTTTAAAGATACCTCTTCATTTGAGTTATTCAAAAATTGCTTAAACTCATTTGCCTATGTGCACGCCTGTACGTTATACTTATGCTTAACGCTTTAACTCGTTTTAAGCGAACAAGCTCCTTTTTAACAAAACCAATCCTTCCATCTTTCTTAAAGTCTTTCTCTTGAATAAATTTCGAGACGAACTTTCCTAAAGGATGGGAGACTGTAACGCCCCGTATTTCCATATTTCCTTTTTTAGAAAATACGTGTCCTTTTCCTATTTTTGGAATCACAGTCGAAATCGGATTGAAAAACTGGCAAGAAACAACGAATGACACGTTTTACGCGTTACGACGCAATTTACGAAATACGTGTCAAAATATCGATTTTCGACGTAACTTTGAGTGCTTCGACTCAACATTGTAATTTACGATGTTTTATAGCGATCGGGTTCAAAAATGGGTCTCGTAAACACATCGGGCCATGCGAAATGGGCTTGTGGGCCTGGGCCCAAGCCCAATTAAAAACCTAACTTTTAATACCCACTTCTTTTAGTTGCAAACCCTAACACCCTCTTAAGGATTCAGCCGCACATACCAACACCCTCTACTGATCACTCTCTCCCTCACAAGTTCCGGCGACCGGAATTACGTCTTCGGCGACGCCCGGTGGTCGCACACAACACCCCCCTCTCTCGCATCAGTTCCAACTCACATACACCCTCTGATTTCCTCTCCCCGATGAACATTTTCGGTAACAGACGGCCGGTGGCGACCGTATTACCGGCTCATGGCGATGAGAGAGAAAGAGACGCAGAGAGAGAGAGAGAGAGACGAAGAGAGAGAGAGAGAGAGATGGGAGAGAGAAACGACGGCGGCGACAGCAACAGCGCCGCTCACGGCGGCGACCGCACCAGTCGACGACAGAAATGGCGGTGTTCTAGCAGCAGCAGCATCGCTCACGGCGGCGACGGTCCGGTCAGTCTGGGTTCTAGGTTCAGTTCCAGATTTGAGTTCGGTTCAGTCGTAACTTGGGTCATGTTCAGGTCTGGGTTTTGATCCTTTTTGGTTCAGTTTTGATTTATTCGGTTCTCATTCGATTCACCTTAGTTCGGGTCACATTCTGTTCCGATTCGATTCAGGTTAGACCTGGTGTGGGTTTGTTTCCGATAGCCGTAGTGGTGGCGATAGCACGACAGGGAGATGGTTTCATTTCGGTTCAGTCTTGGTTCAGCTCAGTCAACTTGATGTCAGTTTTGGGTACGCTCCGGTTCAGTTATGTTCGAGTTCACTCCGGTCAGGTTTGGATTCAGTCAAAGTTCGGGTCAAAGCTGGTCAATCTGGTCAATTAGTCAACACCGGTCAAACCAATCAGATTCGGTGTTCGGTAACATTCAAACGTCTGGAAGTTCATTAGAATATTTATGTTAATGTCAACTTTACGTGAAACGACTTTTATAATTTGTAAACGTGCATAGAACTATATATATATATATATATATATATATTAGCCTTATTATTTATTGTTTCGTATTTTTTATCATTGTTAATGATTATTGAGTTTTGACAAAATATATCGACAACTTGTTTTGTCGGGATCGTCCAAAAACAGAGGAAACTCAGCCCGTTTTTCATAAAAATCCACGAAACAATACATGTTTATTTTCAAAACGATTTTTACTTTTGATTCGTTTTCTTTTATAACCAAACCTCTAAACTTATAACATAAATGGATAATTCTTTTTATAACAATAAATTTTCATATTGAGATAAAATATAATATACGAATTCCAAATTATGCAAAACATAAATATTAGGATTGTTCTTCTTTTAAAACCAATAAATAATAGCGAGTTCGTGTTATTTTAAATATCTAGGATGACCACTCTCGTTCGTTCTTTTGGAATTCCGTTCACTCATGCACCATCGTTTGCCCTTATAGGGTGACCTCGGTGTTCCATCCTCCTAAACTCGTACCCTCGTCAACACTAGGATAATCGGAAGACATAGCAATTATCTGAGTATACTCGAACCCATTTTTTTTTACTTTTAACACTTTTGGGTGCAACATGTATTCTATATTATAAACACATTTGAAACTATTTGAATCACTCTCTATCCATATTTGAAACAAGAAACTATATGATGCTTGTTAATCTCGTATGTGATGTTAAACTTTTGTGTCTATATGCTCATTAATATCGTACAAGCCTACCTTAACAATTATAGCGCTATAGGGGTAATGCACCGCCCACGATTCTTGGGGTATTGTTAAGTCAAACATGTTAACCTCCCTTTATTCTAACCGGGGATAGGATATTTTAACGCATTGGATTCTTGGGTTTGAACATATACTTGACACCGTTACGACATACTATTAACTTGCATATTGTGATTCATGTTGGATACGAGCCTTAGACTATTTTAAAACCATTTTTATGCTATGTATCGAAACTTGTATACTGGCCTTTGCTTTTGCATTGAACTCTATTTTAATACATGTTGCAGGTTCGATAGACAAGATGATGCTAAGTGAATAAACAAGACTTAAGTGGACTTAGAAACACACTTAGATTGATCAATTTTGTATTATGTGTTTGGAAACAATGTTGTTCGTATTTGATTATTGTATGACATTTTTAGTAAATTTATGAAATCAAATTTAAGTTATATTGTCACATAGTGTTATGAAGTCTCTTGCAATCTATTTCGTCTCATCCCGATGTTTCCGCCATCGGTTGGGGTGTGACACCAATAGCCTCGAACGTGGCCCTGTCCCACAACTGAATTGGCACCTCGTAAACACGAAACCAAGCTATTCTTTCAAAAGCGACTGATTGTCCCTCCCAAACCGTTAGCTCAGTGAACCAGTTCCTCCAAATATCCCTTTGGTTGTTTAGGAATTCTAAAGCCTGATGTTTATCCTTAAAGGATAATAGTAGCAATAGGCCACCCACATACCTAGGGTAAGGATTTACTTTAAAATGTTTACTGAAGTTGTCGAGATTGCACAGGTATTACATGTCTGATACCCTACCAAGGAGGGAGCATTCACGCCACATGTCAGAGGCTATTGCCTCCTTATCCCCCAAAGAAAGAACTTGTTTGTTTGATACGCCAGATTTATTTCCGGTCGGGATATCTCTATAAGAGGTGGACCTGTTACCTCCATATTTTGTTGAATTCAATGGAGGACCATTAATCGGCTTCCAGACGTTTTTATCTTGCCTGCGGTGGTGTCCATGGTCCGTGATGTTCACCTTCCTGCCGCCCTTCTCAAATTTGGCCGGGTTTACGAACAACTTAGAGTGCCCCAACTTAACTGTTTTTAGGGATCTTTCTAATGCCAATTTATCATATTTCTTCTCAAATCTGACGAAAGCGAATAGACTGCCCCTGTTATCCCGCTTCCTAGCAACATAAACATCAACTACCCTTCCGTATTCTATGAAAGGATCTCCAATTTCTTCGCGTGTAACACCCTCCGGTAGGTTTGAGACGTAGAACGTGATACAGTTGAGTAGGTCTTGGTTCAGATTCTTCCCCATTCCATTTTGTTTCTTGTTCTTACGGTAGGTGATTTCTTTCCATTCTTTGTTGCCGAGAATTTCGCCTTCCTCTGGTTGCTGTTGGTCTCCCATTAATTTGATTTCTTAGAAGGCCGGTAGCTTCTCACGTTGTGCCCGTAATTTCAGCAAAGTGTAAAATATTTCCTTTTACATTTAGTTTAGTTTCTTGAATACTATTATCTTTTTTTAATTGGTGATATTACTGAGTGGTCATTTGATTCAGTGAATTCCTTTGAATTGGAAATAGAATTGAAAAATATTTTATCTAAAATCTTGTTTGATTGACTCTTGTTGGGTTATATAAGATCTGTTGATAAAGAAAGCCAAAACCAAAGTGAACTATTAATTTTTCTTGGTGAAATAAGTTAAAATACAATCATATGGTCCGTCTGTTTCTCCCCCTTGAAGGCTTCCCAGAACAAGTGCCCAAGCTACTGTTACACAAAGCTATTGCCTTTAAAGCATAGAGAACAAAAGAGTTGGAATGCAAAATAGCTGGTCAACAAGTCAAGAGACCAGAAGTGTTGGATTTATTGAACGGCTGGATCAAACCGGTTGTTCTATAGAATCCAAATGTTCTCTCACTTATACAACAAATGCAGCAGTTTAATGTAACAGTGTAACTATCCAGCAGTTTTGTCAACTGCTTATCCAGCAGTTTTGTCAACTTCTGGCAGTTACATTCATTTAATGAGTTGTTAGGAGTCGCTTTTATGTTGACATCACTAGCTGTTCTCTCCTCCTATATATAGTTCTTTCCGTTCATTGTAATAGTTAACACTTGGAGCCTAAGATGAAACATTCCATTTTCAGGTATTGTAAAATAATAGTTTATTATATGGAGAGAGTTAGTTATAAGTGAAAAAAATTGATGTGTAGTAAAATATTTTAACGAGTTATGTTTTGGTAATATAACATCGAAAAATGTGACGGGTTCTGTTTAGGGAAATGTCGTTACCTCATGTTGTGATTTAGCTAAAATTGAAGGGGCAGTGTCGTATCAATTAAATATGAGGGGGTATTATGTAATTATCCAAAAGTCCCATGTATAAAATGGCATTTATATATTATGAATTTACAACATTGTAGTGCATTATGTGGTTGTACTGCTTACCATGTAGTTATTTTGTGCATATGTATGTAGTATCACCTGTATTAGTTGTTGTAAATTGACTAGGGATTGCCAACTGTTGAGTATAAATGGCCAGTTGTTCTAAAATGTATCTCTCTTATAAAGATTTAGTTATCAACTTGATAACAAATTGCCAAGTTTCCTAATACGTGTCTCCTTGATGACGATTTAGGGTTTAAAACCCCCCCTAAACATGCAATTTACTTTTTATTCATAGTAGAATCAAGGACCTAATCTCTCTGGTTCGTTTCTTCGACTCCCACCAGGCATTGAACGAAGGTAGATTCTTCTGATTTATGTTAATTTTATTTGTAAATGGTTTTTTCTACTCTTAAATTGGTATTTTTCCTGCGATTTCAACATTTTATTCTCAGCCATTGTACCACCTGTTGACCCCAATGATGTAACATTTGTGCTCTTGTAAACACTGTACGATGTAGAATGATATCAAATATCAATGAAACAATGTATTTTGATCCCAATATTTGTTTAATTATGTTTGACGATTTCACGTTTTGATTCTAGTTCGATTTCAAGTTCTAAATCACTTTCTGGAAAGTTATACGCAAACTGTTACGTAAACATAATCAGTTTAATGCGACAGACATTCTGGAACAGTGACATAAGCTTAACATACCTTAAATAACCTTTACATAACTTAGAAATAAGTTTTGAAGGATTTGGTATGGCAAAAACAAGTTTATTCGATCACAAGGACTATTTGCGACAAACTGCAAAAGTCTGCCAATTCGCATAGCAACGTACACTCCGGAACAAGATCATAAGCTAAAAATACCCTAAATACCCTTTACATAGCTTAGAAATAAGTTTTGAGTGGTTCGGTATGTGAAAACACGCTTATTTGATCATAGGGACTAAAAGCGTCAAAAACTACGAAAGTATGCAAATGCGTGCATATCTTGCGTTCTGACCATATCCGGACATCCAAAAATTTTGTAATCGCTAAAATATTGTATTTTAGTGATGGGAATGCAAAAATACCATTCGTTGTGTAATTTGGATCGTTTTCTCGTCCGTTTGAGTTTATCGTAATTAATCGTAAAACGCGACCGTACGACCGAACTAACCGACATCCATGATATTTTCAAGCATGTTTCAAGTCCCCTATGCTTTAACATCCTTGTAAAGCCTTGAAAATGGGTTAACGGGGGTTAAACACGTCGAAAAACGAGTTTGGAGGCTACAGGGACCATTTCTGCCAAAATCCAAAAGTCTGGCCTGAGTTCTCACGGGACGCAACAGCCCTGGGCCTCTGCTGTCGCGCGATGCGAGGGAATCATCTGGGCAGAAAGGTTGTTTCGGCAAAACAGCTGAAATGCCTTTGTTTTATTTAATTGTTTCCAAGTCTTGTTCACCAATTTAAGTGATCACCAAGGCTTTAATCCATGTCCTAACACTTGTATGGATGAGATAATTCCTTGGTGAACACACATGCCACATGTCAAGATCCTACAATCCAAAAATTACTATAAATAGCAAGGCCTTCTTGCTCATTTCCATTTTCTCATCTCAAACACTCTAAGTGGAGTTGCTACCTTATTAGGAGGCCTCCCATCAGAGTTTTCTAGTTAATCTTGCATCCTAAGAATACAAGTGTTCTATCCAGTCTTGTTCATTTATTTCAGCAATTACAAGCTGAAAGTCAAACAGTTTGACTACCGTTTGCCTTTCGGTTTTGACCATGAATTGGTCAAGTCAAAGTTCAATTGAACTTTGCAACGTGATCATAATCACGATGGCTATAGTCCTTTGCGATTATACCTACTGATTACCACGTTGACTAGTCAAAGTGACGAGTCAAAGTTTCGGTCAAAATGCACAATTATGTGCATTTTGCGATGAAACTATTTTCGGGTATCAAAACACTTTGTTTTGATATCAAATCGATTTTCTAACTTATCTAAACATGTTTTAACTTGCTTAACTCGTCACTTCTAGTTTAGTGCTTATTTAGGGTCGTAAGTCAAGCGATCTCGACAACCGCTTAGACTTTTGAACCTGACCCGTTTGGTTGATCATTAGGATCCGACCAAAGATATATTGTGACCATAGTTGAATAGGGAATAACCTTCCGAGGTTATACCTTATGGTCACTTCGTTTGATTAGTTGTATGATAGGTAGTTTATATGCCTTAGGAAAATGAACAAAATGCCCTCTTTGGGCATAAATTCATTTTAAGCATATGTAACCTAAATTTTGACACATCAACTGATTGTGCAACATTATTAAACATGTTAGGGCATATAAGACTTATCATAGGACTAGTTAGACCATCCGAATGTGCATTTGCGCAAATGACGCGTTAAAGTAGCGTAAACTACCTTAACGGGTCATAACGGGTCAAAAGCCCTTAAGATAGGTTTCAAATAATAATGTAGGCTTTGTTAAACCATATCATATGAGTTCCAACACTCATTTGGTTTACAAGACCTCATTCTACCCGATCTCCGGATTTAGGTCCCGATTATTAACATAGTGATTCCATACTAGGTGCCACTTGATTCCTTGATTTCCTGAGCTTTGTTAGTTCACTTAATCGAGGATACTTTGCAATCTCAAGTGAGTACATAGACCCCCCTCTTTTTACATGTTTTGAAGTAACTATGTGAGTACATAGCTCCCCTCTTTTTATGCTTTCAATTGTTTTGTGGTGATTCATATGTGCTAAACGATTTTGAGTTTTCAAAAAAAAAAAAAAATTCTATGGTTTATATTAAACACAACGATTTCAATAATGTGGACGAACTTGTTGGTGCGTTAATACATAACACGAATGATATTCATTAGCTTTGATCAAGCCGACCAGTAGTATGTTATGGTACAAAAGGATCTGACAAATCCCGTTATCGGACTATCACCATGGTTATGGAGGTAATGTGGGTAACGACAGAAACTGTTATTTTAACAAACCCTTCGGTGGTTTGTTAGTCAAATAAAGATACCCTTTGGTGGTATAGACGAGTCACACAGGTTTGAGCGTATTCAACTAGAATGACCAAAAGTTAGTTTTCACAATTAAAACACGAACGATTGAACGATTGGTTTTATGACACGAATGATGGAACGATTTGAAAGATTGAAAACACGGTCGATTGATAACACGTACAATTGAACGATTGGTTTATGGTAAGTGATTAGATAAAAGCATGGTAGATTCGCCGTTGGTACTTCTTATATATAAGTGCTTTTATCATATTACATTCTGTGGCGTTATTTAGTTCACTTGGATGGATGATTTCAAACAATATCACGCAACGATGTTTACTAAATGGTATAAACCATACAGGTTTTCGTACAAGGACGATTTACAAAATGGATTACAAAAGCAAATGTTTTGGGTCAAGATTCATGGCAACGGGATTTTATAAACTTTAACCAACTTGTTTAGGTTGGTTAATTATACTGCAATACCAAACACTTTTCAATACAAGGTTTTCAATTATCGACTCTAGTAGTCGTACGACCTATTGTAATATGTACACGAGCCATGAATTTAACATACACACAAAACCTATGTACTCGTTGGCATTTTTATGCTGACTTTCTTTTCACATATGTATCAGGTGCTGTTGTTTGATGATCATGATGATTCACATAGGATGGGACGCGGGCCTTAGTGACATAATAAAAAGAAAGAGAATATGTTTAAACTTGTTTATTTACTTTCAAGACAATGTTAAACAATTATTAAATTAAATAAAACATAACTTCAAATCCATGTGTTGTGAAACAATGATTCTGTTACGACACTCCCCGACGTTTTCGCAGCGGTTTTGTTGTTTTAACGCGGTCGGGGTGTGACAAATGACGAAGACGATCCAATATCACTGTTCGTGAGTTGACAATGCCTGACATCGCTGAAAATAGGTACTTAGGCATCACATGTAAACAACATTATCATGTTCATTAAGCATAACAATGGAAATAAAACTGTTAGGTTCATTAATCAAATATAAATTATGCATTGTCATCTTCATTAAGTAAGAGTCAACAACTTCTGGGTTGAAATATTGTTTAGAATTATAGATAATTAACACATATTTTCATGAAAATAAAAATTAAAGCAATTTTTGAAATAAGGATTTAACAAAATAATGCCTGGTAAAACATAACTACACTATCTCTTTTAGGAAGAAAAAAAGACGACTGTTATCAAAGTCACCTACATTAAGAAACCTTCCTAACAAAGTTAAGTTACTAAAATCATATATCAATATGTTCTGTTAATGTAAATGGGTGAGGGGCTGTTAATAATGGTTTTTGTGTATAAACACCTAACATCTTCTTACGCAACTATCAAACACAACACTCTACTAGATTCAGGTGTCACCCATCGATAGACAAATTTGACATAATTCGTAGATGGTTTTATGTGCACTGTTCGACCTGCGACAAGACGGTTTATCTGGAGAAAGACAGGTCGTTGAAGTTCGTTTGCAAGGATGATGAAGATATAACACCCAAGTTCTTGTAAGTATCAGACATACATAGGTCAATTTTATAACCAGTATTAACAACCATTATTCTTTTTTAGGTACTCTATTAATGCGATCATTATGGATGCAACAAAACCAACAAAAGTCATGTTCTTCGTTAAGAGAATGACTGTCCGTCCTCAAAACAAGTTGTAAGGATCTGATCTTGAAACATGGCTACACCGATCCTAGATCACTACCATAACAGATTTCTGACATTATAGGCATTACGAAAATAATACATGTCTTTGTTAGAAGGGAAGGTCATATCGTAGTCACCAACATTACAGATCTCACTGAGACATATGATACTCAGGGAAGCAGTGTAGGAACTCCAGCATCAGTAGTGCCTCCAACAACTTCAAACCCAAAAGTTACCCTTAACAAGCGTTCTCATGCTGATTCACTAGGTAAGGAAAATGCCCTTTAGTAGTATATACCCACACTAAATAGGTTATGTTTAAACCGATAAATCCGACTTTTTTTCCATCATATGCAACCCAATACTGCTTTCTCTCAAACAATTAGAACAATTTACTAACAATAGTCAACGTGTGCGGAGATGTTGGCCCTACAACTAAGGAACTGTAGGTAGGATGAATCAGTTGGTGACCAGTTTTTTTTGGTAGCTGCTAATGATGATGTAACAGTAGCGTGAAGCCGTGAAAGAAGATGTCACAACTCTAGAAAAATGTTTTTGGTACAAGTTAGGGACTACCAGATGACGTATTAGTCACTTAACTAGTAGATATGTCAACACAATTAGCTACATAAACACACCTTTTGTAGATGTTATATATGTACTATCATCGCTGTAAAACAAACTAAACCTCTTCATATAAACAAATAATGGCTTCTAGTATGAAATCGTTTGCTTATAGCTCTAATTATAAGAAGTATCATGATTTAAATATAATTTTATGGTTTTTATGAGCTTTGATTTGTTATAGTACCCTAGCGGATGCGTATCAGCAACCATTGGACCTGAGAGCGTAGCAAGTACATTTATATTCTGATCATTTTTATTGTGTGGTCAGGTCTTTGAGTTCTATTTTGACATCACATTCAAATGCTAACGTTTAAGATTCAGTCTTTCCTATTTCATTGATGATTTTACGGATAGAGGAAGGAAGCATAACTAAATATCAAATTGAATAATAGCAACAACATTAGATAACAAAAGTGCCACAAAGAACAAATAAGCTAAATAGTGTAGAATTATGTGGAACTTCCAGTTTCTTATTAGCAAAAGTTGTAAATTTAGGTGTGGGTCTTCGATTGAAACAAAGTGGTCTTATGTACGTGAAAAGCACTTATTGCAAGTTGACCTTGGTTTGCTTTAAGGGTTTGTAGTTTTTTACTTTGTACTCTATTTGGTTTTATACATTCTTTTGTCATATGCTTAGCGTCTCTTTTGTTTCTCTCATTAGTTAAGGGCTGCGCTGCCACATCTCGCATTTATCTTTCTCTTCCACCACCTGTTTCTACACCTGGATTGCCACTTCTCGCAGATATCCTTGCTTTTTGCCACCAACTTCTTTTGGTTTCTGAGTTAGGCTTCTTAGGAAATCAAAAGCCACAGTTGTAGTTTCTTAGCATTTTTTCATTACCGTCTTTCGTTGCTCTATTGCTTACCCCAAAAAGTTCCGACGTCGATGGTTTGTTCATAAGTCACGGTTTTGTATCTTAAGTGTATCCTCGTGTTCAATGATGACTGGCATCATCATTTACAAGATAGATAGAACTTATAGTTTTTCCATGTCCACATTGGAAGTTTTGTACCAACAATTGGGTTTAACCAGTAGCTTTGATCTTATGTATACTTTTTTCTTTATATTCTATTCTTTTCTCATGATTTTTAAATGGGGAAAATTATGAAAATGGCCATTGACCAAGACCACTTTTGAATTTGGCCACCTCACGCATCCTTGGAGCGGGGCATCACGGATTCAAATGCACGGGATGCGTCTGAGAACTTGAAGCCTCTGAGATGAAGATGGGATCCATTGCCGCACCTCAACCTTCTCCGGCAAGGTGTTTTCTCCATCTCCACAAGTGACATGGTTTTAGGAAAACGGAAACACGTTGCTTACGTCATTGTTATACACTTACGACGTCGCCGTTATAATATGTTTTGACATCAACTTATTTGGGAAACGAATCATTTACGCCGCCGCAACGCGGGGCGGGTAAAATACTAGTTTTGGCTAATTTGAATTCTTTTAGAGTTAGAGAGAGAAATAAGTGAGAGAGAACTAAAGAGATGAAGGATGACTAGTGGTGGTGATAGGCGGCGGTTCACGGTGGCCGGTGGCGGCCTATGGCAACCGGGGTTGTAGATTTCGACCCAAATCTATTTCTCAACATGATGATCTGTGACAACTGGCAATTTTCCATGTATTTCCGTACAATATGAACAGTAATTTATGAATGTGCATGATAGAATGTATGATATGAATGATTCCCTGTTTACTTTCAAAGACATACAAATACATTACATGTTGCATGATTGCTTATCATTATTAAATGCAACCCGGAATAGTTCAATTAGTGCACAAGAAGAAACTAGTACAGTAAACAGATAAACTAGAAGTACTGACGGGAGTTCAGTACTCAGACAGACATGTTGTTAGAAGACAGAATGAGCCCCGGAACCCAGAGTTACACTAGGGTATTATGTAGGAAAGTAGGGACTATAAAACTGCCTTCCGAGCGACGATTTAAGTGCCAGAAAGTGCCCGAAACACACTTAAACTGCAGAATTCTGCAGAAAACAGCCAAATTTAGCATTTAAACACTAAAATATAATGCAGAAATGAGGTTTAATTGTCCAGAATAACTTGATAAGTGTCGGGAATAAAAACTGTCATAAAAGGTACCTCATAGCACACTAAACTACGCAATTTAGCACCTTAACAAACCGGTAACCAAACGAACAACCGGACACTACCCGAAACACCAAAATTTAACTAGAAGCATTGTTTTAACATCATGAAGCTAGTTATTAGCACTAAACGTCATGTTACATCCTAAAACATATAAACACATTAAACCCCTAACTAAGGCACTTAAATCCTAACTAATCATGTAATTAACACTTGAAACCAAACTAGATACCCCCTATAACCGGTTACAAAGTGGGCCCCACACTTTTGATTTTCTTGATTATTAAAATGGATCATGTTTCCTTGATTTTAAACATATTAACCAATGTTTAAACTTGTGTCAGAGGATAATGATACATAAGACCATAAGATCATTCTACACTTAACATTCAACATTCAAAATTCACAAAATCACCTCCATCTCCTTCCATACTCACGGCCACACCCTCATACACACACATCTGCATTTTCATCCATTCTTCAACATTTCCAAGCTTGTTCTAAGGTGTTTGGAGACTATCTAAGAAGACTACAAGTGCTAGAACTTGAAGGACCATCTCAAGGAGCTTTTATCCACTTCATTTCTTCTTCATCTTCTACTTTGATCTTCCCTAGCCTTAGAGCGAGTAGTAAACTTCTTTGATCTTGATTTTACACTTGATTTTAGTAGTTAAAGTATGAAGTAACTTGATAATCTAAAGAATCTCATCAAAACAAGAACATGAACATGAACATCAAGCTTGAAATCATGAAAATCTAAGTTGTTCAAGTATATGTAGTAAACTTGATTGTTGATTACTTGTGTTTATGGTGTAGATCACCATATGAAGCTTGCTAGACGATGATTTAAAACATGATCTAGCAAGTAAGATGATGAATCTTGAGAAATTTATGATGATCATCCTTTATGTGAACTATGAACTTGAAGATGAACATGATATAGTGTAGGATGATGAATCCTACAAGTTATATATCTTGAAGATGTAAGATTTCAAAAATAAAAAAGTTTAAAGAAACTAAAGTTTACTTCAAGATTTAACATGGATTGATTTTTGAAAGAAAGAAAACATGTTTTGATGGTTAAATGGAACTAGTAAAGTGTAGGAAACAAGAAAAATGCAAGAATATTTATTTTTGTAAAATCAAGTTACAAGTTGTAAAGAATGAAATTCTATAAGAAAGAGTTTTATAAAATAAAAACCATGTTTTTAGTGTTAGATAAGCTTACTAAACAACATGTTAAAATACTACAAAGTTTTACAAACTTCAAGTTCATGTTATATTGTAAAAATGCATATTTATGGCTTATGGTAAGTTGTATGAAAGTTGTTGTTGATTGATGATTAACTTTTAAAAAGAAAATGATATGCTATTAAGCATGGAAACCTCCATTTTTAAGGGGAAACTATTGCAAAATTTTTGTAAGAATTAAACACTTAGACAAATATTTTTAAACAAATGTTTACAAGTAATTTTTGATCTTGGTTTTAAATTTGCCATAAATATTTGTTATAAAAATTACAAATATTGGAGGTTTATTTTTTATAATTAAAAAATAACTAAGTATATATTTAGGAGAATATATATTTAGTAGTCACAAATTATGTGCAACATGTATATTGATTGTATTAGTTATATTAAAATTAGGAACCTTGAAAATAATATAACACACCAAAATACTAAGAGTTGTAATATAAAATATTACCAAAATCACAAGAAAATAAATATATAACTTATACCAGAATATTGGACAAATCGGACAATGGACTTTGGACCATATATATATATATATATATAGGGAGAAGATCATGCGAAAACCACCTCTTATTGCGAGAACCGCGAGAACCAATGTGAACACAACCAAAAATGCCTAAAAATAGCTAAAAATCACACAAATTTTTTTTTTAATATTTTTTATAAAAAAATCGCTACTTTTCGAAGCCAAAAAAAAAAAAAAAATTTTAAATTTGTTTTTTTAAAAAAAAAATTTTTAAATTTGTTTTTTTAAAAAAAAAATTTTATTTTTTTTTGGTTTCTAAAAGTAGCAATTTTAACATAAAAAATATAAAAAAAAAATAAAATTTTTAGATTTTTTTTTTATTTTTTTAGGTTTTTTGGGGGTTTAGTTTTTAGCATTTTAGCTTGGGGGGGGGGGGGTTTAGGTTTTTGGGGGGGTGGGGGAGGGGGGTTTAGGTTTTTTTTGGGGGGGGGGGGGGGGAGGGGGGTGGGGGTTAGGTTTTTTTTAGGTTTTTTGAGGGTTTTAGTTTTTAGCATTTAGCTTGGGGGGGGGGTTAGGTTTTTTTTTTGGGGGGGGGGTGGGGGGTTTAGGTTTTTTTTTTTGGGGGGGGGGGGTGGGGGTTAAGTTTTTTTAGGTTTTTTTTAGCTATTTTAGGTTGTGTTCACATTGGTTCTCGCGGTTCTCACAATAAGAGTGGTTCTCGCATGAGCTCCTCCCTATATATATATATATATATATAAATATTTCGGAAATAAATTCGTAACTTAATATATGTGATAAACGGTATTTTTGAAACCGAAGAAATGGCAAAATATGAATTTTTACAACTATTACAAAATATATCATATTTTGTCAAAATAGAAAATATATTATTTTGAAGTATATATTTTCAAGAACAATTCAAAAATATATTATTTTGGTGAAAACTAAAAATATATATTTTTCTAAGTTTAATCTTAAAAATATATTATTTTTGATATATATATGGAAGTATACATATTTTTGCCAAGTAAAATTTATAGATACTTTCTCTATAAAAATTCTCTTAAAACATGTATATTTTAAGAATATAAAGTTGGTGATTTTTAAGTGTATAGAAATAGGATTCCGGAAAATTGTACATAAGATTTAAGTATAAAATACTTAATAAATACAAGAAAATACGTATTCCTATACGTATAAATACATACATACCGGAATAGACTACCAATACTTGGCAAAATACGCAAATACAAGTATACCCATACTCGGAAAATATATATGTGAGAAATACATGACTAATCAAGTTAAAAATATATTATTTTTAACAATATTCCAATTAATTGAATAAAAATGGTTTAAGTTAAAATATCCTTATTTTAACTAATAATTATATAATTGGGAATTATATAATCTACACCAATCAAACAACTCAAAGTATACTAAATTCCAAAAATAAGTCTTGAGTAATAACTAAGATTAAGAGTCGTTACGCGACCTAAACGTCAAATAAAACATCGCACGTGTGTAGGAAGTCGTACGACCTGTGGAAAGGATCTTTTAGTTACGTGACAAGCTACGCAAATCTGTGAGTTCATGTTCCCCTTTTCTCTTAATTGTTTTCGGATTTATAACTATCGGGGGTGAAATACATGTCAACATTATTTTTAACAATATTCCAATTAATTGGATAAAAATGGTTTAAGTTAAAATATCCTTATTTTAACTAATAATTATATAATTGGGAATTATATAATCTACACCAATCGAACAACTCAAAGTATACTAAATTCCAAAAATAAGTCTTGAGTAATAACTAAGATTAAGAGTCGTTACGCGACCTAAACGTCTAATAAAACATCGCACGTGTGTAGGAAGTCGTACGACCCGTGGAAAGGATCTTTTAGTTACGTGACAAGCTACGCAAATCTGTGAGTTCATGTTCCCCTTTTCTCTTAATTGTTTTCGGATTTATAACTATCGGGGGTGAAATACATGTCAACATGGGTATGATTTAGCTATGAAATGAACTATTAGATCATGTGAGCATAGACTGAAACTGAAGTGCCATAAATTCTTTTAAGTATCACAGGACAAAGGTTAGATCTAATGGGTACGACCGAGCCCCACTCATGGTCCTTGAGTGACCACTTAGAGTGTTGTTGTGTCCCAATCGAGGTGATTCGACATGGTCGAGGTGATTACAGTCAAGGTGATTTGACACGGTCGAGGTTATTCGACACTAATAATCGTCTACTCGAGTTGAGTACTCCCTATATAGTCGCATATATTAATGTCCTTGCAAAACATTAATTGATCTGTTCATAGACGCTTTACATACATGTTTTCAAAGGAATCTCTCAAATGATTACAAGTTTATTGGAACTCATATAGAACGCATGATGTCACACTCCGACCGCGTAAAACAACAAACCGCGGCGGAAAAGTCGGGGAGTGGAGTAACAGAATCATTGTTTCATAACACATGGTGATTGAAGTTTTGTTTTATTGAATTAAAATGTTTACATTGATTAAGAATTTAAGAAGCACAACATGAATTAAACTGTCTTTCATAGTTTTATGTCACTAAGGCCACGTCCAGTCCTATGTTTGCATCATGATCACCTAACAACAGCACCTGAAACACATGTGAAAATAGGTACGTCAGCATAAAAATGCCTGTGAGGTACATAGGTTTTGTTGATGCAGGATTCATGACTTGTAAGTTAAAGAAGTGTTTAACAAAAAATTAGTCATGAATCTTATTGAAAGTGTTTTCGTTTATAACTCATATGAAATTTGATTAGAAAATCAGATGATATAAAAGAATGATGCTTGGTTAAATAATTAACTAAGTAAAAAAAATTAATTTCTATGAAATATGTCGTTTGTAAAACAATGACTTGTGAAAATATGCTATTTATGTAAAATGTAACATGTTCTCGTGAAATGATTTAGATAACGCTACGATATGTAATATCATAAAAGCACTTATATATAGGAAGTACCAGTGGCGTATCCACCATGCTTTTATCATATTACACACGCCTCGCTATTTAAATCACTTACCAAAATAAACCACCAAATTATATTGTTTAAACCAACGTCAAAATGTTCATGTATAATCAAATGTTATGTATGACAAGCGAAAGTATCAACTTAAATCATAGGTAAAATGTACAAAACAAAGTATTTGCATAAATCATAGATTAAGTCAAAAATTATGTTTTGCTAATAAAACAATGCTTTACTGATACAGACATTTATGCGGTAATGTTTTACGTCTACATTCAAGCCTTGCGACTGAGGAGACAAACCCTTAACAAGTTAAAGGTTTATCAAAATTATGTATATCGGATTCAGTCATCCCTTACGTCCAAACAAACCTAGGATTCCAGGGATGGGAGTTGTCAATTCCTATGGTACCACTACATACTACCGAGCGGCATGATCAGTGTTAATGAACGTATTAGTTTCGTTAAACAAACCAAATGTTATACCAAATGTAAGCATGTTATGAGAAAATAATGTACTAAGTATGCTAAGTGAACATACAAAGTAGAAATGTTTAATGTAAATCAATGTGCTAGCATGCTCAGTTAACATACATAGCAAAATATAAATGAAATCATGTACTATATGCATACTAATGAACATAGCAAGTACATGTTATAAAAGCACGAAAAGCATGAAAGTAACAAGTAGGCACATGTGAATCACCCCAAAATATTTGAAAATAGTAAAAGAGGGGACTATGTACTCACTTGATATAAATTAGAAGTCATGGAATAACAATCAAATAACGCTTGAAGGATCACGGAATCAATCGGCACCTAATATAGGTAACTATGTTAATAAACTGGACCTAAATCGGGAGATCGAATAGAATGAGGTTTCGTAAACCAAATGAGAATGGGAACTCATGTGATATGGTTTAACAAAGCCTATTTTCTAAGTCGGAACCTAACCCAAGTGCTTATGACCCGTTATGACCCGTTTAGGTAGCTTACGCTACTTTAACGCGTCATTTGGGCAAAAGCACAAACGAGTAGCCTAACTAGTCCTATGACAAGTATTATATGCCCTAACATGTTTAATAATCAGTTTATATGGCAAAAATTTGGTTACATATGCTTAAAATGAAATTATGCGCAAAAAGGGCATTTTGGTCATTTTCCTAAGGCATATAAACTACCTATCATACAACTAAGTAAACTAAGTGACCATAAGGTATAACCTCGGAAGGTTATTCCCTATGCAACTATGGTCACAAAATATGTTTGGTCTGATCCTAATGATCGACCAAGCGGGTCGGGTTTGAAAGTTTAAGCGGTTGTTTAGACCGCTTATCTTACGACCCTATATAAGCACTAAACTAAAAGTGAAGAGTTAAACATGTTAAAACATGTTTAAATAAGTTAGAAAACAAGTTTGATATCAAAACAAAGTGTTTTGATACCCAAAGATAGCTTTGTTGCAAAATACGCATAAACACGTATTTTGACCGAAACTATGACTCGTCACTACGCCTAATCAACGTGGTAATCAGTAGGTATAGCCACAAGGGAATATAACCATCGTGATTACGCTCACGTAGCAAAGTTCAAACAAACTTTGTGTTGACCAAAGACTGGTCAAAGCAGAAAGTCAAACACTGTTTGACTAAACACTGTTTGACTTTCATGCTTGAAATGCATAAAAAGCATGAAAGAAGCTTACAAGTGGTCCAAAGCTTGAAGATAGAACAAGAAAATTTGAAGAATGGGACCTTCAACCAGAAGGGATAGCCCCAATAGAGTAGAAAAAGAAGAAATTCAGATTGAGCAAGTGTGAAATGAGAAATTGGGTGGGTATTTATAGATTTTCGACAACCGTTAGGATCATTTCTCGGGTTTTGAGCTTCAATCTTGGCCCTCCATGTGTTACCCATTGTTTTGTATACCATGGGAGCTTGAAAACCAGTCCATAGTGTTAGAATACCATGTCCAAAACCTAGAAATCAGTTGCTGTTTGCAGAAAAAACCATTTTTGCAGATCTGGGGGTCTTTCGCGGGCCACGAAGATAGGAACAAAGGGCTTCGCGCCCCTCCTAGACCTCAGACCAGCAAACTTTTGAAATTTGGTAGAACAGGCCCCTGATGCTTAAAACTTGATTTTTGACACGTTTAAGCCCCATTATCCCATTTTCAAGGCTCAATAATGACGTTAAAGTATAGGGGACATGAAATATGTTTGAAAATATCATGGATGTCGGTTCGTTTGGTCGTACGATCACGTTTTTCGGTTAATTACGACGAAACACGAACGGATGCGAAAAACGATCCAAATTACGCGACGAGTGGTATTTTAGCATTCCAATCACTAAAATAAAATATTTTAATGATTACAAAAAAAATATGGATTTCCGGATATGTTCAGAACGTAAGATATGCGCGTAAATGCAAACTTATGCACTTTTTGACGCTTTTAGTCCCTGATTGGCCAAATAAGTTTATTTTCGCATACCGAACCCCTTAAAGCCTATTTATAAGCTATGTAAAGGATACTTATGGTATCTTTAGCTTATGATCAAGTTCCAAAAGGTATGTTACTATACAAATCGGTAGACTTTTGTAGTTTGATGCAAATAGTCCCTGTGAGCGAATAAACTTGTTTTTGCCATACCAAACCCTTCAAAACTTATTTCTAAGTTATGTAAAGGTTATTTAAGGTATGTTAAGCTTATGTTGATGTTCCGGAGTGTTTTCTGCGTTAAACTGATTATGTTTACGCATCAGTTTGCGTATAACTTTCCAGAAAGCGATTTAGAGTTTGAAATCGAACAAAGATTGAAATGGAAAATTGTCAAACATAAATAAACAAATATATGGATCAAAATGCATTGTTTTATTGATAATTGATCTTTTCAGAGTTCGTATGATGATTACACAAGCACAGGTGTCACAGTCTCCCCTACTTTAGGAAATTTCGCCCCGAAATTTATTTAGAGGAAACTTATGAGAGTAGATGCGGATGTTTTGCTTTTGAATAAATCCTCCGTTCACTAAGTAGAATCTATGGGTCACATTTGGATTTCTAGCAAATTTTTGTTATCTGTACCAGTCGGTTGTTTAAAGGGAAGGGTTTAGATCCGAAGGTTTAAACTCTATTCTGTTGAGTTTGAGTATGGTTGTACCAAATCTCAAGAGTGCTATAAAATTGTCAAATGTTGTCCTTGTTGTAGTGAAATGTGGAGAGTGTGTGAATTTGACAAGAAGTTGAATTTTTGAACAACGGATAGAGAAAATGTTTCTTATGAAGATTATCATAGGAAACTTGTGTGTGCTTGAAACTTGAAATCGGAGAGATAAAACAACATTGGTCAAGGTCTAGAACTTCTAGTAACGTAAATAACGCTATATTCACAATGTAATAAGGAACACTTATTACATTGTTCCCGTTTCTTTATTCGTATCACCATAGGTTCTTACACATGACAAAACTTACTATGGTTTCTGTGCACTGAATCCCATAATTATGTATGCATCCATAATTACGTGATTCCTTGCACAGTCCGCACAGTGCATTTTATAATCTGTAGGGGAAGAAAATCAAACGAATAAACCTGTGATGATTGTGACTAGACTACCATAGGGTCCTTTTAATTAGATCAATAGATGATCTCTTTAAATAAACCACCAAAGAGTCTTTTCAGCTATATCATCACATGACATTCTTAACCAGATTAACAAATCAATCTTTTTAACTAGACCACCCAAGTGGGTCTCTTTTCAATTATGGAATAGTACTCTATAATCCAAGGGTCTTAACTATTGTAGGATCGTGTCGTGACCCAAACGAGTCAATCAGAAGAGCTCTAATCTATTTCAGAGGCGGAAACTAAGAAACAGACGTGAAAAACAGCTTGTTTCACTATTAATCGTCTTGTATATTGATAAAAATCAGTTTACAGATCAAACAACGCTTCGGAAGCAATTCGGTACCGGAACAATGAGAATTACAAATGATATCGCTTGAAGGGTATTTATAGGACAAGAGATTTCGCTTGAAGATGACAGGAACCAGTTCAAGCGAAATTATCTATGTTGATTTGGCTTGAAACTGTCAATGTCTCTTTCAAGCGAAATGGCTTCCTTCAAGCGAAATCACCATAATCACACCCTAAAACCCCCTATTTTCTCGTACAACGCGCCCTGATATAACAATTCTGATACAAGACTCGATACATGACGAAGTCGACAGACGTATGCACTAACAGACTCCCCCTCGGATGTTGACGAGTCTTAAGTGTCGAGTCTTCAACGTCTTCAGTCTTTATCAGTCTTCGGGCTTCCAGAATCTCTATCTGGCTCTTATCACATTCTGATTCTTTCTTCCAGGATCTCTACCTGGCTCTTGTTTCAAATCAAAACCCTTTTCAGAATCTCTATCTCTAACAGACTCTCCCTCAACTTGTGCTAGGATCGAAAATCTGGCTCTCTCTTTGCTTAGATATCAGAGTCAATTCTTGGAATCCTCAAGTTCATCAGCAGCACCAATTTCAAGATCGTGACCTGGCCTATTTTTCCACAGGTTCAGAATCGATTCCTGGCTCTATCCTGCATGAAACTCTACCCAAAAATAAATTTCACAATTTTGAAAAATTTATACTCAACTTACCACTTGTAGAGCAAAACATAAAATGATTTATCATTTATAGTCTCTGATGAACCACATGTATGTATATCATTTTCATTTTAAACATTTTCAAACAAACTTTCCCAAACCTGTTCGTCATGTTTAGCACTTGGAATTTTGAAAATCAGCTCTTCAATATCAGTTGTCGAAAATCTTTTTGGATTTTTCAAAATTTTTGCTAAAACACACTGAAAATCTTTTTGGAATTTTATGAAATAACAGAAATACAGTAAAGAAATATTTACAAACAATATTTTTGTGAGTTTGTGTAAGAGGGTCATATCAGTTTTTGAGACAAATCACCAACACCGTTAAGCTTTATACATTTTAAGTTCTAAACGATTCACTTAGATTGTCAGTATACTGATCCACTTAAATTCTCACACAAAGTTCAACTGTTTCGAGATACGAGATTAATGTTTTAAGAGACTTAAACTTATTCGCGTGTCCCACCTCAGAATATACTCCCATATCCAGATCCCAATATTCAGTCTTACAGGTGAGTATACCTAGATGATATCTGTAAGGGGTTAGATGCGAAACCGTGAGAGCTCAGGTCAGAACTTCCGTTCAGCAGAGAGATGATGGTTCGACTTTTGGTGGGTCCCCTTTAGAGGATCTTTTTTACAACAGCACATGATTTGCATTTTTCGATGTTTCATCACTTTTTATGCTGAGGGCAGACTATTATTTCAAGCAAGCGTAAAGTATTCTCCGGGGACTAGGCCATTGCTTCCGCATTATCAGAAGTCCCAGGATAATACCCCAGATATCACTAAGCATAAAGACCTAGTATCTCAGAAAGAGGGGTTCTTCAAACAAGATTTCGGGGGTTACCCATATATCCGAGAGATGTTACCCACGATATAAGCAAGTTTGAATTTAGATTTATATCTCATCACAATCTACTAAATGTGCAAAAACCTACTGGCATATCATCAGTGAGACCGTTTATCACATTTTAACCTTCCATTTCTTTAGCATGCTGTGATTGTCCACTGATGTACTATCATTTCCTCTTTTATACAACAAAACTCATTTTTGAATTTTATCATGTTTTTGACCTTTTCAAATTTTCAAATGTTTTTGAATTTTGAAATTTTTACTGCCCCTAAAATGCAAACACATTTAAGGAATTTGAAAACAAGCTGTACAAGATAAAGTGACAACCGATATCGAATCACTTCACTTCGCCATCCTCTTGGCATAAACAATCAGAACTCCCCCTCACAACAAACTATTTTCCCATTGTGATTTCAAAACACTTAAGTTTGTTTTAATCAAATGGTTTTTTCGGAAAATAAGTTTTGTTGATTTTCAAACCACTTGTAGGTTAGGGGATACACTCATCATTTGTTCTCCAAAATACCACTTGTAAGTATGGTCCAATCAAGTTCAACTTAATGACCTTGATTAACCACATGAAGATGAAAACCTTCTTCAACCACTTGCAGGTTCACTTCATCAAACATACCATTTGTAAATCAAAATATAACAATATAAAGATATCACCTGTAGATTTACCAAACAAATATTTCAAGAATGATGCCGATTCCAGCTCCACACTTACCAACCTGGAAGCTCCGGCAAGTCAGGAATTTATGGTGAAAATGCTGTCACCCAAGCCTGACCAGCCTTGGGTGATTTTGGTGGCAAACATCTGTCCCACCAACATTTTGATTTGTAAAATTCTTGAGCATCCTTCACTTTCCTGTCAACCATCTTTCCAAAAATATGTTTAACATTTTCATTAAACACCTTTTCAACATCAAATTCTTTCTTATCAGCAAAGAATTGACCTGATATCTCAAATCTACCTTTTGATTTTAGATTATCTTTCGACAATGCCGGAAAATTTTCCTCATTCAACTCAGGAACGGAATTATCAACCTTTTTCTCAACACATGACTCCTCTGATTTTATGGAATCAGATTCATTGTCAGAACTTCTTTCAGATTTTACAACCCATTTTTGTTTGTTTAAATCAACTCTTCTTTTGTAAAAACGTTTTGAACTTTCACCTTCTTCAGAAGTTGAATTTTCAAACACTTTCGATTTCTCAGTTGATTTCAGTTTTGAGTTAGAAGTAACTTCCTGTTTTGTGTTGTTGGACTGTTGGCAATTCCGAGCAATATGTCCAACTTTTTGGCACTTAAAGCAAGTTCTTCTGTCAACTCTTTGAGCAAACTTCTTCACATTCCTCTTTACCTCAGCAAGAAACTCTTGGTTTGATTGTTTCCAGAATGGTTTCTTCTGCTCATCTTCAGAACTTCCTCCTGCAACAAATGTTGTTTTTGGTTTATAATTTTTCTCATTTTTATAATTTTCTGAAAAACTAAAACCAAGATCTTGCTTTTTGAAATTACCGTTGTGGTTTGGTTTCTTTCGATAATCATAACCAGAACCGTAACCCTTTTTCTTGTTCAATCTCTGTTGAACTCTTGAAGTGTACTTTTTAGGTTTTTCATGAGGATTTAAGTCTTTTATTTCAGAAATATTAATTTCTGTTAATTTGAAAAACTGTTTGATCATTTCCGTTTTGACACTTCTTATTGGAAATTCCTCATCAGGATATAATTTGTCAGAATCATTCAATGTATATGCAACTTTGAATGTTTCGTCATTCAAATTAGATTTTGATAGAAGAAATTCTTTGTTGTAAACCCTCTTAACCGGTGAACTTAGACTCTTTTCTGATGAACTCGAACTTTCAGACTTAGACTCCGGTTTGAACTTTCAAACTTTCGTGACCCAAACGAGTCAATCAGAAGAGCTCTAATCTATTTCAGAGGCGGAAACTAAGAAACAGACGCGAAAAGCAACTTGTTTCACTATTAATCGTCTTGTATATTGATAAAAATCAGTTTACAGATCAAACAACGCTTCGGCAGCAATTCGGTACCGGAAAAATGAGAATTACAAATGATATCGCTTGAAGGGTGTCACACCCCCAAAATCCACCATGCGGGGCATCACCGCTTGGAGGCGTGACATGACCAGGATCGAGCCACCAATCATACTGAACAACGTACTTAAGTAAATAAAGACAACCACAATACGATTGGTGACCAAAAGCTAGTTAACTAAGTTTTTAATTTAGACAGCGGAAGCATAAACGTAGAGTTCAAAACATAAGTTCGCAGTTCATAAGTTTAAAGTCCAACACATAGGTTTAATAAGTTCATTATGTTTTAAATATTAAACACTGGACATAACCGTCCGCACACCACAACGACTCCTTCCTCGTGCAAGCTCCAAATGTTTAGCGATCTGTAAGGCATGTAACAACGAGTCAACAACAAAGTTGAGTGAGTTCACGTTTGGTTGTTTAGTTATAGCATTCGTTTCGTAAATCATATGTTCGTTTTGTAAACCATGTATCGCGTTAATCCTTGCTGCCAGTCCAGGCATGCGTGCGATGATTAGTGGGGGCTTCCCATGTGTTTCAAAACCACGCGTATCGACTGCTACGAAAATATAAGAGGTGCCCTAAGTCAATGTCTATCAGCATTGACCTTTTGCCCATAGTCCATTAGTACACGCCCGTCCGACTGGCACGGTGTGAGGTTTGTTAAACCTAATAGCGCTATTAACTAATGACCCGCTCGCCATAGGCCTCGGCGATTAAGTCGATAATTGAGGGACTTAAAGTGATAGAGTTGATGGTCTTATGATCGTGTACGTAGGTTTTACGTACGTGCCCTTCAATCCGAGGACAGTAAAAATAGTTTAATAGTAATGATAGTACAAGTAGTTATTCAATCCCATTCCCAACCCCTGGGAATCCCATGCCTTAGAAAGAGTGTGAACTCACCTCGGTTTGCTCGGTTAGGTTCTCAAATATAGTTAACAGTCAAGGTCGGTCAATCACGTCCTAATAAGGTACGGATAACAATCAGTTTCTCATGCATAACACGTATCCTACGTATGGTTTATTTGCACATTACTTCGTCCACACAACAGGTACACACTTTAACGATTTATGCCCATATAAACCTCCCATCCATTCGCCACTCATAAACAAACATACGATATTGCACGTAACACACATAACATGTTAGATCATTCACCGATAGCATACTCGACATTTAGACACGCAAGTCACAACTTATGTCAATTCAGCATTAATATTCGAAACCGGCTGTTTTCGGACATTTAAATAAAATAGTTAAATTATTCCAAAAATTCCCAAATTTTTACAGAATGTCTTAAACGTTCCATATTTTATTGTGTAAAAATATCGGGGTCCGGTTCATTACCAATATTTTATAAAATTTCGTATACCGAACTGTGATCAGATTTGTCACATTCTGATCACAGTTTACGGAATAATTCGTCTAAAATTCCTCGTAAGTCCGTTGGTCAAAATTCCAGTTGTGGGGTCACAAATACATCAGTAACCATCTTTGATAAAAGTTTCAGGGGCTGGTTCGGTTCAGGTTTTAAGTTGTGATCGAAAACGCACTGCCCAATTTACTGCAGTAACAAACAGCCTTAGCTGCTGTCACGAAAACAGATTTTTAAAATAGTAACTGACATCAGAAAAATACGATTCCAGCGCCATTTTCTTCGTTTTTCGAAAAGACTCGATTTAGGCTTTTGAAATTCCGTTTTTCGAGTTTTTAAAGTCCGTTCACAGCCTGTTGAAGGCGGCTGTAAAAATGCATCAGCATGTTATTTCGCGGTTTAAACATTACTAAATTGCATCAACGAGTGTCCGAACAATGGATTTAGCAAGGAAACAACTTTTAAACATCAAGTATGATTTAACCAACCCTCAAACCCACAAGATTCCGCTTCATGATTCGGTTATAAGTAAACTTTCATGTAGATTTTATATTCATAACTCACGCTTCATATTTTTCTAGTGTTCTTGTAATTTTGTAGTTTAAACAACAATACATCATGTTATATGCCAAAATTTTCGAACAAGATGCAATCAAGTGCAAGGAACTTACTACTAGCCTCTAGCTAGGGAAGTATCTAATGAAGAAATGTGATGAGAAAATGATGGTGAAAGAAGACTAGAACAAGCTCCTATGAAGTCCCCCTTAAGTTGCAACCTCCATAGATCCCTTGAAGCTTGAATGGAAGGTATAAAATGAAGAGGATGATGATGTTTAAAGGTGGTGATGGTGTGTTTGGTTTGGGCAGCCGATCAAGAGGGAGAGAGAGTGAATGGAGTGTGCAATCTTGTGAAGTATGGCATGTAATCTTACTTATAATGATCACACATTTTATGTTTACTTACACAAGCAAGTGATCTAATAAACAAATCAACTAAAATCTTGCAAGATATATAAGGTATGGTAGATGGATATGTGGGGTCCCACCTTGGGCATTAAAATCGTTGGGGGGGGGGGGGTATAATGTAAATATTGTGACTAAAGTGGCTAAGTGTAAGTTAGATGTAAGTAATGTGATATAAGTTAGTTGGTTTATTTTTGGCGGGTGTTATGGCATACGGGGATCATGACTAGCCATAAATAATAAAACAAGGTGTCTGACAAAATTTTTGTGTCCCGGGTAATATCTGGTTGTTCGGTCGGATACTGTTCCGTAAATTTGTTAAATTGTTCCGTAAGGCGTCTTATTTATATATTTTTGTAACGAAATAAATTCCTAACACATAGGAAAATATACCGGACCATTTAGTGACTTTTCTGTATACTACCAGTATGTTAACATGCTCATGTAAGTATAGTTCAGTAATCAGAGAGCAGTTAAATATTTCAACACAGTCACCAAGCACTTAAATTATTATTAAATAAATTGTACGGAATACATGTAAATTGAGGGTTGTCACATTCTCCCCCTGTTAAGAGAATTTCGTCCCGAAATTTAGCGCGTGATTACTGAGGAAGCTAGTTAAGTTGCGTTGTTTTCCTGATTTTCCTGGGGTGTCACATCATCCCCCCGTTGATTTGGAATTTCGTCCCGAAATTCTGCAGTAGCTTCAGCCTCAGTAGTGGTTGCGTTTTTCTTAAACAGTTGGGGATACTTGAGTTTCATTTGGTCTTCTCATTCCCAGGTATACTCTGGGCCACGACGAGCATTCCAACGAACTCGGACCAGAGGTATCCTGGTATGCTTGAGGATCTTAACATCTTGATCCGTAATCTCTACTGGTTCCTCGACGAATCGCAGCTGGTCGTCGATAGTGAGTTCCTTCAGAGGAACTATGAGGGTCTCATCTGACAGACACTTCTTCAGATTCGACACATGGAAAACATTGTGAACTCCGCTGAGTTCTTCAGGTAGATCCAACCTGTAGGCGACTTTGCCAATTTTCTCGATGACTTCGAATGGTCTGACATAACGCGGATTGAGTTTGCCTCGTTTGCCAAAGCGGACTACACCTTTCCAAGGTGAGACTTTGAGTAGCACTCGATCCCCAACCTGAAGCTCGAGTGGTTTTCTTCCCTTATCAGCATAGCTTTTCTGACGGTCACGAGCTGCCGCCATTCGCTGTCGTATCTGAGAAATTTTCTCGGTGGTATCTACCACAAGTTCTGGGCCAGTGATTTGGCTGTCACCAACTTCTGCCCAACAAAGAGGTGATCGGCATTTGCGTCCGTATAATGCCTCAAACGGAGCGGCCTGAATGCTGGTGTGGTAGCTGTTGTTATACGAAAACTCTACTAGCGGGAGGTGCCTTTCCCAGCCATTACCAAAATCGATTACACATGCCCTAAGCATGTCTTCAAGGGTTTGGATGGTGCGTTCAGATTGCCCATCCGTCTGCGGGTGATAAGCGGTGCTCATATCTAAACGTGAGCCAAAGGACTTGGGCATTGCTTGCCACAGTTCAGAAGTAAAACGTGCGTCACGATCAGATATAATAGAGGTTGGCACTCCGTGCTTCGATACCACTTCCTTTAGGTAAATGTCTGCAAGAGTAGAAAACTTATCCGTTTCTTTGATAGCCAGAAAATGTGCAGACTTGGTTAGTCGATCTACGATCACCCAAATGGTATTGTTTCCGCGTTGAGATCTGGGCAGGCCGGTAACGAAATCCATGGAAATTTGCTCCCATTTCCATTTCGGGATCTCCGGTTGTTGAAGTAGGCCTGATGGTTTCTGATATTCAGACTTGACTCTCGCACAAGTCAAGCACTTGCTGACGTAGGTTGCTATGTGGGCTCTCATGCCAGGCCACCAGTATGTGGTCTTTAAGTCGTGGTACATCTTATCCGAACCAGGATGTACTGAATAACGAGACTTATGCGCTTCATCCATCACAAGCTCGCGTAAGTTGCCATAGAGTGGAACCCAAACACGCCCTGTTACATAGTAGGCGCCGTCTTCCTTTTGTTCTAGCCGTTGCCTCGATCCTCGTAGGGATTTAGCCCTGATGTTTTCTGCTTTCAATGCTTCGACCTGAGCATCGCGAATCTGAGCGGGAAGGTTAGATTGGATGGTAAGCTGTAGAGCACGTACACGCCTAGGTATGGTATCCTTTCGACTGAGGGCGTCGGCCACAACATTGGCTTTGCCCGGATGATACTTGATTGCGCATTCATAATCATTCAAGAGCTCAACCCATCGGCGTTGACGCATGTTTAACTCCTTTTGCTTGAAGATATGCTCGAGACTCCTGTGATCGGTGTAAATGGTGCACTTGGTACCGTACAGGTAATGTCTCCATATCTTAAGTGCGAAAACAACTGCTCCCAGTTCCAGATCATGAGTAGTGTAATTTCTTTCGTGAACCTTGAGTTGGCGTGATGCGTAGGCAATGACCTTGTCACGTTGCATCAATACGCAACCAAGTCCTTGGATGGAAGCGTTGCAATAAACCACGAAATCATCGGTGCCTTCGGGCAATGAGAGGATAGGCGCGCTACAAAGTCTATCCTTTAGATGTTGAAAAGCGGATTCCTGTGCATTACCCCAATGATAGATGATACCCTTCTGAGTCAGTGAAGTGAGGGGTTGCGCAATCTTGGAGAAGTCTTTGATAAACCTTCTGTAATATCCTGCCAAACCCAAGAATTGGCGGATTTCTGTTGGCGTGCGGGGTGCAGGCCAGTTCTTGATTGAGTCAACCTTGGATGGATCAACATGAATCCCATCCTTGTTTACCACATGGCCTAGAAAGTGGACTTCGCGAAGCCAGAAGTCACATTTCGAAAACTTGGCATACAATTGCTCTTTTCGAAGAAGTTCCAACATAAGACGTAGATGCTGCTCGTGTTCCTCCTGACTCTTAGAATAGATCTGGATATCGTCGATGAACACAATAACGAACTTATCCAGGTAAGGCTTACATACTCGGTTCATGAGATCCATGAAGACCGCTGGTGCATTCGTCAGTCCGAATGGCATAACCAGAAACTCGTAATGGCCGTAACGAGTTCTGAATGCTGTTTTGGAGACGTCCTCATCTCGGACCCTCAGCTGATGGTATCCCGATCTCAAATCAATCTTGGACTAATAACTCGACCCTTGCAACTGGTCGAACAAGTCGTCAATACGTGGAAGAGGATAACGATTCTTCACAGTCACCTTGTTAAGTTCGCGATAGTCAATACACATTCTGAAAGTACCATCTTTCTTCTTCACGAACAAGACTGGAGCTCCCCAGGGCGAAGAGCTAGGATGAATAAAACCCTTTTCCATGAGTTCTTGTAGTTGTGTGGACAGTTCTTCGAGTTCTGATGGAGCTAGACGATATGGTGCTCGAGCTACTGGTGCTGCTCCAGGAGCTAGCTTGATTTGAAATTCAACTTGGCGGTGAGGCGGAAGACCAGGTAATTCCTCGGGAAATACCTCAGGAAAATCACGCACAATAGGAATGTCTTCAATTCTCTTCTCTTCCGTGGATGTGTCAGTGACGAGCGCTAGAATTGCAGTGTGGCCCTTTCGTAGACATTTCTGGGCCTTAAGGAAAGAGATGATGCCTTCGACAGCACCACTCTTGTCGCCACGAATCACGAGAGGTTCTTCACCAGAACGAGGAATGCGGATGATTTTCTCCTTGCAAACAATCTCCGCTTGATGATGAGATAGCCAATCCATCCCAATAACAACGTCGAAACTACCAAGTGTGATGGGAATAAGATCGATAGAGAAAGTCTGACCGGCTAAGATGAGATTACATCCTTTAACTACGTGTGTGGCTTCAAGACTTTTACCATTTGCTAGCTCTACCGCGTGTTTGGTGTTCAAAAGTGTTGGAGTGCGCTTAAGCATTTGGCTAACTTTTAAGGACACATAACTAGTATCGGCACCCGAATCGAATAAAACAGTAACAAAGAAGTCATCCAGAAGAAACTTACCCATCACAACGTTGGGATCGTTCCTTGCATCACCCTGACCAATCACGAAAGCACGACCCCTTGCTCCATTACCATTGTTGTTACCCCCGTTGTTGCCTCCATTGTTATTCCCGTTTCCCTGGTTGTTGTTGTTGTTCTGATTCTGGTTAAGCTAGGGACAGTTCTTCTTAAAGTGGCCTTCAGCGCCACACTGAAAGCATCCTTTATTTCCCTGCTGATGTTGCTGCTGGTGGTTCTGTGGGGCTTGTTGTTGTTGGTGATTCTGATTCGCAGGACGCGGGCTCCTGCAATCCCTAGCTTCATGACCCAACTTATGACATCTCTGACAACGACCTTTGTTGCACTGACCACTATGGTGTCTGTTACATTTGTTGCACTTTGGGTGGTTTCCTCGATACCCACCCTGTCCTTGATTACCGGAGGATTGCTGACCAAGACTCTGGTAGTCGTCAGTCCTTCGCTGCTGAGACTGACCCGAAGCAGAACCCTTACTGGAGTTTCCATCCCATTTTCGCTTGTTGTCGGTAAGTACATCAGAAGTAGTTGTGGCACTGATACATTTGGGTAGCCTGTTTTGCTCCACCGCCTGGTCGGTGAGACGATGAGCCAACTTGATAATTTGCTAAATGGTACCCAGGTTGGCTGAAGTTACGTGACTTTGAATCTCTGGTACAAGGCCATTGAGGTACAGCTCAATTCGTTTGATGGGAGGGTCCACCATAGTTGGACACAGGATGGCCAGTTCGTTTGACCTCTTAGTATACGCTTCAATCTCAGACCCCGTCATCTTTAGATGGTAAAATTCCACTTCTAGTTTGTGGATGTCATCCCGACTACAGTACTCCTCCTTGATCAGCTCTTTAAAACCATTCCAGGGTGTGGCATTAGCAACTGCCAGTCCTAGTAGTTGAACCTGCGCCTTCCACCAGGTTAACGCAGCTCCTTCAAGTGTTCCGGTAGCATATTTCACCCTACGGTCTTCGGGGCATTCGCACATTTTGAAAACTGACTCAAGCTTTTCAAACCAGTGAAGAAGGCCCACTGCTCCTTCGGTGCCACTGAAAGTGGTAGGTCGGCAGTCCATGAAAGTCTTGAACGTGCACACAGGAGGCTGAGCATGTTGACCTGTTGCGCGAGAATAAAAGACAAAGTTAAGCACGAGGGTTGGTTTGCGAAGGTAGGATCTAAACATCCTAATGTGAGTTGATATGGCAGGTTATACCTCCTGCAGGGACAGCTGCGAGTGCCTCAGCAACTCGTTCGTTGATCAAAGCCGTCAGCTGGGATTGAGTTAGGTTCAAACGTCCACCCATGATCTTCACAACGAAATAACGTAGGTGAGAAAAGTGTCGCAAAAGTGCGTAAGTGTGGGACGATAGTAGAGAGTAAGCACGCAAGGTTCAAATAGCAATTACCACATTATCAAATACACGGTGAGAACTATCTAACCGACAATATAACATAAATCATACCACTTATGGTGTCGAGTCTTGCACGTGGAGCGAAGCGTCGTTGTGGATTGTTGAGCACTGTACAGGTTATAGTCTGGTTTTATCAAAAAGCTTTTCCCTTTTTAAAACCAAGTTCACTATAACCAATGGCTCTGATACCAATCTGTCACACCCCCAAAATCCACCATGCGGGGCATCACCGCTTGGAGGCGTGACATGACCAGGATCGAGCCACCAATCATACTGAACAACGTACTTAAGTAAATAAAGACAACCACAATACGATTGGTGACCAAAAGCTAGTTAACTAAGTTTTTAATTTAGACAGCGGAAGCATAAACGTAGAGTTCAAAACATAAGTTCGCAGTTCATAAGTTTAAAGTCCAACACATAGGTTTAATAAGTTCATTATGTTTTAAATATTAAACACTGGACATAACCGTCCGCACACCACAACGACTCCTTCCTCGTGCAAGCTCCAAATGTTTAGCGATCTGTAAGGCATGTAACAACGAGTCAACAACAAAGTTGAGTGAGTTCACGTTTGGTTGTTTAGTTATAGCATTCGTTTCGTAAATCATATGTTCGTTTTGTAAACCATGTATCGCGTTAATCCTTGCTGCCAGTCCAGGCATGCGTGCGATGATTAGTGGTGGCTTCCCATGTGTTTCAAAACCACGCGTATCGACTGCTACGAAAATATAAGAGGTGCCCTAAGTCAATGTCTATCAGCATTGACCTTTTGCCCATAGTCCATTAGTACACGCCCGTCCGACTGGCACGGTGTGAGGATTGTTAAACCTAATAGCGCTATTAACTAATGACCCGCTCGCCATAGGCCTCGGCGATTAAGTCGATAATTGAGGGACTTAAAGTGATAGAGTTGATGGTCTTATGATCGTGTACGTAGGTTTTACGTACGTGCCCTTCAATCCGAGGACAGTAAAAATAGTTTAATAGTAATGATAGTACAAGTAGTTATTCAATCCCATTCCCAACCCCTGGGAATCCCATGCCTTAGAAAGAGTGTGAACTCACCTCGGTTTGCTCGGTTAGGTTCTCAAATATAGTTAACAGTCAAGGTCGGTCAATCACGTCCTAATAAGGTACGGATAACAATCAGTTTCTCATGCATAACACGTATCCTACGTATGGTTTATTTGCACATTACTTTGTCCACACAACAGGTACACACTTTAATGATTTATGCCCATATAAACCTCCCATCCATTCCCCACTCATAAACAAACATACGATATTGCACGTAGCACACATAACATGTTAGATCATTCACCGATAGCATACTCGACATTTAGACACGCAAGTCACAACTTATGTCAATTCAGCATTAATATTCGAAACCGGCTGTTTTCGGACATTTAAATAAAATAGTTAAGTTATTCCAAAAATTCCTAAATTTTTACAGGATGTCTTAAACGTTCCATATTTTATTGTGTAAAAATATCAGGGTCCGGTTCATTACCAATATTTTATAAAATTTTGTATACCGAACTGTGATCAGATTTGTCACATTCTGATCACAGTTTACGGAATAATTCGTCTAAAATTCCTCGTAAGTCTGTTGGTCAAAATTCCAGTTGTGGGGTCACAAATACATCAGTAACCATCTTTGATAAAAGTTTCAGGGGCTGGTTCGGTTCAGGTTTTAAGTTGTGATCGAAAACGCACAGCCCAATTTACTGCAGTAACAAACAGCCTTAGCTGCTGTCACGAAAACAGATTTTTAAAATAGTAACCGACATCAGAAAAATACGATTCCAGCGCCATTTTCTTCGTTTTTTGAAAAGACTCGATTTAGGCTTTTGAAATTCCGTTTTTCGAGTTTTTAAAGTCCGTTCACAGCCTGTTGAAGGCGGCTGTAAAAATGCATCAGCATGTTATTTCGCGGTTTAAACATTACTAAATTGCATCAACGAGTGTCCGAACAATGGATTTAGCAAGGAAACAACTTTTAAACATCAAGTATGATTTAACCAACCCTCAAACCCACAAGATTCCGCTTCATGATTCGGTTATAAGTAAACTTTCATGTAGATTTTATATTCATAACTCACGCTTCATATTTTTCTAGTGTTCTTGTAATTTTGTAGTTTAAACAACAATACATCATGTTATATGCCAAAATTTTCGAACAAGATGCAATCAAGTGCAAGGAACTTACTACTAGCCTCTAGCTAGGGAAGTATCTAATGAAGAAATGTGATGAGAAAATGATGGTGAAAGAAGACTAGAACAAGCTCCTATGAAGTCCCCCTTAAGTTGCAACCTCCATAGATCCCTTGAAGCTTGAATGGAAGGTATAAAATGAAGAGGATGATGATGTTTAAAGGTGGTGATGGTGTGTTTGGTTTGGGCAGCCGATCAAGAGGGAGAGAGAGTGAATGGAGTGTGCAATCTTGTGAAGTATGGCATGTAATCTTACTTATAATGATCACACATTTTATGTTTACTTACACAAGCAAGTGATCTAATAAACAAATCAACTAAAATCTTGCAAGATATATAAGGTATGGTAGATGGATATGTGGGGTCCCACCTTGGGCATTAAAATCGTTGGGGGGGGGGTATAATGTAAATATTGTGACTAAAGTGGCTAAGTGTAAGTTAGATGTAAGTAATGTGATATAAGTTAGTTGGTTTATTTTTGGCGGGTGTTATGGCATACGGGGATCATGACTAGCCATAAATAATAAAACAAGGTGTCTGACAAAATTTTTGTGTCCCGGGTAATATCTGGTTGTTCGGTCGGATACTGTTCCGTAAATTTGTTAAATTGTTCCGTAAGGCGTCTTATTTATATATTTTTGTAACGAAATAAATTCCTAACACATAGGAAAATATACCGGACCATTTAGTGACTTTTCTGTATACTACCAGTATGTTAACATGCTCATGTAAGTATAGTTCAGTAATCAGAGAGCAGTTAAATATTTCAACACAGTCACCAAGCACTTAAATTATTATTAAATAAATTGTACGGAATACATGTAAATTGAGGGTTGTCACATTCTCCCCCTGTTAAGAGAATTTCGTCCCGAAATTTAGCGCGTGATTACTGAGGAAGCTAGTTAAGTTGCGTTGTTTTCCTGATTTTCCTGGGGTGTCACATCATCCCCCCGTTGATTTGGAATTTCGTCCCGAAATTCTGCAGTAGCTTCAGCCTCAGTAGTGGTTGCGTTTTTCTTAAACAGTTGGGGATACTTGAGTTTCATTTGGTCTTCTCATTCCCAGGTATACTCTGGGCCACGACGAGCATTCCAACGAACTCGGACCAGAGGTATCCTGGTATGCTTGAGGATCTTAACATCTTGATCCGTAATCTCTACTGGTTCCTCGACGAATCGCAGCTGGTCGTCGATAGTGAGTTCCTTCAGAGGAACTATGAGGGTCTCATCTGACAGACACTTCTTCAGATCTGACAAAGGGTATTTATAGGACAAGAGATTTCGCTTGAAGATGATAGGAACCAGTTCAAGCGAAATTATCTATGTTGATTTCGCTTGAAACTGTCAATGTCTCTTTCAAGCGAAATGGCTTCCTTCAAGCGAAATCACCATAATCACAACCTAAAACCTCCTATTTTCTCGTACAACGGGCCCTGATCTAACAATTCTAATACAAGACTCGATACATGACGAAGTCGACAGACGTATGCACTAACAACTATTACATAGAAGCCCATTAGGGATTTAAGGTAGCACCTTTGGATATCTTTCTATGAATCCCTCATATGAGGATATGGGAGATTCTACGAGGATTTGGATAACAAATATTCAGATCTCACAAAAACAAAAACACATAACACATAAACACATAATTGTTCAACTTGGTCATTAATTTGTTATCATCTTGTTATTTATTTGTTCGTTAGTTTGTTGTTGATTTAAGCACGTGTATTTAAAGTACACCAGGAATTCAATTCATGGACTTCAATTGGTACTTTAAACATCTTTAAGAATCTAACTATGAAGATAGGAAGATCTTATATGGATTTTGGAATTTGTGTAGCGAGAGATGTTTGGAAACCTTGTACTAGACGTGCTTACGTTAATACATGAGGTAAAGTGTTCATGAAGTTAAGGTGCTAGATATGCCAAGGTGATATATGAAGCAGAATTTGGAGGTCGTGCACTACGTATGTTAAGTCAACATACGGCAGAGTGTTTTTGAAAACTATGCATGGGGTTCCTTGAAAGTGTGTTTAATGTTTTTGAAACCTTACATAATAATTTTGAAATCATATGGTAGGTGTATTAGGTAAATATATTTATAAAATGTTTTAAGATCATGTGAGATGGTTTCGAAATTATGTATAAGGTTTTTGAAAACATGGATAATGTTTTTTTTTTTTTTTTTTTTTTAAATTATGCACTTGGTATATTTAGTAAATATACTATGTTAAAATGTTTTTAAATCATATGAAATATTTTTGGAATCATGAAGGACGTTTAAAAACATTTGTATGCATGTTGTTATGAAATCCATAATATAATGATATGTACATAAACATATCACATGAGATTATTGAAGGACTTATGAAAAGTACCCTTAAATATCTAAGGATTTAAAGTGGTACTTTGAGTGTTTGTCCAAAGTTGTAACTTGTACCTTGTACTTTTTTTCTTAGAGGGAAACGAGTACTTAGGATTTTCGTGGAAATCGTGAGCGATCATGAGTGGGAAAACTACAAGGGTAGTTTGTTTTGCAAAGAACACAGTTCCTTGGTGTCGGTATCGTAGGGGTATGCTATACAAAATGTAACTAAATTTGTTTTTGTACATCAAATTTATGAACAACGGTTTATTTATAAACCAACCACATTGTTTCAGAGTTCAAGGAAAACAAAAGCAACAAACATAAGATTTTAGCTATTTCAAAGCAGCATTATCTTCCGGTCAGCCAACTGCTCATTCATGGGTCTGATTTGCATTGACAAGCTTTGAGCATTTGTACCTGAAATGACCCATCTCGCCATAGTTGTAGCAAGTACCAGGCGGAAAACGAGCTTAAGCAGGGTTGTCTTGAGATTGGTTTGGACCACCTTGGTTTGGGTTGAATCGACAAGCATTTGCCAGGTGACCGAGTCCCCCACATGATGCACACAGACGACACTATAGGTGAGCTAGGTGGTGTGCATTACATTTGTTGCACATCGGTGCAATACCGACATAAGGTTTCCTTGCAGAAGGTTGAGCTGGTTGGTTGGGAGTGTTTTGGTTGGGTTGAGCGGCAGTAGGATTTGCAACAGTTTTGTTTTGGATAGCAAAACGGCATGCGTTAACCAAGTGTCCCCATCATCCACAGTGGGTACATTTGAAACATGGTGTTTGATTCGGATGATGACCATTGAATTGATTGCACAAAGGAGCAGTTCCCTTGTACGGCTTCTTGGCTGGTGGTGTTGCCACCTGGCTAGGTCCCGCTTGATTTGGTGCGACCGCTGCAAGATTCTTTGAAGCTTTACGATTTCTTGATTTTCATGAAGGCATGGCTTTTGTTTCCTTTGGTGTCTCTTGGGTGATTTCATCCTTGAGGCGATTCAAGGTAATAGCTAAGTCAACGGTCCTCTGGAGTACTACACCTATTTTTTGGGCAATTGTAGCACCCAGTTCAGACATTTGAGTGTTGCTGCGATGAAGAGGCATCCTAAAGATAATGGAAGACATGAGAGGAAACGAGTGAGATGTTATCGGATAATCGAAACAGAATGTTTAAATATATCGATAATGCATAAAGATTGTGATCATTTGTTTGTTACCTAAGGCAAACAAATGAAACGGTGACTAATCAAAGTAAGCGGGTCATATTTAATGTATCGCGAAGACATGATGTAGCCTATAAGTGGACACTCATCCCAAGAGTTCCCAGGTATGAGTGACTGGTCCGATTATGTGGATTTGTATGAACACTCTAGCCTTAGACAGAAATCTCGGGATACAGGCACCCACCCTTCCAGATTGCACGTGTTCACATTATAAGACCCAAACTTTGACGAGATTTTGAAACATTTGAAGGTTCAAACCTTATAATAAATCATCCTAGAATAGATGATTGGTTTTCAAAACGGATTTGAAATTTGTGTTCTCGTTGTGGTTGTCGCCTAAAGATAGGTGACAATATTGTTTTAAGATCTAAACACAAGTATCTTGTGTTGGGGTCCTATGAAGGTTATAGACTAGGTCAAAGCATTACTAAAAACCTAATTCCCTATAACCATGAGCTCTGATACCAACTCTTCTGTCACACCCCGACCGCGTAAAACAACAAACCGCGGCGGAAAAGTCAGGGAGTGGAGTAACAGAATCATTGTTTCATAACACATGGTGATTGGAGTTTTGTTTTATTGAATTAAAATGTTTACAATGATTAAGAATTTAAGAAACACAACATGAATTAAACTGTCTTTCATAGTTTTATGTTACTAAGGCCTCGTCCAGTCCTAAGTTTGCATCATGATCACCTAACAACAACACCTGAAACACATGTGAAAATAGGTACGTCAGCATAAAAATGCCTGTGAGATACATAGGTTTTGTTGATGCAGGGTTCATGACTTGTAAGTTAAAAGAAGTGTTTAACAAAAAAATAGTCATGAATCTTATTGAAAGTGTTTTCTTTTATAACTCATACGAAATTTGATAAGAAAATCAGATGATATAAAAAGAATGATGCTTGGTTAAATAATTAACTAAGTAAAAAAAATGAATTTGTATGAAATATGTCATTTGTAAAGCAATGACTTGTGAAAATATGCTATTTGTGTAAAATGTAACATGTTCTTGTGAAATGATTTAGATAATGCTACGATATGTAATATCATAAAAGCACTTATCTATAGGAAGTACCAGCGGCGTATCCACCATGCTTTTATCATATTACACACGCCTCTCTATTTAAATCAATTACCAAAATAAACCACCAAATTATATTGTTTAAACCAACGTCAAAATGTTCATGTATAATCAAATGTTATGTATGACAAGCGAAAGTATCAACTTAAATCATAGGAAATGTACAAAACAAAGTATTTGCATAAATCATAGATTAAGTCAAAAATTATGTTTTGCTAATAAAACAATGCTTTACTGATACAGACATTTATGCGGTAATGTTTTACGTCTACATTCAAGCCTTGCGACTGAGGAGACAAACCCTTAACAAGTTAAAGGTTTATCAAAATTATGTATATCGGATTCAGTCATCCCTTACGTCCAAACAAACCTGGGATTCAAGGGATGGGAGTTGTCAATTCCTATGGTACCACTACATACTACCGAGCGGCATGATCAGTGTTAATGAACGTATTAGTTTCGTTAAACAAACCAAATGTTATACCAAATGTAAGCATGTTATGAGAAAATAATGTACTAAGTATGCTAAGTGAACATACAAAGTAGAAATGTTTAATGTAAATCAATGTGCTAGCATGCTCAGTTAACATACATAGCAAAATATAAATGAAATCATGTACTATATGCGTACTAATGAACATAGCAAGTATACGTTATGAAAGCACGAAAAGCATGAAAGTAACAAGTAGGCACATGTGAATCACCCCAAAATATTTGAAAACAGTAAAAGAGGGGACTATCTACTCACTTGATATAACTTAGAAGTCTTGGAATAACAATCGAATAACGCTTGAAGGATCACAGAATCAATCGGCACCTAATATAGGTAACTATGTTAATAAACCGGACCTAAATCGGGAGATCGGATAGAATGAGGTTTCATAAACCGAATGAGTATGAGAACTCATGTGATATGGTTTAACAAAGCCTATATTCTAAGTCGGAACTTAACCTAAGTGCTTATGACCCGTTATGACCCGTTTAGGTATCTTACGCTACTTTAACGCGTCATTTGCGCAAAAGCGCAAACGAGTAGCCTAACTAGTCCTATGACAAGTATTATATGCCCTAACATGTTTAATAATCAGTTTATCTGGAAAAAATTTGGTTACATATGCTTAAAATGAAATTATGCGCAAAAAGGGCATTTTGGTCATTTTCCTAAGGCATATAAACTACCTATCATACAACTAAGTAAACTAAGTGACCATAAGGTATAACCTTGGAAGGTTATTCCCTATGCAACTATGGTCACAAAATATGTTTGGTCGGATCCTAATGATCGACCAAACGGGTCGGGTTCGAAAGTCTAAGCGGTTGTTTAGACCGCTTATCTTACGACCCTATATAAGCACTAAACTAAAAGTGACGAGTTAAACATGTTTAACTAAGTTAGAAAACAAGTTTGATATCAAAACAAAGTGTTTTGATACCCACAGATAGCTTCATTGCAAAATACGCATAAACACGTATTTTGACCGAAACTATGACTCGTCACTACGCCTAATCAACGTGGTAATCAGTAGGTATAGTCACAAGGGAATATAACCATCGTGATTACGCTCACGTTGCAAAGTTCAAACGAACTTTGTGTTGACCAAAGACTGGTCAAAGCAGAACGTCAAACACTGTTTGACTTTCATGCTTGAAATGCATAAAAAGCATGAAAGAAGCTTACAAGAGGTCCAAATCTTGAAGATAGAACAATAAAACTTGAAGAATGGGACCTTCAACCAGAAGGGATAGCCCCAATAGAGCAGAAGAAGAAGAAATTCAGATTGAGCAAGTGTGAAATGAGAAATTGGGTGGGTATTTATAGATTTTTGACAACCGTTAGGATCGTTTCTCGGGTTTTGAGCTTCAATCTTGGCCCTCCATGTGTTACCCATTGTTTTGTATACCATGGGAGCTTGAAAACCAGTCCATAGTGTTAGAATACCATGTCCAAAACCCAGAAATCAGTTGCTGTTTGCAGAAAAAACCATTTTTGCAGATCTAGGGGTCTTTTGCGGGCCGCGAAGACAGGAACAAAGGGCTTCACGCCCCTCCTAGACCTCATACCATCAAACTTTTGAAATTTGGCAGAACAGGCCCCTGATGCTTAAAACTTGATTTTTGACACGTTTAAGCCCCGTTAACCCATTTTCAAGGCTCAATAATGAAGTTAAAGTATAGGGGACATGAAATATGCTTGAAAATATCACGGATGTGGGTTCGTTTGGTCATACGATCATGTTGTTCGGTTAATTACGACGAAACACGAACGGACGCGAAAAACGATCCAAATTACGCGACGAGTGGTATTTTAGCATTCCAATCACTAAAATAAAATATTTTAATGATTACAAAAAATTTTTGGATTTCCGAATATGTTCAGAACGTAAGATATGCGCGTAAATGCAAACTTATGCACTTTTTGACGCTTTTAGTCCCTGATTGGCCAAATAAGTTTATTTTCGCATACCGAACCCCTCAAAGCCTATTTCTAAGCTATGTAAAGGATATTTATGGTATGTTTAGTTTATGATCAAGTTCTGGAAGGTATGTTACTATACGAATTTGTAGACTTTTGTAGTTTAACGCAAATAGTCCCTGTGAGCGAATAAACTTGTTTTTGCCATACCAAACCCTTCAAAACTTATTTCTAAGTTATGTAAAGGTTATTTAAGGTATGTTAAGCTTATGTTGATGTTCCGGAGTGTTTGTCGCATTAAACGGATTACGTTTACGCATCAGTTTGCGTATAACTTTCCAGAAAGCGATTTAGAGTTTGAAATCGAACAAGGATTGAAATGGAAAATTGTCAAACATAAATAAACAAATATATGGATCAAAATACATTATTTTATTGATAATTTATCTATTCAGAGTTCGTATGATGATTACACAAGCACAGGTGTCACACATGAACTCGCTCAACTTTTGTTGATGTTTTCAGAATTACATGTATTTCAGGAAACAAGATGGATCTTAGGCGCTGGTGTTGTTTTCAAGATGTAAATTTAAAGTTTAGATGTCATCCACTTTTGTTGGTTTGTAACTCAACCGGATGTTATGATTGGTTGAAACTTAAATGACACGTGTTTATAATATTTTAAACTTATGAATGGATGAACATCATTTTAATCATATAGTTGTTTATTATAATCGAATGCAACGAAAACTAATCAAGTCACACGCACACGCTTCTGCAAAAGTCAGTGTGTGACAGGTTGGTATCAGAGCTTCGATTGTAGTGAACTAGGATTCTTTCTCGAGTCTAGACTACAATCACTAGGATTCTCTCATGAAAACATTTTTACAAAAAGGTTTTTCATTGCATTTACGAAAGCGCCAAGATCCATGAAACAAACAATTTTTAAAAGGAAAGACAAAGCAAGGACATTAGTAGGGAAGGGAATACCCCAACTAATGTGCCAATGGAGGTATAGTCTACGTGAGATAGACTTGTCGAAGACGAAATGACCCACGAAAGAACAAACGAGAGTTATAAGTGACATGTTGCATATTAGCCTGTACATACTAAGTAACATTATTATTATTATTCATTAATGTATATATGTATATAAGTGTATGGAATAATTATTGACAGGAATGAGATACCTTCGACTTCGAATCCTATTATTGTTCTTGGCTCGCACAATGAGACTATCGGCCTCGCGTTTTCTGCGGAGCTTATGGCTGATGTAATTACCTAACGAGACCCTGAGCTTAATTCCATAGAAGAAGGTTGTTCTTCCCCCTCGAATGCGAAGGTGCCTGACTACGGTAGTGACGGCGAGGCGGAGGTGGTAACCTTGGACAACAACCATATAAGCAGGGCGAGGTCCCTGTGGCTTTTACAAAACACGATTGATGACACTCTTGTCCAAACAAGGAAGATGAGGTACTCATCTTGAAAGTACCCATCCAACAACTATTACTAGGAACTCTCTCTATTCCTATTCTGTCTAGCATTGTGCCATTTCGTGCGCAATGACAACGGACGTTGGCGCGTGGACCACCATAATGGTCCCATATTTATATCGAAGGTATGAGGACAGCAGTGTCCCTTCTCTGACTGATCAACTGCTTCGAACGAGAGAAAATTAGGGTAACCATGCAAGACAATTTATTATTACAGGGGCCCATGTAATAACAACTTGTAGTGCATGGGAATCCTGGTGGACTCTACGGGTCAAGCTAATGATCATCACCCATTCAAAATTTCTAAGTGTTCAAACCTCCATCTAATGGAACAATACCGAAAAAGTTGTTATAACACTCTACAAAGTAGGAAGTCTGTCTTTGCCTACTTCGTGCCTAACACTTCTACTCGTAATATGAGTCATTTGGGAACTGATATCTAAGCAAGTGAAGATGGCTAACACTCAGAAAAGATTCTTCTCATCCTTCACCTCACATGCACCCTATCACCCACTACTTATATCACCACCACCAACACCCTTATCAGTAACTCTACACTCTCTATCCCAAAAAGCACCCCATCGTTTGGGTAGTGCATTCGCTCCTTGGAAAACCGTTCTATGGTTGCTACAAGGCACAATTCGGTCCCGAGGAAGAAGTCACGAACCCTCACGACCTTATCTCTGCATTTTCACTACCACCCCCTATACGTGGTAGAAATGCACAACCCCCATCTTTTGGAAAATATACCCGTCTTTGTGAAACTAAACTTCTAAGAAGACCAATGTAGAAAGGAAATAACTACTACTTTCGTATTATGGAACTTGTATGACCGAGGTGATGTAACCTCGAGTCCATTTTGTTTTTCTTCTGTTAAAAACAATGTAAGAAGTGGTCAAACATATATGGAAGCTCAGTGGTTGTTTTCTTATTTATACATCGTTGATTATATGCATGTGATGTTTATGTGATTACATGTTCGCTTGCTGTGATGATTATTCATGTTATATATGTATATATACATATACACTTCATAGGAAATTATTTGGTGAATGTTGTCTAACCTACCCGATACCTTTTGCTAGCAGAAAATGCCACCCAGACATAGCACAGACACTAATACGTTACCAAGGACAGAAGCCGAGCTTCAAGAACGTATATCACAGGCAATTGCACAGCACGAGGCCAACCGCTCAGAACACAGCGGTGGCACTTTCGGAAATAAGCCTCCAACTGGCTGTACTTATAAGCAATTTCTGGATTGCAAACCCCTAAACTTTGATGGCACGGGAGGTCTCATCGCTTTTGTTCGCTGGGTTGAAAAGACAGATTCCGTGCTAAGAATGAGAAAACGTGCACCCGAATAGAGTCACTTATATTTCTGGGTTATTTTCAGATGGTGCACTCTCCTGGTGGAACCTCCAAGTTCAAACTCTTGGAGAAACTGCTGCATATGCGCTCAGCTGGGATGAGCTTTAGGAATTAATGCGCAAGAAATATTGTTCAAGAGCTGAAATCCAGAAACTGGAAACTGAGTTCTGGAATCTGAAGATGGATGGACCAAAGGTTGCCGAGTATATTCAGCGTTTTCATGATTTATCAAGGGTCGTTCCTTATCTTGTCGAGCCGGAATTCAAGAGAATCGAGCGGTTTATTTGGGGACATGCGCCTCAAATCCTGAGCATGGTTACTGCCTCCAACCATCACAGAGGCTATCAATTTGAGCGTTACACTTACTGAGAAGCTCTGTGCATGGGAAAGTTTTCGAAATCCGAGCCAAACAAGAAAGAGACTCACGTGAAGTCTTTGGGCGACAACAAAAGAAAGTTTTCAAACTTGAAGAAAGGCACTCAAGTAAGTCATGACAACTCAAATGCAAATAAAAGAAGGGAACCAAACCCACCTCGTGGCATGAAAACTTATGAAGCCGCCAATAAGGCCAGTGGTAAGGTTTATTTGGGGACTAAGCCGAGATGTGACGAATGCAAGTTTCACCATGAAGGTCGATGCCTGAGACCTAAGTGTGACAGATGTGGAAAAGAGGGACACAACAAGGATGCCTGTTAGGCAAGATATCCCAACCAAGGAGGAAATTGTAACTACATCCAAGGCGTAAACGATAATGGCAGAGTTCCAGGTTGCTTCAACTATGGTGACGTGGGGCACTTTAGAAAATATTGCCCTAGGAAGAACCAAGCACGAGGAAGAGTCTTCGTGATCGGAGCTCGTGAGCGCGCCAGGACCTGAATGATGTGACGGGTATGTTCCCTATTAACCAACACTATGCATCCATTCTGTTTGATACTGGCGCCAGACTTGGTTTTGTATCGGTAGAATTTAAAAATACACTTAGCCTAGTTTCAAGTAAGCTAGACGTCCCATATTTTTTAGAGTTGGCAAATGGAAAGTTAGTTAAAGCAAATGAGGTGATTAAGGGTTGTACTTTGGAACTTGGAAAGTGGGAATTATCTATTGATCTCCTACCCGTTGACTAGGGAAGTTTTGATGTTGTTGTCAGGATAGATTGGTTCTCGGACAACTAGGTGGAGGTAGTTGCCATGAGAGATCCCACTAGTGAATGGAGAAACACTTGTAGCCAATGGGGAGAAACGTGAGACGCGCCTACGAGTCAGTAATTGTATGAAGGCGTAGAAGTATCTCTGAAAAGGTCGCTTAGCTTGCCTCGCTCATGTCATCGACAAGGAGACCAAGGAGCCAAAGCTAGAGGTCATCCCCGTGGTGAAGGAATTTCCTAGAAGTCTTTCCCGAAGACTTGCCTGGGTTACCTCCACAGCGAAAAGTAGAGTTTCGGATAGATCTAGTGCCAAGAGCGACACCAGTGGCAAAGGCACCTTACCAGTTAGCTCCGACCGAAATGCAAGAGCTTTCGACGCAACTGAAAGAGCTGGTAGACAAGAGAATTTATCAGGTCGAGCTTCTCACCCAGGGGTGCTCCAGTGTTGTTTGATAGGAAGAAGGACGGCAGTTTTCGTATGTGCATAGACTACAGAGAGTTGAATAAGAAAACCATCAAGAATCGGTATCCCCTGCCGAGGATTGATGACTTGTTCGACCAATTACAAGGCTCTAGCTACTACTCGAAGATCGAATTGAAGTAGGGATATCATCAACGGCGAATACAGGAAGAAAGTATCCCTAAAATGGCCTTTAGGACTCGCTATGGACATTACGAGTTCCTTATCATGCCGTTTGGCTTAACGAACGCACCGGCGGTATTCATGGACCTCATGAATCGGGTGTGCAAGCCATACCTGGATAAGTTTGTGATTGTGTTTAGTGATGACATCCTTATATACTCGAAGACCAGGAGGAACATGAGTAATATCTGCGGGCTATCCTGGAACTTTTGAAGAAGGAACAGTTGTATGCAAAGTTGTCGAAGTGCGAATTTTGGATTCGCGAGGTGTAATTCCTAGGTCACGTTGTGAATGAGAATGGAATTCATGTCGACCCTGCCAAGATCGAGGCAATCAAAAACTGGGAAGTCCCAAAGACGGCAACGGAGATACGACAATTTCTGGGGTTAGCGGGCTATCATAGACGATTCATTGAGAATTTTTTGAATATTGCCCAGCCGCTAACATCTCTAACCCAGAAGGATAAGAAGTTTGATTTGGGAGAGAAACAAGAGACAACTTTTCAGACGTTGAAGGATAAACTTTGTGACGCACCGATTCTATCCTTACCCGACGGTACCGATGGTTTTGTGGTTTATTGTGATGCTTCTCGACAAGGTCTTGGTTGCGTGTTGATGCAACAAGACAAAGTCATCGCGTACGCATCATGTCAACTGAAGGTTCATGAGAAGAACTATACAACGCACGACCTTGAGTTAGGAGCTGTCATATTCACGTTGAAGATTTGGCGTCATTACTTGTATGGTACCCGTTGCACGATCTGTACAGACCATACAAGTTTTCAACACATTTTCAATCAGAAGGATTTAAACATGAGACAACAATGATGGGTCGAGTTATTGAATAATTACGATTGTGAGACAAAGGTATCACCTGGGCAAGGCGAATGTTTTAGCAGACGCCTTGAGCCGCAAGGAGCATGCAAAGCCTCTAAGGGTGCGAGCCTTAGAGATGACTATACAAACTGATCTCACTACTCGAATTCGTGAAGCTCAACAAGAAGCACTTAAGCCAGATAACCTACGAGCTGAAGCATTACGTGGGATGGAAGCACAACTGTTGCTAAAGGAAGATGGAACATTGTACTTTATGGAACGAATTTGGATTCCATTCTTCGGCGATCTACGAGCACTTATTTTGGACGAAGCTCACAAGTCAAGGTACTCTATCCATCCCGGATCCGAAAAAATGTACCAAGACTTGAAAGATTTTTATTGGTGGCCAAGATGAAAGCCGACATCACTAAATATGTGGGTAACTGTCTTACTTGCGCCGAAGTTAAGGCAGAGTACCAGAAACCATCAGGGTTGCTGCAACAACCTGAGATTTCCGTATGGAAGGGGGAACAGATCTCAATGGATTTCATTACCAAGCTACCGAGAACCCAAAGAGGTCAGGATATGATTTGGGTGATTGTTGATCGACTCACGAAGTCTGCACATTTCCTATCGATTAGCGAGAAAGATAACACGAAGAAGTTAGCAGAAATATATCTCAAGGAGATTGTGGCATGCCATGGAGTGCCCGTTTCTTTCATATCCGACCGAGATGGTCGTTTTGTGTCAAGGCTTTGGCAAACGTTTCAGAAGGCGTTTGGATCACAGCTGAATCTTAGCACTGCCTTTCACCCTCAGACGGATGGCCAAAGTGAACGAACGATTCAGACTTTGGAGGACATGCTATGAGCTTGTGTGATGGACTTTGGTGGAAGTTGGGATACTCACTTGCCTTTAGTGGAGTTTTCCTACAACAATAGCTATCACACCAGCATTCAGGTCGCCCCGTTTGAAGCTTTATATGGACGAAAGTGTCGGTCCCTGCTGTGTTGGGCAGAGACCGGGGATAAACAGGTTATTGGTCCAGAGTAGATTCAGGAGACTACATGTAACACCCCGAAAACGGGTTTGGTAATCAAACCCCGTTAATACTAAAGACGGGTAAAGTACCGTTAGTAGTAAAAATAACCCGGTAAATATTTGGATTTAAATAAGAAATCCTAATATTAAATAAAACGGGAGTAAAGGCTTTTAAGAAAATGAATTTACGAAAGGCCCAAGTTAACGGGACTTAAAAATAAAACGGGTTATGAACAAGATAAAAATAACTAGGAAATAAATAACCTAGTTAATTACAAGTCTTGTAGTAATGAGGAAACTTGATTAAAATACCCTAAATAAAACTTGGGGAAAGTAGAGGGGTTAAAGGTGTTAAACTAGAAACTAGTTTTTAATAAATAAAAACCAAACACCAAAACACACACTTTGAGTGTGTGTTCTAGTCGACATAAACACAGGAGCCAAGAAGCCCTCTAGCTCAAAACCCTAAATCTCACAAATCCAGCAAAATCGAAGATGAATCAAGCAAAGAAATTGGGGCTTTAACTAAATCCTTGATCCCCTAGGCTAGGAGGTCACAAGGTATGTCGATTTTTGTAATTCGGTGATATCTTGAATTTAGAATGAACACCCACAATCAAAATTCTTGAGTGCATGTGGAAGGTATGGGTGATATTGACATGAATACAAGTCTAGGAACAAGTCCTAGAAGCAAACTTGTAGAATTAGTGCCATAAGACTAGAGATTTAGGTTCTGTTTGTTTTTTGGCCAGAAGTACTTCTGGCCACTTATGTCTGCGCCGCGCAGACGCGGGCAGACGTTTGGATGCTGCAGATTGTTTGTTTTCTCGCAGACCTTTCATTAAAAAAGGTCTGCAAGACCTCTTCACCACACATACATGCTCCCATGTCTTCACCACACAGTCACAAACCTCTTCTTGGCTCTTCTTCCACACCTCCACCCCCACATCCTGCCACCACCTCCACCACCACATCCCTGCCACCACCGCTATCTGATACATCACCACCACCTCATCCCTGCCACCACCTCCACCACCACATCCCTGCCCAAACCCCCCCCCCCCAAAAAAAATATCAAGTGAAGACGATAAGGTTTCATAAACAGCAGTTGAGATATCATCATCGTCATCAAAATCAACCAATCCCAAATCCCCCTCACCCGCAAACTCTCCTTTCCCTTTTTACAATGAATCCTCGTTGAATCCATAAAAAAAAGACATGGTGGGAAATGGAAATGGAAAGCCCAAAATATCATCAAACAGAACCGATTCACCTTCACACGCACAGGATTATACCCTAGTTGAAGCTTCCGTTCAGAAATTGATGACGTCAGATGAAGATGATGTTAGAATTAGCGTTTCAGAACGTGATTTGATTAATAAAAAACCCTAAATCGAACCCCAAATCGGAGATCGAGGGAGCGGTGGGTGGTTGTGGTTGTGGTTGTGGTGGTAGATGAAGGCAGAGGAGAGAGAGACGGTGGTGGCGGTGGTTGTGGTTGTTCTTGGCAGTAGATGAGGCCGAGGAGAGAGAGACGGTGGTGGCGGTGGTGTAGTGGTGACGGTGGTGGTGGGTTTGCGGTGGTGCTTGGTGGTGGTGATGAAGGCAGAGAGAGGGATCGAGAGGAGAGAGATCTGTGGAGGGTGTGTGTGAGAAGAGGAGGGTGTTTGTGAGAAGTGGTTTATGTATAATACAAAAACAAACCCTCTTCTCCTTGCAGACTGCAGACCTTTGGTCCACCTCTTCTCCTACAGATGTCTGCAGATGTGGTCCGCAGACTGCAGACCTTTTGCATCTTAAAAAACAAACACCACCTTAATGATTTCCCTTATATGTGCTAAGTGGGTTTTCATAATAAAATGATGAACACATGAATTTGAGTGTTAAATTGTGAAATTTGAAGATAGGATGCAAGACCTAGATGTTGTTTATAAACACTAGACATAGAGATTTGATTCTTGAGGTAAATCTTGGTGAAAATAGCTAGTTATGAACTAGTTAGTAAACATGTAGAATTATGCCCATTAGGTGTTTGTTAAAATGCCCAAATGAGAAGTAAAGTGTTGAAATTCAAGTGAAACGCGTAATTGACAAGCTTGACTAATTACATGAGATATGGGATAAAACGAGTTCTAATCATAATGTTGATTTGCCTTAATCGTGTATATTATATGATTAAAGGTAGTTGACTTTAGAAAGTCGAACTAACCTATGATGAAGTCGAATAGAAGTTTCGACATAAAGTCCGTAAGATGAAATAGTCATAATAATGATGACTAATCTAACCATCTTACGAATTATGATGTTAGTTTGACTCTTGACAAGCTAGATGGAGGCTTGGGGAAAGAAGCAGGTCAAACGGATCGTATACGCGGAAAAGAGCATAATCCGGATACAAGGTAAGTAAAGCCTACACTCTAATTATTTAATACCTATTGACTTGATAGGTCGTGAATAGTAAGTCTTGTGTTAAATTATGATGTTCCGACACGGCAAGTGCGGTCCGGAACAAGAGACAATGGTCATAAATCATGTTTAATGGATAAAAAGGAGCTAATGCGGTTAATTAGTCATGAAATGACTAAAAGATAATGAGTTTTTAAATGGTTACCTTATAAGATAAACCATTGCAAATAATAAGAGTAAAATGGTACTTAGGTCACTTGTTGACAATAACCATTAATTTGGGGAAAGACACGTTATAGCATGGGTCATAATGGGTCAAAGGAATCAATAGATGATTTACAAGTAAAACGACTATGCGGTGTAAACCGGAGTTAGTCATATGGATAAGATGGTAATAAATATCATCTCATAGAGTCTCATGGTCTTTTAGACCAAACGGGTCAAAAGGTGAAATTATTACCCTTTGACAATATCGACTAATGGTTTGTTGAGCTATATGATCATAGAGATAAATATCAGATGGATATGTACATCGCTATCGCTTAGCGGCTACTAAGGCGAGGTATCAAAACGAATCAATATATTGATTCGAGCCAGGTATATATATTTGGTCAATTCATCATTAGAACTTGAAGTTTAATGAGGGCTAAACAAGTTAAAATGGTCATTTGGTTATCTTTTAAATAAACCGAATGATTTAAGTTATAGTCATTGTGTTTTAAAAACATGATGGCTATTTAAACAAGATCCTAGTTTAAAAAGTGGAATTTTGGTCAATTACGACATGAAAAGTCTTTTGTTGTAAAGAAAGGATTTAAGATGACCAAAATGCCCTCGTAAGCAAAATCGAGCAAATGAACCTTAAGAGTTGTTTAAAAACAAGTTATATGATCAAGCAAATACTTTGAATATGTATAAAGAGTGAAAAGGGTAAATCTTGGGTCAAATGACTCAACATGGGTCCTTGCCGTAAAATGATACTCCGAGGGGTAAAACCCGGAACATATAGATATCCTCATTAATTCCACCACACATATAGTTGTGGTGGAAGATTACTTGATAAGAAATGTAGGATTACAATGCTAGAAAGGAATGAAAGTGATTTTACGCTTAAAAGTGCTTAAATACCTTTAATGGGTCAAAATAAGCATTTAAGCGTAAACGGGTTTTTATTATATAAGAAACCCGTAATTTGAGATTAATATGATAGGAGATATTGAAATTATGAATTTCATGAGTTTAAAGATCAAATAAACTTGTTTGTGTGATAAAATCATGAACGGGTCAAAATTTGGTAAAAAGGGTAGTAAGCCGAAGACTTAAAAGTCTGAAATTTTGTTAATCCGGATGTCGGATTTTAACTCCTTAAGATGGAGAATTAAATTACGGTCACGTAGGAAAAAGAATCGCGTAAAACGGACTTGTGTAGTGAAAGTTATGCAAGTTCTAAGTTAATATTTGGTGAATTTTCGTAGCTGGGCAAAGTACAGCAACAATAAAGGAACTTGCTGTCAAAAAAGGGACTAGGTGGGGCGTCTAGCCCCCCCTGAATCCCAAAATTGTTTAATTTTGTTTGTTTGATCCACATAACTTGTTTAAACTTGTTATTTAACTATCAAAACTAACTTTTAAGTTGGTTTTGATCATAGGTGAATGTCAAGAGTGCCCGGATGAAAATCAAGCTCGATGAGGAACCGAACACGATAAAATACAAGCTTCCGCGTGGCGTTTCATCGTATCTTTTAAACGACGAATTCAATTACATTAAGTTGTATATTCTTTTAAATTGTAAAAGTTTTAACTAACCTTATTTATCATAATTACATGTTTGTTTTCGTAAACTATACGAAAACCGTAAAATATTAACAAGGCTGTTACACTACAGACAAGATTGCTTAGATACTTGAACGTATCAACTTAGCCCGTGACAGACCGAAGAGCTACGCCGACAAGCGGCGGAAACCGTTGGAATTCAAGGTTGGAGATATGGTTTTATTGAAAGTCTCGCCTTGGAAAGGCGTGGTACAGTTTGGTAAACGTGGAAAGCTGAACCCACGGCATATTGGACCCTTCAAGATCCTGGAAAGGATCAGAACCGTTGCATACAAGCTGGAGCCTCTAGAAGAACTTAGCAGTGTCCACGACATGTTTCACGTGTCTAATCTCAAGAAAAGTCCGACCCAAAAACAGTCGTCATTCCCGCAGACGAGATTCACGTTAACGACAAACTCCAATTTACTGAAGAACCTGTCGAGGTTACGAACTGGAAAGTCCACAAAATACGGAGAAGTTGTATTAAACTTGTCAAGGTCCGTTGGAATTCACGTCATGGCCCAGAGTTTACTTAGGGACGTGAAGACCAAATCAAGTCAAAGTATCCGCATCTGTTTCACAACTCCCCTGCAACCGATAATGCAGCTTAAATTTCGAGACGAAATTCATTTAACGGGGGGAGAATGTGACAATTGGCACTTTTCCATGTATTTCCGTACAATATGAACAATAATTTATACTATATGAATGTGAACTATGAACTTGAAGATGAACATGATTTAGTGTTTAAATGCTAAATTTGAACGTATGATATGAATGATTCCATGTTTACTTTCAAAGACATACAAATACATTACATATTGCATGATTGCTTATCATTATTCAATGCAACCCGGAATAGTTCTATTAGTGCACAAGAGGAAACTAGTATAGTAAACAGATAAACTAGAAGTATTGACGGGAGTTCAGTACTCAGACAGACATGTTGTTATAAGATAGAATAAGCCCCGGAACCAAGAGTTACACTAGGATATTATGTAGGAAAGTAGGGACTATAAAACTGCCTTCCGAGCGACGATTTAAGTGCCAGAAAGTGCCCGAAACACACTTAAACTGCAGAATTATGCAGAAAACAGCCAAATTTAGCATTTAAACACTAAAATATAATGCAGAAATGAGGTTTAATTGTCCAGAATAACTTGATAAGTGTCGGGAATAAAAACTGTCATAAAAGGTACCTCATAGCACACTAAATTGCGCAATTTAGCACCTTAACAAACCGGTAATCAAACGAACAACTGGACACTACCCGAAACAACAAAATTTAACTAGAAGCATTGTTTTAACATCATGAAGCTGGTTATTAGCACTAAACATCATGTTACATCCTAAAACACATAAACACATTAAACCCCTAACTAAGGCATTTAAATCCTAACTAATCATGTAAAAAACACTTGAAACTAAACTAGATACCCCCCCCCCCCATAACCGGTTACAAAGTGGGCCCCACACTTTTGATTTTATTGATTATTAAAATGGATCATGTTTCCTTGATTTTAAACATATTAACAAATGTTTAAACTTGTGTTGGAAGATAATGATACATAAGACCATAAGATCATTATACACTTAACATTCAACATTCAACATTCAAAATTCACAAAATCACCTCCATCTCCTTCCATACTCACGGTCACACCCTCATACATGTACATCTTCATTTTCATCCATCCTACAACATTTCCAAGCTTGTTCTAAGGTGTATGGAGACTATCTAAGAAGACTACAAGTGCTAGAACTTGAAGGACCATCTCAAGGAGCTTTTATCCACTTCATTTCTTCTTCATCTTCTACTTTGATCTTCCCTAGCCTTAGAGCTAGTAGTAAGCTTCTTTGATCTTGATTTTACACTTGATTTTAGTAGTTAAAGTATGAAGTAACTTGATAATCTAAAGAATCTCATCAAAACGAGAACATGAACATGAACATAAAGCTTGAAATCATGAAAATCTAAGTTGTTTAAGTGTATGTAGTAAACTTGATTGTTGATTACTTGTGTTTATGGTGTAGATCACCATATGAAGCTTGCTAGCTGATGATTTAAAACATGATCTAACAAGTAAGAGGATGAATCTTGAGAAATTTATGATGATCATCCTTTATGTGAACTATGAACTTGAAGATGAACATGATTTAGTGTAGGATGATGAATCCTACAAGTTATATATCTTGAAGATGTAAGATTTCAAAAATAAAAGTTTAAAGAAACTAAAGTTTACTTCAAGATTTAACATGGATTGATTTTTGAAAGAAAGAAAACATGTTTTGATGGTTAAATGGAACTAGTAAAGTGTAGGAAACAAGAAAAATGAAAGAAGATTTATTTTTGTAAAATCAAGTTACAAGTTGTAAAGAATGAAATTCTATAAGAAAGAGTTTTATAAAATAAAAACCATGTTTTTAGTGTTAGGTAACCTTACTAAACAACATGTTAAAATACTACAAAGTTTTACAAACTTCAAGTTCATGTTATATTGTAAAAATGCATATTTATGGCTTATGGTAAGTTGTATGAAAGTTGTTGTTGATTAATGATGAATTTTTAAAAAGAAAATGATATGCTATTAAGCATGGAAACCTCCATTTTTAAGGGGAAACTATGGCAAAATTTCTGTAAGAATTAAACACTTAGACAAATATTTTTAAACAAGTGTTTACAAGTAATTTTTGATCTTGGTTTTAAATTTGCCATAAATATTTGTTATAAAAATTACAAATATTGGAGGTTGATTTTTGATAACAAAAAAAAAACGCCTAAGTATATATTTAGGAGAATATACCTTTATAAGTCACAAATTATGTGCTACATGTATATTGATTGTATTAGTTATATTAAAATTAGGAATCTTGAAAATAATATAACACACCAAAATACTAAGAGTTGTAATATAAAATATTACCAAAATCATAAGAAACTAAATATATAATTTATACCCGAATATTGGACAAATCGGACAATGGACTTTGGACCACCCACACACACACACACATGAATATATATATATATATATATATTCTGGAAATAAATTCGTAACTTAACAAATGTGATAAACGGTATTTTTAAAACCGAAGAAACGGAAAAATATGAACTTTTACAACTATTACAAAATATATCATATTTTGTCAAAATAGAAAATAAATTATTTTGAAGTATATATTTTCAAGAACAATTCAAAAAATATATTATTTTGGTGAAAACTAAAAATATATAATTTTCTAAGTTTAATCTTAAAGATATATTATTTTTTAATATATATGGAAGTATACATATTTTTGCCAAGTAAAATTTATATATATTTTTTCTATAAAAATTATCTTAAAATATGTATATTTTAAGAATATAAAGTTGGTGATTTTTAAGTGTATAGAAATAATATTCTGGAAAATTCTACATAAAATTTAAGTATAAAATACTTAATAAATACAAGAAAATACGTATTCCTATACGTATAAATACATACCGGAATACACTACCAATACTTGGCAAAATACGCAAATACAAGTATACCTATACTTGAAAAATATATATGTGAGGAATACATGACTAATCAAGTTAAAAATATATTATTTTTAACAATATTCCAATTAATTGGATAAAAAATGGTTTAAGTTAAAATATCCTTATTTTAACTAATAATTATATAATTGGGAATTATATAATATACACCAATCGAACAACACAAAGTATACTAAATTCCAAAAATAAGTCTTGAGTAATAACTAAGACTAAGAGTCGTTACGCGACCTAAACGTCTAATAAAACATAGCACGTGTGTAGGAAGTCGTACGACCCGTGGAAATGATCTTTGAGTTACGTGACAAGCTACACAAATCTGTGAGTTCATGTCCCCCTTTTCTCTTAACTGTTTTCGGATTTATAACTATCAGGGGTGAAATACATGTCAACATGGGTATGATTTAGCTATGAAATGAACTATTAGATCATGTGAGCATAGACTGAAACTGAAGTGCCATAAATTCTTTTAAGTACCACGGGACAAAGGTTAGATCTAATGGGTACGGCCGAGCCCCACTGTCACGGCCCCCGTCCCAGTTTTACCCGGTCCAGGAGCCGCGGGACAGAAACCCGTGGTATTTATTACTTGAGTTGACAGCGGAAGATTTAACAGGATCTTTTAAAACTTGAAATGCCCGATTAATTTATTTCATAATTCGGGATAAACCCCATAATTTACATTAGAGGAATTTCACAAGGAAATTCCCTGATTTACAAAACATGTTTATTCATTTTTATTGAGCCACATCTTCAAGCTTGTTAGTGCTCCGTAGCACGTTTTCCTTAATTCACAGCAGGTCGCCTGAAACATGTTTTAAAAATATTTTATCAGTGGGGAAATACTGGCGAGTCATTCAAGTATATAAAACGACACATTAGTTATAAATTACAGCATAAGAGCGATTACAATGGCTTTTATCTTATTTTTATCTGGCGCCATGTCACCTCCTTGTGACGATGGTCATACAACTATTGGGTCCTTTAAACCAAGTAGTGATGATTATCACTGTTAGGATTTATTAGCCTAACCGTGAGAAATTAGTAATGTGCACAATACCCCACTAGCCAGTGATTCAAGATAACCACGACTTAATCCCTGTAATTATAACATTTGAAAATAATTGGAGTATTGTAAAACACTTTTGATAAAAGAGAATGACTCACATTACAGATTTAAACGGGCAGAGTTTAGTCTACTGATTAGCCTTGTAACCTAATTTAAATAACAATGCACACGAACTAGGTCAGTAACTAATACAACATTTACGATAACTCACGAGATTAAAACCCTCACAACGAATGACAAAGTATAGCCCTAATGTGGGCAGCACTTAAACATCCATCAGATAGTTTCAATCGATCGAACATTGAATCGTAGCAGCGATCGAGTTAATACCCTGTATCGTAGCAGCGCCTCCCTATGCTAAATTGTGATTTTGTGCTGTACAACTTTGTTTTTATTCAAAACTTTCGACACCAGTGAACTGCTCGTAACGAACCCTATTTATAGCTGTTGGATCGTTCCGGTGACCCTAAACAATCAAGTTGAGTAGTTCATCATCATTTACAAAGGCGGAATCAATGCAAACAATGTCAAACAGCTTGTTTCCTTTTAATTCTTTTCTATTACTGATTTTCTGAACATTTACAATGATTTCTGACAAAAATCCGGCAGAACCTCGACTCAATACACAAGATCAGGTCTGCTTGAAATGACGCAGCACACATCTATATATAGCCAGCATGATTTCGCTTGAATGTGTCACAGTCCTGTTCAAGCGAAATCACATGTGTTGATTTCGCTTGAACTGGTCCATGTCACCTTCAAGCGAAATTACATACAAACATGTAATCTAACCCTAATTTCTATCCTATTGTGCACTCGTTCATCCTATCTAGACATAAGACTCGATTAAGACGAAGTTAACAGACACTAGGTGCACCAACAGACTCCCCCTTGGATGTTGACGAAGTCTTCGGCGTCGAGTCTTTAGTCTTTGTCTCTTTCCAAATTGTCTTGACATTGTAAAAGCTCTCTTCAATTTTTATCTTCTAACTTTAATCTTCAATCTCCCCTTTGAATGTTGATCCAGAATTCTGACTCCCCCTTTCACAAACTCCCCCTCTCGATAAGCTAGGGCTTTAAATTCTGGTTCAAACTTTGACATTTTCTTTGCCATGGGGAACTTGATTCGTGTACAATCTCTACCCAAATATAAGACATATAACAATAACAGTTTCAATCTAAACTTACCATTCAACCTTCAGTGTTAAGCAATCCATTTAAGTATTCAGGTCCAAATTAATGACCCTGATTACTCAATTAATCTACCAAGTCCAACTTAATGACCTTGGTTGATCTGAGATAATTCACACTGACTTTTTGTTCAACTTTTTCTGAAAATTTACAAGTTTCAAATTAATGAACTTGCTTTAACTTTTCATCTTTCACAAACTTATCATGTTTTAGCTCCAAACTCATCATCCAGCCCAGAAACTTCCTGCATCTGCTTCAATTCGAATCTGAAGATCAACTCTCCACTTTGGTTTGTCAAAAATAAAGCAGAAATGTAAAATCTTTTTGGATTTTTAATAAAGTTTCTAAACTAGAAATGAATTACAGAAATAAAATACAGAAAATGTAAACTATTTACAAACATATTTTTGGTGAGCGTGTTAGGGAATCATATCAGCTATTCGACAAGTCACAAGTACCGTTAAGCTTCAATTACATACTCAGAATTAAACAATTCGCTTAGATTGTCGATATACTGATCCACTTAAATTCTCACACAATTTTCAATCTGTCCAGGATACGGATTTAGTGTTTTAGAAACTTAAACTTATACGTGTGTCCCACCTCTTGAATATACTCCCGTATCCAAATCCCAATATTCAGTCTTACAGGTGAGTATACCATAGATGATATCTGTAAGGGGTTAAGATACGAAGAGCCGTGAGAGCTCAGGTCAGAACTTCCGTTCAGCAGAGAGATGACGGCTTCGACTTTGGTGTGTCCCCTTTAGAGGATCTTTTTTACAACAGCATTGATTAGCAATTTTATTGTCTCATCATTTATGCTGAGGGTGACGCTATGTTTCAAGCATGCGGAAAGTATTATTCGGGGACTAGGCCATTGCTTCCGCATTATCAGAAGTCCCGGAATAATACCCCAGATATCACTGAGTATAAAGACCTAGTATCTCAGAAAAAGGGATCCTTCAAACAAGATTTCAGGGGTTACCTATATATCCAAGTAGTGTTCCCCACGAAATAAGCAAGTAAGGATTTTAGGTTTATATCCCGAACAAACCTACTAAATGTGCAAAAACCTATCGGCACATCATCAGCGAGGCTGTTTAATGCATTTTAAACATTACAATTCTTTAGCATACTGTAACTGTCAAGCCGATGTACTATCATTTTCCCTTTTTACACAAGCTCTTTTTCTGGTTTTCTATTGTTTTTGGATTTTGAAAAATATCTCATGTTTTTGTATTTTTGAAATTTTTTATTGTTTTTGTATTTTCTGAAAATATTACCCTATACTCTCCCCCTAAATACCACAACAAGTAAAAAATTGACAAACCATTGCAGATTGCTTCTCAACATCATCATCTACAATGTTTCCTTCATCAACGCCAAGTATCTCCTCCAACACCGATAAAAGCTTCATACCGTTCAATTTTAGCAAATATTGAAAACGAGTTTTGTCAAATGCTTTAGTATGTAAATCAGCTTTTTGCTCGTCAGTGTGGATTTTCTCAATTCGTATCAACTTCTTCTCGAAACAATCTCAAATGAAGTGATGACGAATTTCAATGTGTTTGGTTTTAGCGTGATGAACAGGATTTTTAGTAATGTTAATCACTGCCTCATTATCAACAAAGATAGGGGTGTTTAGAAATTGCAAACCGTAGTCGCGCATCTGTTGCTGGATCCACAAGATCTGTGAGCAGCAGCTGCTTGCAGATACATACTCCGCTTCACATGTGGATAAAGCCACAGAGGTCTGCTTTTTGCATTGCCAGGTGACCAATCCTGATCCGAAAAACTGGCACCCCGCTGTTGTTGATTTAGCGTTAACTTTGCAGCTTCTGAAATCTGAATCGGAATATCCTTCAAGCATAAAGTCGCCATCTTTTGGATACCACAACCCCAACGATGGAGTTCCTTTAAGGTAGCGTAATATCCTTTTAACAATAACCATGTGCGATGCTCTCGGATTAGATTGAAATCTTGCTGCGAGGCAGGTTGGATACATGATATCGGGTCTTGAAGTTGTCAAATACATCAGCGATCCAATCATGGAACGATACATCGTTTCATCTACCTTCTCTCCGGTGAGATCAGGATTTATCCCATGATTCGTTGCTAATGGGGTGGAGGCTAGAGTAGAACCTGACATCCCGAATTTATCCAAGATATCATGAACGTACTTCGTTTGATGTATGAAAGTTCCCTTAGGCAGTTGATCAACCTGAAGTCCCAAGAAGAATTTCATCTCACCCATCGATGACATTTCAAATTTCTGCTTCATAACTTGTTCAAAATCTTTGCACAAATTTTCATTTGTTGACCCAAATATGATGTCGTCCACGTATATCTGAACAATCAGAAGATGTCCGTCGACCTCTTTGGTGAAGAGAGTGGCATCCACTTTTCCACGAATGAAACTGTTGGCTAATAGGTGTTGAGACAATGTCTCATACCAAGCTCTCGGGGCCTAGTGTAAACCATACAGCGCTTTGTCTAGCAAGTAGACCTTGTCTTTGTGGATTGGATCGGTGAAGCCCGGTGGCTGACCGACATATACCTCCTCTTTTACCTTCCCATAGAGAAACGCAGATTTAACATCTAACTGATATACTTTGAAATTTTTCCAAGATGCAAATGCCAGGAAGATTCTGATCGCTTCTAGTCGAGCAACCGGAGCATATACTTCAGTGAAATCTATACCCTCTTGCTGACTGAATCCCTGGACTACGAGTCGAGCTTTGTTACGAACCACAACTCCTCTATCGTCTCTCTTGCACTTGAACACCCACTTGGTGTTTATCTTCCTCTGACCATCAGGCAAGTCTACTAACTTCCACACTCCTAACTTCTCAAACTGACTCAACTTTTCTTGCATAGCATTGACCCAAGAATCTTCAGTTAGCGCCTCTTTGTATGTACACGGTTCAATCTGTGAAATAAAATAACTAAGTGAAAACTCAGTTTGTAAAGATGCTATTGTAGAATAAAAACAAGTAAGGCCTTGGTCAATTTGACGTCTAGTGCGAACGCCTGTTTGCAATTCTCCAATGATCAGCTCCTCTGGATGGTATGAAAGAGTTCGCGGCATCACCTCGCCTGAAACATCTACGTCGCCTTCCAGATTAGTAATGTTCTGATTTGCACCTTGTTCACTGACTGGGTTTGTTTGACTTGAAATCTGAATTTGCTCCCCCTCAGAATCTGAATCACCACGATCAAATACTGGCATGTTCTCAGATTCTTGATTATCATTCTGTGTCGTCTGATTATCATGAGCAACTTCATTTTGTTGAATATCATCATGTTCTCCAGTATTACTTGGACCTGCTTCATCATCGTTCAAAGCTTGTCTTTGTCGACTGAAAGTCTCTACTGGGAATCTTTCCTATGATTCTTCATACTCTCTCAGAATATCCAACTCGTCAAAGAAGTCTTCTTCTTCTTTCTTTTCTTCTTCCATGTCAAACGAATCCCACAAAGTGTTATAATGAAAATGCCATGAATCTCCTGGATTCTGTGGTGGCATTGTGTAACCTTGACACTCAACATTATGTGCTTCAATAATCTGCTTCAAGCTTGGAACAAAGACTCTTTTTAATGGACTTTGATAACCCACAAAATTCCTTCGATGCTCTTTGGACCAAATTTACCAAAAGGCTCTAGAACTATGCAGGGAGACCCAAATGGTTCTAAATACTTCAGGTTCGGTTTACGGTTATTGATCAGCTCGAAACATGTCTTGTTAAATTTCTTTACAGTGAGAACCCGATTGAGTGTATAGCAAGCGGCTGATACTGCTTCTGCCCAAAAATTTACTGGTAGCTTTGAATCATCAAGCATCGTCCTGGCCGTTTCGATTAGTGTCCTGTTCTTTCTTTCGGCTACTCCATTTTGCTGCGGAGTGTAAGGAGCACTAAATTCTTGCAGTATACCTCTCTCATCACAATATTCTTCCATTCTGTTGTTCTTAAACTCGGTACCATTATCACACCTGATTCTTCTGATACGGGTTTGGTACAAGTTTTCAATTTTTCTGAACAACGCCATCAAACTATCAAACGTCTCATCCTTAGACTTCAAGAATGATACCCACGAAAATCTGGAATAATCATCAGTTACCACAAGACAGTAGAGATCCCCTGTAATGCTTTTGACGTTTACTGGACCAAAAAGATCCATATGAAGTCTCTCTAACGGTCTGGAAACTGAATTGACTTTCTTTTGAGGATGTGATTTCTTCTTTTGCTTGCCTTTGACACAGCTAATGCACTCCCGTTCCAGATGAAAACCTTTAATGTGAACACCCAGAACTAAATCATTATGCACCAGGTGATTCATTTTTCTAAGATGTATATGACCCATCTTCCGGTGCCACAATTGCGATTCTTTCTCAGTTGCTCTAGAAACAAAACAATGAGCCTGTCCCGTTGTTGTAGTTGCTACACTCATGTCCAATACATACAGATCATTCACTCTAGGCGCTCTCATGATAATCCATTCTTCAGGGATAACAAATCCTGGTTTCAAGATCAAACATTCTTTGTCTGTAAAGTGCGTGGTATACATCCTATCACAGATCTGAGAAATACTCAGAAGATTGTTTTCAAGCTCAGCAATGTAGTTAACTCTTTCAAACGTAACAATCCCATTAGATAACGTTCCTTCACCAACTATTCTACCACCTTGATTTCCTGGGAATCCCACATAACCACCATTGAAATTTCTAACATCGTACAGCAATGTTGTCTTCCCCGTCATGTGCCGAGAAGCTCCACTATCCATAATCCATCGTGAAACGGATCTTGGAAGCTCCTGCACATATCAAAAACATTTAGTGAGATTTTGATGCTACCCAAGCCTCTTTCGACTCAGGTAACTGGACTTTAATGTGAGATTTTGTAGTGTAAAGTGGTGGAAAATTTTTATCATTCATTTTCAAGCTTTCTGTAGACCCAACCTCAACCTCTTTATACAAGAAAAATTCGCCTTTTTGAGGTTGACCAGATGGTTGGTCTTTTTTCAAAACAACCTTCTTCTCAGAAGTAATAGCCTCTTTTGAATCAAGTTTCTCATAGTACTCCAAAGGAACATCCATCTTTACCGGTGTAGTAGAAGACGATTGTTTTTCTGACTCTGAAACCTTTGGTTTTAGAACACTTGATTTCTTTTCAACCACTTTTGGCTTCCATGTTTGTTGAGACGATGCAACCCGTTTGTAAAACTTGTCATTGTTAGTTACCACATTTTTAACAGATTCAGTTTTGATCTTGGTGTTGTTATTTTTCAAAATCTTTTTCTCAACAACCAATGGAGCTTTTCCCTTCACATCATTTTTCTTTCTTGAATTCATCACAACTTCAGTCTTAGGCTTCAAATTGGTACACTTTCGTGCAATATGTCCAACTTGATTGCATTTGAAGCATATTCGAGTATCAACTACCCGACTTGTGCCTTCAGACTGAGGCTGTGAGGCCTTCTTCTCAAAAAATTCTTCATTTGTCTTTGAAAAAATCTTAGACTCCTCATCAGAAAGTGAACTTGAACTGTTCACAAACACTTTCTTCTCAGCAAACCTTTTGTTTTGAACATTTCTTCTTTGATAATTCTTACCACCCTGATAACCACTCGACCATTTGTTTCGATTGTTGTTATAGAAACGTGGTGGAACAACAGGTTTCTTGTAGTAAGCTTTATCTTTTTCAAAATTCATTTGTCTCTTTGTCTGATTAAAACCTTCTACTTCAGACAAATCAATTTCAATCAGTTTGAAAACATTTTTCAATTTGTTCACATTAACATTCTCCAGAGGAAACTCAGAATCCGAATACAACTTATCAGATCCAGCCATCTTGTACATCACAAGACCCGGTTCATCACCTAAGTTGTTTTTGGATTTTGGCTTCGGAATGTATTTGTCCAAGAAACATTCATATTCCTCAGTAGTGTCACTTTTAGATTTTAGAACATTCTCAACCACACTTTTCACTACTTCAGTTTGGACACTATCGTCATCGGAAGATGAAGTGAATGTGACATCAATCGTGTCTGGAAGTTTCACTTCATTCTCGTCTTCAAGATTAACCAACCCTGATTGTTTTTTTGAATAATTGTTTAGAACTGGTGGTGGAATTTGATGATAACCCACCCCGGTTCCATCCGAAAAGACATCTTCGCCAGCTTTGTTTTTCCCGATGGGTTTAAGAACAATGTGTTGCAAAACAAAGCTTGCGGAGTTGTAACTTTTTAGTTTCAACTGGATTCGTTCATTTTCAATTTAAGCTTCTTGAAATTTAAGCTTCAACTTTGCAATTTCATCCAGTTGCTGGTTGATTAACTCTTCTTTTACCCGAAGAACTCCCGATAGATGATTATTTTCTTTAATTGTCTTACCATTTCTGTCATCAGCATCTTTAACTGTTCGTTTAAGCCTCTCAAATTTTTCTTAAATTTGACGATTTTCAAAAACTAACTGCTCATTTTCTTTTCTAACTTTTTCTTTATCAATTTTATCATTTTCAATTTTGTCAGTTAATTCTTTTAATCTGTCATTCGAAGCTTTCAACATTTTATCACGGTTAAGGATCTGATCCTCAACACTTCTGACTCTATCAGTCAGATCATCAACTTTCTTATCATTTAGATAAGTGATTGTACTACAAACTTTGCACTCTTTTATGCAATTTTTGCAATCAATGTCACCATTAACTTTCTTACCTGACGCACTCGTTGACGCATTTGAATTGACCTGGCTTTTAGACTCAGATACGGATTTAGAGTCTACCTCAAGTTCCTTAGCAGCCAGCACTTTGTCAACCATCTTTCCCAAGTTTTCAGCATTCAACTCTTGTGATGTATCAATGATCCCATCATCAATCTTCTTTGACTTTTCTTCTTTTTCTTTTTCTCTCTTCTTTCTCTTCTCCGCTTCCCCACCATTTTCTTTGCCAACCCTCTTCTTCTTCAGCAATTTGTTGAATTATGGTTTCAAGATCGAGGGTCTTATAGTCAATAGCAATGTTTCCCATGGGGTCAAGATAACATTCTCTGTCTGGATCCCATCTCTTCGCCCTTTTTGCTTCAGTGTATATATCAGATATTCTGATCATTCTGTTTTGAGCTATCATCTTTCTGTTTACATACTTCTCTTCTTCATTTCTGTTATCTTTAAAAGGAACAGGTTCAACAATCTTTGCCATAAAAGCATATCCAACCGCATCCTCCTCTGGTAACAACTCGCTCCAGTCAAAACCTTCATCGTCATGAATCACAGCAAGAGCTCTGGATCTTTCTTTATTATCCTCAAGTTGTTTCATTCTGGGCGGTTATGATTTATTCTGATGATAAATCGCTCTCTTGTAGTAATCTTCTTTGAACGGATTTTCAGAATCATCAGCATAAGCATTCTGGCACTCTCTTTTAAAATGACCTTTCTGTTTACACTTGAAACATGTCACTTTTGACTTGTCAAAGCCTAACTTGGTAGATGGTCCACCAATAGACTTTCTTCCTGTAATCTCCATAAAACGTTGTGCCCTTCTCACTGCACTGGCCATACACCACCTTATGTCGATCAATTCCATCTCCTCAGGATCTATTTGATCGTAGTCTTCCTTTGTTAAGTTGGTGTTTCCTATCTTGCCTGCCACAAGGCTCTCATATGACTCAAACACAGAAGCTAAGAAAACCATCTGTTGCTTTGCAGACTCCTCGCTGAAGTTTTGAGCGTTCTTTAAATCCACAGCGATGTTGCATTGAAATAAGTTCTTTGCAGCTGATTGGTTTGAAGTTGACGAAGAGCCACTGTGAAATCCACTGCTTGCACTCTCTTTGCTAGATGTGTTGGAATTTTCAGTAGAAAAAGCTGTATTGGGAGACGCATTCTTGGGAATCATGATTTTTGGATAATACAACTCCAAATTCTGCTGATATGACGAGTGATTGACTTTGTGTGTTTTCTTTATCTCCAGCTCGTGACTCTCTAGTTTTTCAAACAACAAATCAACTGTAAGCTCCTCAGACTTGATCGTATTTTTCAACATCAAGACATAGTATTGCCAATCCATCTCATCTGGCAATGAGTCAAACAATTTGTCGACTAACTCTTCTTAAGAATAGATAATTCCATGTCTCGCCAGTTCCAACTTCAAGTGCCCAAACCTCTCAATCATCTTACAAACTGATTCATTTTTTAAACAACCAAATAAATCAAACTCTTTTCTTAGCAGTTTCTTTTTTGTTTTTCACTATTTCTGCACTACCCAAACATTTCACTTCTAACTTTTTCCACAGATCTTTAGCATTGTTATACTCGATCAAAGATATTATATCTTCTCGGACAGACTGAAACAGCAACGCGATGCACTTTTGCTTGGCAACAAAAACTTCTATTTCTTCAGTTGATGTCAAATTTTCACCATTTTTCCCTCCATCACTGTATCCATTCTTTGGACTTTTCCAGCTGGTATACGCAAATGCCTTTAACCATTCTTCAAATTTCTTGGCCCACCGACTGTACTCTTCGATCGCCATCAACTTTGGGGGTTTGTTATATGTTCCGTATGCACTTTCCACACCTAAAGTATCCGACAAAGTTTTCTTTGCATTCGACGTGTTCTCATTGGTGTTGCTAGAAGTATCATCTCCAGAGTTTCCAGCAAAGGCAAAAATATCACAAAATGGATTGAAATCATCCATCTTCACGTACCTGAAATGATCAACAAACACTTAGAAAGTTCTTGGTTTTGAAAAAGACAGATTCAAGCTGAATCTGTTCAAGCGGAATAGCAAACCAAGTTCAAGCGAAATCAAGCTTCTTGAAGTGAAATCTCCTATTTCGCTTGAACTTTCAAGCGGAACCCGTATTCAAGCGAAATCAGACGAATATGTGTATTCCTCAAGCGAAATCCCTCAAAACTTTCAAGCGAGATAACCTATGACGTCATCGTTTTACGAACAGTTTCAAGCGAAATCTGATTTTAGATCAAGTTTTAAGCCGAATTTTAGTCCAACACTTTCAAGGATTAGTTAACACTATGTTTCGCTTGCTATGTGTCAAAATCAGGCCATTTCAACGGTGAATTATGTCCAAATCAGAAAAGAAAGAGTAGAAGAGTGAGAATCCGGTAAAATCAAGCTGAATTGGTATGAACTCCTCGTCCTAAGCTCTGATACCACTTGTTGGATCATTCCGGTGACCCTAAACAGTCAAGTTGAGTAGTTCATCATCATTTACAAAGGCGGAATCAATGCAAACAATGTCAAACAGCTTGTTTCCTTTCAATTCTTTTCTATTACTGATTTTCTGAACATTTACAATGATTTCTGACAAAAATCCGGCAGCACCTCGACTGAATACACAAGATCAGGTCCGCTTGAAATGACGCAGCACACATCTATATATAGCCAGCATGATTTCGCTTGAATGTGTCACAGTCCTGTTCAAGCGAAATCACATGTGTTGATTTCGCTTGAACTGGTCCATGTCACCTTCAAGCGAAATTACATACAAACATGTAATCTAACCCTAATTTCTATCCTATTGTGCACTCGTTCATCCTATCTAGACATAAGACTCGATTAAGACGAAGTTAACAGACACTAGGTGCACCAACAATAGCATATTTTTGGGTCTGTCGCGGCCCGCGAGGGAACCTAGTCTACGCATAGGCTTGCTGGGTCACAAGTAGGTGTGCCAGGTGGACAACACGTGGCCCGGATGCTTATCCGGTCAAACTTGGAGTTGACGCGGCCCGCGTAAGGGCGTTCTGATGTTTTACACGGCCCGCGAGAGGACCAAAAATCTGTTTTTCTTGATTTTTGATATGGATTAGGGTTTTAGGGGTCCGGGTTTTCACTTACGGTTCATTTTTTGGGACATTTTTGAAGGTCCTTACATCCTCCCCACCTTATTTAAAATCTCGTCCTCGAGATTTATTGAAATAAGCGAGGATACTTTTGCTTCATCTTCGATTCCAGCTCCCAGGTGTATTCGGGTCCTCTTTTTGACTCCCACTTGACTTTAACTAGTACCAATCTTTTGTGCTTGAGAAACTTGATCTTTCTGTCTTCTATTTGAAGTGGTTTTTCCACGAACTTCAATTTCTCATTTACTTGGATGTCTTGAAGAGGGACTACCAGCGATTCGTCCGATAGACATTTCTTGAGGTTGGATACATGAAATACGTCATGTACCCCGGCTAACTCTTCTGGTAGTTGTAAGCGATAAGCAACTGGTCCTATACGCTGGATTACTGAAAATGGTCCTACGTACCTTGGACTTAGCTTTCCTTTCTTACCGAACCGAACTACTCCTTTCCAAGGAGAAACTTTCAAAAATACCTTGTCTCCAACTTGAAATTCTAGCGGCTTGCGTCTATTGTCTGCATAACTTTTCTGGCGATCTCGAGCCGTCTTTAGTCTTTCCTTGATTTGAGTGATCTTGTCGGTAGTCTCTTGTACGATTTCAGGACCTGATAACTGACTTTCTCCTATTTTTGCTCATTAAACTGGAGTTCTACATTTTCGTCCATACAGTGCTTCGAAGGGGGCCGCTTCAATGCTTGAGTGATAACTATTATTATAGGAGAATTCGATTAAGGGTAGGTGGTCATCCCAGTTTCCACCAAAATCTATTACACATGCCCTAAGCATATCTTCCAGGATTTGGATTGTCCTTTCACTTTGTCCATCTGTTTGAGGATGGTATGCAGTGCTTAAATTTAGTCGAGTTTCCATTGCTTCTTGGAAACTTGTCCGGAAATGGGAAGTGAAACGACTATCCCTATCCGATACAATGGAGAGTGGAACTCCATGTAAGGATACTACTTCGTTCACGTATAACTTTGCCAACCTTTCTGTGACAACCCTCATAATTACATGTATCCGTACGATTAATTAATGTTAAATAAAAGTGCTTGATGACTGTGCTGAATTACTTAACTGTTTTCTGAGTACTGCATCATACTTACATGTGCTTTTTAACATACTAGTATTGTGCAGAAAATTGACTAAATGGTCCTGTATGCTTTCCTGAGAGTTGGAAATTAAAAGTGTTAAAAAAAGATATATAAAAGGCATTATTCGGAATAATTAAACACTTTAACGAAACGGTATCTAACCGAACAACCGGACATTACCCGGAACACTAAATTTTTGTCAAATACATTGTTTTATTATTTCTTGGCTACTCATGATCCCCGTACACCATAACACCCACTAAATTCTCTAGCAAACTAACTATGAAAGCATATACTTGGAATGTGACTAATAATTACCAACTATCATCAAAATTTTACATCTAACCCCCCCCCCCCCATACCCGATTTTGGTCACCAAGGGACCCACCCAAAATCCTCACCATACTTCCTAGATATTACTTCATTTCTTTAATGGATCTTTACTTGTTGATGTTGCCAAAATATGTGATGGAAGGATTATAAGTATGGCCTCATAGATCACACATCACTTCACAAAATTCACCCCACTCCCTCACTCTCTTCCCCTCCCTCTCGGCTCACCATAACCGCCACCACCTCCACCATATCAACACCATCTTCATCCATTTCTAAGCTCCATGCAAGACTAGAAGGTGATTCAAGGAAGCTTGCAACTTGTAGATCATCAAGGAGCTTCATTGCTTGCTTTTCACCATCATTTTCTTCATCTTTTTCACTAGAAATCATCCCTAGCCTTTGTGCTAGTAGTAAGTTCTTGTTAAACCCTTGTTCATCTTGTTTTTTTTATTAAAGGTTGTAGTAAGATAAGTATGTTTAAAACAATAAAGAACAAGAACTAAAAACATAAACATAAAGCTTTACATAAAGTTTACATAAGAATGAAACATGAAGATGAAATGTTGTTAGTAGAATGTTGTAGTGAATATGTTGTTGATTACTTGATGATTTACTTGTTAATATTGATGTTAAATGTCATTGTTGTTCGCTAAACATGTTAACGGAATCAATCGAGCACGCGTTAGAAAGTTAGGAGCTGAAAACAGGAAGCTGGTTGATGTTTACAGCCAACTTCAGTTGGCTGTAACTAGATCATAACTTAACGTAAACTTGATTTTATTGAGTCTATAATGTGTTATTTCGAAATACGGTTCTAATGGCACTGGAATCATAATTTTTGGACTTCGTTTGCTATTTTTAAAGGGTCATTTTGTAACAGCAGCTAAAGTTGCGTTTTTACTGCAGAAAATATGTGTTATGATTTTCATCATAATTTGAAGTCTGTGTAGAATTAACTCATAAAATTTGTAACGTAGATGGCCACTGATGTCGTAGTAATTATCCCATTGGAATTTCATCAATCGGACTTACGACGAATTTTAAATGAATTATTCCGTGGACTGCAGTCAGAAAGTGATGAATCTGATTTGGAGTCCGGAAAATGATTTTTTATAAAATATTGGTGATGATTTGGATCCCGAGATTTTTACACAATAATAGTTGGATCGTTTAAGACCTTTTGTAAAAAGTTGGGAATTTTTGGAATAGGTTAACTATTTTATTAAAATTCCCAAAACAGCCCAGTTTTGAATGTTAAAACTGAAACGACATAAGTAGTAATTTGCGTGTCTAAATGTCGGGTAGGTTATCTGAAAATGATCTTACATGTTATATGTCAATGAAAGTGTTATGTGCAATATCGTATGCTTGCTCTTGAGTAGCTATAAGTGGAATGTTTATATGGGCGTGAAATGTTAACGTGAGTGCGTGCTATGTGATAAAAGTAATGAGTGGATAAACCGTACGTAGGATACGTGTTATGTATGAGAAACTGATTGTTATCTGTACCTTATTAGGACGTGCTTGATTTCTGATTATTAGAGTAACTAATCTAACCGAGCAAACCAAGGTGAGTTCACACTCCTTCTAAGGCATGGGATTCCCGGTGGTTGGGAATGGGTTAAAGAACTAAAACGGAGCCTGCATATCCTCCTTAGGTAGGTATGTGCCGCCATCCTCCATGGGTAGGATGCCAATATTAAAAGAAGTAAAACGGAACTTGCATATCCTCCTTGGGTAGGATATGTACCGCCATCCTCCATAGGTAGGATGCCAATATTAATCCTGCGTATTCTCCTTGGGTAGAATATGTACGTTCGTCCTCCTTGGGTAGGACAACAACCTTAAAACTTACTAGACAAAACTCTATCATTAAGTCCCTCATTTTATATCGACCTAATCGCCGAGGCCAATGGCGAGCGGGTCATTAGTTAATAGCGCTATTTGGTTTAACAAACCTCACACCGTGCCGTTCGGACGGGCGTGTACTAATGGACTATGGCAAACTGTTAATGATGATAGAACATTGACGTAGGGCACAACTATTGTTCGTCAGTTGTCGATGTGGTAACGGTCTAGTGGTTCACATGGGGAAGCCCCCACGGGTCATGGTTTGGGAAAGAAGGAATTGGTTAATCATATTTTCAACTATGGGGTAACCCCCACGGCAAGTAAGCCAGCTAAAGACAAACCACGTTTCGAAAACAACTTAAAACAAACACCCAACTGTGAACTCGCTCAACTTTATTGTTGACTCGTTGTTACATGCCTTACAGGTCGTTAGATGCTTATGGAGCTTGCACGGGGAGCAGGTCGTTATGGGATATGGACTGTTATGCTCCGTGCTTAACATTTGAACTTTATGAACTTACGTTTTGGGTTTTACCTTTAATGCTTCCGCTGTTTAATTTAAACTTGGTTAACTAACTTTTGGTCACCAATTGTATTGTGGTTGGTTTTATTTACTTAATTACATTGTTCAATATGATTGGTGGCTCGATCCTGGTCGCGTCACGCCTCCAAGCGGTGATACTCCGCATGGTGGATTTTGGTGGTGTGACAGATTGGTATCAGAGCAATTGGTTATAGTGAACTTGGTTTTAAAAAGGGAAAAGCTTTTTGACATAACCAGACTATAACCTGTACAGTGCTCAACGATCCACAACGACGCTTCGCTCCACGTGCAAGACTCAACATTCTAGGTGATATGGTTTATGTTTATATTACCTACCTGCTAGTTACATAGTACATTGTTCATGGTATGCTTAGATAAGTGTAGCAACTATTGTTGAAAACATATGTGTGCTTACTCTCTTATGTCATCGCACTTTCGCGACACCTTGCTCACTCATGTTTCCTTTGATATGAAGATCATGAGTGGACGACTGAACCTAACTCAAGCCCAGCTGACGGCTCTAATCAACAAACGAGTGGCTGAGTGACTCGCAGCTGTCCCTGCAGGAGGTCAGCATGCTCAACCTCCCGCATGTACGTTCAAAACATTCATGGATTGCCGACCTAGTACTTTCAGCGGCACAGAAGGAGCTGTAGGTCTTCTCCACTGGTTTGAGAAGCTCGAGTCTGTTTTTGAGATGTGTGAATGCCCTGAAGATCTTAGGGTGAAATTTGCTACTGGAAAACTGGAAGGTGCTGCGCTAACCTGGTGGAAAGCACAGGTTCAACTGCTAGGGCTGGCGGTTGCTAATGCCACCCCATGGAACGACTTCAAAGATTTGATCAAAGAAGAGTAATATAGTCGTGACGACATCCACAAGCTAGAGGTGGAATTTTTCAATCTGAAGATGACGGGGTCTGAAATCGAGGCATACACAAAGAGATCGAACGAATTAGCTATCTTGTGTCCCACTATGGTGGATCCTCCTATCAAGCGTATCGAGCTGTATCTTAAGGGTTTGGTGCCAGAAATTCAAAGCCACGTGACCTCGGCTAATCTTGGCACCATTCAGCAAATCATTCGGTTGGCTCATCGTCTCACTGATCAGGCAGTTGAGCAGAACAAGCTGCCCAAGCGTATTAGCTCTACTACTTCTGATGCTCCCAGTGATAATAAGCGCAAGTGGGACGGAAATTCGGGCAAGGGTTCTACTTCAGTTCAGTCTCAGTCACAGCAACGAAGGACTGAGGACTATAAGAGCCCCAGTCAGCAGTCTTCTGGTAATCAAGGTCAGGGTGGATACAAGGGAAATCACACTAAGTGCAATCGATGTAATTTGCATCATAGCGGGCAGTGCCACAAGGGTCGTTGTCTGAGGTGTAACAAGTTTGGTCATGAAGCAAAGGATTGCAGGGGCGCACGGCCAGCAAATCAGAATCACCAACAACAACAACAAGCTCCACAGAACCACCAGCAGCAACAACATCAGGGCAATAAAGGATGCTTTCAGTGTGGTGCTGAAGGCCACTTTAAGAGGAACTGTCCTCAGCTGAACCAGAATCAGAACAACAATAACCAAGGAAACGGGAACAACAATGGAGGCAACAATGGAGGCAATAACGGGGGTAACAATAATGGCAATGGCGCCCGAGGACGTGTTTTCGTGCTAGGTCAGGGTGATGCAAGGAACGATCCCAACGTGGTGATGGGTAAGTTTCTTCTGGATGACTTCTTTGTTACTGTTTTATTCGATTCGGGTGCCGATACTAGTTATGTGTCCTTAAAAGTTAGCCAAATGCTTAAGCGCACTCCAACACTTTTGAACACCAAACACACGGTAGAGCTAGCAAACGATAAAAGTCTCGAGGCCACACACATAGTTAAGGGTTGTAACCTCGTCTTAGCTGGTCAGACCTTCTCTATCGATCTTATTCCTATCGTTCTGGGTAGTTTCGACGTTGTTATTGGGATGGATTGGTTATCTCATCAGCAAGCGGAAATTCTTTACAACGAGAAGATTGTCCGCATCCCTCGTTCTGGTGAAGAACCCCTCGTGATTCATGGCAACAAGAGTGGTGCTGTCGTAGGCATTATCTCTTTCCTTAAGGCCCAGAAGTGTTTAAGAAAGGGCCACACTACCATTCTAGCACCCGTTACTGACGTATCAATGGAAGAGAAGAGAATTGAAGACATTCCTATTGTGCGTGATTTTCCTGAGGTATTTCCTGAGCAATTACCTGGTCTTCCGCCTCATCATCAAGTCGAGTTTCAAATCGAGCTAACTCCTGGGGCAGCACCCATAGCCCGTGCGCCTTATCGCTTAGCCCCATCAGAACTAGAGGAATTGTCCACCCAATTGCAAGACCTCTTGGACAAGGGTTTTATTCGCCCTAGCTCTTCGCCCTAGGGAGCTCCAGTCTTGTTTGTGAAGAAGAAAGATGGTACTTTCAGAATGTGTATTGACTACCGCGAACTCAACAAGGTGACCATGAAGAATCGTTATCCTCTTCCACGCATTGATGACTTATTCGACCAGTTGCAAGGGTCGAGTTTCTATTCCAAGATTGACCTGAGGTCAGGTTACCATCAACTGAGAGTCCGAGACGAGGATATCTCTAAGACAGCATTTAGGACTCGTTATGGGCATTACGAGTTTCTGGTTATGCCTTTCGGATTGACGAATGCACCTGCGGTCTTCATGGATCTCATGAACCGAGTGTGCAAACCTTACCTTGATAAATTTGTCATAGTTTTCATCGACGACATTCTGATCTATTCTAAGAGTCAGGAGGAACACGAGCAACACCTGAGACTTATTTTGGAACTTCTTCGAACAGAGCAGTTGTATGCCAAATTTTTGAAATGTGACTTCTGGCTTCGGGAAGTCCACTTTCTAGGCCACGTGGTAAACAAGGATGGGATTCATGTTGATCCATCCAAGGTTGACTCGATCAAGAACTGGCCTGCACCCCGTACACCAACAGAAATCCGCCAATTCTTGGGTTTGGCAGGATATTACAGACGGTTTATCAAGGATTTCTCAAAGAATGCGCAACCTCTCACTTCACTGACTCCGAAGGGTGTCACCTACCGTTGGGGTGATGCACAGGAATCTGCTTTTCAGCACTTGAAAGATAGACTTTGTAGCGCGCCTATCCTCTCATTGCCTGAAGGCACAGATGATTTTGTGGTTTATTGCGACGCTTCCATCCAAGAACTTGGTTGCGTGTTGATGCAATGTGACAAGGTCATTGCCTACGCATCGCGCCAACTTAAAGTTCACGAAAGGAACTACACTACGCACGACCTGGAATTGGGAGCAGTTGTTTTCGCACTTAAGATATGGAGACATTATCTGTACGGTACCAAGTGCACCATTTACACCGATCACATGAGTCTCGAGCATTTCTTCAAGCAAAAAGAGTTAAACATGCGACAATGTCGATGGGTCGAGCTCTTGAATGATTACGAATGTGCGATCAAGTACCATCCGGGCAAAGCCAATGTTGTGGCCGACGCCCTCAGTCGAAAGGATACTATACCTAAACGTGTGCGAGCGTTACAACTTACCATCCAATCTAGTCTTCCCACTCAGATACGAGATTCTCAAGTCGAAGCATTGAAAGCAGAAAACATCAGGGCTGAGTCCTTACGAGGATCGAGGAAGCGGTTAAAACAAAAGGAAGACGGCGCTTACTACGTAACAGGGCGCATCTGGGTCCCACTCTACGGGAACTTACGCGAGCTTGTGATGGATGAAGCGCACAAGTCTCGTTATTCAGTACATCCTGGTTCGGATAAGATGTACCACGATCTCAAGACTACGTATTGGTGGCCTAGCATGAAAGCCAACATAGCAACCTACGTTAGTAAATGTTTGACTTGTGCGAGAGTCAAGATTGAATATCAGAAACCATCAGGCCTACTCCAATAACTAGAGATCCTGACATGGAAATGGGAGCAAATTTCCATGGATTTCGTTACTAGCCTGCCTAGATCTCAACGCGGAAATGACACTATTTGGGTGATAGTGGATCGATTGACTAAGTCTGCACATTTCTTGGCTATCAAGGAAACTGACGAGTTTTCTACTCTAGCAGACATCTACCTAAAGGAAGTAGTATCAAGGCACGGAGTGCCAACCTCCATCATTTCTGATCGTGACTCACGTTTTACATCTGAATTGTGGCAAGCTATGCACAAGTCCTTTGGTTCTCGATTAGACATGAACACAGCATATCATCCACAGACGGATGGGCAATCTGAACGCACCATCTAAACCCTTGAAGACATGCTTTGAGCTTGTGTAATCGACTTTGGTAATGGCTGAGAAAAACATCTCCCGTTAGTGGAGTTTTCGTATAACAACAGTTACCACACCAGCATCCAGGCCGCTCCGTTTGAGGCATTATATGGACGGAAGTGCCGATCACCTCTTTGTTGGGCAGAAGTTGGTGACAGCCAAATCACAGGCCCAGAACTTGTAGTAGATACAACCGAGAAGATTGCTCAGATACGACAACGAATGGCGGCAGCTCGTGACCGTTAGAAAAGCTATGCTGATAAGCGCAGGAAACCACTCGAGTTCCAGGTTGGGGATCGAGTGCTACTTAAAGTCTCACATTGGAAAGGTGTAGTCCGTTTTGGCAAACGAGGCAAACTCAACCCGCGATATGTTGGACCCTTCGAAATCATTGAGAAAATTGGCAAGGTCGCTTACAAATTGAATCTACCTGAAGAACTCAGCGGAGTTCACAATGTTTTCCATGTGTCAAATTTGAAGAAGTGACTGTCAGATGAGATCCTCATAGTTCCCTTAAAGGAGCTCACAATCGACGACCAGTTGTGATTCGTCGAGGAACCAGTTGAAATCACAGATCGAGACGTTAAGATTCTCAAGCATACCAGAATACATCTTGTTCGAGTTTGTTGGAACTCCCGTCGTGGCCCAGAGTATACCTGGGAATGAGAAGACCAAATGAAACTCAAGTATCCCCAGTTGTTTAAGAAAAGTGCAACCACTACTGAGACTGAAGCTACTGCAGAATTTCGGGACGAAATTCCAAACCAACGGGGGGATGATGTGACACCCCAGGAAAACCAGTAAACCACGCAACTTAACTAGCTTCCTCAGTAACCACGTGCTAAATTTCGGGACGAAATTTTCTTAACAAGGGGAGAATGTGACAACCCTCATAATTACATGTATCCGTACGATTAATTAATGTTAAATAAAAGTGCTTGATGACTGTGCTGAATTACTTAATTGCTTTCTGAGTACTGCGTCATACTTACATGTGCTTTTTAACATACTAGTATTGTGCAAAAGATTGACTAAATGGTCCTGTATGCTTTCCTGAGAGGTGAAAATTAAAAGTGTTACAAAAAGATATATAAAAGGCATTATTCGGAATAATTAAACACTTTAACGGAACGGTATCTAACCGAACAACCGGACATTACCCGGAACACTAAATTTTTGTCAAATACATTGTTTTATTATTTCTTGGCTAGTCATGATCCCCGTACACCATAACACCCACTAAATTCTCTAGCAAACTAACTATGAAAGAATATACTTGGAATGTGACTAATAATTACCAACTATCATCAAAATTTTACATCTAACCCCCCCCCCCCCCAATACCCGATTTCGGTCACCAAGGGACCCACCCAAAATCCTCACCATACTTCCTAGATATTACTTCATTTCTTTAATGGATCTTTACTTGTTGATGTTGCCAAAATATGTGATGGAAGGATTATAAGTATGGCCTCATAGATCACACATCACTTCACAAAATTCACCCCACTCCCACTCTCTTCCCCTCCCTCTCGGATCACCATAACCGCCACCACCTCCACCATATCAACACCATCTTCATCCATTTCTAAGCTCCATGCAAGACTAGAAGGTGATTCAAGGAAGCTTGCAACTTGTAGATCATTAAGGAGCTTCATTGCTTGCTTTTCACCATCATTTTCTTCATCTTTTTCACTAGAGATCATCCCTAGCCTTTGTGCTAGTAGTAAGTTCTTGTTAAACCCTTGTTCATCTTGTTTTTATGATTAAAAGTTGTAGTAAGATAAGTATGTTTAAAACAATAAAGAACAAGAACTAAAAACATAAACATGAAGCTTTACATAAAGTTTACATAAGAATGAAACATGAAGATGAAATGTTGTTAGTAGAATGTTGTAGTGAATATGTTTTTGATTACTTGATGATTTACTTGTTAATATTGATGTTAAATGTCGTTGTTGTTCGCTAAACATGTTAACGGAATCAATCGAGCACGCGTTAGAAAGTTAAGAGCTGAAAACAGGAAGCTGGTTGATGGTTACGACCAACTTCAGTTGGCTGTAACTAGATCATAACTTAACGGAAACTTGATTTTCTTGAGTGTATAACGTGTTATTTCGAAATACGGTTCTAATGGCACTGGAATCATAATTTTTGGACTTCGTTTGCTATTTTTAAAGGGTCGTTTTGTAACAGCAGCTAAAGCTGCGTTTTTACTGCAGAAAATATGTGTTATGATTTTCGTCATAATTTGAAGTCTGTGTAGAATTAGCTCATGAAATTTGTACTGTAGATGACCACTGATGTCTTAGTAATTCTCCCTAATGAATTTCATCAATCGGACTTACGACGAATTTTAAATGAATTATTCCGTGGACAGGAGTCAGAAAGTGATGAATCTGATTTGCAGTTCGGAAAATGAATTTTTATATAATATTGGTGATGATTTGGATCTCGAGATTTTTACACAATAATATTTGGATCGTTTAAGACCTTCTTTAAAAAGTTGGGAATTTTTGGAATAGGTTAACTATTTTATTAAAATTCCCAAAAACAGCCCAGTTTTGAATGTTAAAACTGAAACGACATAAGTAGTAATTTGCGTGTCTAAATGTCGGGTAGGTTATCTGAAAATGATCTAACATGTTATATGTCAATGAAAGTGTTATGTTCAATATCGTATGCTTGCTCTTGAGTAGCTATAAGTGGAATGTTTATATGGGCGTGAAATGTTAACGTGAGTGCGTGCTATGTGATAAAAGTAATGAGTGGATAAACCGTACGTAGGATATGTGTTATGCATGAGAAACTGATTGTTATCTGTACCTTATTAGGACGTGCTTGATTTCTGATTATTAGAGTAACTAATCTAACCGAGCAAACCAAGGTGAGTTCACACTCCTTCTAAGGCATGGGATTCCCGGTGGTTGGGAATGGGTTAAAGAACTAAAACGGAGCCTGCATATCCTCCTTAGGTAGGTATGTACCGCCATCCTCCATGGGTAGGATGCCAATATTAAAAGAACAAAAACGGAACCTGCATATACTCCTTGGGTAGGATATGTACCGCCATCCTCCATAGGTAGGATGCCAATATTAATCCTGCGTATTCTCCTTGGGTAGAATATGTACGTTCGTCCTCCTTGGGTAGGACAACAACCTTAAAACTTACTAGACAAAACTCTATCATTAAGTCCCTCATTTTATATCGACTTAATCGCCGAGGCCAATGGCGAGCGGGTCATTAGTTAATAGCGCTATTAGGTTTAACAAACCTCACACCGTGCCGTTCGGACGGGCGTGTACTAATGGACTATGGCAAACTGTCAATGATGATAGAACATTGACGTAGGGCACAACTATTGTTCGTCAGTTGTCGATATGGTAATGGTCTAGTGGTTCACATGGGGAAGCCCCCACGGGTCATGGTTTGGGAAAGAAGGAATTGGTTAATCATATTTTCAACTATGGGGTAACCCCCATGGCAAGTAAGCCAGCTAAAGACAAACCACGTTTCGAAAACAACTTAAAACAAACACCCAACTGTGAACTCGCTTAACTTTATTGTTGACTCGTTGTTACATGCCTTACAGGTCGTTTGATGCTTATGGAGCTTGCACGGGGAGGAGGTCGTTGTGGGATATGGACTGTTATGCTCCGTGCTTAACATTTGAACTTTATGAACTTTATGAACTTACGTTTTGGGTTTTACCTTTAATGCTTCCGATGTTTAATTTGAACTTGGTTAACTAACTTTTGGTCACCAATTGTATTGTGGTTGGTTTTATTTACTTAATTACGTTGTTCAATATGATTGATGGCTCGATTCTGGTCGCGTCACGCCTCCAAGCGGTGATACTCCGCATGGTGGATTTTGGGGGTGTGACACTTTCCATACTAAAGGTTTCTTTCATGGGTAGAAAATGAGCTGATTTGGTTAATCGATCCACAATTACCCAAATTGCGTCATTACCTTTTCTGGTTTTGGGTAACTTAGTAACAAAGTCCATGGTTATAAGTTCCCATTTCCATACCGGCATTTCTAGTTGTTGTAGTAGACCTGAGGGTTTCTGGTGTTCTGCCTTAACTTATGAGCAAGTAAGACACTTAGAAATATATCTAGCTATGTCCTTTTTCATTCCTATCCACCAATAGTTGTTCCTTAAATGTTGGTACATCTTATTGTTACCAGGATGCATGGTATACCTAGATTTATGGGCTTCCTCTAAAATCTTATTTCTTAATTCTCCCTGCTTAGGTACCCAAATCCTTTTCTTGTGGAATCTCCAAATTCCATCACTTCCTTGTTCTAATTCTTTTATTCGTCCTTTCATCCCTTCAGCATCATCCTTGATTGCTGTTTCCTAAATATTCTTCAGTTATTCAATTAAGTCTAATTGTAAACTTAATCTAAGAGCACGAACTCGCTTTTGCTTTTCATGATACTTACGACTTAAAGCATCAGCAACTACGTTTGCTTTTCCTTCATGATATTGAATTTCACAGTCTTAGTCACTTAAGATTTCCATCCATCTTCTTTGTCTCATGTTTAATTCTTTTTGCCTAAATATATATCTTAAAATATTATGATCTGTATAGACAGTAAACTTACTTCCGTACAGATAATGTCTCCAAATCTTAAGGGCAAAAATTATGGCTCCTAACTCTAAGTCATGAGTTGTATAGTTTTCTTCGTGCTTTTTTAATTGCCTTGAAGCATACACAATTACCTTCTTGCGTTGCATTAGCACACATCCTAATCCTAGCTTTGAAGCATCGCAGTATACTTCAAAATCCTCTATTCCTTCTGTAAGGCTAGAATTGGAGCATTTGTTAATTTCTGTTTTAAGATCTTAAAAGCTTCTTCTTGTTTAGGTCCCCATTCAAACTTAACTGATTTACATGTTAGCTTAGTTAATGGCACAGCTATCTTAGAAAAATCCTTAATAAAGCGCCTATAGTATCCAGCTAAACCTAGGAAACTTCTAATTTCCATAGCTGTCTGCGGAACCTTCCATTTGGTAATCGCTTCTATCTTGGAGGGATCGACATGAATACCTTCGTGATTCACCATGTGTCCCAAAAATTGCACTTCTTGCAGCCAAAATTCACACTTCAAGAATTTGGCGTAAAGCTTCTCTTTTCTTAACAAAGTTAAGAGTATATGCAGGTTCTCACAATGTTCCTCCTGACTTTTGGAATAAATAAGCATATCGTCAATAAAGACAATTACGAATTTATCCAAGTACGGTTTACAGATCCTATTCATCATGTCCATAAATGCTGCAGGGGCATTTGTTAACCCAAAGGGCATGACTGTAAACTCGTAGTGACCATACCTAGTTCTGAAAGCAGTTTTAGGTATGTCTTCTTCCTGTACCTTCAATTGATGATATCCGGAGCGTAAGACTATTTTAGAAAAATATCTAGCTCCCTGGAGTTGATCAAAAAGATCATCAATCCTAGGTAATGGGTATCAATTCTTAATTGTAACCTTATTCAATTCCCTGTAATCGATACACATTCACATCGAACCATCTTTCTTTTTGACAAACAACACTGGCGCTCCCCACGGGGATGAACTAGGTTGTATAAATCCTTTGCTTAATAATTCATCTAATTGCTTTTTCAATTCTAGCATTTCGGTGGGTGCTAACCGATAAGGTGCCTTGGCTATCGGTGTAGTTCCAGGAATTAGATGAATTCTAAATTCTACTTCCCTATTGGGTGGTAATCCCGGTAGTTCTTCTGGGAATACCTCTGGGTATTCTGATACTACTGGAATTTCCTTAAGTTCCTTATCTTTAGTGTTAATGATTACCGAAATCATATACACTATTCCTTGCTTTCGTTCATAACTAGCAACTTTCATCACTGAAATGAACTTCATTGGCTTACGTGGCTTATCTCATGTAATCATCACTATTTCTCCTGTGGGCGTATGAATTTCTATGGAATTCTTATCACAAAGAATTCGAGCATAGTTGGCTACTAACCAATCCATTCCTAACACAATATCGAATCCGGCTAACTTCATAGGTAACAGGTTTGCAGAAAATTTATGGCCTAGAAGTTCTATCTTTCCTTCTAGCAAAACCTTATCTATGTTAACAGAATTCCCATCGGCCGTTTCTACCGTAAAAATTTGTCTAAGGTTGGTTAAAGGTAAGTTAAGAGCTTGGCAGAATGAAGTATTTATAAAACTTTGGTTTGCACCAGAGTCAAATAATACTTTTGCATAGACGTCGTGAACTAGGAACGTACCAGCTATCACGTCAGGGATTAGCTCTGCTTCCTGGGTAATTAACTGGAAGGCTCTTGCATTTTTCTTGGTATTTCCTTCTGCAGGTTTGGCTTTATTATCCGCTGGTTTGATCAATTTTGGGCAGTCTGGCCTAAAATGTCCAGCTTCTCCGCAGTTGTAACAGATTGTGGCTTTCTTTTTCCTGCAATCTTCCTCTTGATGCCCTGGAATTTTGCAGAAATTGCAATACCCTTTGCATCTTCCAAAATGCTTTCTTTTGCAGGTATTGCAAAATGGAACAATGGAAGATTGCCCAGTACCCTTTTTCTTGAAGTTACTTCTGTTACCCATACGGAATCCCTGGGTAATCTTTTGGGCCACTTCCTTCTTCCGGTTTTCTTCTCTTGTGCGTACCAGCCCGTCAGTTAGAGTGTTAGCTAATTCCACTGCATCGTCAATAGTGCGAGGTCTCGCACCTTTAACGATATCATGGATTTCGCCAATCAATCCCCAAATATAGCGGGAAATAAGTACCGGCTCTGGCGAAGCCAGGGTAGGTACAACTCTAGCATACTCGAAGAATGTCGAAGTATACCCTCGACAGTCTACATCCACCATCCGGTGGTTCAAGAATTTATTCGCCATTTGTTCCTTTTCATACTCAGGACATAATTTTCTTTCCACCAGCCGCTTAAATTCTTCCCAACTCATGGCATAGGCTACATCGCTTCCTTTGGCTTGAAGTACCGTATTCCACCATTCTAGCGCCCCTTCTTTGAAAAGATGCGACGCGTACATGACCTTGTCTTCCTCAGCACATTTACTTATTTTAATTACTGCTTCGGTTTTCTCTAACCAACGCAGTGCAGCAGTCGCCCCTTTGTTACCTGCAAACTCAACCGGTTTACAGGCAAGAAACTCCTTGTAAGTGCAACCAGGCGTTGCAGCTTTCATTTTCTTAAGGAGCGGGGCTTGCATCCCATCGTTGTTGTTATTAGTATTGTTGCCACCTCCGTTTACACTATTACTGAAATTGTCGCCGTGTGTACGTTTGCTAGGAATAATTTGTTGAGGTTCAACTGGATTCCGGGCAGCAGCAAGGATTGCTGGAATAGCATTGGCTATTCCCTGAGCAACGATATTCTCGATATCTTGCCTATTCAAAAATTGATCTTCATGGTTTTGCTCAGATTGATTAACTTCGTTAACGGGTTCATTACCAGCGTGTTCCATCTGGCAATTAATATATATAAGTGATTAACAGAAAGTAATTAACAACCAATCATAATAAAATAATCACATAATCACGACAACAAGTATAGCCAAAATTGTCGATTTTTCGACGTTCGATATTTTATATTATAATATGCGTCCGTACACACCCGTTATCTTACAAAAGTTTTATTTTTACGTTATTTCACATAATTATATTTTTTATTATTATATTATTATTATTATACATATATTCCTACAACCACACAACCACAGTCACATCCCCGTCAGCTGGCATCTTAGAAACGACGTTCCCTCTCGTCATACTTCCAAGATATCCTCTCCCCTACTTCCCGGAATCTATTTACCGCGTCCACTAGTTCCTCGCCATAATGGCGGAGTTATGCCAAGTTTTCGGAGCTCATAGGTGGGTGTAGTGGAGGCTCCATATCAAATTGGGGGAAAAAGGTATTAGGGTTATTTAGGAGATTCTGGAATTGCCAGTCGGTGGTCCACCATTCTTCCAGCTCTACTTGAGGTCGGGGGTTAACAAGGGGATCTGGATTGCTGGTTCTAGATTGACTGGAATTTGGGTTCAACTGGGTAATTAAAGAGATTTTCACCGGCAGGTCCGATGAGGTCACTAAGTGCCAGTTTATGATCCAGTTCCTCCCAGGGTGACATTTCCTGGTCTTGCCTGGAACTTTCCCCAATCTCTAATCCTTTGCCTTTATCTTTGGGATCTTCCGTCTTGGTAACTTTCCGTGTTGCTGGTTTCTTCCTGCGCACACGCCTCCAGCCCACAATTCTTCTTCTCTTCTTTGGCTTGGGTTTCTCCAGAGGTTGGGCTTGAAATTCCATAGGTTCTTCCGCGTTGGCACAATAACCGGTAAAGTCTCTGGAAACTTCCACATTCACATAATAGAGATTGAGATTCTGAAGAGCTTCAGACAACTCATTCATGCTGTTTAGCATATATGAAGAAACACACAAAATTTTAGGTTAAAATTTTGTAAATTGAATTTTCACATAAAAAGGAAATCAGAAAATTTATTAATTACAAATATCTAATATGATTATTAAAACGAAATATTGAAATTTTATATATATATATATTACAAAGTACAACTGAAATTCGAAATATAATAGTGGTTATGCATCCATAATTTATTTTAGTTTATCTTTTCTTACTAAGTTGTTTATTAAAGGGGCAAGTTTCTTTAAATTTTTTTTTTTTTGGCTTATGGATGATATGGGTGCTATTACTGGGTCAGGGTGCTGGCAGTTTAACTAATTTAAAGGTTAACATTTACTGCCGTAGTGGCTAATATATAAAGATTTGCCCATTGTTCGTCTAATTCATCTTCCCATGGTGGGTTATTGCCTATTTCCTGAGTTTCCTTATTAATCACCACTCCTTTTGGTTGTGACTTCTTTATTTTCTCTTGACTTTTTCTAATAATCCAACTTCTTTTCTTAGTGGTAAGCGGTTTCTCGAACTGTGCCTTACGAACAAATATTCCTTCCTCAGTCTCTGCTGAGTAACTTGAGGCATTTGATTGGAATGAAGTTCCCTTATCTTTTGGTGAACTATCTAATTTACGATAGATGTCCGAAATTCTTTGCTTACCCATACTGTAAATTAACAGATAGTCAAGATAGAAACACATAATCACATGATGACAATCAGGAAAATTAAGTATTTCTAAATACTTAATTGGCTTAAATCAGTGGCTCTGATACCACCTTTTTCTGTCATGGCCCCCGTCCCGGTTTTACCCGGTCCAGGAGCCGCGGGACAGAAACCCGTGGTAATTATTACTTGAGTTGACAGCGGAAGATTTAACAGGATCTTTTAAAACTTGAAATGCCCGATTAATTTATTTCATAATTCGGGACAAACCCCATAATTTACATTAGAGGAATTTCACAAGGAAATTCCCTGATTTACAAAACATGTTTATTCATTTTTATTGAGCCACCTCTTCAAGCTTGTTAGTGCTCCGTAGCACGTTTTCCTTAATTCACAGCAGGTCGCCTGAAACATGTTTTAAAAATATTTTATCAGCGGGGAAATACTGGCGAGTCATTCAAGTATATAAAACGACACATTAGTTATAAATTACAGCATAAGAGCGATTACAATGGCTTTTATCTTATTTTTATCTGGCGCCGTGTCACCTCCTGGTGACGATGGTCATACCACTATTGGGTCCTTTCACCCAAGTAGTGATGATTATCACTGTTAGGATTTATTAGCCTAACCGTGAGAAATTAGTAATGTGCACAATACCCCACTAGCCAGTGATTCAAGATTGTAACACCCCCAAAATACCACATGCGGGAACTCCGCGAGGCGTGTTACTCATCAGAGTTCGAGCCACCAATCACATTGAACCAATGATAAATATTTAAATAAAACATGTCATGAATTACCAATAGAAAATATCAAACATAGGGTTACTCCCAAAGAGTTGTGTAGCGGAAGCATATAGTAAATCGTTTAACAATTGTTTCATAGTAAATGTTCAAAACCAACGTTTCACTTACAAGTTAATCCAAGAGCCTCGATCCATGACCACTCCAGCACTCCCAGATAGCAAGTCCACGTCACGAATTCTAGCGACCTGCAAGCATGCAGACAAGTGTGTCAGACGACGCTGGTGAGTTCAAGGTTTTGTTAACGTGTGTAGTTACCAGATATCTGTTAAGTAAACTCATCGTTTCGTTTTGAAATTGTTATTATCGTAGGAGAGTCTTATATATTGGAAGTGTGTCCAATATATACCATGGGAGTGTGCCCAACATAACCTGGGAGTGTGCCCGTTATAACCTGGGAGTGTGCCCAACCCCAATGCCCCTAACCAAGCATTGGTAATGATGTCCCAAAACCACCGAGACGCATACTTAGGGAAGTGCAATGAACTCACCTTTGGTTTGCTCGGTAAGATTAGTTACCCGTTCCCAGTTGATCAACCAAACCCTATCGTGGTTACCGAAAACGATCAGTTTCTTATACACGTAAATCTCGTATTCTCTTCGCATGTTATCCAAGTAGTGAACAAGTATAGCACATATTATCAGACAAGTATATCAAGTATCTGGGCCATATGTTTATTTACATTACAAGTTCATATCTCACAATAGCATATACTAACAGTTCGGTTCTCAAAAAAGTATGCGTGCAAGTTCACAAAATACGCAATGAGCAATTTGGGTCACAAGTAATTTCATAACACAAGCATACTAGGCTAACAATATCCTGTCAGCCCATTACGGCTTTCATGGCAGTGTGCGGCCCATCACGAAGTCACAGCCCAAGGTAGACATGAGACCCAATGTTTAATGAAGTGCAACTTGGGCTTTAGCCGCTCAACTTAACAAACTCTTTATTACTCATGCTATAGTGATTCATGCATTCTCATTCAGTACATAATCCAAGTAAGGGTGCGGCTGAACCAGTTTAGTGACCCGTTACGTGATTGTGCGACTATGTATTGAGTGGGTAATCATGCTTCAATGTTTGTGCACATGCAAGTTCAAAGGTGTGTATATGCTAGTGTGTGAAAAGGTTATTTTTATTTATTTGACATGCACCAAGGTAATGCACCAGATGGATTTTAAATACATATGTGTGTGACATACACGTGTGCGACTCAAGGCGGAAGTGTGCAAGATTGTTGCCATATGTCATTATAACCGTCAGTTACAAACCTTTCGAATTTCAAGGACATCAATGATCAATTATTATATCAAACTCATCCATTGTTACATAACACCGAATATCAATTAATTATATTGTCACATGCAAACTGACAACTATATAATTCACTTTACATCAAATATGAGAACCTCCTTGTTGTACCCTAGGCATGTACGGTTGTACATTCGTGAAACCCAGATCCTATATATGATGTCATACCCATGCTTATAAATCAACGGACTCTCATATTCAACAACACTATTCATCATCATTATCCATTCATTAGAGATCATGATTCTAATCCGTAGTCGGTCGTCTATGTGCACCTAATAACATATTTGCAGCATCATATTTGACTGACAAGAACTCCAATCTTCTCAAACAATCAGTTACGTGACATCGCATTACATAAACATCATAACATGTATTAATAGATTCCAGCAATTTGCTAATTGTTATGCACATTAGCCGTGCCTCGGTTGCAAACAAAGCAGTCAAACAACATCAGGTCTATTATCATTATTGTTTACACAATACATGCATATCCGATTAAGGTTTATACATCCATATACATACATAATTCACTGCATCAGATCGCACGATTCGCACATATACTAGATTATCAAATAGAGATCCATATAAACATGGTTCAGTTTACAATTCGCATATATCATGTATAACTTGATCGCTATTAACATCTACCAAGCATAAATATCAAATAGCTTGCGAAAGAAATCACTAACCTAACAATATGATCGGCTGGAATAATGATTCACGAGAAGGGAGGGGTCTGCTATGCCGTCGCACACACAAGGGAAAGAAGTGAAGCTATTAGGGTTTGATTCATCATGTGTTAAATTATACAATATGCATGGAACTAATCCCATACACAATCGGTATAGAGTGGGCCGAGCCCACTTAATTCATGTTTTAGTATACCATATGTTTGGGCCGAGTACACAAGTCAAATGGGTTAGATAATGGGCCAAATGTACAATAAAAGAATGATGGCAGCCCAAGTGTTGTAGCGGTAGGTGCGGCCCAGTCTACTAGACACATTACGAAGCCCACTTACATCCCATGTTAAGCGATACATTAAAAGCACGTTAAGTGTTATAGCGTTAATCAGACTCTCTAAAATGAGAGACGTGTAAAGAAGAAGTATTGAGGGATCAGAAACTGAAAGATACTAATCTGGAAAGTTCGGGTTGTCACATCATCCCCAACTTAAAAGAAATTTCGTCCCGAAATTTGACAAGTAAACCAAAACAGCAAGATGTTAACTCAGGATGGCTGTGGAATTTCCGCGGGTACCACATCATCCCTAACTTGAAAGGGAATTTCGTCCCGAAATTCACCAGTTGCATCCGAAATAGATTGGTCAGTTGGGAATAGATGAGGATACTAGTGCTTCGTCTTTTCTTTGCGTTCCCACGTGAACTCCGGTCCACGTCTTAAGTTCCAACGAAATTCGACTGTGTTAACGAACCTGGACTCCCTCGTCCACGTTTTCGGTAGACCCCTTGACAACTGCAACTTGTCTAATGAAGGTATCACAAATGTTTCCTCGGACAAACGCTTCCATAGATTTGAGTCATAATGACACCGTGAACGTTACCCAATCCGTCGGGTAACTCGTGTTTGTGAGCCATGTCACCGATTCAATCCAGATATCCAAATGTCCCAACGTATTGTAAACTAAGCTTGCCACATTTTTCATAGTGTACCGCACCCTTCCAGGGTGAGACTTTCGATTACGATACGTCCGCCTACAACGAACTCCCAACGTTTCCCAAGCTTATCAACTTTCCTAACAGTCACTCGTTGCCGCCAAATGATTTCCGATCTGAGCAATCTTCCCAAGAGTTTCGACTACAAGTCCTAGGTTTGTGATTAGGTTTTCATCCACCCTAATCCAACAAAGAGATTAACGTTACTGCCCATGCAATGCCTCAAACAGAGCTGTCCGAATACTAGAATGGTGACTGCTGCCGTAGAACTCAACCAAAGATAAATGTCCTTCTAATTCTTACTAAAGTCAATCACACACATGCTCGCCGTATATCTTCGAGTGTGAAGATGGTTCGTTTACTCAGATCGTTTGTCCTACAGTGACAAGTAATGCTCATGTGTAGACGTGGGTCCAGGGTATCGTGTATTGCCTATCATAAATCAGGTATAGCTCAAAATCAGAAGTAACGGGAGTTGGCACCTCGTGCCTAAAAGCCGCCTCTCTCAGAGGAACATTCACAGCTGTGAAGACTCGTCAGTTTCCTTGGTTGCAAGAAAGCGTGCTGGTAACGTGAGACAATCAACGATCACCCAGGTGTTATTGTTTCTGTTTCGACGCTTCCGGTTGCTGATACTCCACCTTGACTTTCCCACAGCCAAACATTATTCACATACCTTTCCAGGTGGGCTTTCATGCCCGGTCACCAATACAAGATTCACAGACCCTAATGTCTCTCATCATAACCCAGACGAGTAGGATATCAAGGCCGGTGTGCTTTGCTCTACACGAGTTCCCTACAGTTTCCATATAATAAGATCCACATTCGTTCCATGAGGTAGCGCATATCGTCCGACCTGCCAAAGGTTGCTTCTTCATGCCCCACATGGGTTCTACTTGAAAATCCACTTCCTTCAGTTCTCCTGTCTGAACAGAGCGAGTTTGATCAGGTGGGTTAGAGTCGATAATGAGATGCAGAGCTCGTGCACATTCGAGTTTCGCAGTCGTAATCATCCAAAAATTTCATCCAGCGATGCCATAACTGATTTATCTCTTTCGAAACCAGGGTACACGGGAGGCCCTTGTGATCGGTCTAAGTAATGCATTCGGTACCGTCCAAGTAATGCCTCCAAGTAAATCCAAAGACCACGGTTTCTACCGCCGGTTGTGTGTCGTGTAGTTTCCCCTTTGCAACTCCATTACATAGGTCGTCACTCCCTTGTGTTGCGTCGACGTGTAACTGGGACTCTGATTCGAACCATAATGATATACCACTGAATCACCCACGCCCTCGGGTAAAGACGATGCTCAATGCCTTGCAGAGTTGGGATTCGAAAGCTGAAAAGACATCCTCCTGTTCTGTCTTTCACGAACACAGCACCCGACTGTGCTAAAGAGATTTAAGCTGCGTGACCTTCGAAAATCCTGTGATTAATCTGTGATAGTATCAAGTGAGACCAAGAAATTGCTGTATCCTCGAAGGACTCTTTGGGATCGATCAATTCCCAACCAAAACGGGTCTTGGCGAGATCCACGTGCATTCCCACTTTGTTGAATATATGATCCCAGGTGTACCTCTCGAATTCAGATGTTACCCTTAACAAGACTTCGCACGGAGTGACTCCTCCCTTAAGGGCTCTAAAATAAGATACAGATGTCGTTCCATGATGTCCCTTCCTCCTGGAAATGACCTAAAATGTCATCAATAAACACGGTTGATTCTTGTGGTCCATAAGCTGCTGATGTGTTGATTATCTCGATGGTCATGGTGTACAAAATCGCACTAGCCGCATTGCGTTTGATATGTCGTTTCAGGAACATTCTCCCCCTTGGATTTCCATCTGATAATAGTTCGCTCGTAAATCAATCCTCGAATGAAAGCTCGTCCCTTGCAATTGGTTGACAGGTTGTCAATACATGGTCGAGCAAACGGTTCTCGATTGTCGCCTTGATGAGTTCTCGATAATCAGTACACCTACGAAAAGGCTTATCCTCACGGATATAACTAGGGCTCCCCAAAGCGAAAAACTAGGTCTGATAGAACTCCTGTCCAACAGTTCTTGTAGTAGCTTAGACAGTTCTTGTAATCCTCCCGATGCAAGGCGGTAAGAGTACGAGTCTTCAGAGCTGCCTCTGGCGTGAAATCAACTGAGGTTCCGACTAACAGTTGTGGAAGTAAACCTGAAAGTTCCTCGAACAGCACACTGAAAGGAGTCACGAATAATCGGTGGATCCCCGATCCTATTTTCCTTAGCCTTAACATTAGTAACGGTTGCCAACATAGCGGGGTAGTTCCTCCGTAGACACTTCTGGGCTCTTATTGCAGAATTGTTACTAGCCTTTACACAACTCTGATATTCTGGAACAGATGACGATTCTTTACTAGGGAGAGGGGTACACAAAGTTTTCTTTTCACATAGTATATCTGCGCGACGTATGGATAACCAATCCATACTAACTATTGCATCAAACTTTCAAGGGTAGTAGAAGGAAGGTCGACGTCGAATACTTGTCCCACAAGGTCGAGTTGCATCCCAACAATCGTATGAGGTTTCAGTTGACTTGCCATCAGCCGATTCCACAGCAGGTTCGGTTTCAAGAAGCATCAGAGTCAAGCAGAACAGAGCCGAAATGATTAGTTACCCAAAACATGCACACTACCATGTTGTTATTACACCTGGCGTTGCCTACGCCAATCCTAAACGCTCTCCCATGAGCATCATTTCCAATGTCTGTTGGTTTCGTTACGAGCATTTCTAATACGGCCGTCGTTCCCTTGGTTGTTGTCGTGACTGCTGCCTCTAATGTTGTTACTTGAAACAGGGCCTTACGGTCTTTAAACAACAGGGTCCATCCTGGCTCACTGCGTGGGAGGTTACTCATTCCACCCTACAATCAGTTGCCATCGCTTACGTCCTGTTTGATTCATAAGAGTTGACTCCCATGAGTCGCTGACTAGGGTTAAGGATTTAAATGGGAGTCAAATTGCTGATGTTCGTTGCTGGAAATCGGGGTCGTCAAAATACTGAGGTCGGTAAAGTGCTACACTCATCCTCTTGCCCATCAATGTTGCAAGTTGTTTGACTAATACGCGGTATGCTGCGAGAGTGTTGCAGAAGTGATCACACTTCGGAGTCTAAGACGTCAATACATAGAGTACCAGCAAACGAAGAGAAGTGAGAGAGGTATAGACCAATTATTCGACGCTGCGACATCCAAATCAGGGACATTCGTACTAGTTCCTAACATTCTACACAGTTCGTTAAACGTTTAGATGAGTGCTCAGGTAATACTCGATAGCATCGAGATTTGAAAGGATTCAAAGAGGAGTGAAAAGATCACGTTCAAAGGAGACAATCACTGCTATGACTCCTATAGACTATTGTATTTCACATCGATTAAATAACGAAACGGAACCCCTTTTTCACTTGTTAAGCCTCACTGGGACTCGCATGCACCCCACATTATTATTATGTGTGCACCCACAATAATATTGTGATTTGCATGCTCATCTCAGCACCTCCTAACTCATGTCAAATGGTTCCTCAAACTCGAGCAGCAAACAAGAACATCACAAAACACGAGTCATGAATGTCTAAGGAAACACCACACTACCAATCACATAACACATGCAAGTAATGAATTCATACTATTGTGCTAAACGTGCAATCACATGCAATATCATATGTAAGTGTTCACTAGTTATGCTGTGCAATGAGTATATAAGAGACGAACCTTGCAGTCTGGAGCTGAGTGTCATGGTCGTATTCAGAACTTGTTCGGTTATAGTCTGGTTTTATAAAAACGTTTTAAAACCAAGTTCACTATAACCAGTGGCTCTGATACCAAACTGTAACACCCCCAAAATACCACATGCGGGAACTCCGCGAGGCGTGTTACTCATCAGAGTTCGAGCCACCAATCACATTGAACCAATGATAAATATTTAAATAAAACATGTCATGAATTACCAATAGAAAATATCAAACATAGGGTTACTCCCAAAGAGTTGTGTAGCGGAAGCATATAGTAAATCGTTTAACAATTGTTTCATAGTAAATGTTCAAAACCAACGTTTCACTTATAAGTTAATCCAAGAGCCTCGATCCATGACCACTCCAGCACTCCCAGATAGCAAGTCCACGTCACGAATTCTAGCGACCTGCAAGCATGCAGACAAGTGTGTCAGACGACGCTGGTGAGTTCAAGGTTTTGTTAACGTGTGTAGTTACCAGATATCTGTTAAGTCAACTCATCGTTTCATTTTGAAATTGTTATTATCGTAGGAGAGTCTTATATATTGGAAGTGTGTCCAATATATACCATGGGAGTGTGCCCAACATAACCTGGGAGTGTGCCCGTTATAACCTGGGAGTGTGCCCAACCCCAATGCCCCTAACCAAGCATTGGTAATGATGTCCCAAAACCACTGAGACGCATGCTTAGGGAAGTGCAATGAACTCACCTTTGGTTTGCTCGGTAAGATTAGTTACCCGTTCCCAGTTGATCAACCAAACCCTATCGTGGTTACCGAAAACGGTCAGTTTCTTATACACGTAAATCTCGTATTCTCTTCGCATGTTATCCAAGTAGTGAACAAGTATAGCACATATTATCAGACAAGTATATCAAGTATCTGGGCCATATGTTTATTTACATTACAAGTTCATATCTCACAATAGCATATACTAACAGTTCGGTTCTCATACAAGTATGCGTGCAAGTTCACAAAATACACAATGAGCAATTTGGGTCACAAGTAATTTCATAACACAAGCATACTAGGCTAACAATATCCTGTCAGCCCATTACGGCTTTCATGGCAGTGTGCGGCCCATCACGAAGTCACAGCCCAAGGTAGACATGAGACCCAATGTTTAATGAAGTGCAACTTGGGCTTTAGCCGCTCAACTTAACAAACTCTTTATTACTCATGCTATAGTGATTCATGCATTCTCATTCAGTACATAATCCAAGTAAGGGTGCGGCTGAACCAGTTTAGTGACCCGTTACGTGATTGTGCGACTATGTATTGAGTGGGTAATCATGCTTCAATGTTTGTGCACATGCAAGTTCAAAGGTGTGTATATGCTAGTGTGTGAAAAGGTTATTTTTATTTATTTGACATGCACCAAGGTAATGCACCAGATGGATTTTAAATACATATGTGTGTGACATACACGTGTGCGACTCAAGGCGGAAGTGTGCAAGATTGTTGCCATATGTCATTATAACCGTCAGTTACAAACCTTTCGAATTTCAAGGACATCAATGATCAATTATTATATCAAACTCATCCATTGTTACATAACACCGAATATCAATTAATTATATTGTCACATGCAAACTGACAACTATATAATTCACTTTACATCAAATATGAGAACCTCCTTGTTGTACCCTAGGCATGTACGGTTGTACATTCGTGAAACCCAGATCCTATATATGATGTCATACCCATGCTTATAAATCAACGGACTCTCATATTCAACAACACTATTCATCATCATTATCCATTCATTAGAGATCATGATTCTAATCCGTAGTCGGTCGTCTATGTGCACCTAATAACATATTTGCAGCATCATATTTGACTGACAAGAACTCCAATCTTCTCAAACAATCAGTTACGTGACATCGCATTACATAAACATCATAACATGTATTAATAGATTCCAGCAATTTGCTAATTGTTATGCACATTAGCCGTGCCTCGGTTGCAAACAAAGCAGTCAAACAACATCAGGTCTATTATCATTATTGTTTACACAATACATGCATATCCGATTAAGGTTTATACATCCATATACATACATAATTCACTGCATCAGATCGCACGATTCGCACATATACCAGATTATCAAATAGAGATCCATATAAACATGGTTCAGTTTACAATTCGCATATATCATGTATAACTTGATCGCTATTAACATCTACCAAGCATAAATATCAAATAGCTTGCGAAAGAAATCACTAACCTAACAATATGATCGGCTGGAATAATGATTCACGAGAAGGGAGGGGTCTGCTATGCCGTCGCACACACAAGGGAAAGAAGTGAAGCTATTAGGGTTTGATTCATCATGTGTTAAATTATACAATATGCATGGAACTAATCCCATACACAATCGGTATAGAGTGGGCCGAGCCCACTTAATTCATGTTTTAGTATACCATATGTTTGGGCCGAGTACACAAGTCAAATGGGTTAGATAATGGGCCAAATGTACAATAAAAGAATGATGGCAGCCCAAGTGTTGTAGCGGTAGGTGCGGCCCAGTCTACTAGACACATTACGAAGCCCACTTACATCCCACGTTAAGCGATACATTAAAAGCACGTTAAGTGTTATAGCGTTAATCAGACTCTCTAAAATGAGAGACGTGTAAAGAAGAAGTATTGAGGGATCAGAAACTGAAAGATACTAATCTGGAAAGTTCGGGTTGTCACAAAGATAACCACGACTTAATCCCTGTAATTATAACCTTTGAAAATAATTGGAGTATTGTAAAACACTTTTGATAAAAGAGAATGACTCACATTGCAGATTTAAACGGGCAGAGTTTAGCCTACTGATTAGCCTTGTAACCTAATTTAAATAACAATGCACACGAACTAGGTCAGTAACTAATACAACATTTACGATAACTCACGAGATTAAAACCCTCACAACGAATTACAAAGTGCAACACTTAAACATCCATCGAATTCACGACGAATGACAAAGTATAGCCCTAATGTGGGCAGCACTTAAACATCCATTGGATAGTTTCAATCGATCGGACATTGAATTGTAGCAGCGATCGAGTTAATACCCTGTATCGTAGCAGCGCCTCCCTATGCTAAATTGTGATTTTGAGCTGTATAACTTCGTTTTTATTCAAAACTTTCGACACCAGTGAACTGCTCGTAACCAACCCTATTTATAGCAGATTTTTGGGTCTGTCGCGGCCCGCGTGAGCCATAAGCCAATCCTTACGCGGCCCGCGAGGGAACCTAGTCTAGGCGTAGGCTTGCTGGGTCACAAGTAGGTGTGCCAGGTGGACAACACATGGCCCGGATGCTTATCCGGTCAAACTTGGAGTTGACGCGACCCGCGTAAGGGCCTTCTGATGTTTTACGCGGCCCGTGAGAGGACCAAAAATCTGTTTTTCTTGATTTTTGATATGGATTAGGGTTTTAGGGGTCCGGGTTTTCACTTATGGTTCGTTTTTTTGGGACATTTTTGAAGGTCCTTACACCCACTCATGGTCCTTGTGTGACCACTTAGAGTGTTGTTGTGTCTCAGTCAATGTGATTTGACACGGTCGAGGTGATTCGACACGGTCAAGGTGATTTGACACGGTCGAGGTGATTTGACACAGTCGAGGTGATTCGACACTAATAATCGTCTACTCGGGTTGAGTACTCCCTATGTCGTCACATATATTAATGTCCTTGCAAAACATTAATTGATCTGTTCATAGACGCTTTACATACCTGTTTTCAAATGAATCTCTCAAATGATTACAAGTTTATTGGAACTCATATAGAATGCATGAACTTGCTCAAATTTTGTTGATGTTTTTAAAATTACATGTATTTCAGGAAACAAGATGGATCTTGGGCGCTGGTATTGCTTTTAAAATGTAAATTTCAAGTTTAGATGTCATCCACTTTTGTTGGTTTGTAACTTAACCGGATGTTATGATTGGTTGAAACTTAAATGACATATGTTTGTAATATTTTAAACTTATGAATGGATGAACATCATTTTAATCATATAGTTGTTTATTATAATCGAATGCAACGAAAACTAATGAAGTCACACGCATACGCTTCCGCAAAAGTCAAGGCGTGACAAGATCATCGTGGGAAACTTTGTTAGCCCAAAATCTTAAGTGAAAGTCGTTTTTAGGTGTCGAAAAGTTAGACACGTCAAAGTGATTTCCGTTTTATTTTGCACGGTCCGAAAGAAGTGGTTGTTACCGGAAAACCGGCCACTGAATTGACTCCAAAGGTTTACAGTAGCGTCATAACCCACTAGTTTAAACATCCGACGGTTGTAATTGTGAAACTAGTTCAAGAGTTAGGATTTTTACAGATCAAATCGTAGCTGTTCTGATTCTGTAACAAAAAAACATGGTCTCAAACAGTGGCGAAGCTTGACCCTAATGACCGGGGGTTCGAAAACGTATATACCCAAAAATTTCTATAGAACCGGGGGGTCGAAAATGTATATACCCAAAAATTTCTATACGAAAACTACATATATAACACTACTGAGCGAAAAGTTCGGGCGCCCCCTCCCGCCCCTTCTATACTTCGCCCATGGTCTCAAAGATTAGGCTGTTCCCGAAGATCTGATCGTTAGATTGCCTTGATAATTGAACTTTAGCTTTATGATACATAGATGTTTATTCACACTAGAGGAATTTATGATCAGATGTAGATATATTTGTTTTTTTTTTAATCTGGTCAGGTTGTAACAGAAAAGGGTTTGAAAACAGGAAACAGAATGTGTTGCTTGGCTGCTCAAACACCTTTATACGATGGTTTCATTTATAGAGAATCCTTCCCCTGACAAAAACGAACCTAGTGGTAGTAGTGGATTATTTTGCATGTCATGTCTCGTGTAGAATCATCCTACAGGCAAAGGTAAGTGGTTCTAACACCACACTTGTATAAATGAGGACTTACGTTTCATGTCAAGTTTTACTTTGTGTGTACTTTAGACCTTTTGATGAGATATTTATTATTTGATGATATTGTATGATATTAAAATATGATTGAGAGATTATAATCTCTGATGAATTATACATTATAAAGTTTATAATAAGATTTAAAGTAAACTTCCGTTTTGCTTCCTGTTGTTTGGTCACTTTAACGGTTTTGCCCCAAATCTTTAAAAATAGTCATTTTCCTCCAATAGTTTGCTATGGTTTTTCCATTGTGCTCCTTGCGAGGAGCAAAATGAAACAACAGACAATTTGGATGGAGTTAGAGGCGGAAAGCAAAATGAAAAAAACCATAACAAACTATTGGAGGAAAATGATTATTTTTAAAGGTTCCGTGTCGGTATTTGCATGAACATATAAATATTTTGGTCTCTATCATTTATTATTGTTGATTCCTAAGAATTGAAAAGATCAAGTTTATAGAGTTTGTAGTTGGTAACCTATATAAAAAGTACATATTATGGTTACAATGATCCGTGTCATGTAATAAGGATTATGTGAACATGGTCGGTTTATGATTAAGATTATAGTTAGCGTTTGTGACAAATAGATTTGAAAACTTGAAGATTTAGTATTTGAAACGGTTCAAAATGATTTGATGGATGCCTTGTTACTAAAGACATCCCTAGTTTTAAATTACAATATTGTTTCTACACATATATAATGTAGAATAATAGCATGGATTACACCGGATTTCTACAAAACAATTAAAATTAAAGTATGGTGCAGATTGGGAGCTGGTGTATAGCCTATGTTGGGCTTTATTTGATTTTTTATAAATATTTTTGTTTCGAATTTAGTTTGATGTATCTTTGTATTATACATTCGTGGGTGTTATTAGTACTAAATTATAAAATTGTTATCTTTAGGTGCTCATGATAAAAAGTGCAAGGATTAAGGACCGGGACATAAGACATATCACACTTCCTCACTTATGGAGCAATGTAGTATATGACTTCGCGTCGAAAGGTTTAACCACCATATAGACGAAAACCGTATATTTTCACTAGTAGAGGATTTCAAATGTCTAAAAGATATTAAGTGACAAGGGTTAAATGAATTTACAAGAATATTGTATAATAAGGGATTTAAAGGTTGTTCATAAGGTCGTACATGACAACAGATTTAAGATTTAATGTTGACACAAGATTTCTATGTGATAAAGAATTTAAGGAAAAGCACAAGGATGAATATTAGTGAAGATAAAAGTTGTAGTGAGTCCACTAGTAAATAAAGACCCATTCGATTACAAATTATATAAAAAATGTTGATATGAGATTCAATTAAAAAAGCTATTAATTATAGCTGCTTATGTGTTGAGAAACTATATTAGATTTGAGGAGATGACTCTGACATAACTTCATGGCAAACTCCTCACTTGGTATAAAAAGATCTCACCTGTTAGAGATCTATCTTATCACTTCACAAATATTCTCTTTTGTATGAACAAATCTATGAGTGATCAGGCTGAATTGGAGATTGTAGAATCATTCTATAAAACGTTTTGTAATCATTTGATTTTATTGACAAACAATTGTTGATATATCCTCCTACTTGTGAATTTATTATATGTTTGCAATCATAATTGCATGTTTTGACTTGAACTAATTGACAAGTATCAAACTCAGATCCTAACAAACGTTTAAAAATAAAAAATCAAATTTTATATTCCAAAGTACTTCTCTAAAAATGATTTTTTTAAGTTGCTTTCAAACTCAAATGTGCTAGTAGCTTCTCCTATTTAATCTTAGCTCAACCGTCTATGACATGTTTATTTAATGAGTTAGCCATGTAAATCCTCAATACGACATGTTTATTAAATGGGTTAAATTGTCCAACTCAAAATCTGGTTATTTTCATGACATGTTCGAGTCATATCAGTATATCTCACCCTTTATACAATTAATTAGGAAACAACTAGTTTGATAGCACAATTAAAAACTTAAGGATATTCTTATGTGTTAAAACTTTTGGTTTGTGAAATTGTGATTCTTTGTATTGTTGCCCTAGGAATGACATGAATAACCTGAATCCATCAAAGAAAACTGAAGACCGGTACATTCAAGTTAGATACCATGTGTAGAAAATGATTTGATAATCGGATACGAAACCAAAAGTATCAAAACTCGTCTCAAACTTGGCCCATTATTATCACTACCGTCCATCTAAGGGTGATAGGTATGTTCTACTAACTTCTTCTCAAGCAACTGGTCTCCTCATATGGGTTTAATAGAGACGAACCATTCTTTAATCGTAAGTCGTGACCCACAACAGATTTGCTTCATGGGCTACGACATGCTTAATAAAGCCCAACATAACAAGGGTAGTCAACACTTAACATTTAATTTTGGGAGAACTACATATCATTACCAGTTTTTTTTTTAACGGTGAACTTCATGTATAAGGTTATCACATTCTTCAAATCGGAGAGTCTCGTATTGCCCCACTTTGGCCAGACTATGTTGTCTTAACTGGGCCCACGTTGGCTTCAAAGTTTAGCTTTTTTTGGGCGTTCCCCCTGAAAACCATATCGTCGGCTGCCACCTGACAGTCGTTGTGCCACCACAAGAGCATAACTCTCTGGCGTAACACACGGTGGGACGAAAACCCAATTAGGCTCGGGAATCGAACTGACAACTTCACACAAGGCCTAGTCCAAATCCTTCGTTGTCTTTATCCACTCCAATATGATACAAGTGGGAATTGAACTTGAGTTTCCCTTGAAAAACCCAAACCTCCTACCACTAGACCACAAGTGAGGGGATTCCATTAGTAGATTAGTAACAAGTATAATACATTGAGTTTATAAATGATTCATATTCAGATAAAAAAAGTTTTTAACATGATAGTTCTAAACACTTATTCTAGGTTCGTTAATTTAGTTGGTTAATAAAAACTTGAAAATTAAAGTCGTAACCATTGAATTAACATTTTATCTCATATTTAACTTTTAATTGTTACGTATTCATTGATTATAATATGAATTTTAAAATATTGTAAGAATTCAAATGTAGTTTGAAAATCCAGTTTAGAGTATAACAATATTTTCAAAGAATGTTTATATTAGTTTGTAACTTTGATATTTAAATGACTATACTAATATTTTAATTGAATTCTAATTCCGGTAGTTACCTCATAAACTAGTAACATTCCTCGCGCGTTGCGGCGGGTCTACGGTTAGTATCGGTTCAATTTATAACAAGACCGGTATGGTATTAGCAGTCGGTATAGTAACCAAAAGATACAACCAAAAAATAAAGGTGATGATATGACCAAAATGATGTTGACACGTGTTTTACAATGGTCGAAAACCATAAAAACGAATAGTGGTTCCAATAATAATGATACCAGTACCAATGTTTTACCCCTTCGATTCAAACAAAACTTACATTGAAATATAGATAAAATAAGCATGTCGCAACACTATTTTCTAAATTTTATTAGGCATTACTTATATTATTAAAATAATGTAAAGAATAAACGATGTCGACATATAATAAAAATACTTAATGATATACACTAAAATATACATATTTTTATATAAATATTCCTACAGTTTTAAGTACCTCTAGTGTTGTTTTATTATATTATACGCAAAATTGGTTCATATTTAATATTTGATGATTTTAAAAGATACAAATTATATATTAAAATATATATTAACAAAATGTAGGTAGTGTTATAGTATTATGTGATAATAGATTTATAATTATCTATCTATACTATATAATAAAAGAGACCATGTTAGGGACACATGGCGCTTTATGAGTCGGTCTTATTTAATTAATTTTCTAAATATTTATTATGAAAAGTCAATTATTGATAATATTAAATTTAAAATTTGTAGAAATGATTTTAATGATAAAGACAAAGATATCTGATAATACCATTATCCCGTTTTACACTCCAATGAAATAATAATATTAAATCATAATATCCAGCTTATCTCTTATATATTTAATATTTTTTACTAAAATATTTCCTTTTTTTTCTGCTGATTATCCAACATTAGGTAATACGTAAGTTTCTAACCTAATAATAACTAAAAAAACAAAGTAAAATGTTATAAACCATGTAATACACAACTCTCTAACCTAATAAAAAATAAAGTGAGATGTTACAATAAGTAAATAGTACCTCAAAGTTCATTTTGTTAGAAAACACATGTTGATGACTAAATGTGGCAATGGATAACATTATTCATGTAAGACGTGTTTATTCAAATCGTGCAATACACGAGTTTTTAAAAGATGTAACTGTTTTGTTACTTATTATATAAAATTATATTTATTCAACCCGTGTAATACACGGGGTTCTAACCTAATTATTACATATAACATGGTGAATTAAATGAGATGTCTTATAAAAGAACTCTAAAAAAACCCAATATATTTGTGGCAGGTTTTTTTTTTGAACGGCAAAACACTATTTATATATATAAATAGAGCCAGCAAGAAGCTGAAAAACAAGGAACAAGAGAACAAAAGAAAACAAACAAGCAAAAACAAACAAAAGACATTACACTAAGTCCGCAACGTTAAACTCCACCCAGTTTTCCCAGACCGGATTGGGAAGATTGGATCGGTGCGTCACCCAAAGGAAGGCATCTTCTTTGATTAAATCCATTAATCTTCGAGTTGAGATGAATCGCCCCTCGAAAACCTTAAGATTCGTGACGTGCCAAATCCGCCAAACCGTAGCCAAAATGACCAAATGAACAATCCTCTGCCATTTAGCCGAACCAGTGTTGTCCGAGAGATCTTTTTACACCTCCTTTAGGCTTGTCGCAGTCAATGGGGGGGGGGGGATACATAACCAAACTGCAACCTGCCACCAGATACTATGAGCCTAGATGCAATTGACAAAAACATGATCTACATCTTCGATACCATAACCACATCTCTCGCAAAGCATGTTATGCATTAAGATACCCCTTTTTGCCAGACAAGATTTTGCCGCCACTTTGTCTTTCAAGGCCCTCCACAATAAATAGTTATGTTTCAGCGGAGTCCATGAGTTCCATTTAAATTGGTCATCCAGCTCGCCTAAATTGTCTGCAGCCGCAACATCCATCCGAACCCCTTTCACGGAGAAGTTAACTCCTTCATTATTATCCCAGCTCCATTTATCCATCCTGTTAGCCGCAATATTAGAAGTGCGAATGAGGTCCGTGAGACGGGCCAGCTGGTCCCATTCCATGCCAGTGGATGGGCCTCTCAACCAAGCCCATTGCCAAAAGCCGGTCGAACCCACCTTAACCAGATGATCATGCACCATTCCATCTTTATCCTTTGCAAGCTTGAAGAGATCCAGAAAACTCTCCCACAGAGGAATATTATGGATCCATCTATCTTTCCAAAATCGCACTTTTCCCCATTCCCAACATTCACTTTAGGCTTCTGATTAATGTCTATCCCGCACTTGGAAAGGGTACCGTCCACCGTCGAGATATCCTTCCAGGCCCCTGGAATCGATTTTTTAGCCGGGATCAACTTAGAGTCCAATTTATTTTTATGAACCGCTTGGATGACGGCTGCCCACAGTTGTGTCGGATCATCTTTATACCTCCACCACCATTTGGACATCATAGCAATATTATATTCCGACATGTTTCCGATTCCGAGCCCCCTTTTTTTCTTGGATTTTAACATGACGTTCCATTTTACCCACCTCATTTTACTAGAATTACCTCTTTTGCCCCAGACAAAATCCCTCCTGATCCCTTCGATTTTTCTGATGACGCATTTGGGGGCCGAGAAGAGCGACAGGAAGTACGAAGGGATACTACCCAGGACAGCTTTGGCTAGGGTGATGCGGGCTGCAAAGGACAGCGAACTCGCCTTCCAGGTAGAAAGTTTTTTCTTAACTTTTTCTATCATATTGCTCCAGTTTTTTGCAAGCTTCATGTTGGCGCCTATCGGGATGCCGAGATAGTTGAAAGGGAGAAGACCAGCCTCACAGTTGAGTTTTTTTGCCATACCTTTCACCTGCTCATAATTGACACCAATACCATTAAGACTACATTTGTTGTAGTTGACCTTTAAGCCAGTCACAAGATACAAAACCCGAAGAAACCAATTAATACTAGCTATATTATGCTCCGACCAATTTCCAATAAAAATGACATCGTCCGCGAAACACAGATGTGTGATTGTAGGGCCATCATTCGGGAGGTCAAGACCATGAAAAAGGCCCAAAGCAGCTGCCTTTTTTAGGAAGAGATTGAAAACTTCCATGACAATGATGAATAAGAAAGGTGACATCGGGTCCCCTTGCCTAAGACCCCTTTTAAAGGCGAACTCACCGGTAGGCGAACCATTTACCAGAACCGAGCCCCTACTAGAACTAAGACAACCACTTATCCAAGTAACCCACTTCGACGGGAAATTCATGCAAGAGAGCACCTTCAACAGACACTTCCAGTTTACCAAATCATATGCTTTTTGGAAATCGACTTTGAAAATCATAACTTCCCGCTTAGTTTTCCTAGCCCACGCCACCACCTCGCTAACGATTAAAGCACTATCGAGAATGTTTCTACCCGTAATGAACGCGGACTGAGTAGGGGAGATAAGATCGTTCATACACGGCTTCAATCTCAAGGCCAAGACTTTAGCTATAATTTTATACACTGAGCTTACGAGCGAAATTGGTCTGAAATCACTAAGGTTTTGGCAATCCGGAACCTTAGGGATCAAAGCAATAAAAGTCGCATTACACCCAAAGCTTATCTTTCCGGTCTCATGAAAATCCGACATCACTTGCATAAGAGCCGGTTTAAGATACTGCCAATATTTTTTGAAGAAACGTAGAGTGAACCCATCCGGGCCTGGGGCTTTACCCCCATTGCACCCCCGTATCGCCTCCCAAACCTCGCCTTCAGAAAAAGGTTCCGTGAGAGTTGAAGCGACCGAATCGTCAATCTTAGGCAGATCAGACCCGTCGAAGCAAGGTCTTCTCCGAATTGGCTCCGCGAAATGCTTTCTGAACCACTTCCTAATCTCCTCCATAAGTAAGCCGGGTTCATCAACCAAAATCCCATTGAAAAATAGACCGTTAATCCGGTTTATAGCTTTACGGTGGTTAATCCAACTATGAAAAAAGGAGGTGTTCTCATCCCCATCCTTAATCCAGTTGACCCGAGCCTTTTGTTGGAGGTCACGACACTTTTTTCTTTCAATAGCCACCATCTTGTTCCTGCACTCCACCCTTAGATTCTTCTCCTCCTTACTAAGGTCGCTGACCTCAGCCTTTTGTTCGAGCAGCGTGGCGATATTGGACAACTTGATAACCTCCTCGTCTTCTTTAGCTTTCTCAACTGCTCTCCACCTTTTCAGGCTGCCTTTGACCCTTTTAAGGAAATCCGCAAAATAAAGATCAGCCTTCTGTCCCGCTGGAGCCACCCCCATGCTATTAATCACAAAACCTTCGACTTCCTTACATTCAAGCCAGCTATTGAAAAATTTAAAAGGTTTCGGGCCGAAATCAAGACTATCACTGCAAAGCAGCACCGGGCAGTGATCAGACAATTCACGCTTTAATACTTCCACCTTCGCATTGGGCCAACAATCCATCACTTTCTGGCACACTAAAATTCTATCAAGTTTGCTCATTTTTATCTCCTCATTGCTGGAAATATACGTGAATTTACTCCCAATCATCCCATACTCTAGCAAACCCATTCGGTGAATAGAGTCGTTGAAAATTGCCGCCGCATTTTTGTCAAAAGAAGAGTTTAGCCTATCAGAAGGACACCTGACCTCATTAAAGTCACCAGCCACCAAACACAGCCCTTCGAGCTGGGCTCTGACCTCTTCCAAAGTTCCCCAGAAACGGGATCTCTCCCCGGTATCATTAGGGGCATATATATTCAACAAATTAACTCTTTCCTCTACCCCACCCAAAAAACCAGAGACAACTATGTACCTGTGACCTTTTAGAATCTTATCCGCCTTGAACTGGTCAGGGTCCCAAATAGATGCCAGGCCACCGGATCTGCCAATAGCATCCACCGACACAGCCGACAAGGGGGACCGATCCCAGAAACTGCTCCAGAAAACCTCCGGGATACCTGCTTGATGGGTTTCGTGCAGAGCCAAAAACCAAAACTTAAAATCCTTCTTTAAACGCTTGACCCAGGATGATTTCTCCGGACCAACAACCCCCCGAATATTTAATGTCATAAGATTCATTTAGCAGAAGAGAGAGCCCTTTCCCCTTTGACAAGTTTCCTAACCTGATTATCGAAGCCCTCCATGTCGATACCCAGGCAGTTTCCGTAATCCATGGTATCGCTGACCTCTTGTTCGAAACAAACCTCTTCATCAGATTCACCTCCATCTTCCTCCTCGACATCAACCTCTGCATCAAACATAGCGGCCGAATTCCTGAAGAATTTGTTCCTCCTGTGTTCCTCCGCATTTTGGATGATGATATCTTCGAGGTTGAAGGGATCTGATCCAACAGGGGAGGCATCAATACTGGGCTCATATGTGCAGATGACGGATTTTAATCTGTTAACAGTTGTAGATGGGTCCTGAAAAGGAAGTGGGCTTTCACCACTAGGGCCCACGGGGGAAGAGTTATCTAACTCAGGCCCATTTGAGACAGGAGCTTTAACATAGACTGGATCCCTCCCCAAAAAAACCAAAATCATTAATTCCGCCGTCTTGTTTGTCTGGGGAATAGTTATCATGGGTACGCAGACTCCCCATGCAAGACCTTTCCCCTTCCTCCTCCCATGCATCGACGATTGGAGACCGAGCACCCACCGTTTCGTCTTCCTTTCTCTGATTAGTTTCTTCTCCCCGATCCGGCATGACGACCTTAGATTTGATTACCGGAGAGACACACCGGAACCCCAGTAATTCGAATCCAAGCAATACGCTGACACTTATTGAAGTTCCCATCCCAAACCTCCATCTTAGAGAACCAGGTAGACCATTTGTCCTTAGAACCTTCGAGGAAAACCTGAGCTTCATCACTGTTAGGAAAGATGAACATCACACTTAACCCACCTACATACTTCACTGCCACATCCTCAAGGTTTAATGCCTCCATGCAATCCTTTATACGATCCAGATATTCCATCTCTTTCGCTTCCCCGACCAGGGATTTGAAAACCCAGTTTTTCCTTGCTTCCGTATTCATAGGAGGAAGGAGCACGTTTTGTTTAATTAAATTATCGCGGCTACCACTGACAACGGTGCTATAAGACCGGCTATTTCCAAGAGGTAAATTTCCAGCTTCCTCCCCCGTCTTCCTCTGACCAGAGCTACCCTGAACCGATAGTCTGCAGAACACGGACTCCCTTTCCTTCACAGTTTTTACGTTTGCCTTGCTACCGTCTCTGTTGAACTTAGCGGGCTTCACACCAACAATAGCATCGTCAATCTTAATATTTTTCAGGTTTTATGCCCAACTAACAGGGCACTCGATGTCCGAGAACCTTAGAAAACCGAACTTGTTGCCGGAGCCTTCTCTTTTGAAGGGAACAAAAGCGTCTTCAAAATTATCAAATTGTTGAAAGGCCTCCCAAAGTTTCTGAGTGGTGCAACCGTCCGGGAGGTTAGAGACATAAAAAGAAGTAGCCCTTCTCAGCCTTTCCTCCCTGTTCCAGAATTTACGTTCTCTTTTAGCCCCACTCTTACTCACATACCTCTGCCAAGGCCCCTCCTGATGACAGTCGCCGTTCCTCAAACTCCTAAGGGCCTCATCTTTCCTTTGTCTTTGCTCCTGGGAAATCACCGGAATATGGATCCGTACTCCGGCAGCCTTCTTGTGGTTTCTCCCTAAACTTGACATCAAACAGGAAAAAGGCAACACAATCTAGCCGACGAATGGAATCGAAGGAATAAAAAGATAGGGAGAAAGGTTACGTCAGAAGCACTACCAGTAAGTGGTTCAAGTCAAACCTCGCACACTATCCCGAGTTCCCCTCTTCGTCGAGCCAACTAGCAATGATGTCCCCGGTAGAAAAAAGAAGAACTGAAGACGAGACCAATCCCGGATGGCGAATGGAAGGATTGAAGGTCAGGTTAGAGCGAAAGGTCAAGCCGGAAAACAGCGACCTCGATCGCTAACCCGAGTATTCTCTACTTCGTCGAGCCTCCGACGACGGTCGGGATACTGAAGCATTTTTAGAGAGAGAGGGAAAACCAATTGCAAATATCAAAACTTGTTTTAGTTTTATCTCACGCTTTGTGGCAGGTTACTTCGAGAGTAATTAGCAAAAGAAATTAAGTGGGCCTTTAACAAAAGTTGGAGGTCGTTTGAAATTAAATGAAAGGGCATAAGAATTACCAAAATGTCCCTCAAAATCTAGCTTTATTACGACAACATATCACCGCTATTTGTTGTTTTGTGACTTTGGGCCGTTTGGAGTAAATTAGAACATTAATTTGGATGAAAGTAAGTGGGCCATAAAAAGCATTAAAGCTCAGCAGATCTTGAACGTGGAGTTGGGCCGATGATACATATATCACGCACGAAGACAAAAAAAAAAAGAACTGACACAAAGCAGGAGAAGATCTAAAGGGGCGATTTTTGGAGGAAGCAGTGGGTGTCAAGTTTCAAAGTTAGAGACGAGGAGTCGGGTTCAGTTAGCAACTAGTTAGTTTCGTTCTCGAATAACTTTGTTTTTTTCAGATTTGATATTATGGATTGCATATTGTTTCAGACTTGTTTTATGTTATTAATTATGGTTCTTGGCTAGACTTTTATTCTACCCGGGTTTGTGATGAATACTTATTGATAATCGGTAATTTATTGATTGTTTAATATTAAAGTAAAAGACCTAATTATATTTGACTAGATGTATATGCATGCTTAACTTTGATTTATTATCATTCAAATGTTCCTCATGTGTCTTTGTGAATGTCTTTCATGTATAGATGCGTGTTAGGTTACCTACTTTGTGTTCGTAACTAGTTTATGGTTTATGGTGCACGTATCCCATAGGAACTTTGTTTGGTGATTTAGAGGAGTTTAGTGTTCTACCTATTCTTGAGTCCGGAAGGAGATAGATAGTTAGGTTTGTCTTTGGTACTAGGTATTTATGTGCAGTGAGACCGGGAGGAGATCTGTCTAAGTGGCCTAATATTATTTGTTTCCCTAAGTCTTGTCAAGTGTTTTTAGGTTACCCTGTGCACTCTAGGGTGTATTGTGATTAGTGAGACCGAGAGGAGATCTAGTCTTTGGGTACTTTAGTATTGTTGGAGAGACCGGGAGGTGATCCAACCCATACCAGTGAGCTTTATTTGACCTTTAGGACCTTAGGACAAGTTGATGAGACCGGGAGGACATTCAACTTATCTTTAGTCTTAGAGTGTCATATTATTAGAACTTGGTTCCATCATAGTTACCATTGCTGAGAGAAAACCGAGAGTCACAGATAGGATTCCAAACCTAGTAGTACTTTCTCATCCTTGATTTCACCTTAGTAGCCTTCAGCCTACGTCTAGATAGTATAGTTCATCTTAGTTAATTCCTTTAGTTTAATTAGTTAAAACCCCAAAATCCAATCAAATCAAATAAACCACTTAAGTAATTAGTTAGTGTCTCGTGGATTCGATACTCGGACTTCATTAGGCTTTACTACGTACGATAGGTACACTTGCCTGTCAGTGGTCTAGCATTTAGAGAGTCTTAATTTATAAATTTAAAACTAGGGTGTCAATATTAGGTTAGCTTTTACAGACCGCATTCAGCACATCACTAAATATAGATAAAAAATAAACATGTCGTAACTGCATACTCAGAAAATTTATAAAACATCATTTCATAAAAGTTATAATAGAAAAACAACATATGTTTAACTAAAATAACAAAATAATCAAAAGGAAGAAAAAATATAATAACAAACATAAATTTGTTTACTGACCACCTTCTTTTTATAGTTATAAATAATAATAATAATAATAATAATAATAATATTTTATGATATAACAAGAATTAACACAAGATTAGTGCTAAAACTTTAAGAACTTTAGAAATGTTATAAGAGAAAGAAGAAGAGAATTGTATAACTTATGAAAGTGTATACATGAGGTGCATTTTCTCTTCTACCTTGAGCTAGTATTTATACTACAAAAAGATTAACTATTTGGTAGACAATGTTAACTATTTGGTAAACAAGATTAACTATTTAGTAGACAAATCTATCCATAAGTTTGACAAAAAGTTCATCCACTTGCTTGGTAAATCTAGAGGTAAATCTTGATCTTCATGGTAAACATTTTATAATATTCATAACACTCCCCCTTGGATGACACTTTGCAAACTTCGAGGTCTTTAAGTACTGCCTTATTAAAAACCTTGCTAAAGAAAAACCCAGTGGGAAAAAAACCTTAGCTAAGGGAAAAAGACTGCAGTCTATAGCTCCCCCTCAAGTTTGCAATTTGTAAGGAATCACATTCTCCGTACATAACGCATGCCAATGTCATGAATATGTTTCCTGAAAGTTGTTGTAGGTAGTGCTTTTGTGAAAAGATCGGCTGAATTGTTGCTGGATCGGACATATCTCATCTCGACCTGATTGTCTTCAATAAGGTCCCGAGTATATGCAAAGAATCTTGGTGGTATATGTTTTGTTCTGTCACTTTTGATATACCTTTCTTGCCAACAAGTTCACTGCAAAAGAAATGTCAGGTCTCGTAAAATTCGTAAGATACATAAGTGCTCCAATTGCACTAAGGTATGGTACTTCTAGACCAAGAACTTCTTCGTTGTCTCACAAGGACGAATTGGATCATTTTCGACATTAAGTGATCTAACGACCATTGGAGTGCTTAAAGGATTTGCCTTACCCATATTGAAACGTTTCAATAGCTTTTCAGTATAATTCGTTTGATGCACAAGTATTCCATTGCTCATATGTTCAATTTGTAAACCAAGACAATATTTGGTTTTTCCAAGGTCTTTCATTTCAAATTCTTTCCTTAAAAGAATAATTGCTTCATGAATTTCTTTTTGCGTCCCAATTATATTTAGGTCATCAACATATACAGCTATGATCACATATCCTGATGTTGTCTTCTTAATAAAGACACATGGACAGATAAGATTATTTGTTTAATCTTTACTTGTCAAATACTCGCTCAAATGATTGTACCACATCCTTCCAGATTGTTTCAACCCATATAAAGATCTTTGTAATTTGATCGAATACATTTCTTTGGGTTTTGAACTTAACGCTTCAGGGAGTTTAAATCCTTCAGGAACTTTCATATAGATGTCACTATCAAGTGATCCATCAAGTAAGCTGTAACGACATCCATAAGACGCATTTTCTAACTTTTTAGAAACTGCTAAGCTGATTAAGTATCTAAAGGTTATTGCATCCATAACAGGAGAATATGTTTCTTCATAGTCAATCCCTGGCCTTTGTGAAAAACCTTGAGCTACAAGTCTTGCTTTATATCTTGTAACCTCATTTTTCTCATCTCGTTTTCGTACAAAAACCCATTTATACCCTACAACTTTTATAAACTTAGGTGTAATAACAATAGACCCAAAAACCTTTCGTTTGTTAAGTGAATCTAATTCAGCTTGCATAGCGCCTTTCCATTTATCCCAGTCAAGTCTATTTTGACAATCATTAACAGATTTTGGTTCAGGATCATCATCTCCACACATGATGTCACTTGCTATAGAATAAGAAAATATCTCATCAACATTTTCCATTTCATATTGGTTCCATATGACATGTGTATGACCATAGTTGATTGATATCTCTTTGTTAGCATCATCAACATCTTCCTCATGAGAGGTTTCGGTATTTAGTGTTTTATCAAGATCATTCTCTTTGTGGTCAACTTCCTTTACAAGTGCTTTTCTTTTTCGAGGATTCTTATCATTTGAACCGATTGACCTTCCATGTTTCAAACGTTTTTTGAGATTCATGAGCTATCTTATTATCTATTACCTTACTTGGGATCTCAACTCGAGCTGGAGCATTAGCAGCTGGTATATGAGATTTAGTAACTCTGTTTGTATCAGTAAAAGCATCAGGCAATTGATTTGCAATGTCTTGCAAGTGTATTATCTTTTGAACCTCTGTCTCACATTGTTTTGTTCTTGGATCAAGATGAGACAATGAAGGCACACACCATGAGACATCATTTTCTCGTCTTTTATTTTCTCCCCCTAATGCTAGGAACCTTGTCTTCACTACTAGAAAAGTGGTCATTTTGCTACGGAAATTTCCTACGCAAAAAAATGCGTCACAAATTCTGGCTCATTTACTACGCATTTCCTACGGAAAAAAGACCTTGATTTTTTTGGGCAATTTGTGACACAATAGTGACAAATATACTAATTCTAAGTATTGTGTCAGAAATGCGTAGCAACTTGCTACGCATTTCCGACGGAAACAATATTTATTTGTTGGAATTAGATTTATATGTTAAATTCATTTAAATATTAATTGTTGTGTCAGAAATGCGTAGCAACTTGCTACGCATTTATGATGAATTATTTATTATTATACTTAGATTATATTTTAATGTTTAATCCACATTATTATTAATTATTGCGTAGGAAATGTGTAGCAACTTGTTACGCATTTGTGATAGAAAATTTATTGTGTAGGAAATGTGTAGCAACTTGCTACGCATTTGTGATGGAAAATTTATTACCATATTGTGTAGGAAATGTGTAGCAACTATCTACGCATTTGTGATGGAAAATTTATTGTGTAGGAAATGTGTAGGGTTTAGATGTGCAATGGACCGTTGGATTGAAAATTAGGTGAGCAATGGACCGTAGGATGGTGATCCGTGTGAAGTTTAACTAAAGCTTTTGATTGGCTCAATTAGGTGAGCATGGAATCTATTACTTGTATTATTATTAACTAGTTAATTAATGAAAAAATATTATTATTATTAATATGGTGGCCCATAAATTATATCAACTCGTCCATTTTCGACGCCGCCCCGGACGACGTTTGGTAAGAGCCGCCCGCTTATGGGAACGGCAAACGCCTCCTCGTCAAAATTCGGGTCGTCGTTTATGTCTATGTGACAACGAGCGGTGGAGCCTCCCGCACTATAACTTCTGGACTCAGAAGTTTTACTCTGTTTGGCGGTTGCGACCTCGTTCGAAATCGGCTTCCATTTGTTTTCTTTCTTTAAAATGTTCCATGCTCGGAGGTGTGGGAAAGGAGTTGTATGCTTATCGTCCCATTTGGCCAAAACAAGGTTGAGAATTTGCTCCTCATTACTCCCACTAGGAGGATTAGTACGATATTGGTTATAAATACCGCTAAAGTTGTTGATGACCTTGCTCATCTTACGCCACTTGCTAGAGACCGAATCGACATCACGCATCGGGCCTTGCTCCTAAATATTAAAAAAAAATTGACTTAGTAAAATAAAAATTATATCTTTTTAGATTTAAATTAAAAAAGATAAAGTTTGGTTCATATCGACAATCAGGCAAGTTGAGGACTTAACCCACGCGATTGCTAGCGCCTCCTCCTCTAACTTTGTCCAAGGTCTCGCCTTTGTTTTCGAAGCGCCTTTGGTTTCAACCGCCTTCCCCGTGTGTTTTTTTTTTGCTTGAGATTTTCAGGTGACGATTTGGGGATGACTTCTTCATCATCGTCAAGTCGAACCGGCGGTGTAGGCGGTTGCGATTCGAATTGAGCTTCGGTGATTGTTGGAAACCCGAAAATGTAAATTGCGGAGTTGCCCATGAAGGATCGATATTCGGAGTGTATCCGGGCGTCGTAAAAAAGTTCGGGTTCGGGTTGGGATTGTTTGGGTTGAATGGATTCATGATTTTTTTTTATAAAAAGATGGAGGTTTTTCAAAAAAGTGGCCCCGTCGCGTGCGTTTTGTGGGAGACGGAGAGGACGGGCTGGACCATAGGGGGGCGGTGTGAGGGTGCGGCGCCGGGTCTCGCCAGGGCAAAGCCGGCCCACATACCGTTTAGTCTAATAGGCCTTGAGCCCGGCCCACTCACAAACCCTACCTATTTAAAGGGCTCAAACCCTAAATCCATTCATGTGAAACAGCCGCATACCATGTCTTCCCCCATTTCTCTGATGATCTCTGCTACATCTCCAAAAAAACCACCACCGCACCCACTGACCACTCTTCCCTCTTCAACTGCAGCTGCTTCCGGTGCTACATGAGTTAATGGGTCCGCTGGGATTCCTCACCTAACCGCCACCTTATCCACCAAATCATTGATGCTTTTGAAGATGGACTTTTTCACAACAACAAAACCAAGAAAGACAGAAAAAAGAAACCTCGTACTACTACTATTACTGCTACAATCAACAGTCAAGGCCAAACAAGGTTGTTTTGCTCAAGCTTTTTGTTTAATTTGGGTTTTTTTTTTTTTTTTTTTGTAAAATATACCCTTTTTTACAGTGTGGAAAATTGGTGCTTTGTTTATTAGTTTTAGTTAAAAGTTAATGTTATTGTTTATTCTTCTTCTCTAGTTCTCTTGGCTATTGTTAATTTGATACATTTGCATCCAATTTAAATGGATTCTGGGTACAAACAAAGAAATATATAAGGAATTATTTATTATATTATGGTTAAATTAAAATCGTATGTTTGTTACAATCGTATGGATAAATTGCTGATTGTGAGGATGATGGCGAATTGTTGTTGTAGATGATGATGAAGATCTGCTGTTATTGAGGGTGATGACGATTTGCTGTTGTTGGTGGTTCGGATACTTCCAGATCGATTCAGGTTTGGTTAAAATAGATGACATCAGCTTCATGATGGTTCGGGTTTTGTTTCGGCTCGGGTCACGGTACGCTGAGATAGTGAAGGCATCACATAAATTTAGAGAAAAGATGATGATAAAACAAGCTTCCGATGAATATGTAATTTTATTTTCTTTATGTTTGTAGATTTTATACATTTTTTTGTTTGTAAATTTGTATAAATTTATGATTAATGTTATTGAATTTGTATAGTTTTTAGTTTTATTTGCTTTTGTATAAAATAAAACTAGAAAAAAAAACATTTTCTTTAAACAAAGCATATTTTTACTGACGGGTTTGTGACACAAAATCCATTGCTGAAAACCTTTTATTTTTTCATTTTATTTATTACAAATTCGTCAGAAATGCGTAGTAAACAAGTAGTAGGAAAATGCGTAGAAAATGTGTAGCAATGGATTTTCGTGACAATTGTGTAGCAAAAATAAAAAATTAAATTTCATGACAATTGTGTAGCAAAAATTAAAAATTAACTTCCGTTAAATGGGTAGGAAAATGCGTAGAAAATGTGTAGCAATTTGTGACAGCCCTTTTCTGTCAGAAATGGGTAGGAAAATGCGTAGAAAATGCGTAAGAAACCAGTTTCCCACGAGTGGTTTTCCTACATACGTATTTTGTCACAAATTCGTAGAAAATCGCCAGTTGTGACGCATTTCCTACGGAAAATGGTGTCAGAAATTTTATTTTTTCTAGTAGTGCTTGTTAAAACGACAGTCATGAAAACGTGCTTTAAATACGTCACCTGTTAAAGGTTCAAGATATCGTATGATGGAGGCTGTTTCATATCCAACATATATTCCCAACCTTCTTTGAGGTCCTATTTTTGTGCGTTGTGGTGGTGCAATAGGAACATACACTGCACACCCAAAAATTTTAAGGTGGGAAATGTCTGTCTCATGGCCAGAAACAAGTTGTAGTGTTTATGATTTGCACTTGGTCTCACACGAATCAGTGATCCAGCATGTAAAATTGCATGACCCCAAACTGACACAGGAAGTTTTGTTCTCATTATTAATGGTCTAGCGATTAGCTGTAAATGTTTGATCAATGATTCAACTAAGCCATTTTGTGTGTGTACATGAGCAACAAGGTGCTCGACAACAATTCCCACAGACATGCAATAATCATTAAAAGCATGTGATGTAAATTCACCAGCATTATCAAGTCTCACCCTTTTAGCAGTGTAATCAGGGAAATGTGCTTGTAGTTTGATAATTTGAGCAAGAAATTTTGCAAAGCAACATTACGAGTTGATAATAAAGAGACACGAGACCATCTGCTGGATGCATCTATCAAGACCATGCAATATCTAAACGGTCCACATGGTGGATGAATTGGTCCACATATATCAACTTGAATTCTTTCAAGAAACATTGGTGATTCCTTGTCAACTTTTAAGGATGAAGGCCTTGTAATTAGTTTTCTAAGTGAACAAGAGGTACATAGAGGCATTTTATCTGATTGGGGGTCTTTTGATATTTTAATGGATGTCCATGTGTGTTTTCAATAATTCTTTTCATCATTGTAGATCCTGGATGGCCTAGTCTGTCATGCCATAAGTTAAATGTCTCAGGATCACAAAAACTTTCTTTTACTGCCATATGTGCTTGAGGCACATTAATGTGTGTATAATGCAAACCAGAGTGGAGCATTGGTAGTTTTTCCAATACATGATCTTTGCTCATGATGTGCAAATATTTTTTTATTATCAACAGTCCTTGACTGAGTATCATATCCATTATGATATATGTTTTTGAAACTCAACAAGTTTCTCGCTGATTTTGGGGAAAATAAAGCATTCTCTATTAAGAGCTTTGTACCATTTGGTAATATTAAATTAGCTTTTCCCACTCCTATTAAGTTTGTAGGACCTGATATTGTATCAACGGTTCCTTTTGTTTGTTTCAACTCATAAAAATATTTCTTAGATTTAAGTATAGTGTGTGTGGCTCCACTATCCGCTATACATATATCTGCATCATTTGTTTGCTCTTGTGCTCCAGTGGTATTCATTTTAATCTTGAAAATATAAAGAGATATAATAATAAGGGTATAACGAAGGCATTATGAATTATTTTTTAATAATAAGTTTATTTATTAGTTGAAAATGTTACATGAAAAGAAAGACTAATGAAACATAATAAAGATAGTTATAATAAAGGAAATTACATAATTGTTGCATATAATTATTATGGTTTAGCAACATTTATTTCAGAGTTCTATGTCATTGGTATAGTCGGCAACATTCAGTTCGACGTTGATATCATTAAAATTATCCACATGGATCACCTCCTTTTCTTTTCTTTTGAGAGAGGCTTGGTAAAGTTCACATAAATGTGAAAGTGTACGACAAGCCTTTGACCAATGATTTGTACTTCCACATCTGAAACAAGAAGTGCCATTGTTTTCGGACCTACCAGCTTCATTCCTTTTGTTATACTGGTTGGAATTGGTATTTTGTGGAGTGTGGTAATTGGGGGTTCTTTGATTTCGACCACGACCACGACCACGACCGCGACCACGTCCACGACTATGGGAATTACCCCGGAAATTATTATTTACTTTGAAGGAATAGTTGCGTGTTGGGATTTTCACATGTTTATCAAAGTGATTTCATCCGTATAAAATCAAAATGCAGCGGAAATAATATTTAAAACATGTTACTTTTAAGATATAAATTTCATTTATATGCAAAATCCCAAAACCCGGATCCATATATGAACATGCATACTATCAAACACAACCATAGGATGTTTAGAAGACTACCTTCTTGGAGTAAAAAAGAAATAAAAGGGATGATGCTTCTTGAACGGTTGCCTTCAAGTGTAGAAGACCTCAAGTTTGTATACCCCAAGCCTTCCAACAAACACATTGAGTTTAGCTAGGATTTGTTACACTTATGATAAAAAACGAAACCCTCCTTGGAAACCCTTTATGACCGAAAATTTTAAGAGTAAAAACAAGTCTTACAAGTTCATCATCTCTTTAATTTTTGTCATACAAAAATATATATAAACTTGAAAGATGTAGCCACCTTTTTCTAACCCAATCAAAAGCCTTCTTACACATGCAAATGCATGAAAGATAATCGGACTACAAAGGTCTCTTGGGAAGACAAGGGGGCGGCCCACCTTTTATATTTAAAAAAAATTCAATTTTCTTTTAAACAATTTAAATCTTATATATATAATTTTATAACTTTTATAAAATTATAACATCACATGTTATAAGACTTATACTACTTTTATTATGTTATTTAACCCATTAAATAAGAAAAATAAATTATTCTCTCAAAATAAATTATCCATATAATTTATTGGTTTCTCAAGTGTAATTATTTAGAAGACCAATTTCTAAATATTATAAGTGTTAATATTTAATTGTTTGATCATATCATAAATAAATATTATAAGTGTTTGTCTAGCTTGTATTTGGGTATGACTCGGCTTGAATCATAACGTACTAGCCACATTAATTTAATATGTGTCTTGGGCATACAGAGTCCAACAATCTCCCACTTGCACAAGATACATAGAAGATTGATGCAAGTAGTAAAAACCACCTAACTATAGTTTACTACCCCTAATACGTATGACTATATGTCCCATTCAATAAGATCATCCCCTTAAAAGTCCCTTACTTGAACATGATTTAGGTGAATCTATCATTTATCATTTCGTTACAGATGTCATGTTAAATCCAGAGACATAGAGTGATCACTCTCTGTTGATTTAACTTTAGCAGGCCTTAGACATCTTACTCTCAACGAATAAGAGGAACAAATCCCTTCTTGACTACATACGTCTCTTACAATCACCTTGTACCACACCTGAGTTTAGCCTTATGTACTGCCTTATTACAAACAACTAAGAACTAGGTCAAGGTATAATACTTGGTGAATATCAAGACCCAATATGTATCTCAGGTCAGAGGATACTATGATATTCTCCTTTACTCAAATTTACTTATGATCAATCACAAATGATTCCATGCAGTAACATTTGAGAGCGAGTCAGTCCAATATTTGTATCCCACAAATATCTATGAACTTTGGCAGCAACGCTTTGCTCTATATTCATACTAAATGAATATCCACCAATCCAAGTTCATAATAGTCTTACATTCATATTTGTTCCCACAATTATGATCGACTACGGACATTTAGAATAATTAACTTATTCACGGATTTAAACATGCTAATATGAAACGTAACTCAAAATACCATAAAAGAGTTAAATTAACAATTGTTCCAATATCCAAATACAAAATAGATCAAATCCAATCACTAGAATATCGAAGTCCTAAGGCACATGTATGACCCTCATGTTTTTCCCGGTCAAGGAGCTTCGTGAGTGGATCCGCAATGTTTTGATCGATGTGAACTTGGCGGATACATATCTTTCCTTTTTCAACATCATCCCTTATGTAGTTGAATCCCCGTTTGATATGTCTAGTCTTTTGGTGCACACGAGGTTCCTTGATTTGAGTAATCGCACCCTCGTTATCACAAAAGATCTACAAGGGGTCTTGAATGGTAGGAACCACCCCTGGGTCGGCTATGAATTTCTTCAACCATGCAGCTTCTTGGGTTGCCAATGAAGCAGCGATGTATTGTGATTCTGGAGTGGACAATGCTACCACGTCTTGTATTGAGCTCTTCCAAGAGACTGCTCCTCCATTTAAAATGAACACATACCCCGATTGCGATCGAGAATCACTTCGATCGGTTTGGAAACTCGCACCCATGTAACCCTTTACAACGAGTTCTTCTTCACCAGATCCATATATTAAAAACATATCCTTAGTCCTTCTAAGGTATTTTAATATGCACTTAACAGCCTTCCAATGACTATTACCTGGTGTAACAACCCACACATTCGTGCGTTGTTACTAATCGCTACACTCGTTACACCTAGCACCAGAGATTCAGATCATAATGTAACTGCGTCGCATACTACACTATTACACCGCTATTTTCGCATAATACATTAACGCAAACATTAGAGCTAACAATGACTCTATGAGCGCGTACCTCCCCACCGACCGTCGTGATGATGATGGCAATACGAGTGGGTGGTACCCCGTTGATCATTGTAGCATAACACGTCTCATCGCACATACTAACACTCACGATGACATTGAGTGAGGACCTATTCTACCCTCCTCAATAGCCGTGATGTGTCGCAAGTAACGCAAACTCGAAACGAAACCCGACTATAGCAACGCAAACTGGGGAATGTAAATACGTATGTACGACCTTTTGTGATTAATTATAATATATATATATATATATATATGAAAATGTGTAACCAAAACTATCGCAACGCTCATCAAAACGTCGAAACACAACTTGCAGGATGCCACCGATTGACTGGCTGATCGATCGGATGGCCATCCGATCGGACTACCACCTGATCGGATTGCCACCCGATCGAGGTGTCGCTCGATCGGACAGCCGTCCGATCCGATTCACTGCACCGCCTTTCTCCTCCTTCTTGCCTATAAATACCCCACTTGTCACATCAACAACAGTTGATGTGACTGCCCTCGCTCGACCAGACGCTTTCTCGCCATTTTCTCTCGATTTCTCGCAATTCTTGTGAGTTTCTACCTCAAATCTTGTACTTCTATGATCTACGCGCACTCCTTCATCTTTTTCACCATCGAATCTCACTTTTTCACCGTTAAATCTTTGGATTTGAGCCGTTCTAAGGTGATGTCATCATGGAGTTCTTAGGAACAATGAAGTGTGACCTCATCTCATCAGGAACAACCCATATCTGATAGATTCCACGGTGTATAAACACTAATCGTACCTAAATCTAAGCTGAATCTAAGTTTTCTAAGCTTTTCTTCAAACTTTCTTAACGTTTCACTCAAAACCGGTAGCAACAGAGCTCGTACAGACCTTCTACTTTGTCTAGTGAGGTGTCGGTTCAAGAACTGGTTCCTATCAACGAGATGACCGGCTTATCATGTTAAACACGAATAACCGTCGAGAACAGTTAACTGATCGGATGGGGTGATTCCCATCCGACCCGATGACTTGGACTCGGTGGAGTTTCCATTGTTTAGTTCATAGTCATACCGTCTCGATCAAATCGCAGAAACTTAACAAAATAAACAAGTTGTGAAATGATCAGGCTGCGGGATGGATTGCCATCCGATCGGATTACCGTCCGATCGAACTGCCACCCGATCGACCCGCAATCCGATCTGATTGCACTTGGTATCAAGACCCTAACAATTTTCAAACATTCAAAGATCAGAACGACGAACGGATTGCCGTCCGATCGAACGACCATCCGATCGGCTGACTTTGGATCCTCAACACTTAAACGTCTTACAAATCTTCATTGCACATCAGTTCCAACGGATTTTCACCCGATCGGACTGCCACCTGATCGAGTGACCAGTCTGCTGTGAGCTTATCATCAACCAAAGTGTCTTGCCAATCAGATCACCGTTCGATCAAACAGCCACCCGATAGATCGGTCGTTCGATCGACCGACCTGAAGGGTAGAGATACTTCTCTGTTTTCAAATGCTACAACGAAAACTTCAAAAGGCAAACTATCATACGCTAACACCTCATCACCAACTAAGGCGACAATCCAATCAAATGGTCATCCGATCGGATGACCATCCGAACGGACTGCCACCCGGTCGACTGGCCATCCGATCAGATTGCCATCCGATCGGATAACCATTCGACACTTGGTTCACTCACCACCGTTTGACGCACTGTTCGACGCTTACACTATCAAACTGTAACCAGGCTAATCTCAAACGCGCTCCCATCAATCCAATCAAGTTGTGTTTGCTTGCCGAACACCGACTGTGAGTATACTTGAACCCTTTTTGCTTTTGCACTTTTGGGTGTAACATACGTTGCTATCAAATCGAAATACATCAAATGCTTAAACTACTAATCACTTGCGAATGACTTACGTGCATAGTTATACGTGATGCTAGTTACATATATGCTAGGACTTATACTCGCGACGTCCCACCATGACTAGTATAGTACTATTGCACCCGACGGGGTCTAGTTTAGCAATCACAATCGCAACTCGAGGACTTAGCTGGCAGTATCAGTTTTGTGAGTATATATGTTGTGTATTACATTTATGTATGTGGAAATTCGCAGCTTTTAACTATTACACTATTACATATCAAACCTGTATACTCGCCAATACTTTTGTATTGACATTCTTTTAACGTATGTTGCAGGTTTAGTCTCAGTCTACATCAAATCAAGCTAGGAAGTCCAGAAACTTACCTAAAATCTAGGTTGTCGGATTTGTATTGTTCGAGTGGACAAGAAATCTGTGATAACTTATGTGATTGTATTGATTGTTAGTATGGGATAACAAATGTAATAAATACCGTCGCAACATAGTTGTTATGGATTCTCTTGAGCAATCTGATTCGCCTAGTGCCGCGCCCCGATGATTCCGCCATCGGTTGGGGTGTGACACCTGGATTTTGCTTGTATCTACTCGTCATGCTCAAGGCGCACGAGATGTCCGATCTGATGCATATCATTGCATACATGATGGATCCTATAGCTAACGCATATGGGATTCCTTTCATTTTCTCTTCCTCATCCTTTGAGCTTGGACATTGAGATGTATTCAATATTGTCCCCTTTTGAATAGGTACAAAACCTCTCTTAGAGTTCTCCATCTGGAACCTATTTAAGACTTTGTCAATGTATGCACTTTGGTTTAAACCTATCAAGCGCCTTTATCTATCCCTATAGATCTTTATTCCCAGAATGCAGGAGACTTCACCAAGATCCTTAATGGAAAAACAACTTCCAAGCAAGCTTTTACACCTTCCATGGTTGGAATGTCATTTCCAAATAGTAGAATGTCATCGACATATAGTACTAAGAAAGTGATGATGCTCCCACTAGCCTTCTTATACACACAAGCTTCATCGCCGTTCTTGATGAATCCAAAATTCTTAATTTCTTCATCAAAATGGTGATTCCAACTTCTAGATGCTTGTTTCAATCCATAGATTGATTTCTTTAACTTGCATACTTTGTCAGGATGTTTTGGATCGACAAAACCTTCAGGCTGAACCATATAGACATCTTCATCAAGATATCCATTAAGAAAAGCCGTTTTGACATCCATTTGCCAGATCTCATAGTCATAATATGCAGCTATGGCAAATAATATCCTGATTAACTTTAGCATCACCACAGGCGAGAAGGTCTCATCATAATCAATCCCTTGAGTTTGAGTGAAACCTTTTGCTACAAGTCTTGCTTTATAAGTATCCAAGTTACCATGCATATCTGTTTTCTTCTTGAAAACCAAGTTACTACCAACTACTTTAGAGTTAAGTGGTGGCACAACCAATTCCCAACCTTGGTTGTCATACATGGATTGCATCTCTATGTTCATGGCTTCAAGCCATTTGTCACAATCTGATTTTGACATTGCATCATGGTATGTGGTTGGTTCATCTGAATCCACCACGTAGCATTCATCCATGAAAAATCCATATCTTTCAGGTGGACTGCTAATTCTACCAGATCTGCGAACATTTTGTGTGCATTGATCAACCTCTTGATCGTTTTCAACAACCTCTTGTTGAGCACTATTATCAACCAAACGTGTATCGTCTTATGGTTCTTGATCCTCCTCAAGTTCCACTGTTCTATCACTAGTTCCTTCCATAAGGAACTTAGCTTCCAAGAACTTACCCTTTCGAGCAACAAATACCTTTTGCTCGGTTGGATCGTAGAAATAATAACCTATATCATCTTTAGGATATCCTACAAAGATACACTTAGTGGATCGGGCTTCCAATTTATTTGGTGTGTATTGCTTAACATAAGCTTCACAACCCCAAACCCTTAAGAATGATAATGATGGAGGGTTTCCATGCCATATTTCAAAAGGTGTATTTTCCACTTTCTTGGTTGGGGCCATATTTAGTATACGGACTGCGGAGAGCAAAGAGTAACCCCAAAACGATAGAGATAATATGCTTCTAGCTATCATAGATCGAACCATATCTAATAGAGTTCGATTTCTCCTTTCGGACACACCATTGTGTTGTGGTGTTCCAGGTGGATTAAGTTGTGAGATGATTCCACAACTTCTAAGATGATCTTGAAAGGCACCACTAAGGTATTCTCCTCCTCTATCGGTACGAAGGACTTTAATTGTTTTCTTGAGTTGATTTTCTACTTCACTTTTGAAGTCTTTGAACATTTCAAATGCCTCATCTTTGTGTCTTAGTAAATACACATAACCATAGCGACTGTAGTCGTCGGTAAAGGGAATGAAGTATCTTTCACCATTCCTAGTCATGGGCTTAAAAGGACCACATACATCTGAATGTATGATACCTAATTAGTCTTTTGCCCTTTCAAATGTTCCACTAAAGGGTGTCTTGGTCATTTTTCCTTGTAAACTAGATTCGCATACATCAAATGAATCATCTTCATTCGTTTTCAAAAGACCATTTCTCTGAAGTGTTTGCTTGCAATTCTTGTTTATATGTCCAAGGCGACAATGCCAAAGGTAGGAATACTCAAATCCATTTTGAGTTTCTTGTTGGTTACTTGGTACATTGAGCTATCATATGATGTGTTATCTTGATCTAATTCATAAATACCATTTAAAGGCATAGCTTTAAAGTAAAACACATCATGCATAGAAACATAAATGTCATGGTTAACAAATTCGAAATTAAAACCACATTGTCTTAAAAGGGAAACAGAAATTATGTTCCTAGTTAAACTAGGAGCAAATAAAACATTCTTCAAAATCACTTCCAAACCACTTGGAAGCTTTAAAACGTAGTCTCCTTGAGCTTCAACATCAACCTTTGCTCCGTTGCCCATGAAGAGACTTGCGTCTCCCTTCTTATAATGTTTATTTCTTTTGAACCCCTGCAACAAATTGCAAATATGAGTTCCACATCCGGTATCATGTACCCATGTGTTAGAAGAAATAACATTAAGCTCAACATGTATCATAAAGATAGTACCTGAGGTTTGCCCTGCATCCCTCTTGTTTTTCAAATCTTTGAGATAGGTTGGACAATTTCTCTTCCAGTGTCCTATCTCACCACATTCAAAACATGGGTCATTCGTAGCAACCTTTTGCTTCTTCTCTTTTGGTTTGGTGGGTTCTGCTTTAGCCTTTCCTTTCCCTTTTCCTTTGACGTGTCCCTTTCTTTTATCATAGTTTGCTTTAGAGTCGGGGTGGGGCCTTTTTTTATTGCCTCCTTCATTGATCGCTAGAACGGGTAAAGCCTTTTTGCCCATTCCCGCTTCGGCCATTTTTAGCATTGCATGAAGTTCACCAATTCGCTTGTCCTATCCATTCATGTTGTAGTTCATAACAAAGCTCTCAAATCTCTTTGTTAAAGAGTTGAGGATCAAATCCGTAGCCAACTCTTTAGAGACGGGGCAATTTAGCCTTTCAAGGCGATCAATGTGGCTTTTCATCTTAAGGACATAAGATGATACCGATTGGGTTTCCTCCATTCGACATGCATGAAGCGCCCGAACGGTTTCGAAGCGTTCTACCCTTGCTTGTTGTAGGAACATTTCCTTCAATTGGGTAATCATGTCGTATGCCCCATGATGTTCAAAATCCTTTTGAATTTCAGGAATCATAGTTTCCAACATGAGGCATGAGGCTTGCATGGAGTCCTCGGTATACTTAACCCAATTGTTGTAGGCTTCCACATCTTCCACGTTAGGTTCATCGGGAATAGGATCGTCCAACACATAGGATATCTTCTCTTGCTTGAGAACGATTCTCAAGTTTCAAAACCAATCCATGAAGTTGTTATGGTTGAGACGATCCTTTTCAAGGGTGGTTCTTGGTGATAGGTTTCAGATGGTTTGGTTATGTGACAACCATCATAAATCCAGGTATCCGTATAATTTAATTAATGTAAATTAGTGCTTAATGACTCTGTTGAATTACTACTGATAACTTAAACTGCTTTCTAATTTCTGTATCATACATACATGTGCATCACATTTCATATTATCACATTATTTTTACATACAAACCTTTAGTGACATAAATGATGCACAAAGCACAGTAAGCGGATAACTCAGAAAATATGCTGACGGAGTTCAGTACATAGACAGACAGTGTTTTGAGACCCCGTAAGGGCCAGAGACAAGGTACTACACTAGTATGGTATGTAGGGAAGTAAGGACCATAAAACTTCGTCACTAGGTGATAGTTTAAGTGTCGGAAAGTGCCTAAAACCCACTTAAAGTGCAGAATTCTGCATTAATCAGCAAAATTCAGCTTTTTAACAAGCTAGTTACATGCAAAAATATGACTAAATGGTCCTGAATGCTTTCCTAATTGTCGGGAATTAAAAGTGTCACAAAAGGGTACTTAATGAACACTAAATGGAATAGTTTGACACTTTAACGAACCGGTATCTAACCGAACAACCGGACATTACCCGGAACACCAAAATATTGCTAGAAGCATTGTTTTATTATTTTTGAACTAGTTATGGTCCCCGAACACCCTAACATACTACATAATACATCCTACACTTAAACACTAGACTTTACACATAACGTCCAAATAATTGCTTAACTATGATCAAAACTTACACATAACCCCCCCCCCCCCCCTTCATAATTATGTTAATGCACTTTGGGTGATAAGTGCATGCTTTCCAATTGTGAGGGTCTTTATTGTACATGTCTTGAAACTTAGTCCAAGGTTTATCCTTGGACAATTTGTCCAAGTTTATGTCTAGACTTTTGTCAGGGGTTTGGTTTCTAGTCTATATATATGTGTTGTATAGGATTAGGGCAACGATCAAGAAGCTTTGTGCACCATCTCCTAACTTCTTGTTCCTCCGGGTGTGCACATCCTAGAGAGAGAGAGAGACTATGTGTTAGTGAGAGAAAGCTAGGGTTTAGATCTTTGTGATCAAAACTAGCTTGTAGATGATGTATACTCTTTTGGTATGTAATCTGTGATGACTGATTCGTTAATAAAGAGATTCATCTTCTACATCTTTCTATCTTTTGATGTTTCGCGTCTTGAATCAAGTGCAATGTTGATGTTCGTCATCGAGCCAGTGCTTCAACAGTGGTATCAGAGCATGGTTACCAATTCGGAATGGTCTAACCGCCTTCCGAATCACCATTGCTCTTGATTTGATGTTTTGTTTCCGCCAAACATCTTGAAGACGTGAAGATTCTGCATAAAACTTGAAGAAAATGAAGCTGTTCGTCGACTGTGATGGTTTTTCTTGTTGCAGTTCTAGGGTTTTGATCCAAAAAGGATTGTCCGAGTTTAAAACTTTGTGTTTGTGTTTCCGGGGTATTGGTGAACCAGTGTGAAGTCACACTGGGGAGATAGTCCGGAGACTGGTTACTAAAGCTTGTCCGAGTTTCACACTTCATTACTTGGTCGGAGTTTGACTTGTTATTTGAAGTTCCGAGTTTTACCAACGATGTGGTTCACTTCCGAGTTTTCAACAACCGACGTGTTTCAGCTCAAGTTTAAAAGTCCGACCGAGTTTTAATAACAACAGCGGATCCGAGTTTTAGAGATTTTGAAAGAAATTCTAAGCTCCGATTTTTAAGTTTCTGAGTTTTAACTATTCATTCCGAGGTTTAAAACAGTTTCCATATGTTTCAGTGATTCCGAGTTTCAACTTTCCACTTGTTCCGAGTTTTAAAATTTCGAATAAGTAACAGGTTCTGAGTTCATTGTTCCGAGTTTTAAACAGTTCAGCATTGTTCCGAGTTTTAAACAGTTCAGCATTATTCCGAGTTTTGGTTACAGTTTTGGTCTTGTCTGAGTTATAAAACAACCTCTAAAGTCCGAGTTTTACTTCTGATTTTTAAAACTTTCAAAAGGTCCGAGTTTTACAGCAGAGGTTTCAACTATCAAGTGTTCTGAGTTATAAAGAATGCTCAAACTTCCGAGTTTTATTTCCAGTTCCGAGTTTTAACAAGTTTCATTTTTAAAATTCCGTGTTTTAAAGACGGTTGAAACTGTTGGATTTGTTCCGATTTCGAGTATTAAAATTCCGAGTTTGGGTGTTCAGTCTTGGTTGTTTTAAAATAAAATCTGTTTGGTCTGTGTTGTGTTCAGCGGTTCAAATCTGTTTTGGTCAACGGATTTGTTCCAAGTTTTGTTGTTGAAACTGTTTATCCGAGTTTTGTTGTTGAAGGCTGTTTGGTCAACGGATTTGTTCCGAGTTATAATATGGATTGGTTCCGAGTTTTTTTTAAAGGTTTTAAAGTTTCTCAGTCCGAGTTTTAAAACAACAGCAGCTCCAGTTCCGATCTGTTTCAGATTCCGAGTTTGAAACAAGTAGTTCGATTGTTCCGAGATTAGTCTTTCGGATAGCAGCCCCCGGGTTTCTTCAGAGCTTCCTTTATTTCTTTGCTTGTTTCGAATTCCTTTGTATTTTACATACTGTTCTGATGATCTGATCCAAGGTTTCAAGAGCTTCTGGGTTTTACGGGTTCCAAATTTGCTAAGAATTCCGGGTTACCTGGGGTACCGGATTTTTAGCTAAATTTAGAAGTTTGTGTTGTTCGGAAGTTTTGAGTTGTGCATGTTCCGAGTTTTTCTAGTTATTCCGGGTTACCTAGGGTACCGGATAACTAACTAAGAGTCAGAATTATGTGTAGTTTGGAAACTTGATGTCAGTTTCGGATTATCGAAAAGTTTCATGGTACTTATGTTGTCCGGATCAAGTGACGAGGTGAAGAGAATAAGACTTGCTTGGACTTTCGTATTGTTTACGAAGAAAAAGTGGGAGTAAAAATCCTATTTTCTTCATAAATCTAAAGCTTGTGCGTAAAAGGCTCGTGTGTAATGGAATTTCGTCACGAGTGTTTGTGTTGTTAATCAAGTGTTGACGTGATGAAGTTGATTTCTCGGTTGACGACTAGTTAAAGATTGAGCCTTATTATGTTGCTGTTTAGAGTAGAGAAGATTAGTTTCTTGGTCCCTCTTTAGTAGAGGGATTAGTTTCTTGGTCCCTCTTCCAAAACGGTTGCTAGTCAGTTCTCGAAATAATATGGTGCATCTTGTTAAGGGGAAGATCAGAGATGAAAGCCATCGGGGATTCAGTGGATTCATGAAGATAGGAGATTGATTCATGAAGATTCGTGACGAGATGAGATCATACATGAAGGGTTGCAGACTTTTGATCAAGATGGTGGATGTACTTTTACGAAGTTCAGTTTGTTATTAACTTATCGACCTGAGCTTCATATCTTTGCGGAATTTGAAGTGTTTGATGTTAGGCATTGGAAATCCAACGTTTCGTTCTTCTACTGGTTAAGTTTGAAGATTAATGTATCGAGCGATGCTCTTACATATGGTTGTAGGTCGGTTCGCGTTAACTTAATTCGGGAGTAGTTTGAGGGGGAGGATCTACAGTGTTTGATGTTGGTTCTTCGGGTTTCTCAAAGCGGCCTTAAGTGATCCTCAACAAGTCTTTTATTAGAAGGGTTGAAGATCGTTGTGCTCTGCCAGAAAGATCAAGTCTCAGTCAAAGTCGAAAGTAGCCATGATATCATCTGTCATGGGGGAGACTGTAAGTGCAGTATCCGGTGACTGAAGATATCAGTGTTAGACAGAACTGATGGCAACAGTTAAGGGGGAGACTGTAAGTGCAGTTCCGGCAGGGTAACTGTCGCTTATCAGTTCTGGTCAACCAAAGTAGAAGTCCAAGTTAAAGTCAACGATAATGAAGAATTCAATACCACATGAAGACCATTCACTGATCAAGGGGGAGTTTGTTAATGCACTTTGGGTGATAAGTGCATGCTTTCCAATTGTGAGGGTCTTTATTGTACATGTCTTGAAATTTGTCCAAGGTTTATCCTTGGACAATTTGTCCAAGTTTATGTCTAGATTTTTGTCAGGGGTTTGGTTTCTAGTCTATATATATGTGTTGTATAGGATTAGGGCAACGATCAAGAAGCTTTGTGCACCATCTCCTAACTTCTTGTTCCTCCGGGTGTGCACATCCTAGAGAGAGAGAGACTATGTGTTAGTGAGAGAAAGTTAGGGTTTAGATCTTTGTGATCTAAACCAGCTTGTAGATGATGTATACTCTTTTGGTATGTAATATGTGATGACTGATTCGTTAATAAAGAGATTCATCTTCTACATATTTCTATCTTTGGTGTTTTTGTTTGTTCTTCATGTCTTGAATCAAGTGCAATGTTTGATGTTCGTCATCGATCCGGTGCTTTAACAGTTAAAAATCCTATTTTCTTCATAAATCTAAAGCTTGTGCGTAAAAGGCTCGTGTGTAATGGAATTTCGTCACGAGTGTTTTTGTTGTTAATCAAGTGTTGACGTGATGAAGTTGATTTCTCGGTTGACGACTAGTTAAAGATTGAGCCTTATTATGTTGCTGTTTAGAGTAGAGAAGATTAGTTTCTTGGTCCCTCTTCCAAGACGGTTGCTAGTCAGTTCTCGAAATAATATGGTGCATCTTGTTAAGGGGAAGATCAGAGATGAAAGCCATTGGGGATTCAGTGGATTCATGAAGATAGGAGATTGATTCATGAAGATTCGTGACGAGATGAGATCATACATGAAGGGTTGCAGACTTTTGATCAAGATGGTGGATGTACTTTGACGAAGTTGAGTTTGTTATTAACTTATCGACCTGAGCTTCATATCTTTGCGGAATTTGAAGTGTTTGATGTTAGGCATTGGAAATCCGACGTTTCGTTCTTCTACTGGTTAAGTTTGAAGATTAATGTATCGAGCGATGCTCTTACATATGGTTGTAGGTCAGTTCGCGTTAACTTAATTCGGGAGTAGTTTGAGGGGGAGGATCTACAGTGTTTGATGTTGGTTCTTCGGGTTTCTCAAAGCGACCTTAAGTGATCCTCAGCAAGTCTTTTATTAGAAGGGTTGAAGATCGTCGTGCTCTGCCAAAAAGATTAAGTCTCAGTCAAAGTCGAAAGCAGCCATGATATCATCTGTCAAGGGGGAGACTGTAAGTGCAGTATCCGGTGACTGAAGATATCAGTGTTAGACAGAACTGATTGCAACAGTTAAGGGGGAGACTGTAAGTGCAGTTCCTGCAGGGTAACTGTCGCTTATCAGTTCTGGTCAACCAAAGCAGAAGTCCAAGTTAAAGTCAACGATAATGAAGAATTCAATACCACATGAAGACCATGCACTGATCAAGGGGGAGTTTGTTAATGTACTTTGGGTGATAAGTGCATGCTTTCCAATTGTGAGGGTCTTTATTGTACATGTCTTGAAACTTAGTCCAAGGTTTATCCTTGGACAATTTGTCCAAGTTTATGTCTAGACTTTTTTCAGGGGTTTGGTTTCTAGTCTATATATATGTGTTGTATAGGATTAGGGAAACGATCAAGAAGCTTTGTGCACCATCTCCTAACTTCTTGTTCCTCCGGGTGTGCACATCCTAGAGAGAGAGACTATGTGTTAGTGAGAGAAAGCTAGGGTTTAGATCTTTGTGATCTAAACCAGCTTGTAGATGATGTATACTCTTTTGGTATGTAATATGTGATGACTGATTCGTTAATAAAGAGATTCATCTTCTACATATTTCTATCTTTGGTGTTTTTGTTTGTTCTTCATGTCTTGAATCAAGTGCAATGTTTGATGTTCGTCATCGATCCGGTGCTTTAACAGTTAAAAATCCTATTTTCTTCATAAATCTAAAGCTTGTGCGTAAAAGGCTCGTGTGTAATGGAATTTCGTCACGAGTGTTTGTGTTGTTAATCAAGTGTTGACGTGATGAAGTTGATTTCTCAGTTGACGACTAGTTAAAGATTGAGCCTTATTATGTTGCTGTTTAGAGTAGAGAAGATTAGTTTCTTGGTCCCTCTTCCAAGACGGTTGCTAGTCAGTTCTCGAAATAATATGGTGCATCTTGTTAAGGGGAAGATCAGAGATGAAAGCCATCGGGGATTCAGTGGATTCATGAAGATAGGAGATTGATTCATGAAGATTCGTGACGAGATGAGATCATACATGAAGGGTTGCAGACTTTTGATCAAGATGGTGGATGTACTTTTACGAAGTTCAGTTTGTTATTAACTTATCGACCTGAGCTTCATATCTTTGCGGAATTTGAAGTGTTTGATGTTAGGCATTGGAAATCCGACGTTTCGTTCTTCTACTGGTTAAGTTTGAAGATTAATGTATCGAGCGATGCTCTTACATACGGTTGTAGGTCGGTTCGCGTTAACTTAATTCGGGAGTAGTTTGAGGGGAAGGATCTACAGTGTTTGATGTTGGTTCTTCGGGTTTCTCAAAGCGGCCTTGAGTGATCCTCAGCAAGTCTTTTATTTGAAGGGTTGAAGATCGCTGTGCTCTGCCAGAAAGATCAAGTCTCAGTCAAAGTCGAAAGCAGCCATGATATCATCTGTCAAGGGGGAGACTGTAAGTGCAGTATCCGGTGACTGAAGATATCAGTGTTAGACAGAACTGATTGCAACAGTTAAGGGGGAGACTGTAAGTGCAGTTCCTGCAGGGTAACTGTCGCTTATCAGTTCTGGTCAACCAAAGCAGAAGTCCAAGTTAAAGTCAACGATAATGAAGAATTCAATACCACATGAAGACCATGCACTGATCAAGGGGGAGTTTGTTAATGCACTTTGGGTGATAAGTGCATGCTTTCCAATTGTGAGGGTCTTTATTGTACATGTCTTGAAACTTAGTCCAAGGTTTATCCTTGGACAATTTGTCCAAGTTTATGTCTAGACTTTTGTCAGGGGTTTGGTTTCTAGTCTATATATATGTGTCGTATAGGATTAGGGCAACGATCAAGAAGCTTTGTGCACCATCTCCTAACTTCTTGTTCCTCCGGGTGTGCACATCCTAGAGAGAGAGAGACTATGTGTTAGTGAGAGAAAGCTAGGGTTTAGATCTTTGTGATCTAAACCAGCTTGTAGATGATGTATACTCTTTTGGTATGTAATATGTGATGATTGATTCGTTAATAAAGAGATTCATCTTCTACATATTTCTATCTTTGGTGTTTTTGTTTGTTCTTCATGTCTTGAATCAAGTGCAATGTTTGATGTTCGTCATCGATCCGGTGCTTTAACAGTTAAAAATCCTATTTTCTTCATAAATCTAAAGCTTGTGCGTAAAAGGCTCGTGTGTAATGGAATTTCGTCACGAGTGTTTGTGTTGTTAATCAAGTGTTGATGTGATGAAGTTGATTTCTCGGTTGACGACTAGTTAAAGATTGAGCCTTATTATGTTGCTGTTTAGAGTAGAGAAGATTAGTTTCTTGGTCCCTCTTCCAAGACGGTTGCTAGTCAGTTCTCGAAATAATATGGTGCATCTTGTTAAGGGGAAGATCAGAGATGAAAGCCATCGGGGATTCAGTGGATTCATGAAGATAGGAGATTGATTCATGAAGATTCGTGACGAGATGAGATCATACATGAAGGGTTGCAGACTTTTGATCAAGATGGTGGATGTACTTTTACGAAGTTCAGTTTGTTATTAACTTATCGACCTGAGCTTCATATCTTTGCGGAATTTGAAGTGTTTGATGTTAGGCATTGGAAATCCGACGTTTCGTTCTTCTACTGGTTAAGTTTGAAGATTAATGAATCGAGCGATGCTCTTACATATGGTTGTAGGTCGGTTCGCGTTAACTTAATTCGGGAGTAGTTTGAGGGGGAGGATCTACAGTGTTTAATGTTGGTTCTTCGGGTTTCTCAAAGCGGCCTTGAGTGATCCTCAGCAAGTCTTTTATTAGAATGGTTGAAGATCGCTGTGCTCTGCCAGAAAGATCAAGTCTCAGTCAAAGTCGAAAGCAGCCATGATATCATCTGTCAAGGGGGAGACTGTAAGTGCAGTATCCGGTGACTGAAGATATCAGTGTTAGACAGAACTGATTGCAACAGTTAAGGGGGAGACTGTAAGTGCAGTTCCTGCAGGGTAACTGTCGCTTATCAGTTCTGGTCAACCAAAGCAGAAGTCCAAGTTAAAGTCAACGATAATGAAGAATTCAATACCACATGAAGACCATGCACTGATCAAGGGGGAGTTTGTTAATGCACTTTGGGTGATAAGTGCATGCTTTCCAATTGTGAGGGTCTTTATTGTACATGTCTTGAAACTTAGTCCAAGGTTTATCCTTGGACAATTTGTCCAAGTTTATGTCTAGACTTTTGTCAGGGGTTTGGTTTCTAGTCTATATATATGTGTTGTATAGGATTAGGGCAACGATCAAGAAGCTTTGTGCACCATCTCCTAACTTCTTGTTCCTCCGGGTGTGCACATCCTAGAGAGAGAGAGACTATGTGTTAGTGAGAGAAAGCTAGGGTTTAGATCTTTGTGATCTAAACCAGCTTGTAGATGATGTATACTCTTTTGGTATGTAATATGTGATGACTGATTCGTTAATAAAGAGATTCATCTTCTACATATTTCTATCTTTGGTGTTTTTGTTTGTTCTTCATGTCTTGAAGTGCAATGTTTGATGTTCGTCATCGATCCGGTGCTTTAACAGTTAAAAATCCTATTTTTTCATAAATCTAAATCTTGTGCGTAAAAGGCTCGTGTGTAATGGAATTTCGTCACGAGTGTTTGTGTTGTTAATCAAGTGTTGACGTGATAAAGTTGATTTCTCGGTTGACGACTAGTTAAAGATTGAGCCTTATTATGTTGCTGTTTAGAGTAGAGAAGATTAGTTTCTTGGTCCCTCTTCCTAGACGGTTGCTAGTCAGTTCTCGAAATAATGTGGTGCATCTTGTTAAGGGGAAGATCAGAGATGAAAGCCATCGGGGATTCAGTGGATTCATGAAGATAGGAGATTGATTCATGAAGATTCGTGACGAGATGAGATCATACATGAAGGGTAGCAGACTTTTGATCAAGATGGTGGATGTACTTTTACGAAGTTCAGTTTGTTATTAACTTATCGACCTGAGCTTCATATCTTTGCGAAATTTGAAGTGTTTGATGTTAGGCATTGGAAATCCGACGTTTCGTTTTTCTACTGGCTAAGTTTGAAGATTAATGTATCGAGCGATGCTCTTACATATGGTTGTAGGTCGGTTCGCGTTAACTTAATTCGGGAGTAGTTTGAGGGGGAGGATGTACAGTGTTTGATGTTGGTTCTTCGGGTTTCTCAAAGCGGCCTTCAGTGATCCTCAGCAAGTCTTTTATTAGAAGGTTTGAAGATCGCTGTGCTCTGCCAGAAAGATAAAGTCTCAGTCACAGTCGAAAGCAGCCATGATATCATCAGTCAAGGGGGAGACTGTAAGTGCAGTATCCGGTGACTGAAGATATCAGTGTTAGACAGAACTGATTGCAACAGTTATGGGGGAGACTGTAAGTGCAGTTCCTGCAGGGTAACTGTCGCTTATCAGTTCTGGTCAACCAAAGCAGAAGTCCAAGTTAAAGTCAACGATAATGAAGAATTCAAGACCACATGAAGACCATGCACTGATCAAGGGGGAGTTTGTTAATGCACTTTTTGTGATAAGTGCATGCTTTCCAATTGTGAGGGTCTTTATTGTACATGTCTTGAAACTTAGTCCAAGGTTTATCCTTGGACAATTTGTCCAAGTTTATGTCTAGACTTTTTTCAGGGGTTTGGTTTCTAGTCTATATATATGTGCTGTATAGGATTAGGGCAATGATCAAGAAGCTTTGTGCACCATCTCCTAACTTCTTGTTCCTCCGGGTGTGCACATCCTAGAGAGAGAGAGAGACTATGTGTTAGTGAGAGAAAGCTAGGGTTTAGATCTTTGTGATCTAAACCAGCTTGTAGATGATGTATACTCTTTTGGTATGTAATCTGTGATGACTGATTCGTTAATAAAGAGATTCATCTTCTACATATTTCTATCTTTGGTGTTTTTGTTTGTTCTTCATGTCTTGAATCAAGTGCAATGTTTGATGTTCGTCATCGATCCGGTGCTTTAACAGTGGTATCAGAGCATGGTTACCGATTCGGAATGGTCTAACCGCCTTCCGAATCACCATTGCTCTTCATTTGATGTTTGTTTCCGCCAAACATCTTGAAGACGTGAAGATTCTGCATAAAACTTGAAGAAAATGAAGCTGTTCGTCGGCTGTGATGGTTTTTCTTGTTGCAGTTCTAGGGTTTTGATCCAAAAAGGATTGTCCGAGTTTAAAACTTTGTGTTTGTGTTTCCGGGGTATTGGTGGACCAGTGTGAAGTCACACTGGGGAGATAGTCCGGAGACTGGTTACTGAAGCTTGTCCGAGTTTTACACTTCATTACTTGGTCGGAGTTTGACTTGTTATTTGAAGTTCTGAGTTTTACCAATGATGTGGTTCACTTCCGAGTTTTCAACAACCGACGTATTTCAGCTCAAGTTTAAAAGTCCAACCGAGTTTTAATAACAACAGCGGATCCGAGTTTTAGAGATTTTGAAAGAAATTCTAAGCTCCGATTTTTAAGTTTCTGAGTTTTAACTGTACATTCCGAGGTTTAAAACAGTTTCCATATGTTTCAGTGATTCCGAGTTTCAACGTTCCACTTGTTCCGAATTTTAAAATTTCGAATAAATAACAGGTTCTGAGTTCATTGTTCCGAGTTTTAAACAGTTCAGCATTGTTCCGAGTTTTGGTTACAGTTTTGGTCTTGTCCGAGTTATAAAACAACCTCTAAAGTCCGAGTTTTAGTTCTGATTTTTAAAAGTTTCAAAAGGTCCGAGTTTTACAGCAGAGATTTCAACTATAAAGTGTTCCGAGTTATAAAGAATGTTCAAACTTCCGAGTTTTATTTCCAGTTCCGAGTTTTAACAAGTTTCATTTTTAAAATTCCGTGTTTTAAAGACGGTTGAAACTGTTGGATTTGTTCCCATTTCGAGTATTAAAATTCCGAGTTTGGGCGTTCAGTCTTGGTTGTTTTAAAATAAAACCTGTTTGGTCTGTGTTGTGTTCAGCGGTTCAAATCTGTTTTGGTCAACGGATTTGTTCCGAGTTTTGTTGTTGAAACTATTTATCCGAGTTTTGTTGTTGAAGGCTGTTTGGTCAATGGATTTGTTCCGAGTTATAATATGGATTGGTTCCGAGTTTTTTTTAAAGGTTTTAAAGTTTCTCAGTCCGAGTTTTAAAACAACAGCAGCTCCAGTTCCGATCTGTTTCAGATTCCGAGTTTGAAACAAGTAGTTCGATTGTTCCGAGATTAGTCTTTCGGATAGCAGCCCCCGGGTTTCTTCAGAGCTTCCTTTATTTCTTTATTTGTTTCGAATTCCTTTGTATTTTACATACTGTTCTGATGATCTGATCCAAGGTTTCAAGAGCTTCTGGGTTTTACGGGTTCCAAATTTGCTAAGAATTCCGGGTTACCTGGGGTACCGGATTTTTAGCTAAATTTAGAAGTTTGTGTTGTTCGGAAGTTTCGAGTTGTGCATGTTCCGAGTTTTTCTAGTTATTCCGGGTTACCTGGGGTACCGGATAACTAACTAAGAGTCAGAATTATGTGTAGTTTGGAAACTTGAAGTCGGTTTCGGATTATCGAAAAGTTTTATGGTACTTATGTTGTCCGGATCAAGTGAGGAGGTGAAGAGAATAAGACTTGCTTGGACTTTTGTATTGTTTACGAAGAAAAAGGGGGAGTAAAAATCCTATTTTCTTCATAAATCTAAAGCTTGTGCGTAAAAGGCTCGTGTGTAATGGAATTTCGTCACGAGTGTTTGTGTTGTTAATCAAGTGTTGACGTGATGAAGTTGATTTCTCGGTTGACGACTAGTTAAAGATTGAGCCTTATTATGTTGCTGTTAAAGTAGAGAAGATTAGTTTCTTGGTCCCTCTTTAGTAGAGGGATTAGTTTCTTGGTCCCTCTTCCAAGACGGTTGCTAGTCAGTTCTTGAAATAATATGGTGCATCTTGTTAAGGGGAAGATCAGAGATGAAAGCCATCGGGGATTCAGTGGATTCATGAAGATAGGAGATTGATTCATGAAGATTCGTGACGAGATGAGATCATACATGAAGGGTTGCAGACTTTTGATCAAGATGGTGGATGTACTTTTACGAAGTTCAGTTTGTTATTAACTTATCGACCTGAGCTTCATATCTTTGCGGAATTTGAAGTGTTTGATGTTAGGCATTGGAAATCCGACATTTTGTTCTTCTACTGGTTAAGTTTGAAGATTAATGTATCGAGCGATGCTCTTACATATGGTTGTAGGTCGGTTCGCGTTAACTTAATTCGGGAGTAGTTTGAGGGGGAGGATCTACAGTGTTTGATGTTGGTTCTTCGGGTTTCTCAAAGCGGCCTTAAGTGATCCTCAGCAAGTCTTTTATTAGAAGGGTTGAAGATCGCTGTGCTCTGCCAGAAAGATCAAGTCTCAGTCAAAGTCGAAAGCAGCCATGATATCATCAGTCAAGGGGGAGACTGTAAGTGCAGTATCCGGTGACTGAAGATATCAGTGTTAGACAGAACTAATTGCAACAGATAAGGGGGAGACTGTAAGTGCAGTTCCTGCAGTGTAACTGTCGCTTATCAGTTCTGGTCAACCAAAGCAGAAGTCCAAGTTAAATTCAACGATAATGAAGAATTCAAGACCACATGAAGACCATGCACTGATCAAGGGGGAGTTTGTTAATGCACTTTGGGTGATAAGTGCATGCTTTCCAATTGTGAGGGTCTTTATTGTACATGTCTTGAAACTTACTCCAACGTTTATCCTTGGACAATTTGTCCAAGTTTATGTCTAGACTTTTGTCAGGGGTTTGGTTTCTAGTCTATATATATGTGTTGTATAGGATTAGGGCAACGATCAAGAAGCTTTGTGCACCATCTCCTAACTTCTTGTTCCTCCGGGTGTGCACATCCTAGAGAGAGAGAGACTATGTGTTAGTGAGAGAAAGCTAGGGTTTAGATCTTTGTGATCTAAACCAGCTTGTAGATGATGTATACTCTTTTGGTATGTAATCTGTGATGACTGATTCGTTAATAAAGAGATTCATCTTCTACATATTTCTATCTTTGGTGTTTTTGTTTGTTCTTCATGTCTTGAATCAAGTGCAATGTTTGATGTTCGTCATCGATCCGGTGCTTTAACAGATAGCTTTAACAACTTACGGTCACAAGAAGTGGCCCCACACCCCAAATCTTCCCTTGATTTCCCCTAAATCTCTTTGGATCTTGCTTAGATTGTGAAAGGATTATGTATGTACTTCTTGAGACATTAGAACCAATGGATAATAGGGATTTGTGGTTATAAGTAGAACACTTCAGCACTTCATCTTCATCACCACATCTCTTCTCCTTCTCTCTCCCCACTTCGGCCGAACCCCCATCCAAACACCACCATTGTTTTCATTTCAAGTTCATGCAATCCAAGATCATTCAAGGGTGTTAGATGGTGATTAAATAAGCTTGGTGCTTGTGGATCATCAAGGACCTCCTTTGTTTGCTTTTATCCACTCCATTTTCATCTTGTGTTCTTCCCTAGCTTAGAGCTAGTTGTAAGACTCTCTTAACCCTTTAATACTTCTAATTTTGTTGGTTAAAAGATGATATTCATGGATTATCTTGATAAACATTAAAAGACATAATCAAGAATCATAAACAAAAGCTTAACATATGATGATATCTTGATGAAATAATGTTGTTTAGTGTATGTTTAATACTTGCTTGTTGTTTTCTTGAGAATATGATGTTGATCATCACATAGAGCTTGCTAGAATGTGATTAAACACATGATCTAGCAAGTGGGAGGATGATTATGTGACAACATAAGATGATCATCCTCTTGCGTAAACATGAACTTGATAAATGAAACGATTTCTTGAAAAATAATAAACAAAGTGAATTGATAGTCTTGTGGATCCAAGATTTGTGAATGATTTTCCAATAAAACCAAGTTCAAAATATAATTTCTAATAGATCATGGTTTTTACTTAAACTTACACTATTTTTAGTGATAAAACAAGTGTATAAACACTTATGAAACAGGAAGATCTAATAAATAAACATTTTTGTAGAATATGTTTACAAGTTGTAAACACCTAGTTTCTTTAAGAATGAGATTTTTAAAGGAATAAACACACTTTAAAGGGTAACTAAACCCACTAAACACTTTACCAAGTTACTACAAGTTTTTGCGAAAAGATCAAGTTCATATTATTATGTAAATTATATAGTTTCTGCACTTGGTAAGTGTAAGTTGTTTAGGGATTGATTGTTGATTGTTTGGAATGATTTTTGAAAAGAAAATGATATGCTCTGATAGCATGGACACCTCCATTTTTAGGGGAAACTATGGCAAAATTTTCTAAAAAATAAAAACACTTAGAAAAATATTTTCTAACAAGTATTTACAAGTGTGTTTTAACTTTGGTTCTCCATATAAACTTTGCCAGAGATTTTGTTACAAAAATACAAGTATTGGAGGTTGTTTTTTTTTATAAATAAAAATGGTAACTATATATATATATATATATATAGAAGACACTTGTGTGAATACTTGTATACTTTGTGAAATAAGTTATGTTATTCTAGGGTAAGGTAATATAACTTAACAAAAATACCAAGAGCTTACAATCCAAAATAATACCAAAAATCACAAGGAATAAATATATAAGTTACACACTTGATATTGTGAAACCGAACGATAAAACGTAACTTACAAAATATTCTGGAAAATACTCTCATGAATATATTTTTGTCAAATATTATTTTGGAAACGAAAGAAGTGAAAATATGATATAACTTGGTAATATGTACAAAAATCATATTTTCACTTCTTTCGTTTCCAAAATAATATGATATAACTTGGTAATATGTACAAAAATCATATTTTCAACAAGAAGAAAATATATTATTTTTGGGAGATAAATATATATTTTCTTAGTATATTTAGAAGATATATGATTTTTGGGAAAAATATATATTTTCTTGGAATACATTATTCTTGAAAAATAAGTTATATATATATATATATATATTTTCTAAAGAGAGACTTGAATATATATATTATTTTGAGAATACGAATACGAGAAGACGAAAGTACATGTATGAGATACCCCCATCCTTGGGAAGGAAATACGAAAATAAATACTTGAGAAGTATTAATACAGAAATATTGCTTAAACAATTATTCCAAAACTAAATATAATTTAAGTTGAAATATTAATTATTTTGACAAATAATTATACAACTTGGAATAACATTAGAAACGTAACTCCAAAACATTAATACTAAGCAAAGGCACGGCCCGCTCGTCTAATAGATGTTAGTACACTGTAGGTAGTCGTGTTTGCTGACGAGATCGGAGTTACTAGTTCTGAAGACGCAATATTGTGAGTTCATGTCCCCGTTTTCTTTAAACTGTTTTGTTTACTTACTTCGGGGTAGAAATACATGTTACAAAAGGATTACATACAATACTATTGGTATGGTTAGCCTAGGAAAGAACCATAGATCATGTGATTGGGTAGGCAGATACTTGGGACCATTAATCCTCGTATAAGGACCGAGGGGCATGAGTGATAGATCTATTTGGGTGTAGCGAGCCCACACCCATGAGGACCAGGGTGGCCCATAGGGTGACTATGTCTTCCAACCGGAAGCCCGGTACAACTTTGCTAGGTTTGAGTCTTCCTACACTGTCACACATATCAGTGGCCTTGCAAACCGTTGGTGATATTTTCCTTGTTTGCTATCAAACCGGGACATTCATACGTACACTGTTTGCAAAGGTTTTATACATACTCGCGAACACATGAACTCGCTCAACTTTTGTTGATATTTTTAAACTACATGTATTTCAGGGAACTAAGTGGATCTGGCAGGTGTATGCATGTGTTTCAAGCTGCGTTTAAATAAAAGATGTTATCCAAGTCTTTAGAGTTTAGGAGATGTATCTTACTCCTGGACGAGATACATGGTCCTAAGCTCGGGTTGGTTTAAGTTATGTTGTCGAGTCTTTATGAACTCATTAAAACATGTTATGGTTTGTAACTTAAATTCGGTGTCGACGTTTCAGACAAGTATGTTGTGGTATTATCAAACTAAATTTATATGGACGAATATCTTTTGGTTTTATCATATAACATTGTTATAATTGAATGCTATGGTATTAAGAAGTCACACCAAAAACCCACGCTTCCGCCAAAGACAGGGTGTGACAGGTTGAGGGTCTGCCTCTTGACGCTATGTCTGACGATGACATCGATCTTTTTATTGAGGGTCCCCCAAAGGGTGCCCAGGATGATGGAGCCCCAGTCGATGATGTCATTGCTATTCCGCTTATTGAGATTCCTGTCGTGTAGATTTCTTCTGACCATTCTGGTCCTGATTCATTTGAGTCTGTCTCATCTACTACTCTACACGCACTGGGATTACTGCGATATCCCACCGATACTGATTCTGACACAGCTATGTCTGTTGCACCCGATATTCCACACGGTGTTGATCATGATTTTGAGTTTGATGACGAGTTGGATCTTATCTTTCCACACGACTTTGACCCTGAGCATGAGATTGAGTTTGTCCCCGATGACCAACATTTTGAGGCACCTGTCGTTCCTGACGATTAGCTCTTTGATATACTCACTGATTTTGAGCCTGCACCAGCTGACCCTGAGCCTTTGATTGCACCCGAGCCCATACCTGCTCACGATCCTCTGCTTGAGCATGATCCTACACCTGCTGATGTACCAGTTGTTGCACCACCTCTGCCTGACCCTTTACTTGCACTTGTTGATCATGCTCCTTTTGCGGACCATGTGGATCCCCGTTATGCATTCACCCACAATGGGTGGATAGAGGACGACGATGACCTGCCTCCTTTTGTTAGACCTGTTACTCCCCCACCTGCACATACACATGCACCAGCTGATCTCGCCCCATTTCATCCACATGTGTCTGACATTCACCGCACAGATTTACCGGTCACGTTCCTTCAGGATATCCCTCCTCCCCGTCCAGGGGAAGGTCCATCGAGTCAATAGCCCGGTCATATTCCTCCTGTGTCAGCAGCTTTTCCTTTCATGCCACCGTTTGCACCTACTACACATACTGCTCCTTTTGCTACTACACCATCGGGCAAGCCACTTATCTGGTTTCCGCCCAACACGATGCCTGTTTCTGATCCATATCATCCCTTCCACATTGGTTATACGAGGGACGATCTGCTTTTGTCCTTACAGCTCCAGCAGGAGATGCTGTGTAGGAGAGTCATGGAGTTGGAGAGGATTCCGCGTCCTCCGCCTTGTACTTGTCAGTCACCATTTGCGACACCACCTGCTCCTTTCCTGCCATACCCAGATTTTGACTTATGTTTTCTTACTATGGAACAATAGGTTAGCTACCTGTTGTGTATCGTTCATACCCTCGATGAGGAGCTAGCGCGTCAGCGCAGTTTGCTTTCCGTTCCTCCACCTCCTCCTCTACCACCATCAGCGTAGCTGTTTTTGGTTTTATGCAGGTAGCATACTTTTGGTGAGAGTGCAGCTATTGAGCCCAGATTGCACAGCTTTTGAAGACCACATTTCTTTTGACTTTTGATTGTTGTAGTTTGATGGATAGTTTGAACAAGGGTGATGTGACACTGTAGTCCTTTTTGTGATATGATACATTTGATGAACTTGTAAAACTGTAATTGTGGTAATTGATATATGAAAGCTCAATCGCAACATTCTCATTACATACATTGTTGAATTACTTGTTTGTGTTATGACATGGGATGTTATGTGTTTACTTGCGTTGATAAATGTTATTACATATGCGTACTACATACTTATATGCATAAGACCTGACCTATACAATCTTCTTATAGAAGATTCCTCCACGAAGAGAGACTCGATTGCCCACTATTGAGGCCGAGTTACAAGAACGAATTTCATGAGCCATAACACGAGGCCTCACGGGCTGAAACTAGCGGGGGTACCTCGAGAAACAACCCACCTCATGGTAATGTTTAAGTCGCGCGAGACACATTACGTTACATTTGGATATTCCATGTGCGTTTGCTAATGCTTGCTGTGAATGACATTACTTGTACAGGATGTACCTATAAGCAGTTCTTAGATTGTAAGCCTCTGAATTTTGACGGCACCGGGGGTGCTGTAGCTTTTGTTCGATGGACGGAGAAGTCCGATTCTGTGATAAGAATGAGCAAATGCGCACCAGAACACCAAGTCACCTACATCTCCGGATTGTTCGTAGACGGAGTACTCTCATGGTGGAATCTTCAAGTCCAAACTCTGGGAGAGGCAGCATCATACGCTTTGACTTGGAATGAAATGAAGGAACTCATGTGTAAAAAGTATTGCTCCAGGGCCGAAATCCAAAAGTTAGAAACTGAATTCTGGAACCTCAAGATGGACGGTCCAAAAATTGCTGAATATGTGCAGAGATTTCACGATCTATCTCACGTGGTACCATACATGGTTAGTCCGGAATTCAAGCGGGTTGAGCGTTTCATTTTGGGGTTGGCACCTGTCACACCCCGACCACGTAGAACATACAAAACGTGGCGGAAATGTCGGGGAGTGTTGTAACAGAATTAATTGTTTCAAATCCATGGCAATTTAAGTTTCGTTTTATTGATTACAAGTGTTACAATGTCTTAACAAACAAATAAATACAACATAATTAACTAGTCTTGCATCTTTTATTGTCACTAAAGCCCAAGTCTGCCTATGTGTATCTTGATCATCTTATGCAATAGCTCCTGAAAAACACATGTGAAAATAGGTACGTCAGCATAAAAATGCCTGTGAGATACATAGGTTTTGTGAAAATAAGTTTCTTGACTTATGTTTGAGAAAATATTTAGTCATGAACCTTGTAATTTGCTTTGTTTTGTAAATCATTTGAAAAACAATGAGTTCAGATGATATGTATAAATAAATGAATAATGTATGGTTAAATGAATAACCATAGTAAAATGGGTTTGTATAAGATAAGTTGTTTGTAAAACAATGTCTTGTGAAAAGTATGTTATTTGTATAAAATGTTATATGTCTCAAACTGAAATGATTCAAATAACGCTACGATATGTAATACCATACAAACACTTATATATAGGAAGTACCAGCGGCGTATCCACCATGCTTGTATCATATTACACACGCCTCGTTACTTAATCACTTACTCAAACCAAACTATCAAGATGAAATGTTTAACAAGTATAGAAATGTTCATGTATAGTCAAATACGGTTCACACGGTTCACAGATACAAACGGTTCACAGATACAAACGGTTCACAGATACAAACGGTTCACAGATACAAACGGTTCAAAGATACAAACGGTTCACAGATATCAACGGATCACAGATACAAACGGTTCACAGATATCAACGGATCACATAGTCAAAGGATTACAACGGTTCACGTAGTCAAATGTTTACAACGGTTCAATATGTAGTATAATGTGTTCATATGCTGGATAAGCATATGCAACAGAAAAGCAATGTAAAACAATGTACTAAGTATGCACATAATGGACATACATAGCATAAAATGTATTGAAATCATGTACTATAATGTACTAACGAACATAGCAGGTATATGATGTGAAAACGGGAAAGCATGAATATAACAAGTAGGCACATGTGTTCCACCCCAAAACAGTTTGGAAAACAGTAAAAGAGGGGTCTATGTACTCACTTGAGATTGCTCAGAAGTCCTAGGATAACCACCAAGCAAAGCTAGAGATCACGGAATCAAACGGCACCTACTATAGGTAACTACATTAATAAACCGGACCTAAATCGGAAGATCGGGTAGCATTAGGGTTTGTAAACCAAACGAGTATAGAGACTCGTGTTATTTGGTTTAACAAAGCCTACATACTAAATGAAACTTAACCTAAGTGTTTACGACCCATTACGACCCGTTTAGGTAGCTTATGCTACTTTAACGCGTCGTTCGCGTGAAACGCGTTCGGACCGCCTAACTAGCCCTATGACAAGTGTTATATGCCTAAACATGTTACATAATCAGTTATGTTACAAAGGTTTAGGTTACATATGCTTAATTACCAATTATACATGAAAAGGGTATTCTGGTAATTTACCTAAGGCATATAAACTACCTATCATACAACTACTTAAACGATGTGACCATAGGGTATAACCTCGGAAGGTTATTCCCTACCTACTATGGTCACCTAATGTGTTTGGTCGGATCCTAATGATCGACCAAACTGGGTCGGGTTCGAGGTATAAGCGATTTATCAGATCGCTTACCCTACGACCCTAAACAACGTGGTAATCAGTGGGCATAGTCCCAAGGGACTATGACCAACGTGATTACACTCACGTTGCGAAGTTCAAACGAACTTCGCATTGACCATTACTGGTCAACGCTGAAAGTCAAACAAAGTTTGACTTTCTGACTCGAAAAGCAGTAAAATAAGGAAAAGAACGAAAGAATACTTACGAAGGGTCCCCGAATGCTAATCCCGATTCAAGAATCTCAGGTATGAAACAATGGTTTCAACTTAGAGGTTCTCAAATCAGAATTCTAGTGATTTTAGCAATGGGGGGTATGGGGTATTTATAGGAATACCCGAACCGTTAAGATCGTTTCATGGAAAACGTGCCTTAATCCCATCCGTACATGTGTTGCAAAGTTATGGTGTTTAGGTGCTTAAATTCCATCCATACATGTGTTGTAAAGTTATGGTGTTTAGGTGCTTAAATTCCATCCATACATGTGTTGCAAAGTTATGGTGCCTAAATTCCATCCTTATCCGCTGACTAAGCATGTTAGAATGTGTGGTTGTGAATTAAACAACGGCTAATACATCGAATCTGGTCCCGAAAGTGCAAAACTGATATTTCTGCATGTTTTCTGTCCAGCATAGGCAGTCACGTAGCGCGACTGGTAAAGCCTATTGGGCTCGCGCTACGCTAGCACCCCTCTGATTCAGAAATGTTTCAAAGTTGGCAGAAATGGTCCCTGCACGTGTTTAAGGCCTTTTTCGATGCGTTTGAACCCCGTTAACCTCATTTCAAGGCTCTAAAATGAAGTTAAAGTATAGGGAACTCAAAACATGCTCAAAAATATGCCGGATGTTGGTTCGTTTGGTCGTACGAACGCGATGTTCGCTTAATTACGACGGAATGCGCACAAGCGCGAAAAAGGATCCAAATGACGTGACGAATGGATTTTTCTTATGGCGAACACTAAAATAAAATATTTTAGTGCTTACATAAATTTTTTGGATGTCCGGATGTATTCAGAACGTAAGTTATGCGCGAAAATGCAAACTTGTGCACTTTTTGACACTTTTAGTCCCTGAATGACACAAAAGTTTATTTTAGCACACCGAACACCTCAGAGCCTATTTCTAAGCTATGTAAAGGATATTTATGGTATGTTTAACTTATGGTCATGTTCCGGAATATCTGTTACAGTTCAAATTGGCATACTTTCGCAGTTTGTCAACTTTAGTCCCTGTAAGCGATTAAACTTTGATTTCACCACACCAAACCTTCCAAAACTTATATCTAAGTTATGTAAAGGTTATTTAAGGTATGTTAAGCCTATTTCACTATTCCGGAGTGTTTGTTGCGTTAAACTGGTTATATTTACGCATCAGTGCGTGTATAACCTTCCAGAAAGCGATTTAGAGCTTGAAATCGAACATGAGTTGATATGTGCAAAAGATACACATATTTATACAAGTCCAAAGTATGAAATACATTATTTCATTGGTTTGGCATTTGTTTGATGGTTGAAATGACACAGGTGTTACAGTCTCCCCTACTTTAGGAAATTTCGTCCCGAAATTAATTCGTAGGAGTCTATTTGTGACTTTGTGTCAGATAACCACCAGAGATATGTAAAGTATAATCCTGTCATTTCCTTAACGGACATTCTTCAGAACGAAAATGAACAAACGGAGTCATTTTCCTCAACGAGTATTCTTCAGAAGCGGAAATGAAGGAATAAACAAACGGGGATCCATTTCCTTAACGGAAAATCTTCAGAAACGAAAATGAATAAACGGAGTCATTTTCAACAGATGCTTCCTCAGAAACGGAAATGAGAATGATAGACAAACGGATATTCATTTCCTCAACGGACAATTCTTCAGAAACGAAAATGAACAACAGAGTCATTTTCAACGGTTGCTTCCTCAGAAACGGAAATGAAAATGATAGACAAACGGATGTTCATTTCCTCAACGGATAATCTTCAGAAACGAAAATGAACTAACGGAGTCATTTTCAACGGTTGTTTCCTCAGGTTCGGAAATGAAGGATTAAACAACGGATATTCATTTCCTCAACGGATAATCTTCAGAAACGAAAATGAACTAACAGAGTCATTTTCATCGGTTGTTTCCTCAGGTTCGGAAATGAAGGATTAAACAACGGATATTCATTTCCTCAACGGATAATCTTCAGAAACGAAAATGAACTAACGGAGTCATTTTCATCGGTTGTTTCCTTAGGTTCGGAAATGAAGGATTAAATAAACGGATATTCATTTCCCTCGACGGATACTCTTCAGAACGAAAATGCACAAACGGAGTCATTTTCCTCAACGGGTATTCTTCAGAATTGGAAATGAAGGATAAACGGATATTCATTTCCTCAACGGATATTCTTCAGAAGTGAAAAATGAATAGCTAGTTCATTTTTCCTCAACGGATACTTCATCAGAATTGGAAATGAATAGGGTTAACTTCTAGGTACATGACAAAGCTCGCTGTGGTTTCTGCGCACTAAATTCCATAATTATGTATGCATCCATAATTACGCAATTCCTTGCATAGTCCGCACAGTTTGTCTTGTAATGTTCATAAGCACATAATCACATAGTTGTTTAATTGTTATTATCTTGTTATTGATTGCAATTAACTTGGCACCTCGTACTTCGTTTCTCTTGGAAGAAACGGGTACTTAGGATTTTCGTGGAAAACGCAAGAGATCATACAACGGAAGAAATTTGGAAGTAGTCTGTTCTTCAAGGAATGCGGTTCCTTGATTTTCGGTATTGTAGGGGATATGTTGTTTATACATACAATCACATAAATACATTGCAATGTAAATAAAAGATTTATTTATAAACAACGATAACAACTGTTTCTTGGATCTTGACAACAAAAGAAAATAATACATAAGACGTGATTATTTCTAAACAATGTTGTCTTCTGGTTGATCATATGCTCATCCCTGCGCTGGATTTGCATTAGCAAGCCTTGGGCAATTCCTACTAAAATGGCCCATCTCGCCACAGTTGTAGCAAGATCCCTGTGGAAAATGAGCTTGAGCAGGATTGTTGCCAGCTTGATTTGGTGCAGCTGCGGTTGGGCAAACCCTAGCTGTATGACCTATAAGTCCGCAAACTTGGCATGTGCGGCACTTCACCCCAGCATGATGATGTAGGCCACATTGGTTGCACAAGGGTGCAGTTCCGTTGTAGGGTTTCCTGGCAGGGGGTTGAGCTGGTTGGTTGAGGACGGCTTGATCATTGTGAGCGACCACAGCGTAGTTCTGAGAAGCCTTTTGCTTCTTTGACCTCTTAGGGGATCCAGTCTGTTCATCCATGATCTTTGATTCCTCGATTGGTTTCGATTCTTCGACCGGCTTCTTGTCACCTTTTCGGAAAAGTTTACCTTTCCTGATCTTTGATTCAGTTAAGGTTGCAGATAGCTCAATGGCCTGTCTAACTGTAGTAGAGTTGCTACCAGTCAAAATGTCTTGTATTGAATCAGGGAGGCCATCAATGTACTTTTCGATTGCCTTATCCAAAGGCGTGACCATGTTTGGGCATAACAGACTTAACTCTTCATAACGGTCCGTGTAGGCTCGATGCTCACCGCTGTCTTGCTCAAGATTGTCGAATTCCCTTTCCAAAGCCCTGATCTCGTGTCGAGGACAGAATTCCTTCATCATAAGAGCCCTAAGTTCAGCCCATGTCTGTGCTAGAGCAACTTCTGCACCACGATCCCTCATAACCCCGTTCCACCACGTAAGGGCTCTCTTCTGGAACACACTCGAAGCAAACTCGACCTTGCGATTGTCAGGACACTGCACGTGGCGGAAAGTATTCTCGATGCTCTCGAACCATTGAAGAAGCCCAGTCGCTCCCTCAGAACCACTAAACTTGAGTGGTTTCGCCGAGTTAAAACTCTTGAAATTGCATGGACCATTGTTGTTGTTGTTGGCTTGATTCCATTGAGCAAAGAGGTTTGGGAATTGAGCAGCCATTTGCTGTGCAATAATTTCTGCCAACTCGGCAGTCTCTATCTGGTTTTCGCGTCGAGGAGGCATTCTAAAAGAGGAAACATGAAAGGAAACGAGTGAGAGAATTAGACGAAAAGAATGAGATGAAACAAATTTGATGAAAGCAATGGATAGTGGTCATTTGTTTGTTACTACAAAGCAACAAACGACCTCGGTGATTAATCAAAGTAAATAGGTCAAAAATAATGTATCGCGAAGACATGCTCGCCTATAAGTGAACACTCATCCCAAGAATTCCCAGGTAAGCACAACTGGTCTCGCGTCTGGTTGAGATGTATACGAAGTGCTTGCCTAGACAGAAAACTCAGAATACAGGCATTCACCCTTCCAGTTTGCACGTGTTCACATTATTTAAAACCCAAAACCTTGACGAGATTTTTGAAAACTCAAAGGGGTTCAAAACCTTATAACAGAGGGTTCAAAACCTATTAATTAATCATCCTAGAACAGATGATTAGTTTTCAAAGCGGTTTCGAAAAATTATGTTCTTGTTGTGGTAGTCGCCTAAGGATAGGTGACGGTATTGTTTTATGACTAAACGCAAGTAAACTCGCGTTAGGGTCCTAAGAAGATTATAGACTAGGTCAAAGCATTACTAATAACCTAATTCCCTATAACCATTGGCTCTGATACCATCTTTTCTGTCACACCCCGACCACGTAGAACATACAAAACGTGGCGGAAATGTCGGGGAGTGTTGTAACAGAATTAATTGTTTCAAATCCATGGCAATTTAAGTTTCGTTTTATTGATTACAAGTGTTACAATGTCTTAACAAACAAATAAATACAACATAATTAACTAGTCTTGCATCTTTTATTGTCACTAAAGCCCAAGTCTGCCTATGTGTATCTTGATCATCTTATGCAATAGCTCCTGAAAAACACATGTGAAAATAGGTACGTCAGCATAAAAATGCCTGTGAGATACATAGGTTTTGTGAAAATAAGTTTCATGACTTATGTTTGAGAAAATATTTAGTCATGAACCTTGTAATTTGCTTTGTTTTGTAAATCATTTGAAAAACAATGAGTTCAGATGATATGTATAAATAAGTGAATAATGTATGGTTAAATGAATAACCATAGTAAAATGGGTTTGTATAAGATAAGTTGTTTGTAAAACAATGTCTTGTGAAAAGTATGTTATTTGTATAAAATGTTATATGTCTCAAACTGAAATGATTCAAATAACGCTACGATATGTAATACCATACAAACACTTATATATAGGAAGTACCAGCGGCGTATCCACCATGCTTGTATCATATTACACACGCCTCGTTACTTAATCACTTACTCAAACCAAACTATCAAGATGAAATGTTTAACAAGTATAGAAATGTTCATGTATAGTCAAATACGGTTCACACGGTTCACAGATACAAACGGTTCACAGATACAAACGGTTCACAGATACAAACGGTTCACAGATACAAACGGTTCAAAGATACAAACGGTTCACAGATATCAACGGATCACAGATACAAACGGTTCACAGATATCAACGGATCACATAGTCAAAGGATTACAACGGTTCACGTAGTCAAATGTTTACAACGGTTCAATATGTAGTATAATGTGTTCATATGCTGGATAAGCATATGCAACAGAAAAGCAATGTAAAACAATGTACTAAGTATGCACATAATGGACATACATAGCATAAAATGTATTGAAATCATGTACTATAATGTACTAACGAACATAGCAGGTATATGATGTGAAAACGGGAAAGCATGAATATAACAAGTAGGCACATGTGTTCCACCCCAAAACAGTTTGGAAAACAGTAAAAGAGGGGTCTATGTACTCACTTGAGATTGCTCAGAAGTCCTAGGATAACCACCAAGCAAAGCTAGAGATCACGGAATCAAACGGCACCTACTATAGGTAACTACATTAATAAACCGGACCTAAATCGGAAGATCGGGTAGCATTAGGGTTTGTAAACCAAACGAGTATAGAGACTCGTGTTATTTGGTTTAACAAAGCCTACATACTAAATGAAACTTAACCTAAGTGTTTACGACCCATTACGACCCGTTTAGGTAGCTTATGCTACTTTAACGCGTCGTTCGCGTGAAACGCGTTCGGACCGCCTAACTAGCCCTATGACAAGTGTTATATGCCTAAACATGTTACATAATCAGTTATGTTACAAAGGTTTAGGTTACATATGCTTAATTACCAATTATACATGAAAAGGGTATTCTGGTAATTTACCTAAGGCATATAAACTACCTATCATACAACTACTTAAACGATGTGACCATAGGGTATAACCTCGGAAGGTTATTCCCTACCTACTATGGTCACCTAATGTGTTTGGTCGGATCCTAATGATCGACCAAACTGGGTCGGGTTCGAGGTATAAGCGATTTATCAGATCGCTTACCCTACGACCCTAAACAACGTGGTAATCAGTGGGCATAGTCCCAAGGGACTATGACCAACGTGATTACACTCACGTTGCGAAGTTCAAACGAACTTCGCATTGACCATTACTGGTCAACGCTGAAAGTCAAACAAAGTTTGACTTTCTGACTCGAAAAGCAGTAAAATAAGGAAAAGAACGAAAGAATACTTACGAAGGGTCCCCGAATGCTAATCCCGATTCAAGAATCTCAGGTATGAAACAATGGTTTCAACTTAGAGGTTCTCAAATCAGAATTCTAGTGATTTTAGCAATGGGGGGTATGGGGTATTTATAGGAATACCCGAACCGTTAAGATCGTTTCATGGAAAACGTGCCTTAAACCCATCCGTACATGTGTTGCAAAGTTATGGTGTTTAGGTGCTTAAATTCCATCCATACATGTGTTGCAAAGTTATGGTGTTTAGGTGCTTAAATTCCATCCATACATGTGTTGCAAAGTTATGGTGCCTAAATTCCATCCTTATCCGCTGACTAAGCATGTTAGAATGTGTGGTTGTGAATTAAACAACGGCTAATACATCGAATCTGGTCCCGAAAGTGCAAAACTGATATTTCTGCATGTTTTGTGTCCAGCATAGGCAGTCGCATAGCGCGACTGGTAAAGCCTATAGGGCTCGCGCTACGCTAGCACCCCTCTGATTCAGAAATGTTTCAAAGTTGGCAGAAATGGTCCCTGCACGTGTTTAAGGCCTTTTTCGATGCGTTTGAACCCCGTTAACCTCATTTCAAGGCTCTAAAATGAAGTTAAAGTATAGGGAACTCAAAACATGCTCAAAAATATGCCGGATGTTGGTTCGTTTGGTCGTACGAACGCGATGTTCGCTTAATTACGACGGAATGCGCACAAGCGCGAAAAACGATCCAAATGACGTGACGAATGGATTTTTCTTATGGCGAACACTAAAATAAAATATTTTAGTGCTTACATAAATTTTTTGGATGTCCGGATGTATTCAGAACGTAAGTTATGCGCGAAAATGCAAACTTGTGCACTTTTTGACACTTTTAGTCCCTGAATGACACAAAAGTTTATTTTAGCACACCGAACACCTCAGAGCCTATTTCTAAGCTATGTAAAGGATATTTATGGTATGTTTAACTTATGGTCATGTTCCGGAATATCTGTTACAGTTCAAATTGGCATACTTTCGCAGTTTGTCAACTTTAGTCCCTGTAAGCGATTAAACTTTGATTTCACCACACCAAACCTTCCAAAACTTATATCTAAGTTATGTAAAGGTTATTTAAGGTATGTTAAGCCTATTTCACTATTCCAGAGTGTTTGTTGCGTTAAACTGGTTATATTTACGCATCAGTGCGTGTATAACCTTCCAGAAAGCGATTTAGAGCTTGAAATCGAACATGAGTTGATATGTGCAAAAGATACACATATTTATACAAGTCCAAAGTATGAAATACATTATTTCATTGGTTTGGCATTTGTTTGATGGTTGAAATGACACAGGTGTTACAGCACCTCAGATTATGAGTATGGTAACAACATCGAAGCCCGCTACGATCACAGAGGCTATCGATCTGAGTGTAGCGTTAACTGAAGAGGCAATCAGATTAAACAAGTTTTCAATCTCTGACCAAAAGAAGAAGGAGACTCACGTTGAGTCATCTGGTGAGAACAAACGGAAGTTCTCCAACTTTAAGAAAGGTACCAGCAGTACAAATAAGAAGGATGAGACAAACGCACCGGCCAAGGCCAAAGGAAAGGGGTATATGGGCACTTTACCCAAATGTGATGCGTGTCAGTTGCATCACAATGGACGATGTCGAGCTGGAAAATGTGAATCTTGTGGAAGAGTTGGTCACTCGAAAGAAACATGCTGGGTTGGTACTGGCCGTGGTGGTCAAAGGGGTTTTGGTAATGGAAACAACAACCGTGGAGGTAATGGGAATGGAAACCGCCTGCAAGGAAATAATGGAGGTAATGGAAACCGTGGTAATATTGGGAATCAAGCTGGGAAAGGAAATCGCAACCAAAACAACAATCAGGGTAACGGGAACGGTAATGGTAATGGTCGAGGACCAGGTTGTTTTAATTATGGAGACGTGGGGCATTTCAAGAGAGAGTGCCCAAAGCTCAATCAAGCTCATGGAAGGGTTTTCAACATCGGTGCAAGGGAAGCATGCCAAGATCCCAATGTGGTCACTGGTACGTTCCCTATCAACCAACGTTATGCATCTGTACTGTTTGATACTGGTGTCGATTATAGTTTTGTATCGCTAGAATTTAAGAATATACTTGGGTTGGTAACCAGTAAGCTAGACCTTCCGTATTCAATAGAACTAGCTAATGGAAAGCTAGTAGAAGCAAATGAAGTTATTAGGGGTTGCGTAATAGAGCTTGGGGAGCACGAGTTTACACTGGATCTGCTGCTGGTCGAGTTGGGAAGCTTCGACGTGGTAGTGGGGATGGATTGGTTGTCAAGCAACCGAGCAGAGATTGTATGTCACAAAAAGGTCATTCGTATTCCGATGGCAAACGGAGAAACAATTGTGGTACATGGAGAGAAGCACGATACACCCCTTAGGATCATCAGTTGTTTGAAGGCTCGAAAGTCTTTGCAGAAAGGATGTGTCGCCTTCTTGGCACACATTGTGGATAAAGAAGCCGCTGAGCCAAAGCTAGAAGACATTCCAGTCGTGAAGGAATATCCTGAAGTCTTTCCCGAAGACTTGCCAGGATTGCCACCGCATAGGCAAGTCGAGTTTCACATTGACTTAGTCCCAGGTGCTGTGCCTGTGGCTAAGGCACCTTATTGACTTGCGCCCTCGGAGATGCAAGAGCTGTCAACACAACTCCAGGAGTTATTAGACAAGGGATTTATCAGACCAAGCTTCTCGCCTTGGGGAGCTCCAGTTTTGTTCGTTAAGAAGAAAGATGGTAGTTTCCGCATGTGTATCGACTACCGCGAGCTTAACAAGTTGACTATCAAAAGTAGATATCCTTTGCCAAGGATTGATGACCTGTTCGATCAACTACAAGGTTCGAGTTGTTACTCCAAGATCGATCTTCGATCAGGTTATCACCAATTGAGAATTCAAGAGGAAAGTATTCAAAGACGACCTTTAGGACTCGATATGGGCACTACGAGTTCCTGGTTATGCCGTTTGGTCTGACGAATGCACCAGCAGTTTTCTTGGACTTGATGAATAGAGTTTGTAAGCCATACCTCGATAAGTTTGTAATCGTGTTCATTAACGATATTCTGATTGTTGGGATTGAACCCTATCAGAGGAACATATAATAAGAGCCAAAACCGGATCACAACAGTGGATTCATAATAAGCAGCTGTTTACATTAGACTTTCCCCTTGAAAGTGATTATAACATCTGATGGTACTCTATCCACTGTCCGTATACAACAGCTGCTGTCTTTCAAACTACTGATGAAGCCCTGAAGACTGCTAAGAAGTAAAAATGCTGGTTCAATCTACTGATGCTAAAGGACTGCCCACTCAAGGACTGATCAACCTTGAGGAAAGCACTGATGAAAGGAGAAAGCAATAGTTTAGTGTGTCATCTGTTTTGTATAAAGTCAGTGATTAAGATTAGCAGTGTTTGTATAGGAACATTGGTTACAGGTTGTTAGTTTGTTAGATGTCGCTTTCATGGTGACGTCAGCTGAGATGCTTCAGTGGTTTGGTTTGCCTATAAATGGAGCAGTACTCTGTACTGTTACATTTGATTGACTGAGTGAGTTCTTCTCCTCTAGTCTAATCCTTTCATCTTATGCAATCAACCATGGAGTATCAGGCTGAGGGGGAGTTTAGTTTGTAAGCATGCTTTGTAATCTTTTGATTTGTATTGTAATCATTCGACTCAATGGAAAGCATGTGTTTATCAAATCATTTTCTTCCTTGATTGTGTTTACAAAGTTTGTTATTCATTTCCGCTGCACTTAAACTTTGTTCACTTCTATTGATTTGTTCAAATTTATACAAACAAACACAATCATGAGAGCCTCCGATCCTAACAATTGGTATCAGAGCTTGGACAGTCAAATTCGATCTAACAGTCAATTTGACATAACAGTTCAGCTCAAAATTCATTGATACTAAGGTTGATTGTATTTAGTTGAAAAACAGAGTAACGAGAAGTCATGTTCAAAGTGACTATTCAAAAGCTCTGTAAAACAACCAAGATGTCATAAGACACACAAAATTCACACAACAAATGATGTCATACATAAATCACCTATAGGTTTCAGATCTGAAAATATATCTGTTAACTATGGTTTAATTATCTTCTTTACAAAATTGATTTCAATTGTTGTTATGAATTTTTGTGCTGTATTCATCATGTTTGCTGCTAAAGTATGTACCTCGTGTCAACAAAACCTATGGTTGATTAAATAACGTTAGTGTTTTTGTTAACATAAAAAGAGGGAAATTAAAACTTTAGTTACAAGATCTTATGTGTTGAAAAACAGGTTGGGAATCCTGCTAAAAAAAGGACCAAATCAACTATGTTAAAAGCACATTAAGAAAATCAGGTGTTGAAATAGTCCAAATCATATGTAATGTGAGATTTGACATATGCATGTACAAAATATGACCAGATCTCTCAAAAACATTACTGCAAAATGATTCTGGATTAAGTATTTCTTCAATAAGGACCTCCCAGTAAGTATTTCATTACTTATGAATGGGAAGGGTAAAAAGGGAAGAAGGAAAATCACAAAAACTCAGAAGTGTGTTTATCTCAAAACTTTTGAAGTCGAAAGAAAAGAGTATAAATATAAAACACTTAAGAGTCAAAAATTGGGGTAAAAATGGTCATCATGCAACTGTGTGCATTCATTGGGTCAGGGAAGTTCAGGTAACAATAGTATCCTCAGTGAATAAACTTACAAGAGGACTAGACAAGTTTTTCAGAATCATCACATGGTAACAAAGTCTTTAACAGGGCTTTCAAAAACTCATGAGAACATGTCTCCTCATTTTTCAATCAATCAACAAGGAAAAGGTCCCAAACAGTGGTTATTAAGATGTATTTCAAACCACTGACCATTTTTCTAAAACTTGAGATTGATGAGACTATGGGTATTATTAGGATATTTACCAGATCCTTTTGATGCTATTTTTAGAAAAACTTTCAATTATTTTTCTTGAAAAGGTTTTTCTCAAATAAAACAGGATATATTATTCTTCAGTTTTTTTGAATAATCTATTTTGTACTTTTGCTTGTTTTTGATAGCAAAATTTTCAAACACCTGTCAGGATTATGTACCATCATTTTTTTTTTGGGTAATATCCTTGAAAATAGGTCAAAAGGAAATGGTACAAGTGTCAAGGTCTTGTCAAACTCAAGTTTGGTTTTAACACTGATCAAAGATTGATTGCTAAACAGATCTTAAAATACTTGGGTATTCATGTCCTAATTCAAATATTATGACAAAAATGAGTAGCCATAGTAAAAAGTTTCCATCATCTAGGGTACTAAACCACTGTCAGGAATCTATAAAAGCTTCAAAATGTGTAATTGACATGCGGCAAAACCTTGAATGAAAATTCTCATAAAAGTTGCTGACATGTTGAACTTGACAATTTGCATCTAAAATGTATGTTGTTAAGGATAGCATTCTTGCAGACATTTCAGAATCAACATCAACAGATGTTAGAAATGATGTTGTGATTTCACAAGATAAAATCATTTCTTTCATCAGTACAGCAGATGCTCAAAATATTTGTCAAAAGCTTATCCACTGATGCACTAACAGTTGCTGATATACTAGCATTTCAAATCCTTACCATTACCTTACCCCTAACCACTGTTTTGTTCAAACATCTGTCTCCTAAAAACTGTCCACTGCTGAAAGTCAGCCCCTGATCTTTCATTTTCCTGGTAAGCACTGATGCTCAAAATTAGTGTCTTATCCACTGATATGCTATCCACTGATAGTAAAAATCACTCACTGTTCTCATATTGTTACCGTTGTAACCACTGATATTTGCTTCATCAGTGTTTCTCCAAAACAACTGTCCTCCATTATTCATCTTTTCATCAGAGGTTGGCACGTGGTCAGTTATTAGCCATCAGATCTTTGTAAACCGCTGCCACGTCAGCTTTCACTTTTTCCCTTATAAAACCGTGATCAAAACCCCTAAACAGGGTTTTACACTGTCGAATTGAATTCCAAAATTCTCTTCTTAAAGCAGTTTCCCACTCTCCATCTCAAATCATTCTTCGTTCGTCCTCATCAAAATGACTAAATCAAAATCAAAATCAAAATCAAAATCATCCTCATCTTCATCTTCAAAAGAAGCCACACAGATTGCCGCTGAACCCATTGAAATCGCATACAAATCCCCTCACAATTATTTGGGTTTACTCTCAAAACCCACTACCACCAACACCTTCGATTCAATCATTGATATTCTTTCAGCATCAAAGTACAAAACTTTGTTAACAGCAGATGCATCAATTTACCAACAAACCCAGAGAGAGTTTTGGAAAAATACTACCCTTAACAAACAAGGCGAGAAAGTTATAGCCATTAACTCTTCCATACAGGGTAAAACGATTCAAATTACTCAGCAATCCATCTCAGAAGTCTTTAAACTCGATGATCAACAAGGTAAAACTTCTTTTCTTAAAAGCGAGTTGAAAACTGATTTTCTGAAAAGTGGATATGCAGAACAAACAAAAAGAGATACCTTACAAAAAGGTTTCTTCCCTTCTGAACCTAGGTTTTTACTCCATACACTTTTGATGTGTGTTTCAAATAAAACAACTGCTTTTAACGAAATACCATTGAAGATCCAATGTCTGGGTTACGCTATTTTAAATAATGAAAATTATAACTATTCCCAGGAGATCTTTGATGACTTGGTAAAAAATGTTGATAGCAAATCATTTTTACTTTTTCCAAGGTTTCTAAGCTACTATTTTAAACAAAAATTTGAAAAGGAAAAGGAAAATTTGCTCAAACAAGGTGTTAATTTTCAAATAAAAGGTTTAACACCTGAAACATTCACTAGAATGTTAACACCTTTAAAAACAAAAGCAGAGGTGCCTGAGCAGAATTTAGTAGTTACCACTGCTCCTTAGGTATCTGCTGCTGTGCCCACTGCTCTAGGTGATCATAGCAGCACAACCACTGCTTTGAAACCCACACCTGCCATTACCAAAAAGACCAAAAAGAAAACATCCAAAAAGCCCCCCAAACAAAAAACAAAGGCAACTCTGGAAGATGAGATCCCAGAGCCACTGCCAGTGACAACACAAATGTCACCAACAACCACTGCTGCTACTTCGTCACAGCAGTTGGAAGAAAGATATCCACCATTACCTCAAACTCCTCCTGCATCCTCACAAAAGGATCAGGTTGTAAGCACAGGGACCCCACATTATGAAGCTCTGGAGCCAATTGGATCCATCTTCCTCAGTCCTGATCCCAAGGACATGTCTCTTTCATCACCTATATCTTCACCCCTCACATTACCACAGTCCATAATACCCTTGTTGCATGCAGTTGCTATAGCTCAGACACAAACCAGTTCCTCTCTATCACCTATCACTGAGAGTACACTCCAACAAGTGACTGGGTCTGATGCTTATACCTCTGCTATTCCAGCAACAACTGAGGAGGTTACACTGTAAGAGTTACAAGTAATTCTTGACAGTAGTTCAAGTGGAGCAGCAACTACAAATGTTGGATCAATAGATCTACATTTGGCCAGTTGTTTCATCAATCAGACTCCCTTGAAGGCAATTTCTTCCATAGCACCTCTGGTAACCACTAGTGAGTTTGTTTTAACTACTAGTACCCTAAAAAGGTTATCAAGTGTTGAAGAAAGAAGACCCCAGAACCAAGAACAAGGGGCATCAATGGGTGATTTCTGGGATTCACTTCCTAAGTCACACATTGATATAACCACTCCTGGTGGGGAATCAGATGATCCCATTAACTTGGGTGATGATTCACAATATCAAGAATTGACGGGGAGAATTGACAACCTTGAAACATCTGTTGCTGAAATAAAGGATATGGTGCAACAGCTGTTAAAAGCTCAAAATGCACAATCCACTGCTGTTCCAGCTCAAGCACCTTCACAACCTACCCCTGCTGCAAATGAGTTATGGAATTTGTTTCAACCCCTGCTCCAAAAACAAAGAGAAATGGCTGATCAGCAGCATGCTATACATGTTCAAGAGCTGAGAAACATGATGGAGTCTAGGTTCAAAGATACCCAAGCAGACATCAAGGCTATAAAGGCCCACATCCTGAACACCACTAGCAAAGCTCCTCCCACTGTACTCTTCATTGATAACCCCCTTCCAGATAATGCCAAAAAGGGGGAGAAAATCAAGCAGTGGAAAAAGAAGGGAATAGAAGATGGCCTCTATATTGAACCTGAAAAAGAAAATATGACTAAAAACATCCCTTTGCCAGATGGTAGTAAGAAGGTTGATGAGACCACCAATGCACTTGCAGAAGCAAAAGCAAGTGTTAAAAGAGATAGAGAGGCTAAGGATAAAGCCATGTGGGAACAGGAGAAAAGAGCTTACATAGAGCTGAATACACAGGGTACTTCTGGTAAATCCATACCAACCAAATCCATACCAAACAGACCAACAAAGCTTGCCTCCAAACCACCTCCCAAAGGCTCCAAACCTCAAACCACAAAATCTCAAACTTCCACCCAAATAGTTGATATGTCAGTGGTTTCAAAAATTGCTAGCCAAACAGCTGCCATCTCTTCAACACACACCACTACAACACACACTACAACCATTGCCTTACCATCACAACCTAAAACTACATCACCACCCACCAAATTACCACCTGCTCAAAAGCAGAAGACATCTGCTGACACATCAGTAGTTGTAATGACAACAGAGGTTGAAACACCAGTTGTTTCAACAGCTGTTTGTCAGCCATCCACCACTGCTTTCATCAATGTCACATCACCACCATCACCTCCTGCCAAAAAGCAGAAGACATCAGATGTTACAACATCTGTTGTAATGACAACAGTGGTTCAAACACCGGTTGTCTCAATACCTGTCAGTCCAAGCACCCTCACTTCACTTCAAGCCATTTTCACTCCAATAAACAAATCACCCAAAAGCACTCCTTCACTGGAGAAAACTTACACCAGAAAAAGAAAAACAACTTAGGTAAATGATGACAAATATGATCCTATTGCTGCAAAATATCCACTAGAATTGGAAGCTGTAAAAAATGAGATGAGACAATTCTACACTGAGGATGATCCTTCAAAAAGAAGATTTCCTTCTCTCATAGGCTTCATAATTCCAGAAAATATGGATGAATATCTCAAGCTCAAAGCAAGGCAGGCTAAGATAAGAGCCAAACTTGAATGTGAAGATCAAAGTGATAAAGCCATTTCTGAAAGAATGGAATTTTTGCTCACTAAAGTCAAACAGATGGAAGATTATGCAATAGATCTGAGCAAAGAAATGTCAAATTTACCACCCAAAGCAGATCTACGAAAAGAAATGAGAAAAGAATATCTTGCATACATCATGAAAGAAAAATTCTATCCAGCTGAAGAAAAACAATTCGAAGAATGGCCAATAGTTGCTTTAAAGCATGAGGCAAACAAAATTGAAAGAATAAAAAATGATCCAAGCAAGAAGAGGACAGCTCCAAACTGGAGCAAATACAAAAAGCTCATTGCTGACCTTACATCTGAGTACAAAAGAAAGAAACAGGAGTTGGTGGATGCAAAGGTGGATATTGCTAAAGCCATAGCAAAATGGACAAAGTAGTATACAGATGAGGCTTATGAAAGGCTGAAAAGAAGAAAAATGACAGATCCTAATTCACCAAAGAAGCCTGAACACAAAGAGCCAAAACAGGTCATTTATCCTAAACCACTGTTCACATCAGCAGATACCTCTATCATTGTGATAAACCAAGAAAAGAGGAAACAGCTGACCAATGCAGAAGAAAAAGAAAAAGAAGTTGAGTACTTTAAAGAAGCCATCAATAAAATGGCTTTAAATGAAGATAGATCAGCAAAACTTTAGGACCTTGCCAAAAAGGTATTGAAAAAATCATCATCACCAAACACATCAGCAGATATCTCAGACATTGAGCTAGATCAAAGAAAGAGACAAGAGCAGATTGAAAAATAAGTTGCAGAAGATATAGTTGCAGCAAATGAAGTCATAGAAAAGGCTTTCAAACAAATGTCTGAAAATTCTGAACTAGCAAAAGCTCAGGATACTGCTTTACAAATCTTTACAAGGCCAAAATCTCCCAACTCATTAGTAAATAAACCTCTCCCAAGAAACCTATTGGGTTCAAAAATACTAAAATGGACGTCTGATCAAAAGACCCATGTATTGACTATGATCAAATCCAATGGTGAAGTGAAGTACATATCAAGGAAACAAGCACTAGGCCTTGGTGTTGAAGATCTACAAGATCTCCTTGAACTTACACTGTGCAGGGATGAGGATGACTCAAGTTCCAAGGACTTTGAAGTGGAATTTAAAAGACAAGCTAATTAACTTCTGATGAGACAATAAAGATCCAGAATAATGAAGGGTTTTGGCATTATCTGTTCCAGGGGGAGATTGTTGGGATTGAACCCTATCAGAGGAACAGATAATAAGAGCCAAAACCGGATCACAACAGTGGATTCATAATAAGCAGCTGTTTACATTAGACTTTCCCCTTGAAAGTGATTATAACATCTGATGGTCCTCTATCCACTGTCCGTATACAACAGCTGCTGTCTTTCAAACTGCTGATGAAGCCCTGAAGACTGCTAAGAAGTAAACACTGCTGGTTCAATCTACTGATGCTAAAGGACTACCCACTCAAGGACTGATCAACCTTGAGGAAAGCACTGATGAAAGGAGAAAGCAGTAGTTTAGTGTGTCATCTGTTTTGTATAAAGTCAGTGGTTAAGATTAGCAGTGTTTGTATAGGAACAGTGGTTACAGGTTGTTAGTTTGTTAGATGTCGCTTTCATGGTGACGTCAGCTGAGATGCTTCAGTGGTTTGGTTTGCCTATAAATGGAGCAGTACTCTGTACTGTTACATTTGATTGACTGAGTGAGTTCTTCTCCTCTAGTCTAATCCTTTCATCTTGTGCAATCAACCATGGAGTATCAGGCTGAGGGGGAGTTTAGTTTGTAAGCATGCTTTGTAATCTTTTGATTTGTATTGTAATCATTCGACTCAATGGAAAGCATGTGTTTATCAAATCATTTTCTTCCTTGATTGTGTTTACAAAGTTTGTTATTCATTTCCGCTGCACTTAAACTTTGTTCACTTCTATTGATTTGCTCAAATTTATACAAACAAACACAATCATAAGAGCCTCCGATCCTAACACTGATTTACTCGAAGACGAAGGAAGAACATGAGCAACATCTAAGAGCCATCTTAGAGCTGCTTAAGAAAGAAAAGTTGTACGCGAAGTTCTCGAAGTGAGAATTTTGGTTGCACGAGGTTCAGTTCCTTGGTCATGTGGTTAACGGAAATGGAATTCATGTGGATCCTACAAAGGTCGAGGCAATCAAGAATTGGGAGACTCCGAAGACGCCAACTGAGATCCGTTAATTTCTAGGTTTGGCAGGGTATTATCGCAGATTTATTGAGGATTTCTCGAAAATCGCTCAACCTTTGACCTCCCTCACACAGAAAGGCAAGAAGTATGAATGGGGAGACAAACAAGAAGAAGCATTCCAGTTGTTGAAAAACAAGCTTTGCGATGCACCCATCTTATCCCTACCCGAAGGCACTGACGACTTCGTGGTATATTGCGACGCCTCGGGTCAAGGTTTAGGCTGCGTGCTGATGCAGCGACAGAAGGTTATAGCCTATGCTTCACGCCAGCTGAAGGTCCACGAGAAAAATTACACCACGCATGATTTGGAATTAGGCGCAGTGGTGTTTGCATTGAAAATATGGCGACATTACTTGTATGGCACACGATGCACAATCTTTACTGATCACAAGAGCCAGCAACACATTTTTTATCAGAAAGAGCTTAACATGAGACAGAGACGATGGGTCGAGTTATTGAACGACTATGATTGTGAGATCAATTATCACCCAGGAAGGCGAATGTGGTCACCGATGCCTTGAGTCGGAAAGAAAGAATCAAGCCCATAAGGGTTAGGGCTTTGGAAATGATTATTCAAATAGACCTCTCGTTGCGCATTCGTGCCGCGCAGAGAGAAGCACTTAAGGAAAAGAATCTTGAAAATGAGTATCTCCGTGGGATGGAGAAGCAGTTAGTACCCAATGATGAAGGAACGTTGTGCTTCATGAAACGAATTTGGGTTCCTCTCTTTGGTGGTTTGAGAGACGTTATTTTTTATGAAGCTCACAAGTCACGGTACTCGATCCATCCAGGATCGGATAAAACTGTGACATCAGTGTATTTTAACCCTTGTACTTTCTGAAAAACTTTGTATTTAATGAAATATGGTGTTTTAATTTCAATATTTGTTTAATTATTTGTGACATTAGTACGTTTTCAATCATTGTTCTATTCCGAACTCTCAAACCTGTCCTGGAAGTGAAATCAGAAACCGTTAAGTAAACATAATCAGTTTAACGCGACGTACACACTGGAATTGTGACATAAGCCAAACATACCCTAAATACCCTTTACATAACTTAGAAATAAGTTTCGAAGGATTCGGTATGGCAAAAACATGTTTATTCGAACTTTAGAACTAATTACGACAAAACTGCGAAACGAACGTTGGTGACCGCCCGGATAATATTTAAATCCCAAAAATATTCTGTTATGATTAAAATTTTATTTTTAATCATGTTCGTGTTGAAAAATAAATTAAAGCGCTTAAAAACATTATTTTTCAAGTTTAAGCGCGTACCGCGTGTTTCTGCGCAACACAATGCTTCTACTGCAAAACGCAGACAACGCAGCCAGTCTCGGCAACTGAAATTTATTTCAGTAATAATTTGGTGAGTTTATTTTTATAGAATAATAAAAATAATTTTAAACGCCATAAACCGGAATTTAAACGTTAGATAAAATACCCGGTATCCAGTTAAATACTTGTTTTTATCTAAATTACCATTAAAAAATTACATTTAACCCCCCTCCCCTTTGCTTTTCACGGTCACTAGGACCCACCACCCACTCAAAGATTTGATTTTATTTCTTGTGGATCTTGCTAGATTGTTTTGGCCAAGTGTTGTTGCATGCTTTATCTCCATATCTTATTATATCTTCAAACTCCTTTTATATCTTTCAAGATCCAAACAAAATCAAGCAACCTCCTCCTCTCTCCTTCCGCAAAACCGTAACCCCCTCCCATCACCTCCATCTTCATCTTCAACCTTGTTCTTGAAGAATCCAACTCCATTTCAAGCAAACTTCAAGTTGGTGTGAAGATCCAAAGGAGTTTCCAAGGTGCTTTCAAGTGATTTCAAGCTCCCTATCATCAAAATCTCATCCAAAAACTTACTTGAATCTTGAAGGTATAAAGTTTATGTTTAAATCATACACTTGATTCTTGGTTGTTCTTGATGATTTGAAGTTTCTCTTGAATCTTGGAATTTTTCACAAACTTGAAATCTAAAATGAAATGGGTCTTGATACAAAATAAAAATGGTGGTATATATGTATGTATATATAACCGTATATATATATATATGTGTGTGTGTGTATGAGATTTGAGCTTGATCTTTGGTAAATACTTGTTTAAGATGTTTGCATGCATGAACAAGATTATGTGCAAATATGTTAAAGATACAAAGGAGTGATTGAATCATGAGTTATAACTTGAAATAATGTTAGTATTTTGACATGTAAGTGGCCAAAAATTTATTAGACATATTTGGGAATTTTTAAGTTGTTGCTTGTTCTTGAATGATAGTTAAAATGCAAGTGTTTGATGATTTGTGTATGATATGATGAATGTTAAATTAAATCAGCAAATAAACATGAATAATTTACATGTTTGATGCATTTAAATTCATATGAAATGATGATGATATGATAGTGTGCTTTAGACACTTGTACATAAGAATACATGTTGATTTAAAGCTCAAGAAATGGTAAAAATGATGGTATGACAAAAAAATGTTTTAGAACAGGTTATAAACACTAAAAATAACATTATTTGGTATATTATAATGGCATGAAACTTTGTCATAGGTTTGATAGCTTTGCATGTTGTACATATAGCTTAGAAAGTGGTAAAATATGTGAAATTTGTATGATTTATGTGCTTTATGTGAGACCTGCACTATCATGAGTATAACCATTATTTTATTCAGTAAATAACATGGGTTATGTTAAAATATCAAGTCGTTTCGATTTGGGATGGTTAGGGTAACGTTCGATGCAAAACTATGCGCTAAAACGGTTAAAAATCGGCTTTTCGGAGGATTTTTATAAAACTGTTTTAGATCAGTAAGTAAACTGATATTTTTGATATAAAAATAAGTATTTTAACTTATATTAAGTTTACTTGGTGTTTGGTTAGTCATACGTGACTTCCAGCGCCCAAAAATGTTACCGAATCGCTAAAATACGTGTTTTTCAATGTACACTAGAATGGGTTGTTCATGGGTTAATTTTATGTGTTACGAGATGTTACGTGTTTTATAATATGTGTATGATGACATGTTAATACTTGACAAGATTATGTGTATTACGCTATTATTAGTATGTTACATTTGAGTATATATTACGACGGGCAAATCGTACATATATTGCTTATAACATGTTGAGGGTCACCAATAAAATCGTTCAAGTCGTAAAGTTTTAAAAAAAATATATATATATGAACTCATATATATATAAATACACCAATATAATAAAAATAATAACTTTTCGAGAAAATCTCAAAGTTATGTGAAAATTCTAAGTATCGGAGAAACTTATGTATTTTTGTGAGTTTTTTATTATTAAATCATTCTTATTAAATTTAGGACGAATAAACAATTTCAGGGATTGTGTTAACACATAAAAACGCACCCAAAGGTGAGTACATAGTTCCCCTATTTTACGTTTTCAAATGTTTTGGGGTGAAGCATATGTGCATAACTTTAGTTTTCGTTTTCATGACATTATACATTTTTATTACATATTACATATAATACATCATTTCAAAGACATTTTTATGGTATATTGACTTAGTATACCTAACATTTGGTTTCAAAGACATTTTATTGGCATATTGACTTAGTATGCCTATTACATGGTTTTACAAAGACATTTTCATGACATGCTTACATTGAAAAAGACATTTGGTATGTTTAACAGAGTAGTACATTCATTAACATTGATCACGCCGCTCGGTAGTATGTAATAGCGCTATAGGACTTGACAAATCCCGTTCCCGCTTTCTAGGTATTTCGTTAGGGGAATGACAGAATCCGAATACATTTTTTTTTGATAAATTTCTGATCCTGATAAGGGTTTATCCGACAGTCTCAAGGCTTGAGTGTATGCTATAGATAAACCACATAAATGTTCATATCAATAAAAGCAATGGTTTTCAAAACATAAATTTTGTTTTAAACTTTGGTTTATTCAAAGACTTTGTTTTGAACATGACATTTGATTACATAAGACATCTGTTATACACGACATTATGCATTTGGTAAATACTATTTATTCGCCATACAAGACATGGTTTATACTGGACATTTGACATTGGTTATACATGACATTGACACATTTTATACAAATAACTTTCATTTGGTTATTTACTTAACCATACATCATTCTTTTATATCATTTGATTTTCATATGATTTTATAAAAGAAGACATTTTTATAAGGTTCATGACTACTTTTTGTTAAACATTTCTTTTAACTTTCAAAGTCATGAATCTTCGACACTAAACCTATGTTACTCACAGGCATTTTTATGCTGACGTATTTACTTTCACATATGTTTCAGGAGCGATTGTTTGATGTGAGCAAGCTTCACTTAGGGCGACTTGGGCCTTAGCAATCTAAAATCAAGAAAGTTATCGTCTTTTATGTTGTGTGTTTCGTTCGAACTAAGACAATGTAATAATTTTAAACTTGTAAAACTTAACTTTAATTATCATGTGTTTTGAAACAATAATTCTGCCACAGCACTCCCCGACGTTTCTGCCGCGGTTTGTTGTTTTACGCGGTCGGGGTGTGACAGAAGAGTTGGTATCAGAGCTCATGGTTATAGAGAATTAGGTTATTAGTAAAATTTTGACCTAGACTATAACCTTTCTAGGACCCTAACACAAGTTACCTTGTGTTTAGATCTTAAAACAATACCATCACCTATCCTTAGGTGATTACCAAAACAAGTACACAAATCTCAATTCTATTTGAAAATCAATCATCTATCCTTAGATGATTTGTTTTTAGGCTTTACGCCTTTAAAGTTTTCAAATCTCGTCAAAGTTTGAGTCTTAATAATGTGAACACATGCAATCCGGAAGGGTGGGTGCCTGTACCCTGAGTTTTCTGTCTAAGGCTAGAGTGTTCGTACAAATCAACATAATCGGACCAGTCACTCTTACCTGGGAACTCTTGGGGTGAGTGTCCACTTATAGGCTAAAGCATGTCTTCATTATGCATTATGTAGACCTATTTACTTTGATTAGTCACGGTGTTGTTTATTTGTTTTAAGTAATGGACAAATGACCACCTTCCTTTGTGTTGTCAATGTTTTCAATACTCCTTTTGATTGTCCTATGTCAATCTCACATATTTCCTTGTGCTCTTTTAGATGCCTCCTCGACGTGATCAAACTCAAGACGCCGCAATGGCAGCCTTGATCGCTCAGCAAATTGCTGCTGTACTCCCGAACCTAGTAACTCAGTTAAACCAAGCAAACAACAACAACGCACCTGTTCCGTGCAACTTTAAGACTTTCAATTCGGCTAAACCGCTTCAGTTTTCTGGGTCAGAAGGAGCAACTGGGCTCCTGCAGTGGTTCGAGAGTCTCGAGAGTACGTTTCGTCACGTTCAATGCCCGAATGAGCGAAAGGTTGAGTTTGCGTCAAGTGTGTTTCAGAAAAGGGCGCTTACATGGTGGAATGGTGATGAGGGACAGAGGTGCCAACGTGGCACTGGCTCAAACGTGGGAAGAGCTTCGCGTACTTATGATGAGGGAGTTTTGTCCTCGTTATGAACAGAGGGCACTGGAAAACGAATTCCATGATCTCAAGCAAGATAGTGGAGAGCACAGTGCCTACACAGACCGATACGAAGAACTGAGCCTGTTGTTTCCCACCATGGTCACGCCTTTGGACAAGGTGATTGAGAAGTACATAGATGGCCTTCCTGATCCCGTTCAGGATATTGTCACCGGCAGCAACCCTACCACGGTTAGACAAGCTATTGAGCTAGCTGCGACCTTGACTGAGTCTCAAGTCAAGAAGGGTAAACTCCACCGCAAGGGTGACAAGAAACCATCTGACAAGACAGAGAAGAAGAAGGGAAAGAAAGCTGAAACCTTGAAGAAATCTAGGAAGCGTCAGGCTTCTAAGAACTTTGCCGTTGTTAAACAGACCAATCAAGCTGCTCCTACCCAGCCAGCACAACCACCTACCAAGAAACAGTATGTTGGTACTGCACCTCTTTGTAACAAGTGCAATAGTCATCATCAACCACCTCTTCAGTGTCGTCTTTGCAACAACTGTGGAAGATATGGCCATTTGGCTAACACATATCGCTCTCCTCCTGCTCCGAATCAAGCAGCACAAAACCCTGCCCAACAGCCAGCAAATCCTGCACGACCTCCTTTTCAGCCTAGGTCTTGCTACAATTGTGGAGATCTGACTCACTACAGGAACAAGTGCCCGAAGTTAGCCAATGCAAACCCGGCTCGTGGACGAGCATACAACATCAATGCCAATGAAGCGCGTGCCGACAATGAGGTGGTGAACGATATGTTCTATGTTAACATCCAACTTGCTTCTATTCCTTTTGATTCGGGTGCCCACAAGAGTTTTGTATCCCTAGCTTTTAAACCTTTGCTTGCAAAGCCTAGAACAAAACTAGGAAAACCCTTGACATTAGAGTTAGCCAGTGGTGAATCCTTTGTACTCGATTCCGTCATTCAAAATTTCCAGTTGAACCTCAACGATCATCTCTTTCCCATTGACCTCACGCCAATGCAACTTGGGAGTTTCGACGTTATAGTAGGGATGGATTGGTTGACCAAATACCGTGCAGAAGTGGTTTGTTTTGACAAGATTGTTCGTGTACCCTATTTCGTCTGGTGAAGTCTTAGAAGTTTGTGGAGAAAAACCCGCTAGTAGCCTTAAACTGACGACAAGCACCCAAGCCCAGAGATATCTACGAAAGAATTATGTGGCTTTCTTGGCACGTGTCGTAGAGAAGAAAGACAAGGGTAAGACTGTTCAAGACATCCCTGTCGTTCGGGATTATCCTGAGGTTTTTCCTGAAGACTTACCTGGTTTACCCCCAACGCGTCAAATCGAGTTCCGTATTAACCTTGTACCTGGTGCTAACCCGATTGCTAAATCTCCATACCGTCTTGCACCGTCTGAGATGCAAGAGTTGTCGAAGCAGCTGCAGGAGTTATCAGACAAAGGATTTATTCGTCCAAGCCACCTGTCCTATTTGTAAAGAAGAAGGATGGATCATTCTGAATGTGTATCAATTACCGTGAGCTTAACAAACTCACTATTAAAAATTGATATCCCCTACCTCGCATTGATGATCTCTTTGATCAGCTTCAGGGTGCTACCTGCTTTTCAAAGATTAATCTACGTTCTGGGTATCATCAGCTTCGCGTATCCAAAGAAGATATTCCCAAGATTACTTTCCGCACACGATACGGCCACTATGAGTTTACTGTTATGCCTTTCGGTTTAACGAATACTCCTGCCGTCTTCATGGATGTAATGAATAGGGTTTGTAAGCCTTATCTAGATAAGTTCATCATCGTCTTCAATGATGACATCTTGATTTATTCCAAGACACGAGCTGACCACGAAGAACATCTCCGTCTAACAGTGGAACTCCTAAAGAAGGAACAACTTTTCGCTAAATTCTCCAAGTGTGAATTTTGGCTTAGGGAAGTTCAATTTTTGGGACATATTGTTAACGAACAAGGTATACATGTAGATCCCGCCAAAATCAGTGTGATTAAGGATTGAATACACCAACTACTCCTACCGAGGTTCGTTCATTTCTGGGTCTCGCGGGTTATTACCACCGCTTTATTGCAAACTTCTCCAAGATTGCGGTTCCTCTCATAGCCATAACTCAAAAGAATAAACCTTTTGAGTGGGGACCCAAACAAGAAGAAGCTTTTCAGACCTTGAAACATAAACTCTGCGATGCTCCTGTGTTGTCTTTACCTGAGGGAAACGACGACTTTGTCGTATATTGTGACGCATCGAATCTAGGTCTTGGTTGTGTTCTCATGCAAAGGAACAAAGTCATAGCCTACGCGTCAAGACAATTGAAAATCCATGAGAAAAACTACACGACTCATGATCTTGAGTTAGGCCCTGTGGTTTTTGCTCTCAAAATTTGGAGACACTACCTTTATGGAACAAAATGTGTGGTTTTCACAGACCACAAAAGTCTCCAACACATCTTCAATCAGAAAGAACTAAACATGAGGCAACGACGTTGGGTAGAACTTCTAAACAACTACGACTGCGAGATTCGCTACCATCCTGGAAAGGCGAATGTCGTAGCCGATGCGCTAAGTCGTAAGGAACGAGTCAAGCTTCATTGTGTTCGAGTTCGATCTAATATTCAAACCCGCATCTTTCAAGCTCAACATACTTGTGTTGCACAAGGCTTGATGGGTAAAGAATTACCGTGTCACATTAAACCTGAGCTTGAATTGAGAGACTTTGGGATATTCTATTTCATGGGCCGTTTGTGGGTCCCAAGTATAGACAATCTTCGCACCTTGCTTATGGTTGAAGCTCATAAGTCTCGTTATTCTATTCATCCTGGTGCAGACAAAATGTATAAGGATATTCGAACCCAGTTTTGGTGGCCGGGAATGAAGAAAGACATTGCCTTATACGTATCCAAATGCCTTACTTGTCTGAAGGTTAAGGCGGAACATCAACATCCCTCTGGACTATTGGAATAACCAGAGATACCAGTTTGGAAGTGGGAAAACATTGCCATGGATCTCATTACCAAACTACCGCGCACTAATAGAGGTCATGATGCCATTTGGGTAGTGGTTGATCGTTTGACAAAATCTGCTCACTTCTTACCAATCCGTGAGGATCTATCTGCTGACAAGCTTGCTAAGATCTATGTAGATGAAATTGTATCCCGACATGGTGTTCCTTTGAATATTATATCAGACCGAGATGCTCGATTCTCATCACACTTTTGGAGAACCATGCAATCTGCTATGGGAACCCAACTCAATTTGAGCACAGCTTATCGTCCTTAAACGGATGGACAATCTGAAAGAACAATCCAGACATTGGAGGATATGCTTAGAGCTTGTGTGATCGATTTTGGTGGTAGTTGGGATTCACATCTTCCATTGATCGAATTCTCCTACAATAATAGTTATCACTCCAGCATCAACATGGCTCCTTTCGAAGCTTTATACGGTCGAAAATGTCGTTCGCCGGTCTGCTGGAATGAGATTGGTGAAGCTCAGCTCACTGGACCTGAACTCATTCTAGAGACTACAGACAAAGTCAATAAAATTCGCGACAACCTCTTAACAGCTAGAAGTCGTCAAAAGAGTTACGCGGATAGACGACGCAAGCCTTTGGAATTCCAAGTCGGTGATCTCGTCCTACTCAAGGTATCTCCTTGGAAAGGTGTAATTAGATTTGGGAAGAAAGGAAAACTTGCACCACGATATCTTGGACCATTCAAGATCTTTGAAAGAATCGAAAAAGTAGCCTACATACTTGAGCTGCCTCCTGAACTTGGAAATGTTCATCCAACTTTCCACGTGTCCAATCTTAAAAAGTGTTTGGCTGATGAAAACCTCCACATCCCCCTTGATGAAATTCGTATCGATAACACGATGCACTTCGTCGAGAAACCTGTGGAAATATTGGACCATCAAGTCAAGAAGCTCAAGCGCAAGCGCATACAGATAGTCAAAGTTCGCTGGGAATCCAAACGTGGCCCAGAGTTTACTTGGGAACGATAGGATCAAATGAAGGAGAAATATCCACACCTTTTCCCACAAGTTTCCTCTAATTAAATTTCGGGACGAAATTTCCAAAAGTAGGGGAGACTGTGACATCTGTGTATTTTAACCCTTGTACTGTTCCGAAAAACTTTGTATTTAATGAAATATGGTGTTTTAGTTTCAATATTTGTTTAATTATTTGTGACATTAGTACGTTTTCAATCATTGTTCTATTCCGAACTCTCAAACCTGTTCTGGAAGTGAAATCATAAACCGTTACGTAAACATAATCAGTTTAACGCGACGTACACACCGGAACTGTGACATAAGCCAAACATACCATAAATACCCTTTACACAACTTAGAAATAAGTTTCGAAGGATTCGGTATGACAAAAACATGTTTATTCGAACTTTAGAACTAATTACGACAAATCTGCGAAACGAACGTTGGTGACCGCCCGGATAATATTTAAATCCCAAAAATATTCTGTTATGATTAAAATTTTATTTTTAATCATGTTCGTGTTGAAAAATAAATTAAAGCGCTTAAAAACATTATTTTTCAAGTTTAAGTGCGTACCGCATGTTTCTGCGCAACACAGTGCTTCTACTGCAAAACGCAGACAACGCAGCCAGTCTCGGCAACTGAAATTTATTTCAGTAATAATTTGGTGAGTTTATTTTTATAGAATAATAAAAATAATTTAAAACGCCATAAACCAGGATTTAAACGCTAGATAAAATACCCGGTATCCAGTTAAATACTTGTTTTTATCTAAATTACCATTCAAAAATTACATTTAACCCCCCCCCCCTTTGCTTTTCATGGTCACTAGGACCCACCACCCACTCAAAGATTTGATTTTATTTCTTGTGGATCTTGCTAGATTGTTTTGGCCAAGTGTTGTTGCATGCTTTATCTCCATATCTTATTATATCTTCAAAATCCTTTTATATCTTTCAAGATCCAAACAAAATCAAGCAACCTCCTCCTCTCTCCTTCCCCAAAACCGTAACCCCCTCCCATCACCTCCATCTTCATCTTCAACCTTGTTCTTGAAGAATCCAACTCCATTTCAAGCAAACTTCAAGTTGGTGTGAAGATCCAAAGGAGTTTCCAAGGTGCTTTCAAGTGATTTCAAGCTCCCTATCATCAAAATCTCATCCAAAAACTTACTTGAATCTTGAAGGTATAAAGTTTATGTTTAAATCATACACTTGATTCTTGGTTGTTCTTGATGATTTGAAGTTTCTCTTGAATCTTGGAATTTTTCACAAACTTGAAATCTAAAAAGAAATGGGTCTTGATACAAAATAAAAATGGTGGTATATATGTATGTATATATAACCGTATATATATATATATGTGTGTGTGTGTGTATGAGATTTGAGCTTGATCTTTGGTAAATACTTGTTTAAGATGTTTGCTTGCATGAACAAGATTATGTGCAAATATGTTAAAGATACAAAGGAGTGATTGAATCATGAGTTATAACTTGAAATAATGTTAGTATTTTGACATGTAAGTGGCCAAAAATTTATTAGACATATTTGGGAATTTTTAAGTTGTTGCTTGTTCTTGAATGATAGTTAAAATGCAAGTGTTTGATGATTTGTGTATGATATGATGAATGTTAAATTAAATCAGCAAATAAACATGAATAAATTACATGTTTGATGCATTTAAATTCATATGAAATGATGATGATATGATAGTGTGCTTTAGACAGTTGTACATAAGAATACATGTTGATTTAAAGCTCAAGAAATGGTAAAAATAATGGTATGACAAAAAATGTTTTAGAACAGGTTATAAACACTAAAAATAACAGTATTTGGTATATTATAATGGCATGAAACTTTGTCATAGGTTTGATAGCTTTGCATGTTGTACATATAGCTTAGAAAGTGGTAAACTATGTGAAATTTGTATGATTTATGTGCTTTATGTGAGACCTGCACTATCATGAGTATAACCATTATTTTATTCAGTAAATAACATGGGTTATGTTAAAATATCAAGTTGTTTCGATTTGGGATGGTTAGGGTAACGTTTGATGCAAAACTATGCGGTAAAACGGTTAAAAATCGGCTTTTCGGAGGATTTTTATAAAACTGTTTTAGATCAGTAAGTAAACTGATATTTTTGATATAAAAATAAGTATTTTAACTTATATTAAGTTTACTTGGTGTTTGGTTAGTCATACGTGACTTCCAGCGCCCAAAAACGTTACCGAATCGCTAAATTACGTGTTTTTCAATGTACACTAGAATGGGTTGGTCATGGGTTAATTTTATGTGTTACGAGATGTTATGTGTTTTATAATATGTGTACGATGACATGTTAATACATGACAAGATTATGTGTATTACGCTATTATTAGTATGTTACATTTGAGTATATATTACGACGCGCAAATCGTACATATATTGCTTATAACATGTTGAGGGTCACCAATAAAATCGTTCAAGTCGCAAAGTTTTTAAAAAATATACATATATATGAACTAATATATATATAAATACACCAATATAGTAAAAAATAATAACTTTTCGAGAAAATCCCAAAGTTATGTGAAAATTCTAAGTATCGGAGAAACTTAGGTATTTTTGTGAGTTTTTGATTATTAAATCGTTCTTATTTAATTTAGGACGAATAAACAATTTGAGGGATTGTGTTAACACATAATGGTTACATTGACATTTTCATGACATGCTTACATTGAAAAAGACATTTGGTATGTTTAACAGAGTAGTACATTCATTAACATTGATCACGCCGCTCGGTAGTATGTAATAGCGCTATAGGACTTGTCAAATCCCGTTCCTGCTTTCTAGGTATTTCGTTAGGGGAATGACAGGATCCGAATACATTTTTTTTTGATAAATTCCTGATCCTGATAAGGGTTTATCCGACAGTCTCAAGGCTTGAGTGTATGCTATAGACAAACCACATAAATGTTTATATCAATAAAATGCAATGGTTTTCAAAACATAAATTTTGTTTTAAACTTTGGTTTATTCAAAGACTTTGTTTTGAACATGACATTTGATTACATAAGACATCTGTTATACACGACATCATGCATTTGGTAAATACTATTTATTCGCCATACAAGACATGGTTTATACTGGACATTTGACATTGGTTATACATGACATTGACACATTTTATACAAATTACTTTCATTTGGTTATTTACTTAACCATTCATCATTCTTTTATATCATTTGATTTTCATATGATTTTATAAAAGAAGACATTTTTATAAGGTTCATGACTACTTTTCGTTAAACATTTCTTTTAACTTTCAAAGTCATGAATCTTCAACACTAAACCTATGTTACTCACACGCATTTTTATGCTGACGTATTTACTTTCACATATGTTTCAGGAGCGATTGTTTGATGTGAGCAAGCTTCACTTAGGGCGACTTGGGCCTTAGGAATCTAAAATCAAGAAAGTTATCATCTTTTATGTTGTGTGTTTCGTTTGAACTAAGACAATGTAATAATTTTAAACTTGTAAAACTTAACTTTAATTATCATGAGTTTTGAAACAATAATTCTGCCACAGCACTCCCCGACGTTTCCGCCGCGGTTTGTTGTTTTACGCTGTCGGGGTGTGACAAAAATGTACCAAGATTTAAAGAATTTTTATTGGTGGCCGAGATTGAAAGGCGATGTTACAACATATGTTGGCAAATGTTTGACCTGCGCCAAGGTAAAGGCCGAATATCAGAAGCCTTCAGGTCTTCTGCAACAACCCGAAATACCCATGTGGAAATGGGAGCAGATTTCAATGGACTTTATAACAAAGTTACCAAAAACACCCAGAGGTCATGATACGATTTGGGTAATCGTGGACCGTCTGCCAAATTTGCACACTTTTTGCCAATCAAGGAGAAAGACAACAAGAGCAAGCTTGTTGAGCTATACCTCAGAGAGATAGTTGCACGACATGGAGTGCCTCTCTTAATTATCTCTGATAGAGACGAAAGGTTTATATCGAGGATTTGGCAGTCCTTCCAAGAAGCCTTTGGTTCTCAGTTGAATCTGAGTACTTCATTCCATCCGCAGACAGATGGCCAGAGCGAGTGAACGATTCAAACATTGGAAGATATGTTACGAGCTTGCGTAATGGATTTGGGTGGTAGTTGGGACACTCACTTACCCTTGGTAGAATTTTCGTAGAACAACAGTTATCATGCAAGCATACAAGCCGCACCATTTGAAGCTCTCTATGGACGCAAGTGTCGATCACCGTTATGCTGGGCAGACGCGGGTGATAGACAGCTTGTTGGTCCGGAATTGGTTCAAGAGACGACTGATAAGATTATACAGATCCGAGAGCGCATCAAGGTGGCTCGTGATCGACAAAAGAGTTACGCGGACCGAAGAAGGAAACCGTTGGAGTTTCAAGTGGGAGATATGGTTCTGTTAAAGGTTTCACCCTGGAAGGGCGTAGCACGCTTTGGGAAGCGTGGGAAGTTGAACCCAAGATACCATTGGACCATTCAAAATCCTAGAGAGGATTGGTCTTGTAGCTTACAAGTTGGATCTACCCGCAGAATTGAATAGCGTTCATGATACATTTCATGTATCTAATCTGAAAAAGAGTCCAACTCAAGAAACAGTTGTCGTTCCTGCCGATGAAATTCACATTGACGACACACTCCACTTTACTGAAGAACCTGTTGAGGTTACTGATTGGAAGGTTAACAAGACGCGACGGAGTAGTGTTAAACTCGTCAAAGTTAGTTGGAACGCGCGACACGGCCCAGAATTCACTTGGGAGCGTGAGGATCGCATGAAGGCAAAATACCCACATTTGTTCCCCAAGACCCCTGCAGCTAGTAGCAGAACTTAAATTTCGGGATGAAATTTTCTTAACATGGGGAGAATGTGACAACCGTCATAAATCTAGGTATCTGTACAATTTAATTAATATAAATTAGTGCTTAATGACTGTGCTGAATTACAACTGATGACTTAAACTGCTTTCTAATTTCTCTATCATACATACATGTGCATCACATTTCATATTGTCACATTATTTTTACATACAAACCTTTAGTGACATAAATGATGCACAAAGCACAGTTAGCACAGTAAGCGGATAACTCAAAAAATAGGCTGACAGAGTTCAGTACATAGACATACAGTGTTTTGAGACCCCGTAAGGGCCAGAGACAAGGTACTACACTAGTATGGTGTGTAGGGAAGTAATGACCATAAAGCTGCGTCACTAGGTGATAGTTTAAGTGTCGGAAAGTGCCTAAAACCCACTTAAAGTGCAGAATTCTGCATTAATCAGCAAAATTCAGCTTTTTAACAAGCTAGTTACATGCAAAAATAGGACTAAATGGTCCTGAATGCTTTCCTAAGTGTCGGGAATTAAAAGTGTCACAAAAGGGTACTTAATGAACACTAAACGGAATAGTTTGACACTTTAACGAACCGGTATCTAACCGAACAACCGGACATTACTCGGAACACCAAAATATTGCTAGAAGCATTGTTTTATTATTTTTGAACTAGTTATGGTCCCCGAACACCCTAACACACTACATAATACATCCTACACTTAAACACTAGACTTTACACTTAACCTCCAACTAATTGCTTAACTATGATCAAAAGTTACACATAACCCCCCCCCCCCCCCCCCTTCACACTTACGATCACAAGAAGTGGCCCCACACCCCAAATCTTCCCTTGATTTCCCCTAAATCTCTTTGGATCTTGCTTTGATTGTGAAAGGATTATGTATGTACTTCTTGAGACATTAGAACCAATGGATAATAGGGATTTGTGGTTATAAGTAGAACACTTGAGCACTTCATCTTCATCACCACATCTCTTCTCCTTCTCTCTCCCCACTTCGGCCGAACCCCCATCCAAACACCACCATTGTTTTCATTTCAAGTTCATGCAATCCAAGATCATTCAAGGGTGTTAGAAGGTGATTAAAGAAGCTTGGTGCTTGTGGATCATCAAGGACCTCCTTTGTTTGCTTTTATCCACTCCATTTTCATCTTGTGTTCTTCCCTAGCTTAGAGCTAGTTGTAAGACTCTCTTAACCCTTTAATACTTCTAATTTTGTTGGTTAAAAGATGATATTCATGGATTATCTTGATAAACATTAAAAGACATAATCAAGAATCATAAACAAAAGCTTAACATATGATGATATCTTGATGAAATAATGTTGTTTAGTGTATATTTAATACTTGTTTGTTGTTTTCTTGAGAATATGATGTTGATCATCACATAGAGCTTGCTAGATTGTGATTAAACACATGATCTAGCAAGTGGGAGGATGATTATGTGACAACATAAGATGATCATCCTCTTGCGTAAACATGAACTTGATAAATGAAATGATTTCTTGAAAAATAATAAACAAAGTGAATTGATAGTCTTGTGGATCCAAGATTTGTGAATGATTTTCCAATAAAACCAAGTTCAAAATATGATTTCTAATAGATCATGGTTTTTACTTAAACTTACACTATTTTTAGTGATAAAACAAGTGTATAAACACTTATGAAACAGGAAGATCTAATAAATAAACATTTTTGTAGAATATGTTTACAAGTTGTAAACACCTAGTTTCTTTAAGAATGAGATTTTTAAAGGAATAAACACACTTTAAAGGGTAACTAAACCCACTAAACACTTTACCAAGTTACTACAAGTTTTTGCGAAAAGATCAAGTTCATATTATTATGTAAATTGTATAGTTTCTGCACTTGGTAAGTGTAAGTTGTTTAGGGATTGATTGTTGATTGTTTGGAATGATTTTTGAAAAGAAAATGATATGCTCTGATAGCATGGACACCTCCATTTTTAGGGGAAACTATGGCAAAATTTTCTAAAAAATATAAACACTTAGAAAAATATTTTCTAACAAGTATTTACAAGTGTGTTTTAACTTTGGTTCTCCATATAAACTTTGCCAGAGATTTTGTTACAAAAAACACAAGTATTGGAGGTTGTTTTTTTTATAAATAAAAATGGTTAACTATATATATATATATATAGAAGACACTTGTGTGAATACTTGTATACTTTGAGAAATAAGTTATGTTAGTTTAGGGTAAGGTAATATAACTTAACAAAAATACCAAGAGCTTACATTCCAAAATAATACCAAAAATCACAAGGAATAAATATATAAGTTACACACTTGATATTGTGAAACCGAACGATAAAACGTAACTTACAAAATATTCCGGAAAATACTCTCATGAATATATTTTTGGCAAATATTATTTTGGAAACGAAAGAAGTGAAAATATGATTTTTGTACATATTACCAAGTTATATCATATTTTCAACAAGAAGAAAATATATTATTTTTGGGAGATAAAAATATATTTTCTTAGTATATTTAGAAGATATATGATTTTTGGGATAAATATATATTTTCTTGGAATACATTATTCTTGACAAATAAGTTATATATATATATATATATATATATATATATATATATATTCTAAAGAGAGACTTGAATATATATATTATTTTGAGAATACGAATACGAGAATATGAAAGTACATGTATGAGATACCCCCATCCTTGGGAAGGAAATACGAAAATAAATACTTGAGAAGTATTAATACAGAAATATTGCTTAAACAATTATTCCAAAACTAAATATAATTTAAGTTGAAATATTAATTATTTTGACAAATAATTATACAACTTGGAATAACATTAGAAACGTAACTCCAAAACATTAATACTAAGCAAAGGCACGGCCCGTTCGTCTAATAGACGTTAGTACACAGTAGGTAGTCGTGTTTGCTGACGAGATCGGAGTTACTAGTTCTGAAGACGCAATATTGTGAGTTCATGTCCCCCTTTTCTTTAAACTATTTTGTTTACTTACTTCGGGGGTGAAATACATGTTACAAAAGGATTACATACAATACTATTAGTATGGTTAGCCTAGGAAAGAACCATAGATCATGTGATTGGGTAGGCGGATACTTGGGACCATTAATCCTCCTATATGGACCAAGGGGCATGAGTGATAGATCTATTTGGGGTGTAGCGAGCCGACACCCATGAGGACCAGGGTGGCCCATAGGGTGACTATGTCTTCCAGTCGGAAGCCCGATACAACTTTGCTAGGTTTGAGTCTTCCTACACCGTCACACATATCAGTGGCCTTGCAAACCATTGGTGATCTTTTCCTTGTTTGCTATCATACCGGGACATTCATACTTACACTGTTTACAAAGGTTTTATACATAATCGCGAACACATGAACTCGCTCAACTTTTGTTGATATTTTTAAACTACATGTATTTCAGGGAACTAAGTGGATCTGGCAGGTGTATGCATGTGTTTCAAGCTGCGTTTAAATAAAAGATGTCATCCAAGTCTTTAGAGTTTAGAAGATATATCTTACTCCTGGACGAGATACATGGTCCTAAGCTCGGGTTGGTTTAAGTTATGTTGTCGAGTCTTTATGAACTCATTAAAACATGTTATGGTTTGTAACTTAAATTCGGTGTCGACGTTTCAGACAAGTATGTTGTGGTATTATCAAACTTAATTTATATGGATGAATATCTTTTGGTTTTATCATATATCATTGTTATGATTGAATGCTATGGTATTAAGAAGTCACACCAAAAACCCACGCTTCCGCCAAAGACAGGGTGTGACAGGTTAATCGGGTTTGCATTGTTAGCGGCCATCTACAAAATTTAACAAGTTCAATTTAGTATTTTCGATATTATTGTATTTTAATCATTAATACCCTTTTGTGTCTTAAAGACAATTAATAATTAAAATCTAGAATCCAACGTTACAATTTAATATTGGTTAGGTGACCTTTATCCCTCTATTTAAATTAACAAGGTAGTCAACGTTTGACAATTGCAACTCTTTGCAATTTCTAGCCATATGGGATCGGTTAAACATCTTTATGTTTAGTTGGCATGTTTAATCCCATCAACACCTTTGTCTGCCATGCTTCGGTGACCCTAAGCACATGGCTTCCAAATCAAGTCGTCCAACTTACACACACATGTGAGTTTATACACATAAGTGGTTAGGTGACCTTTATCCCACAAACATGGTAAACCCACCTCGAACATACAAGTTCCCTCAAATGTGGTTAGGTGACCTTTATCCCACAATAAGAGTTCCCAAGTGATTCGAGTGTTGTATAAAAGGATGGTGTTTGACTTGTTTTATAAAAGGGTTTTTAATATTTCAAAATTCTAGTTTAGAAAATATTATGTACCATACATTTGCATGCATTCAAATCAATGGTACTTTAGTGAAAACAAATTTTCAAGGTTCATTTTAATAAAACCCATTTTATTATAAAATCATTAATTTTTAATAAAACCTTTTGTTAATCATTTTAATGATTTTGTTAAGAACCAATTTTAAGCTTGTTGTTGATTATTAGTTTGTTAAGCATGCATATCCAAATATCATCAAAACAATATAAATAAACAATCACACAAGCACAACACACATAACAATAGGTGCATAACCATAGCTAACTATTTTGAAAACACTTGTTAGCCAAACAAGTGTGCCAAAAAGGTCCTTCCTAAGGGATGAAAAATGGCACAAGTGATGTGTCGTTGAACTCCGACTTGATCCCGCATCCAAATGCTTCAAGTCTCCTTCTTGTGTTGTGATTTCTCCACTTTCTTTGAGCTTCCAAATGTCTTTTATATTAAGCTCCAAACTCCTTTGGACTTCAAAAATGTGTTTCGGTTATCGGGTTAAAATCCCGTTGAGAACCATGAAGTTCTTTGGACCGAATACTATGGTCCAAACCAAAACGCATTTTGGGCATCTTCTTTTACATGAAATAATCCTAATACATTTTTTCTAGTAAAATAAAATGCAACTAATCTATTTATTTTACATGCCAAATGAAAAAATAAATAAATTATGTATCTTACAAATGGAAGAACAAAGATTATAATTATTACAAACCATTGAAATAATAATAAAATAAATCACAACACAATCATTCAACACAAGGTCATGGCTAAGTTATATGCACCAAAATATATCTATATATATATATAGAGGAAGGTTAATGTACATAACGGCTTAACGTACATCACGTACGACAGGTAATTACGCACGTTCATTTTAAAATCACGCACGTTATAACTCAAAAATCCAAAATCACGCATGTTGAAACACGATAATCACGCATATTGAAAACATTAATCACGCATGTTATATAACAAATCACGCACTTTGTTGTACGTGAAGTACGTTAAGCCGTAATGTACGATATACTTTTCTCTCTCTCTCTCTCTCTATATATATATATATATATAATCCAAGAAGTAAAAATGGTTCCCTTTTATAACCATTTTCGGCCATGTACAAAAAACCGAAAAGGTAAGTTTTGTCCAAACAAACAAATCATCCATATGAAATAATTTTTCAAGATTCCCTTATGCATGTAAGAAAATAATCTTGAAAAACAAAGGGATAACCATGTTAAAACTTTCGGCCGTAGGGTTTTATCCAAACCCGAAACCCGAAAATTTTAATCTATTGAAGCATGCACTCATATAAGCGACTCTGGATGCCATTGTTGGGATTTTCACATGTTTATCAAAGTGATTTCATCCGTATAAAATCAAAATGCAGCGGAAATAATATTTAAAACATGTTACTTTTAAGATATAAATTTCATTTATATGCAAAATCCCAAAACCCGGATCCATATATGAACATGCATACTATCAAACACAACCATAGGATGTTTAGAAGACTACCTTCTTGGAGTAAAAAAAGAAATGAAAGGGATGATGCTTCTTGAACGGTTGCCTTCAAGTGTAGAAGACCTCAAGCTTGTATAGCCCAAGCCTTCCAACAAACACCTTGAGTTTAGCTAGGATTTGTTACACTTATGATAAAAAACGAAACCCTCCTTGGAAACCCTTTATGACCGAAAATTTTGAGAGTAAAAACAAGTCTTACAAGTTCATCATCTCTTTAATTTTTGTCATACAAAAATATATATAAACCTGAAAGATGTAGCCACCTTTTTCTAACCCAATCAAAAGCCTTCTTACACATGCAAATGCATGAAAGATAATTGGACTAAAAAGGTCTCTTGGGAAGACAAGGGGGGGGGGGGGGGGCAGCCCACCTTTTATATTTAAAAAAATTCAATTTTCTTTTAAACAATTTAAATCTTATATATATAATTTTATAACTTTTATAAACTTATAACATCACATGTTATAAGACTTATACTACTTTTATTATGTTATTTAACCCATTAAATAACAAAAATAAAATATTCTTTCAAAATAAATTATCCATATAATTTATTGGTTTCTCAAGTGTAATTATTTAGAAGACCAATTTCTAAATATTATAAGTGTTAATATTTAATTGTTTGATCATATCATAAATAAATATTATAAGTGTTTGTCTAGCTTGTATTTGGGTATGACTCGACTTGGATCATAACGTACTAGCCACATCAATTTAATATGTGTCTTGGGCATACGGAGTCCAACATTGCGACCATTACCTTTACCAAAATGGCCACGGCCACGGCCTCGTCCCCATTTTCTTCCAGAGTCTTTAGTATCATCATTAATAATAACGTTTGCTTCTGGAATCGCTAATGATCCAGTGGGACGAGCTTGATGATTTTTCATTAGTAGCTCATTGTTTTTCTGCTACGAGAAGAAATAAATTTAGATCAGAATATCTTTGAAACCTTTGCAACCGATATTGTTGTTGTAAGTTTATATTTGATGCATGAAATGCGGAGAAAGTTTTTTCCAACATATCTTCCTCCGTAACAGTTTGCCCACTGAATCGGAGTGTTGAGCATATTCTGAATAAAGCAGAGGTGTATTCATTCACTTTTTTTAAAATCTTGGAACCTGATATTGTTCCATTCATATCTCGAAGTGGGAAGTAAAACTTCCCTTTGATGATCAAATGTTCTTTTTAAATCTTCCCACAAAACATATGGATCCTCACAATTTGAATAATCAAATTGCAACATCTCATCAATGTGTTTGTGGAGGAAGACATTGGCTTTTGCCTTGTCTTGATTGCTACATTTACTTCCCTCCGTTATCATTTACAAAACACCCATTGATTTGAGATGTCGCTTAACATGTGCCGTCCACGACATATAATTTTCTCCGGTGATATTAAGAGCTGGGAATTCAATTTTTGCGATGTTTGCCATTTTGTTGCCAGACATAAATAAGATAAATATTAAAATCTAAATACTCATTAAAAATGCGATAACATACATAAGTACAACTATAAACAAATAAATGAATACATAAGTACTAAAAAGATGAGGTGGAAGCCCATACATTAAGGTCGGCAACAATATTAATATTATGCCGGCCAATATTAAAACCGGGTGAATCATCTTCAAAATTTTTTTCTTGAATAACCTTGAGAAGAAGAGTGTTTGATGCGAAAAAAATGAGATTGATAATTGGTAATTTATAGTGGTAAATTATAACTGTTTTGCAATGGTTATATTACCGTTTCATAGCCGTTATATAACGGTTTTATATATATATATATATGTATTTATAATAAATGATGTACTACAGAAATGTTATTTTATAAGATATAAAATTAGGATGCATAAAAATAAGAATAATAAAGTTAGTTTACATAAATAAACGTAAACTCTAAATGAAATGTTAGCGTGTGTGTATAAATAAAAGTTAGTTGCGATAAAAGTAAGAGTTAGATGTATAATTAAATGTTAGATTGTTAGTAGTCCCGTAGTTACGGCGATAAAAGTAAAGTTAGATGCATAATTAAATGTTAGATTGTTAGTAGTCCCGTAGTTATGAAATATGTATATTAAAATGTTCTTTTGTACTTAATTTTTTTTTTCAAAGTAAATTATAAAGTTAAGGAAGTGCTTACATTGCTTATGATGGATATCTTTGGCCTTAAGGTCTTCTTTGATTAGGATATAAGCGATTCATGCTGATAACGTGTTATGATATAACAAGAATTAACACAAGATTAGTGCTAAAACTTTAAGAACTTTAGAAATGTTATAAGAGAAAGAAGAAGAGAATTGCATAACTTATGAAAGTGTATACATGAGGTGCATTTTCTCTTCTACCTTGAGCTAGTATTTATACTACAAAAAGATTAACTATTTGGTAGACAATGTTAACGATTTGGTAGACAAGATTAACTATTTAGTAGACAAAACTATCCATAAGTTTGACAAAGAGTTCATCCACTTGCTTGGTAAATCTAGAGGTAAATCTTGATCTTCATGGTAAACATTTTATAATATTCATAACATAATAATAATAATTAAAAGGTAGAAAAAATATAATAACAAACAAAAATTTCTTTACTGCTCATTACCACTTTCTTTTAATAGTTATAATTATAATTATATGTAAGGGCATAAACTTGTTTAGGTTGACGTTTGTCTTGGTTTACTTATTTTTGGTTGGTTAGATGTTAGACATGAGCTTGGTCGATAGGTACTTTATGCGAATAGGGGTTGGGCTTGGCCCATTTGTATTAGGGCATCCTATGATCTATAAATAGGATGTTCCTTGTTCTTGTTTTGGTTGATGATTGTATTGCAAACTAGTGTATTCGAGTACTAGATGGTTCTTTGAAACCGTGTGCTCTTTTGATCAATAACAATCGACATTCTTCATCTTCTACATCTTTTCTTGTTTTTCCGCAACTCGATTAGGTGTTGTGATATCCGATTGTATTGTTTCTGGACTTACAATTGGTATCAGAGCCTAAGAAGTCTTTCAAAAGGCTCGGTTTGGATCGTGTATTGCTTGAAGATTGAAGAACGAAGACTGCTGCTGATTTGCTAAATTCATAGACTTGAAGACACAAAGAAAAGTTTGATTTTTTTAGAAATGGAACTAACCAGATGCCGTTAAGTGACAAAGCTGCAATTAACCAGGATCTTGACAACATTATTGGAACCAACAACAGGATCCCAAGGCTGCTGTTAGGGGGATCCTTCTCAGAATGGAAGTTTAGGTTCGTTCAATACATGAAGATCAAGGATCCAAAGGCTTCGAGATTTATTTGTAATGGACCAGCTGTGATCACTTACGTGTTGGATGATGCTAAGGGAAGTACTGCTATCAAGCCTACTTTGGAATACAACGATGAAGATCGTGAGAAAATTGAAGTTGATGACAAGGCTCTTTCAATGCTACACTCTGCATTGGCGCCTGAAATCGATGTTGGGGTTAGGGAAGCTGCTTCTGCTCAAGAACTGTGGAATTCTCTCTTAGCAATGTATGCAGGAAATGAGGAAATGAAGGAAAGCAAAAGAGAGATGTTGACACAAAAGTTTAATATGTTCAATCACTTTCCAGGAGAAACCCTTGAAAACCAGATTCAAAGGTTCATCTCTCTGATCAGTGAGATGAGAACACACGACATGCCACTGCAAAACTCGGTCGTCAACAAAAAACTGCTTAATGCTCTTCCAAGAAACTGGGATACCAATGTCACTCTTATCAAGAGAACCAAGGATTTGACACAGATGAGCCTTGCTGAACTAATATCTTTGCTCAAGTCCTATGAGATGGACGACAAGAAAATATTATATAATCACACTTCAAGCTACAACAAGGCAGGGATTTCCACCAATACAGCTTTGGTGTCACAGCAGGGGGCCGGGTCTTTCCAAATGTTTCCTTCTAGTGTTACCGATTCTCCCAACTACTCAAATACTTCAACTCCTGTTCTATTTCCTTCCAACCTTGGCGCTTACTCTGATTACTCGGGTTACTTTCCTACCACTCCAGCTCCAGTTCAACCAATGAACTTAGTTCAGTCTGCACCTACTCCTGCACCAACTCATGCTACTACATCTGCTACACCTGGTGCTACATCAAACTGGTCACCCCCCTTTAGGGTTTCTAAGGAGTTTGAAGAACACATGGTATTCATGGGGGGGGGGTGAACTGTTATCATGCCTTCATTACTGGGAAGCTAACCGCCAGTCAAATTGCATCAGATGAGTTACACGAGGTCCATCCTGACGACATCGAAGAGATGGATATTACTTGGCAGATAGCCATGGCTGTGTTCGGTGCTAAGAATTTTGTTAAGAGGACCGATAGAAACAAGTGGGAAATAACCAACCAGAAACTTGGGTGGAACAAGTCCAAGCTCAGGTGTTTCAGCTGTCATGAGCCGGGGCACTTTGCTCATGAATGCAGACAACCAAGAAGAGAGATCTGACTCAAATGTCACCGTCACTGTCAGCTCAACATCAAGAGCAACTTCTAATGCAGTTTCTACCTCATTTGTGACCGTCACTCGCCCTGCTCATAGTACAAATTCAAATACAGCTGCCAGAAATCAAACCACTTCCTCTGGATCTACTGCAAACCCAGGAAATGCTTTGGTGGTTCAGGAAGGGGGAGGATTTGATTGGTCGGATCAGATGGCTGACATGTGAGTCACTGAGGATACTGTCTTTCACGCTCTCATGGCTCTGATGAATGACTTTACTCCCTCTACTGCTGAGGTATGTGTAGATAATATTTGTTGTACTAGTGAATGTAGGGATAAAGTTAGTGGTTACAAAGAGCAGGCTGACTCGCTCATTATGCAACTTCAATTGTCCAAATCTGATCTATATCAGATTAAAAAGAAAATTAATGGATATAAGGATATGGTGGAGGCGCAAAAGCGTGATATCCGAAAGTTGCAAAATGATCTGAGTCAAGAACGATGTAGGCATCTCCACTTTAAAGAATTTTCAGAAAAGCTAACTGTTGAGCTTGATGATCTAAAATCAACCTTTAAAAATACAAACTTTAATTTTAAAAAGTTTGATGTGTCAAGTGAAAAAGTAAAAAAGATGATAAATCAACAGTTAAAATACAATAAAAAAGGAAGTCAGGAATAAGGGATCGGGATTCGTATGCATACCTCCACCATACAATCACAATAACACCTATATTCCTATGAATGAGCAGGAGATAGCCGACTTGCCTGATATGGAATATGGGAAACCGAGGATAAGAAGGTCGAACCCGTCAAGCCAAAGAAAGTAAAAATCACAAGGCCCGATAAAACTGAAATTATTTTAGAAAAACAGGCCTTCAAGAAAACATTTATTAAACCTGCTGATACTTCAAAACACACCAAGACTCTGAATTTTGAGCAAAATGCCAACATTGACAAACATTTCAAGTATTAAATAATACTGAGTCAACTATTTCTCAAAAATCACCTGAATTGCAAAATCAACAAGAAGAGTCTAAAAACAAATCACCCTGCTTTGAGTTTGCTACGATGAATGGTTTGGCTGAATTCATCAAAGGGTTTGAATCTAGCAAACACAAGGAATAAACTACTTCATTTGATTCATCATGTGACTCCTCAGAAACACCTAATTGTGAGAATTCAGAGTTAGCTGAATCTGTCGAGTCTAGTAATGAATCACCTGAAGAAGTTGAATCAGAACAGACAAAAGTAGAATCCAAATCCATACCAGATGCTTCTGTTGAATCTAGTGACGAATCAACAACAAAAGCCTCTATTCAGCCATAAGATATTCTTGATTCTGAAACTACTGAACCAACGGTGTCACTCGAAGCTGAAGCATTGCCACAGATTCAACTGACACTGTTTGTGAGCAAATAAACGTTACTGACCTTGTTACTTCACATGCAGAAGAAGTGATTGTTGAAGAGTGGGTAGATGAGGATGAGGACGATGATGTTACTTTAATTGATTTGAAAAATAAAATTTAGAAAAAAATCGTTTAGTTTCTGAAAAATCAAACAATATTTAAATTTCTACTGATGCTTTGGATTGTGTGGGCTTTGTTTTTATGAGCAATGAATGTTCACGTACTTGCTTTAATTCTGTTTTGAAGGTTTGAATTTAGTTGTTTTGCCAAATAAATCTGATGTGTCTAAACATCTATTGGTAAAACAAACTAAACAAGGTGGAGAAACAAAGTACATTCCACCTAAATCAAGATTGAAAAAATGTGATTGGTGATGATAAAATTCGAGAAATCAAGAGATAAAGAATCAAGGTAGACATCAAAGTAAGTCTGTTATGCCAAGACCTCAGGATTCACACATGTCTTCAAGTTCTGAAAAGGCTTATAGATCCCCAGCAAAGCCGGATGTGAAACACCAAATATGTTACACATGCGGCATTGCTGGTCACATTGCAAGAAATTATCAACATCGTCCTGAAAAACTCAAGGAAGGAGAGCATCAAAAGGCTCCAAAAGGGAATATCAAACAAACCAAACAGGGAAGATTGAAAAATCTAAACCTATTAAGAGTTTGAATTCCAAGGTGAAGCCTTCTGATGAAGACTGGAACAAGGCTAAGCAAATGAAGCATAAAAATTCCTTAAAGTCTTCAAACACAAAATTGGAAAATACAGGCTTGAAAAATAACAAACAAGTTTGGAGGCCTAAAAGCCATATTCAAACCACTCCTTCCAAATCGTCGTGTTTAACTGATGGCTCAATCTATTCTAAGAACAATCTGGTTTGGTTGCAAGTAACGTATGTGAATGAGAAGGGTGTGCCTACCACCACTATGGCCTAGGTACCCAAATCTAACTGATCCCACATAATGTGCAGGAATGGCTATGGAGGGCTAGCATTCGGCTTTAGGTCATTAATAGTGGCAGTTCATTGCATATGACTGGCGACTTATCCCAACTAAGTGATCTCGAAGAATTCAACGGTGGATTTGTTGCTTTTGCGGGATGGGAGAAAGGAAAGATCATCCAACGAGGCACTGTAAGGAATGGTGATCTCTTTTTCAAGGATGTAAACTACATTCCTGAGTTGAAGCATAGCCTACTGAGTGTCTCTCAAATTTGTGACAACGGCTACTTAACTCATTTCACAAATAAACACTGTCTCATCTTAAAACCAGGAATCATTATTCTTGAGGAATGGATTTTGTTAAAATCTGACAGAAAAGGGAACGCATACATAATTGATATGAACAAACCACCTGCTGAAAGCGTTGCCTGTTTGTTTTCAAAAATCTCTAAGCACAATGCCATGCTGTGGCATCGTCGTTTAGGACATTCAAATGTTAAAAATCTGAACCGTCTTGCAAAATTGGGGTTGGTAAGGGATCTACCCGTAAAAGATTTCATTACCTTCGAAAAATACGTTTCATGTGCTAAGGGTAAACAACATCAAAAACCTCAGTTTCCTAAGTCTGTGAACACAATTAACTGTGTGATCCAGCTCTTGCACATGGATCTTTTTGGTCCTATGAACGTGCTTAGCATCTCAGGAAAGTCTTACTGTTTATTAATTACTGATGATTACTCATGTTTTACTTGGGTTTTCTTGTTTAAGAGTGAGACTGCAGAACTAGTTAAACGCTTTATCATTTTTATGGAGAATCAGACTAACAAGAAAGTGAAGGGAATTCGAAGCGACAATGGCACCGATTTCAAGAATACTGATTTGAACTTCTTTTGTGCTCAAAGGGGAATAGTTAGACAGTACAGTGCTGCTAGGACTCCACAACAGAATGGGGTAGCTGAAAGAAGGAATAGAACCCTGATTGAAGCGGCTCGTACTATGCTGTGTGATTCTAAACTCACAGTCTTCTTCTGGGATGAGGCAATTAATACAGCGTGCTATGTTCAAAACAAAGTGGTGATCAACAACGCACACATGAAGACGCCTCTTGAAGTGTTGTTTGGTGAAAAACCGTCTGTTAGGCACTTTTGAGCTTTTGGTTGCCCATGTACCCTGTTGCACTTAGATGCAGTTCCGAAGTTTGATGCTAGGGGAGATGAATGTTATTTCATCGGTTATACTGGGAAAGCTACGCACGAGAACAAAACAACATATAGAGTGTACAACAAGAAGACAAGACAGATAGTCAAGTCGTTCGATGTACAGTGGCTTGAGGAAAATCCGACAGATGTTGGAATCAGGTCATTCACTCTCTATAATTACGCTCATTTGTTTAAATCATTTGATATTGTTGATGATACTTCTCCTGTTATTTCTGCAGATAAAGCAGGTCCTCTGAATGTTGCTCCACGCCCCTCAATTGTTACACACAATGCTGAAGAAGAGGGGGATATTGAAGCTGAGGGGGATTCTGCAGCTGTGGGGGATCGCACACCTACAACCTCATCTTCAACATCTACACCTGAAATACAAGTGATTCCGGATTATAGACATTCTCAACACAGAAGGGGAGACCTCAGATTCGTCTGATGATGAAGACTTATTGAACAATCAAAATGATTTGTTCTCCAATGATCCTATTCCAGACGAATATGGTGTGAACGATTCAGTGGAAGAACCTGTAATTGAATAGTCAGAATCGGCAGCAATAAAGAACCTGGCAAATCTGCCACCAATATGAACTGTTCCAGAAACTGCTATTCCTGCTAGTGTCTAAAGGGGTCATCCTATTAAGAATGTGATTGGACCTGTAGGAGCTGGGGTTTTGACCAGAAGTCAGACGGGAGTCATCAACACATGTTTGTACTCGTGCTTCATCTCTCAAATTGAGCCTAAGACAATCTCTATGGCTCTTCAAGAACCTAGCTGGGTAGACGCCATGTAGGATGAGTTGAACCACTTCGAAAAAATACAAGTATGGAAGTTGGTTCGATATCCTGCAGGAAATAAATCACTCGGAACTTTAAGGGGTATGGTCCCAAAAACCCTGCGCAAGCGAAGTGGACCATACCATAAATACATTCCAAATTCATCTTGAACAGACCTTGCGTGGTCGTGCAACGTGTCTTAGTAAGATTTGGAAAGATCAGTCCTCATTGACCATGCGTCGGAGAATGGAAAGACAAATGTTCAACTAACACCCTTGTGCGGGCCCGCGCAAGGGTATAATTAAACTTGAAGATTTAACAAAAGACAAGTCTTGAACACATCTGCGCGTATGAAATAAGGACTTGAACAAAAGGAATCTTTTATGTTATAACAGAATGGACACGTGGCAAGGGATTAACGGTTTACAGCTATAGATCTTCTAGAAGGCATTAAATGACCATCATGCACAACCTCATTCGGTTATAACCGAATGTGACGTGGCAAAATCTGGGGCTTTATTGAAGTCACGATGATGGCAAAAATTTACATGCAAATCTAGAGCAAACTACTTTCCACGTGCCATCTCCCCAACCGCTGATCAAGATGACGAGCCATGTGCATGGATGGGGAGATAACTGTTAACGGAAAAGGAGATTCCGTTATTTCTTCATTGATATTTTTGGCGCCAAACTTTGGTTATAAATATGGGAATTCAAGTACAATCTCTTCATTCACTTTCACTTACTTTCACTCTTACACTTCATCTTCTTATTGAGATCACTATACTTATTCTCACGCCGGAGGGTGGTCACGGAGAGAACCCCATTCTTCCTGTGGCGAGTCTAACGGCTTTCGGTTTTGCAGTAATTTCTGGCGAGGTAGTTCCCATCAGTCATCGGCGAGAGGATTAACCTTTTTTATGCAGAAACCCTTACCCCAGATCTGATTGATTCCGTTCATTTAGATCTGGTGTTTCTTCATTGGCGCCCACCGATTACTTCTTTCTTCTGTCATCTTCTCGTTCGATTTCTTTCTCTCTTCTGTTTCTATGGCAGAAGGTCCGTCAAATCAACCACCAGGTCCTCGATCCGAGAACAGAGGCAATTTTGCTTATGCTTCTGGTGTCGACGGAATCGTGGAAGAAACATCTGATGATAACGATGTTCAATATGATATAAATCATGTGAACGATCCAGTTACTCCAAGAGTTCAGCTTAAAATTCCAATCAGTTCAATTTTACCTCCTGGTGAAACTCCGATCTCCTGGTATGTTAAATCCCAGGGTGCTTTGAACGCCGTTTATGCATAGCTTTGTGCACAAACTACTCAAACAGCACCACAGGCACGTAGATCTGCAGCTCAGGTGCGAGCTCCATCCGCACCTCGAGTGCTACATTATGATTCACAATCGTACAAGTCGGTCGAAGATACAGAGGTTTACACTCAATCTAGCACCAGATATGAGTCTAATCATTTTGGATCTAGATGTCGGGATTATTGTGAAGAGCAACACTCTCAGAAGCGTCAATCTGTTCATTCACGGCTGGGCCCGTGTTTCTCGCAAAAGCGGGACACCCAGACTGATGAATACGATGGAGCATATAATGAGGATGATAACACAAGTGTTTTCATTCGATTACAAAAGGAACATGCAAGTTATAAACCAAAAGTACGTGCGGTGTACAATCCAGAAGTGGAGCATGATTACAATTTGATCTATCAACTGGCTGAAGCTGCTGAGAATTCCAAGTTTGTTAGGGAAATTGCATTGGCTCCCCTCGAGCGTGCAAAATTACCATCCAACGTGGGGAAGTTTAATGGATTATCAGATCATGATGATCATTTGCTCCTATTTACCATGTGGGGCTAATTGGCTTATGGACGTTACCCATGTGGTGTCACCTATTTGTTCAAACTCTTACAGGAGCAGTATGCCTTTGGTTTGACAACTTGCCAACAGGTAAACTGACTTCCTGGATTGATCTTAAGGAGAAATTCTTAGTTCATTTGAGTCAACAGCGACGTTCCATCCAAGATTCCGTAGATGTCATGAACATCTGGCGGAGAGATAATGAAAGTCTGTAGGATTTCATTACGCGGTATAACAAGGAAGTACTTTAGATTGGTGACGTACATGAACACCTGATTCACGCACAATTCAAGTATGCTGTACGTTGTGATGACATTATCAAGGTGTTATCAGGAACTGAGGGGTTACCGAAGAGTTGGGAGAAACTTATGGCAGCAGCTAAAGTTTACGCTCAAACTGAGCGCAACTTAAGCTCAAATCGACCTCCATTGCCTCAGAATCGTCCGCAAGACATGAGCAGGAACAATGGTAGAAAATTCAAAAAGAGTTGGAAGGATTCAGGTTCGAGCACGTACTCTTCAGAAGATGCCCGAGCAACGATTAACAAAATTGCTGCCCAAAAAGCAATTAAACAAGAGAATCGAGAGAGGCAGTGGACTCCTCTAACCAAAAATCCTGCGGAGGTTCTCAGTATAGAGAATTATCAGTTTAAACAACCGCAACAGATGAAAAACAAGAAGGGTCACGATCCAAATCTGTAGTGTGATTATCACAAGGATACGGGTCACACAACTAACAACTGTATCAGCTTGCGCACGGAGATCGAAAAGGTACTCAAAAGCGGGAAACTCATTCATTTGGTATAAAACGTGCGCAAGGTGGTTCTTCAAATTACCTGCGGAGATGAAGGACCAAGTAACAAGAAAGCAAAGCAAACATGCATGGTTCAAGGTGGTCCGGCGCGCAAGCGCAACCACAAACAAAGTCACAATGAATGATGGAGCGAGCAGCAGGTGATCTTTCTTGTTGTACCAGGAGGTCCTCAAGAAGAATGATCGGTCGTTATCACTGGTATTTTTGGTCATTATCGTACTGATTATATGTTTATCGACCCGGGTATTTCTATGTGACAACTGTGTTCTGTAATCGTTGTACAATGTAAAACAATGTTGGTTATCAATAAAACAATGTGCTTTGGTGTTATTATATTTTTTTGGTGTTATTATGTGTGTGATTATGTTTGATGATTTTACAATTTGATTCGATTCTGATTTCAAGCTTTAAATCGCTTTCTTGAAGGTTATACGCGCACTGATGCGTAAATATAACCAGTTTAATGCAACGAACACTCCAGAATAGTGAAAAAGGCTTAACATACCTTAAATAACCTCCACATAACTTAGAAATAAGTTTTGGATGGTTTGGTGTGTTGAAATCAAGTTTGTTCGATCGCAGGGACTATTTGTGTCAAACTGTGAAACTATACCGATTTGTATAGTAACGAATGTTCCAGAACTTGATCATAAGTTAAACATACCCTAAATATCATTTACATAGCTTAGAAATAGGCTTTGAGGGGTTCGGTATGCTAAAATAAACTTTATTGATCAATAGGGACTAAAAGCGTCAAAAAGTGCACAAGTTTGCATTTTCGCGCATATCTTACGTTCTGAATATTTCCGGACATCCAAAATTTTATGTAAGCATTAAAATATTTTATTTTAGTGTTTGGCATAAGAAAATTCCATTCGTCGCTTAATTTGGATCGTTTTTGCGTTCGTTACGACTTCCATCGTAATTAACCGAACAAAGCAACTGTACGACCAAACGAGCCGACATCTGGGATATTTTTGAGCATGTTTTAAGTTCCCTATACTTTAACTTCATTTTAGAGCCTTGAAATGAGGTTGACGGGGCTTAAACGTGTCAAAAATGAGCCGAAATGCAAGTTTCTGAAGTGCAGGGACCTGTTTTGACAATCTGCCAAACATCCTTACACGGGCCGTGTAAGGATTGATGTACACTTACATGGGCCGCATGACACCTTCAGACAGAAACATCAGTTTCAGCAATCTGGACTGAATTCAGGGGTTTTAATGCAATTTTTGCAATACCTTGAGCTGGTTTTCGGCCCCCATTGTATTCTAATACCATGTACCCACGTGTATGGCCAAGATTACACCCTCAAAACACTTGGAATCATCCTATTGATCCTAACTTCCTATAAATAGCAAGCTTCCTCATTTAGGTTTTTGACACCTTGATTCAATCTCTGCTCTAAGTTGAGGTTTTAACACCTCATACCTGAGTAATTTTGAATCAAAACACCTTCTTGGACCCTTTGTAAGTCCTCTTCTTGCTTGTTCTTGTATTTCAAGCATGAAAGTCAAACAAAGTTTGACTTTCAGCTTTGACCAGTCAATGGTTAACACAAAGTTCATTTGAACTTTGCAACGTGAGCGTAATCACGATGGTTATAGTCCCTTGTGACTATACCTACTGATTACCACGTTATCTAGGCTCAGTGACAAGTCGTAGTTTCGGCCAAAATGCGCATTCTCACGTATTTTGTAACCAAACTACTCTTGGGTATCAAAACCGTTTGTTTTGATATCAAAACCTGTTTTCTAACTTAACTAAACATGTTTTAGCATGTTTAGCTCGTCACTTTTAGTTTAGTGTTTGTGTAGAGTCGTAAGTCAAGCAGACTAAACACCCGCTTAGACTTTCGAACTCGACCCGTTTGGTCGATCACTAGGATCCGACCAAGCATGTTTAGCGACCATAGTTGTATAGGGAATAACCTTCCGAGGTTATACCTTATGGTCACTTAGGTTTAATTAGTTGTATGATAGGTAGTTTATATGCCTTAGGTAAATGACCAAAATGCCCGTTTTCATGCATAATTGGTAATTAAGCATATGTAACATAAATTTTTGTCACATAACTGATTATGCAACATATTTAAACATGTTTAGGCATATAATACTTGTCATAGGACTAGTTAGACGTCTCGAACGTGCTTATGCGCGCACGACAAGTTAAAGTAGCGTAAGCTACCTTAATGGGTCGTGACGGGTCGAAAGCACTTAGGTTAGGTTCCGATTTAGGATGTAGGTTTTGTTAAACCATATCACATGAGTTCCAACACTCATTTGGTTTACAAGACCTCATTCAGTCCGATCTTCCGATTTAGGCGTCTATTGTTTAACTAGTGATTCGATTACTAGGTGCTGCTTGATTTCTCTGATTTACTTGAGTTTGTTGAAGTTCTATTGATTGAGGATACTTTGCACTTCAAGTGAGTACATAGTTCCCCTATTTTACTGTTTTCAATTGTTTTGGGGTGATTCATATGTATCAAAACGATTTCGATATTTTAACGATGGTTTCAAAAACGATTAAGATGGTTTATACTAAACTAATAACGATTTCGATAATGTGAACGAACTTGTTGGTTGTAGTTACATAACGAATGACATTCATTAGCATTGATCAAGCCGACCAGTATTAGGTTATGGTACCATAGGATCTGACAAATCCAGTTATCTTACTGTACCCATGGTTATGTGTGGGTTAGGTGGGTAATGACTGAATCTGATTGTTAACTTACCCTTTGGTGGTTTGTTAATGCGAGAAGCGAGTTAGTTGAGTCACGAAGGTTTGAATGTTATTAGCGAGACGACCATAAATAGTTTTCACAATTAAAAACGATTTAAACGATTTGGAAACGAGTTAAACGATTTGGAAACGATTTGAACAAGATTAAACGAATTGGATAAATGATTGGTTTTTGGTTAAGTGTTTAGATAATGGGATGGGTGTGATATGGTGAAAACATGGTAGATACACCGCTGGTACTTCTTATATATAAGTGTTTTTAACATATTACATATCGTGGCATTATTTAGTTCACTTGGGTAAACGATTTTGAAACGATGTCACATAACGATGTTTTCGAAAGGATATAAACCATACGAGTTTTATTAACGAGTTAATACGAGATGTTTTACAATTTGTTTTACTAAAATAAATGTTTTTGGGTTAAGAATCATGGCTACGAGGTTTTATAAATTATAACCCGCTTGATTTGAGTTGGTTAATTTCGTTGCAATATTATACTCTTTTCAAAACAAGGTTTTTAATAAAGTATTGCAACATGTAAACTAGCCAGGAATCCGACACTCTTATAAAACCTATGTGCTCGCCAGCATTTCTTTGCTGACTTTGTTTTTACATATGTTTCAGGTGTTGATGCTTGATGTTGATTGCTAGGATGCATGACTCACATAGGATCTGGACGAGGCCTTAGTGACATAATAATAGTGATAGTCAATATGTAACTTGTTTGTTTCGTGTTAAAACAATGTAATTACTTAATGAATAAATAAAACGAAACTCTTTTGTATCCATGGTTGTGAAACAATAATTCTGCCACGACACTCCCCGACATTTCCGCCATGGTTTGTTGTTTTTACGTGGTCGGGGTGTGACAGAAGAGTTGGTATCAGAGCCAATGGTTATAGGGAATTAGGTTATTAGTAATGCTTTGACCTAGACTATAACTTTTAGGACCCTAACACAAAGAAATTTGCGTTTAGATTTTAAAACAAAACGGTCACCTACCCTTAGGTGATAACCACAATGAGAACACAAATTCGAATCCGCTTCGAAGATTAATCTTCCGTTCTAGGATGATTGATTACTAGGTTTTGAACCCTTCCAGTTTGACTCATATTTGGCTTACTGCCTTTTGAGTTTTCAAAATCTCGTCGAAGTTTGGGTCTAAATAATGTGAACACGTGCAAACTGGAAGAGTGAATGCCTGTACCCTGGGTTTTCTGTCTAAGGCTAGAGTGTTCGTACAAATCCACATAATCAGACCAGTCACTCTTACCTGGGAACTCTTGGGGTGAGTGTTCACTTATAGGTGAGCATGTCTTCCCGATACATTATTTTGATTCATTTACTTTGATTAGTCACTGCGTGTCGTTTGTTTGTTCAAGGTAACGAACAAATGATCGCCTTCCTTGTGTTTTGTCGATACCTCTTTTTTTTCTAATTATCGACCTCACTCGTTTCTCATATTTCCTTGTTAGACCATGCCTCCTCGACGTGATGCACAATCTTTTACTGCTGAAGAAGTCGCAGCCCTGGTCTCTCAGCAAATGGCTGCTGTGCTTCCAGGCATTGTGACCCAAATCCATGAGTTATACAACAACAACAATAATAACAACAATAATGCACAGTGTAATTTCAAGAATTTCAATTCTGCTAAGCCGCTAAAGTTTTCTGGGTCGCAAGGAGCAACCACGCTCCTGCAGTGGTTTGAGAGTATCGAGAGCACATTCAGACATGTGCAGTGTCCGAATGCGCGTAAGGTTGAATTTGTATCAACTGTGTTTGAGAAGCGAGCTCTCACGTGGTGGAACGGTATTATGCGCGATAGGGCTGCCGAAGTGGCATTGGCACAAACATGGGAAGAGCTTCGAGCTCTCATGATGAAGGAGTTTTGTCCCCGTCATGAAATTCGAGATTTGGAACGAGAGTTTGACGATTTAAAGCAAGATGGGGGTGAACACCGTGCTTATACGGATCGTTTTGAGGAACTCAGTTGTTGTGTCCCACTATGGTTACCCCACTGGAGAAAGCAATCGAGAGATATATCGATGGTTTACCCGATTCCATACAGGATATTGTGACTGGCATTAATCCTACTACTGTTCGTCACGCGATCGAGTTGTCGGCTACCCTGACTGAGTCTCAAGTCAGAAAGGGTAAACTTACCTGCAAGGGTGGTAAGAAAAAGTCGACCGATTCTGTTAAAGGTAAGGAGAAGAAAGGAGAGTCGTCAAAGAAGTCAAGAAAGCGAAAGGGTGCTCAAAATTTTGCTGTAACAGCTCAGAACCCGCAGAACCCACCGGCTCAGCCGCCTGCGAAAATGGTATATGCTGGTACCGCACCTCATTGTGCACGCTGCAACAGTCATCATGTTTCACAACAAGCTTGTAAGCAATGCATAACGTGTGGTAGACTGGGACATCTGGCCAACATTTGTCATTTGGGTCAGAATCAGGTTGCTCAGGTTCCAGCTCCAGTTCAGGGGAATGCTGCAAGATTCCCACTAGGTTCATGTTTCAATTGTGGAGAGTTTGGTCACTTCCGCAACAATTATCCGAGATTGGTGAATGAAAATGCGAACGCAAATGTTAACGCGAATGTGAATCCCGCTCGTGGACGAGCATACAACTTGAATGCCAAAGAAGCGAGGGCTGACAACGAGGTTGTCAATGGTACGTTTCTTGTTAACAATCGACCTGCATCAATTCTTTTTTATTCTGGTGCCGATAGAAGTTTTGTTTCATTATATTTTGAACCTTTACTTGCGATACCTAGAACTAAACTGAGGAAACCCTTATCTGTCGAAGTTGCTACTGGTAAACCTCTTGTTCTCGATTCTGTTATTCGTGATTGTCAGTTAAACCTTGATAACCATCTTTTTCCTATTGACCTCACACCGATGCAACTTGGGAGTTTCGATATTATCGTGGGGATGGATTGGTTAACCAAACACCATGCTGAGGTGATTTGTTCCGATAAGATTGTTTGTATTCCTCTTTCGTCTGGCGATGTTCTGGAAGTTCGTGGCGAGAAACCATCGGGTGGATTGAAGCTTATGTCGTGTACGAAAGCCCAAAGTTATTTGCGAAAAGGATATGTTGCTTTCCTGGCACATGTCACCGAGGAGAAAAGCAAGAGCAAGAGTATTCAGGATATTCCAATTGTTCGGGATTATCTAGAGGTGTTTCCTGATGAACTGCCTGGTTTGCCTCCAGTTCATCAAGTCGAGTTTCATATTGACCTTGTACCCAATGCCAACCGGATTGCGAAAGCACCTTATCATCTTGCACCGTCGGAGATGCAAGAGTTATTTAATCAGCTTCAAGAGTTGTCTGATAAAGGATTCATCCGTCCGAGCTTTTCGCCTTGGGGGAGCTCCAGTCCTCTTTGTGAAAAAGAAAGATGGATCTTTTCGAATGTGTATCGATTATCGTGAGCTTAATAAGCTTACCATCAAGAATCCATATCCCCTACCTCGAATTGATGATCTCTTCGACCAGCTGCAAGGTGCTTCATGCTTTTCCAAGATCGATCTATGTTCTGGGTATCATCAACTTCGTGTTCTCGAAGAAGATATTCCCAAAACTGCTTTCCGCACAAGATATGGGCATTACGAGTTCACTGTCATGCCTTTTGGTTTGACGAATGCCCCAGCTATCTTTATGGACTTAATGAATAGGGTCTGTAAACCTTATTTAGACAAGTTCATCATTGTGTTCATCGACGATATACTCATTTATTCAAAGTCTTAAGCCGAGCACGAGCAAGACCTTCGCTTAACATTGGAACTCCTTAAGAAGGAACAACTTTTTGCTAAATTATCCAAGTGTGAATTTTGGCTTAAAGAAGTTCAGTTCTTGGGTCATATAGTCAACGAGCAGGGTATTCATGTGGATCTATCCAAGATTGTTGCTATTAAGGATTGGAATACACCAACGACACCTACAGAGATTTGATCTTTTCTTGGTCTTGCAGGATATTATCGTCGATTCATTTCTAATTTCTCGAAGATTGCGGTTCCACTCACTGCTTTGACTCAGAAGAATAAGCCTTTTGAGTGGGGACCTAAGCAAGAAGAAGCGTTCCAAACGCTGAAACAGAAGCTATGTGATGCTCCTGTTTTGTCTTTGCCCGAAGGAAACGATGATTTTGTTGTCTATTGCGACGCGTCAAATCTAGGCCTTGGTTGTGTCCTTATGCAACGAGGCAAAGTGATAGCTTATGCGTCTAGACAGTTGAAAGTTCACGAGAAGAACTACACAACTCATGATCTTGAGTTAGGAGCTGTGGTTTTCGCGCTTAAAATCTGGAGACACTACCTCTATGGCACGAAGTGTGTGGTTTTCACAGACCACAAAAGTCTCCAGCATATTCTTAATCAGAAGGAGTTGAACATGAGGCAACGACGATGGGTTGAACTCTTAAACGATTACGATTGCGAAATTCGCTACCATCCTGGTAAGGCGAATGTCGTAGCCGATGCGCTTAGTCGAAAGGAATGAGTCAAGCTTCATTCTGTTCAAACTCTATCTGATATTCAATCTCGTGTTCTTCAAGCCCAACGGTCTTGTGTGATCATAGGTGTTGGATCGTTGTTTGACCCGACTGAGTCGTTCCGAATAGTTTTACATCCAGTTTAAAGGCGGAATCAGTAAACCGGACACGAATACAGCTTATACTCTTTAATCTGTTTTTTTGTATTGATATTAACAATGTTTACAACCTGACAGAAAACCGGCAGCACTTCGTTACACTTTCGAAAGTCGCATACCAAATGAAATGACAAGTGTACTATTTATAGAGGTGTAGATTTCGCTTGAAGGTTGAAGCGAAATCAGATATGTGTGATTTCGCTTGAACTAGTCTGAAGCGAAATCATGTCCTGTTGATTTCGCTTGAACTGGTTCCAAGCGAAATCTTCACTTTAAACCTCATTTCTCATATTCTCGAATCTTGTGCACTGATAATCCTATCCTAATACGTAATACAAGACGAAGTCAATAGACATAGTGCACTAACAGACTCCCCCTTGGATATTGACGAAGTCTTCAGTGACTAATCTCTGTTATGACACCTTCTTCAGTCTTGATCATTCTGCATCCTCACTTAGATTGTAACATTGTACGCATCCATCACTCTCCTCTTCTATCAGCTTCAGGCTCCCCCTTTCATCAAGCTTCCGTGCTTCGGGATCGACACCTAGCTTTTCATCTACAAGCTCTTCCATGTTTCAACTTGTCTTCAGACTCCCCCTTAGACTCTGCTCTCGGGATCGTAGTCTGGACTATCATCTGCAATTTCTCAAACATTTATGAGTAACAGCATTTTGAGTTCTCAAACAAATTCTCAACTCCACTCCCCCTATTAACAAACTTCATAGATATGGCAGTGTTAAAGAATCCAACTCCCTCACAGTTTATCATCCAAGTCCAACTTAATGACCTTGGAGATATCACAAACTGTTTTTGAAATTTTTTGATTTTAAATTCAAGTTTCAAATTAATGAACTTGTTTTATTTTTCAGAAACACAATCAGCTTACTTAGATTTTGAAACTCAGCACTCAGACATCAGTTGTCGAAAATAAAGCAGAATCAAAATCTTTTTGTATTTTCTGAAAATATAAAACAATAAAGAAATATGTACAAACATATTTACAAACAATATTTTTGTTTTGAGTATGCGTCAGAGGATCATATCAGTTTATGACAAGTCACAAGTACCGTTGAGCTTAAAAACACTTTAAGAATTAAACAATTCACTTAGATTGTCGATATACTGATCCACTTAAATTTTCACACAAATTTCAACTGATTCAGGATACGAATTATGTATTTTAAGAACTTAAACTCATTCATGTGTCCCACCTCTTGAATATACTCCCGTATCCAGATCCCAATATTCAGTCTTACAGGTGAGTATACCTAGATGATATCTGTCAGGGTTTAATGCGAGGGCCGTGAGAGCTCAGGTCGATCTTTCGATACGCAGAGAGATGACGGCTTCGACTTTTCGGTGTGTCCCCTTTAGAGGATCTTTTTTACAACAGCCATGATTAGCATTTTTCAATGTTTCATCATTTTTTAGCTGAGGGTGGTGCTCTATTTCAAGCAATGCAGAAAGTATTCTCCGGGGACTAGGTCAGAAATTCCTTTCAGCAGAAGTCCCGGGATAATACCCCAGATATTACTGAGTATAAAGACCTAGTATCTCAGAATAAGGGACCTTTCAAACGAGATTTCAGGGGTTACCTATATATCCAAGTAGTGTTCCCCACGAAATAAGTAAGTTTGAATTTATGTTTATATCCCGAAAAAGTTTACTAAATGTATGAAAACCTATCGGCATATCATCAGTGAGACTGTTTAACGCTATATAATCATTACAATTCTTTAGCATACTGTAACTGTCTACTGATGTACTATCATTTCCCCTTTTTACGCAAAACTCAATTTTTTTTTAAATTTTATCATGTTTTTGACTTTTTCAAATTTTCCAATGTTTTTGTATTTTCTAATGACAATTTTTCTCCCCCTAAAATGCAAAACCATTTAAAGAAAATTTGACAACCAACACTGATAGCTTTGTCTCGCCATCCATTTTCTGCATCTCATGCTCTGTTTTGCAGAAAATATACATACCCCCATGATTTACAACCCACTGATCTTAACAGTTTGAAAACCGTTTTTCAATCTGATGAAAGTAATCATGTTTGTTCAGCCGTGAGGGTTTCGGCGTATTCAATCAACATACAATCAAACAAAAATAAAAACAAACATATTTTTTATTTTTTTTTCAAATTTTAACAAACTAAAAACATATTTTTGGTTTTTAATTTTTCAATTTTTAGGATTTTGAAAATATTGTTTATTTATGTACAGAAAACACTCAAACTAAACTCCCTGTTCAACCAAACCAGGGTCCTGCAACCTCTTCCTGTGCCAGGTTGCTCCTACTACCATTCTCACAATCTTCAGCTTCGTTGAGCACCTGCACATTCAAACTTTATCAATCATTTGAACAATTTAGCCCAGGTCTGTTGGACCTTAGGCATTTCAACACAATAATGTTCATTTAATTTTGGAAACTCTTTGTCATTTAAAACGTTTTCAATTTTGACTTCAACTTTTTCATCTTTTACCATCATTACTTGTTTCTTAGCACTCCACATTTGACCTTTCGGAGTACCTCTTTTGTAAAAATTTGTCTCTTTTTGAATCTTTTGATTTTGAACAACATTTTTAGGTTTCCAAAACTCTTGAGGTTTTGTCATATCAACAGATGTTCTCCAACTATGTGTTGTTCTCAATCTGGGTGTGTGAGAATTCCAGGTCTGTCTTGAATCGAATCTGTTCGGGTTTGATTTCCAATTTTGATTTGAAGCAAACTTGTTTGTATTGTACCTCCAAGTTTGTTTCGAATCAAATCTGATTGACCTTGATTTCACATCCTCAGATTTCTGTTTTTCAACATCAACAGGCTTTGGATTTGGACACTTTCGTGCAACATGTCCAATTTGATCACATTTAAAACACACTTTCTTTGAAACATCCTTGGCCTGTTGTTGTTTCTTTTTCATAGCATCAAACTCTTCATTAGACTGTTGTCCAAATTTGAGTTTTTCCTCTTCTTTCAAGCTTTTCCCTTGAACAAAATTCATCTTTTGTTGCAAATCCTGTTTTTCACTTTGATTCCAATTCCGTTTCTTTTTATAACCCAAACCAGCCTTCATATTTTTCTTCTTAAAACCAGGTTTGTTATAAAAAGATCTATGACCTTTACCAGCAAACTTTGGAATCTCAGACTTCTCAATCTCAACCATTTTGAAAACTTGATCGACCTTCTCTGAAATCACATTCTGAATCGGGAATACAACATCTAAGAATAATTTGTCCGATCCAATCATGGTATAAACCAATCCTTTTGAATCATCATTCAAACTTTCCTCGGATTTTGTGTTTTTCAGATAACCATCATGAAGATTTCCTTCATCTTCATCCTGTGATTTAGACTTACTTTTTGTAGACTCATCTTTCAAAACACTTTCAACAACCTTACTTACCACCTCTGAATCATTAGCATCATCAGATTTGGAGTAAGTCACATCGATACTTTCAGGTAACTGGTCAGCTATGTTCAAACCCTTTGCCACCTTTTCCTCATCATAAAAAGTATAATTGTTTCTCAATGGTGGTGGTACCTGATGAAATTCTGAACCAATACCCTTTTTGCAATTTTCAGTATCTTTGTCATCTGGTGTAATGTTGAAAATGCGTTCGAGAATGTACGAAGAGTTATGATAACTTTGAAGTTTGGTTACAACCTTTTCTTTTTCAGCCAAGACTTGTTTAAGATTTGCAATTTCATCAACATATTTGTTCAATTCAATTTGCTTTTCTTTAAACCTTCTTTCATACATTTCTTTAGTAACTAAAGTTTCTGACAATCTTTGATCAAAACTTTTGACTTGGCTTTTCAAAGTATCATAAGCTTCTTGTACTCTCTGACTCGACCACTTTAAAGAATCATACTGTTTTTGTAAAACTTGAAATTTCGATTCTTTTTCAACACAATCAACACATTTTGTAGAACACAGTTGTCTATAAACATCATTATCCTTTTCAAGACCTTGACATTTCTGTGTCAAATTTTCAACTTTTAGTTTCAAAATTTCTTCTTTTTCAATCATATCTTTACATTTTATTATGAAACCATTTTCAAGTTTGCTTAATTCATTATCTTTTGTTTTTATGATGTCATCTTTTTCAATACAGGCTTTGCACATTACTATGCAATTCCTGCATTTGCTTTCCTTTTCATCAACCAATTCAACATTAGATATATCAGAAGATTTTCTAACCTCAGTCTCATTCAGAACCGATTCTTCTGACTCAACTTTTAGATCTTACTTTTTGATCTCCTTTTCTTCTTTCTTAGCTTCTGCATTCTTCTATTCTTCTTCAGCTCTCTGTTCCTCTCCAGCAAGCTTTGCAACAGTCTTCACTTCTTCAATCATCTTCTTCAATTCCTCTTCTTTTCTCTTCTTCATCTCTACCACCTTCGGTAGACTTGTTTCACAAACTTCTCTAATCTTCTTCTCCAAATCAGGCAAATATGCTTTATCAGATAACCTTCGTGTGTTGAAAGTAGCCTGCCTTGGAACCAAATTTATTACAGCTTCGAAATCCACTTTTGATGGGTCAACAACTGGATTACCCCGTGGATCCATGTAACATTCCAACTCTTCATTCCATCTTTTTGCTCTCTGGGCTTCTTTGAATGGTTCGTTTAATTTTCCAATTTCCCATCTTGCATAGTCTGCTTTCCAATATCTATCAGGATCACTTTCTCCTGTCATTTTAAATCTTCTTCTTGATATTTGCGCCTTGTAAATCACCTCGAATCAAGTGCAAACAAACAAACAAAACAAACAAACACTTAGTAAAATTTTAAGTTTTGAAAATTTAACAAGTTCAAGCGAAATACTTGAAGTAATTATCTTCAAGCGAAATCAGTAATATAAAACTGTTCAAGCGAAATCAGTTAGCAAGACTGATTCAAGCGAAATCAAATAACAACACTAAACCAAGCGAAATCAACTATTTCGCTTCAGATGATCTCAAGCGAAAACCAAGTACAGATCTGATTCAAGCGAAATCAATAACAATCTATTTCGCTTCAACTTCAAGCGAAATCTCCAAGAAAATACTTTTCAAGCGAAAACTTCTATTTCGCTTCAGGAAGTCTTCAAGCGAAATCCAGCACAGTCTATTTCGCTTCAGCAGTTCAGAATCTTCAAGCGAAATAGTCCAAAAATTCAGATCTGAAGCGAAATCAACATTATCCTTCGAACACTTTCAAGCGAAACCCTGTTTTAGGTCAATTTTAATGAGTTTTAATCTGAATTTATGTCCGAAACTTTGTAGGGTTTGTTAAAACTACGTTTTACACGTTATACTCGAAAATCAGTCCATTTTAACCGTTGGAACTAGTTCAGATCTGAAAAATATAAAAAGAATGAGTAGAAATGAGAGAAATCGGTAGAATCAAGCTGTAGTAGTATGAACTCCTCGTCCTGAGCTCTGATACCACTTGTTGGATCGTTGTTTGACCCGACTGAGTCGTTCCGAAGAGTTTTACATCCAGTTTAAAGGCGGAATCAGTAAACCGGACACGAATACAGCTTATACTCTTTAATCTGTTTTTTTGTATTGATATTAACAATGTTTACAACCTGACAGAAAACCGGCAGCACTTCGTTACACTTTCGAAAGTCGCATACCAAATGAAATGACAAGTGTACTATTTATAGAGGTGTAGATTTCGCTTGAAGGTTGAAGCGAAATCAGATATGTGTGATTTCGCTTGAACTAGTCTGAAGCGAAATCATGTCCTGTTGATTTCGCTTGAACTGGTTCCAAGCGAAATCTTCACTTTAAACCTCATTTCTCATATTCTCGAATCTTGTGCACTGATAATCCTATCCTAATACGTAATACAAGACGAAGTCAATAGACATAGTGCACTAACAATAGGCTTATTGAAAAATGAGCTACCGCTTCAACTCGAGCTTAAACTCGAAAGGAAAGACGATGGTTTGCTCTATTTCAAGGATCGTTTATGGATTCCGAAACAAGATGATCTCCGCACTTTAGTGATGGACGAATCTCACAAGTCTCGATATTCTATCCATCCTGGTGCTGTTAAAATGTACAAGGATCTTCGTACTCAGTATTGGTGGCCTGGTATGAAAAAGGATGTTGCCTTGTATGTGTCGAAATGCCTAACTTGTCTCAAAGTCAAGGCTGAACATCAACGACCTTCTGGTTTGCTTGTTCAACCAGAGATACCGGTATGGAAGTGGGAGAACATTGCAATGGATCTCATCACTAAATTACCACGTACATCTAAAGGTCACGATGCTATTTGGGTTGTTATCGATCGATTAACGAAATCAGCTCATTTTATTCCAATTCGCGAGGATCTATCTGCTGATAAACTTGCAAAGATTTATGTTGATGAGATTGTATCACGACATGGTGTTCCTTTGGATATCATTTCCGATCGTGATGCTCGGTTTTCATCTCATTTCTGGAAGACCATGCAATCTGCTTTGGGAACCCAACTGAATCTAAGCACTGCTTATCATCCCCAAACAGATGGACAATCTGAGAGAACGATTCAAACTTTTGAGGATATGCTTAGAGCGTGCGTGATAGACTTTGGTGGTAATTGGGATTCTCATCTGCCATTGATCGAGTTCTCATACAATAATAGTTATCATGCTAGTATTAATATGGCACCATTCGAAGCTCTCTACGGTCGAAAATGTCGTTCACCTGTCTGTTGGAATGAGATCGATGAAGCTCAGCTTACTGGACCTGAGCTTATTCTAGAAACAACAGACAAAATCAAGAAAATTCGCGATAATCTTGTGACAGCCCGAAGTTGTCAAAAGAGTTACGCGGATATGCGACGCAAGCCCTTAGAATTTCAAGTCGGAGATCATGTCCTACTTAAGGTGTCACCTTGGAAAGGAGTGGTGAGATTTGGAAAGAAAGGAAAACTTGCACCACGATATGTTAGACCATTTAAGATTGTGGAAAGGATTGGGAAGGTTGCCCATCGACTAGAGCTACCTCCAGAGCTTGGAAATATTCATCCGACTTTTCATGTGTCCAATTTGCGAAAGTGTTTAGCTAATGCAGATCTTCACATTCCTCTTGACGAAATCCAAATCAATGAAACGATGCACTTTGTCGAGAAACCTGTGGAGATAACGGACCGTGCATTCAAACAGTTGAAAAACAAACGGATTTGATTGGTCAAGGTTTGTTGGGAGTCCAAACATGGCCCAGAGTTTACTTGGGAATGTGAGGACCAGATGAATATGAAGTATCCGCATTTTTTTTCACAAGTTTCCTCTAAATAAAATTTCGGGATGAAATTTCCTAAAGTAGGGGAGACTGTGACAACTGTGTTCTGTAATCGTTGTACAATGTAAAACAATGTTGGTTATCAATAAAGCAATGTGCTATGGTGTTATTATATGTGTTTTGGTGTTATTATATGTGTGATTGTGTTTGATGATTTTACAATTTGATTCGATTCCGATTTCAAGCTTTAAATCGCTTTCTGGAAGGTTATACGCGCACTGATGCGTAAATATAACCAGTTTAATGCAACGAACACTCAGGAATAGTGAAAAAGGCTTAACATACCTTAAATAACCTCCAAATAACTTAGAAATAAGTTTTGGATGGTTTGGTGTGTTGAAATCAAGTTTGTTCGATCGCAGGGACTATTTGTGTCAAACTGCGAAACTATACCGATTTGTATAGTAACGAACGTTCTGGAACTTGATCATAAGTTAAACATACCCTAAATATCCTTTACATAGCTTAGAAATAGGCTTTGAGGGGTTCGGTATGCTAAAATAAACTTTATTGATCAATAGGGACTAAAAGCGTCAAAAAGTGCACATGTTTGCATTTTCGCGCATATCTTACGTTCTGAATATATCCGGACATCCAAAAATTTATGCAAGCATTAAAATATTTTATTTTAGTGTTTGGCATAAGAAAATTCCATTCGTCGCTTAATTTGGATCGTTTTTGCGTTCGTTACGACTTCCGTCGTAATTAACCGAAACAACGCAAAAATGAAGTTAAAGTATAGGGAACTTAAAACATGCTCAAAAATATCCCGGATGTCGGCTCGTTTGGTCGTACAGCCTTGAAATGAGGTTAACGGGGCTTAAATGTGTCAAAAGTGATCCGAAATGCAAGTTTCTGAAGTGTAGGGACCTGTTTTGACAATCTGCCAAACATCCTTACACGGGCCGCGTAAGGATTGATGTACACTTACGCGGGCCGTGTGACACCATCAGATAGAAACATCAGTTTCAGCAATCTGGGCTGAATTCAGGGGTTTTAATGCAAGTTTTGCAATACCATAAGGTATAACCTCGGAAGGTTATTCCCTATACAACTATGGTCACTAAACATGCTTAGTCGGATCCAAATGATCGACCAAATGGGTCGGGTTCGAAAGTCTAAGTGGTTGTTTAGACCGCTTATCTTACGACCCTATATAAGCACTAAACCTAAAGTGACGAGCTAAACATGTTAAAACATGTTTAACGAAGTTAGAAAACAAGTTTGATATCAAAACAAACGGTTTTGATACCCAAGAATAGTTTGGTTACAAAATACGCATAAACGCGCATTTTGACAGAAACTATGACTCATCACTAAACCTAAATAACGTGGTAATCAGTAGGTATAGTCACCGAGGACTATGACCATCGTGATTACGCTCACGTTGCGAAGTTCAAACGAACTTCGTGTGACCAAAATAAGGTCAAAGAAGAAAGTCAAACACTGTTTGACTTTCATGCTTGAAATACAAGAACAAGCATGAAGGAAAACTTACAAAAGATCCAAGACTTGAAGATTTGATCCCAAAATTCTCAGGTATGAAGCTTCACAAGGTGAGAGCTTCAACTTAGAGAAGAATTTGAGAGGAAATATGAGGAATGAATGAAGATCAAGTGGGTTTATATAGAGTTTGAAGAACTGTTAGGATCGTTCCTCGATAATTGAGCTTCAATCTAGACCATACATGTGGGTACAAGGTTTTGGAATACTAGGGGTGCCCAAAAACCATCACACGGTATTACAAACGTTACAAAATAGCCCCTAAACTTCAAGTTAAATGCTGAAAATAACCTGATGTTGCTGAAACTTGAGTTTCTGCCCAGATGTGGTGGTAACGTCGCGCCACGGAAGAGCCTTATGGTGGTGGCACAGCGCCACCATGTGCCAGCTCCAGAAACTTTGCCAAAATGGCAGAAATGGTCCCTGCAACACTTTTAAGCCATTTTTGATGCGTTTAAACCCCGTTAACCTCATTTCAAGGCTCTAAAATGAAGTTAAAGTATAGGGAACATGAAACATGCTCAAAAACATCTTGGATGTCGTTCTTTTGGTCGTACGGTAGCGTTGTTCGGTTAATTATGACGAAACACGAACGGACGCGAAAAACGATCCAAATTACGCGACGAATGGAATTTTATCATGCTAATCACAAAAATAAAATATTTTAATGATTACATAAATTTTTGGATGTCCGGATATATTCAGAACGTAAGATATGCGTGAAAATGCAAACTTATGCACTTTTTGACGCTTTTAGTCACTGTTGATCAAATAAGTTTATTTTTGCGCACCAAACACCTCAAAGCCTATTTCTAAGCTATGTAAAGGATATTTAGGGCTTGTTTAACTTATGATCATGTTCCAGAATGTTCGTTACAGTACGAATCTGTATACATTCGCAGTTTGTCGAAATTAGTCCCTGTAAGCGAATAAACTTGATTTCGACACACCAAACCTTTCAAAACTTATTTCTAAGTTATGTAAAGGTTATTTAAGGTATGGTATGTTAAGACCATGTCACTGTTCTGGAGTGTTTGTCACGTTAAACTGATTGCGTTTACGCATCAGTTCGCGTATAACTTCCAGAATGCGATTTAGAGCTCGAAATCGAACAAGAATTGATTTGTGCAAATGATACACATATTTATACAAATCCCAAGTATGAAATAAAATATTTCATTAATTTGGTATCTGTTTGATGGCCGTGGAGGCACAGGTGTCACAGTCTCCCCTATTTCAGGAAATTTCGTCTCGAAATTTATTTAGAGGAAACTTGTGAGAGGTCGAAACATGAAGTTGAAAAGATAAAACAACACTGGTTAGAGTTCTGAACTTCTAGTAACTTTAAATAACATCATGCTTGCAATGTAAGAGGGACACTTATATACAAGTATATGAAGAGCCATTGGTGCATCCACCGTACCTCCATTACATTGTTCACGTTTCGTTAATGTTGCCACTATAGGTTCTTACACATGATAAATCTTACTGAGATTTCTGTGCACTGAATTTCATAATTATGTATGCATCCATAATTACATAATTCCTTGCATAGTCCACAAAGTGCATTTCATAATGTGTAGGGGAAGAAAACAATGAACGGTCCTGTGACGATTGTGACTAGACCACCATAGGGTCCTTTTAATTAAATCAATAATTGATCTCTTTAAATAGACTACCAAGGATTCTGTTCAGCTATATCATCACATGCCATTCTTAACCAGATTTTGAATCAATCTTTTTAACTAGACCACCCAAGGGGTCTCTTTTGAATTATGGAATGGTACTATATAATCCAAGGGTCTTAACTATTACGTAGAATCCCTCATATGAAGATATGGAAGATCCTACGAGGATTTGGATAACGAAAATAAAATCACAAAAGAAAAAACATAACACATAATTACATAATCACAAAATTGTTTAACTTGATCTTCATTTTGTTATCATTTTGTTAATTTGTTTGTTAACTAGAGCACATGTATTTAAAGCACACCAGGTATCCAATCCGTGGATTTCGATTGGCACTTTAAATATTTCCAAGAATCTAACTATAAAGATAGGAAGATCTTAAAAAGAAAATTCGATTTCGACTATAAGGAATCGTAATGTTCGAATTAAGGTATACAAGGAATCCAATTAGGGACTCTGATTTGAACAATAAACATCCACAAGGATCTAATTGTGAAGATAAGAAGATCCCATATGGATTTTGGGATTTGAAAAGCGGAAGGCGTTTCAAAACCTTGCACTAGACGTGCTTAAGTCGATACACGAGGTAAAATACTCATGAAGTTGAGGTGCTAGATATGCCAAGGCGACATATGAAGCAGAATTTGAAGGTTAAGTCAATGTATGAGAAAAATGTTTTAGAAAACTATGCATGGGGTTCTTTTATAAATGTGTTTAATGTTTTTGAAACTTTACATAATACTTTTGAAATCATAAAGTAGGTGTATTAGATAAGTATATTTATAAAATGTTTTTAAATCATGCGAGATGAATTTTGAAATTATGTATGAGGTTTTTGAAAACATAAATGATGCTTTTGAAATCATGCACTTGATATATTAAGTAAATATACTATGTTAAAAATCTTTTCAAACTATATGGAATATTTTGAAATCATGAAGGTTGTTTTGAAACTTATACTATGTATGTTGTTATAAAAACCAGAATGTAATGGGTATGAGATCCAAAAAAAATTATCCTTAGTTATCTAACCAAGGATTTAAAGTGATTACTCAAAATGTCACTTATATCTTGTACTTCATTTCTTAGAATGAAACGAGCACTTAGATTTTTCGAGAAAATCATGAGCGATCACTTGAAAGGGAGAATCACAAGAGTAGTTTGTAAAGAACAAGTTCCTTGATGTAGGTATTATAGGGAAATGCCATACACACATGTAACTACACTTGCATTAGAATTGCAAACAATGATTTATTTATAAACTAAACACATTGTTTCCGAGTTCAACAAAAGCAAAGGAACAAAAGCAACAGATACAAACTATTCAAAGTAGCAACATCTTCTAATCAGCCAAATGCTCATCCGTGGGTCAGATTTGCATTAGCAAGCTTCGGGCAATCCCTTCGGAAATGGCCCATCTCGCCACAGTTGTAGGAAGACCCCGGTGAGAAACGAGCTTGAGCAGGATTGTCGCCAGCTTGATTTGGTACAGCTGCAGTTGGGAAAACCCTTGCTGTATGACCTATAAGTCCACAAATTTGGCATTTGCGGCACTTCACACTAGCATGATGATGAAGGTTACATTGGTTGCACGAGGGTGTAGTTCCGTTGTAAGGCTTCTTGGCTGGTGGTGCTGCCACTTGGCTAGGTCCTGCCTGTTTTGGTGTAACGACTGGAGGATTCTTTGAAGCTTTACGTTTCTTTGGTTTTGGCGAAGGCTTGGCTTCTGTCTCCTTTGGTGACTCTTGAGTAGCTTCATCAGTGAGACGAGCCATGGCAGCAGCTAATTCTACTGTCTTCAGGACTACTTCGCCTATTCGCTGGCCAAATTTGGCAGTCTGCTCGGATATCTGTGCGTCGTTGCGATGAAGAGACATTCCAGAAGAAACGAAAGATATAGGACGAAAAAAGTGAAATGCTATTGGGTAATCAAATCAGAACGATAACGCATAAAAATTGCGATCATTTGTTTGTTACCTAAGGCAAACAAATGAGATAGTGACTAATCAAAGTAACCGGGTCATATTAATGTATCGCGAAGACATGTTTTAGCCTATAAGTGGACACTAACCCCAAGAGTTCCCAGGTAAGAGTGACTGGTCCGATTATGTGGATTTGTACGAACACTCTAGCCTTAGATAGAAAACTCAGGGTACAGGCATCCACCCTTCCGGATTGCACGTGTTCACATTATAAGACCCAACTTTGACGAGATTTTGAAAACTTAGAGGGTTCAAAACCTAGTAATTAATCATCCTAGAACAGATGATTGGTTTTCGAAGCGGATTCGAAATTTGTGTTCTGGTTGTGGTTGTCACCTAAGGATAAGTGACGGTATTGTTTTAAGATCTAAACGCAAGGATCTTGTGTTAGGGTCCTAGGAAAGTTATAGACTAGGTCAAAGCATTACTAATAACCTAATTCCCTATAACCATGAGCTCTGATACCAGCTCTTCAGTCACACCCCGACCACGTAAAACAACAAATCGTGTGTGACAATTGTGCTCTGTAATCGATGTACAATGTAAAACAATATCAATTATCAATAAAACAATGTGTTTTGGTGTATTTATATGTGTATTTGTGTTTGATGATTTTACGATTTGATTCGATTCCGATTTCAAGCTTTAAATCGCTTTCTTGAAAGTTATACGCAAACTGGTGCGTAAACGCAGTCAGTTTAACGCGACAAACACTCCGGAAAGTTATAGACTAGGTCAAAGCATTACTAATAACCTAAATATCCTCCACATAACTTAGAAATAAGTTTTGGATGGGTTGGTGTGTTGAAAACAAGTCTATTCGATCACAGGGACTATTTGTGTAAAACTGCGAAACTATACCGATTTGTATGGTATCAAACTATCCAGAACTTGATAATAAGCTAAACATACCATAAATAACCTAAACATAGCTTAGAAATAAGCTTTGAGTGGTTCGGTGTGCAAAAATATGCTTATTTGATCTTACAGGGACTAAAAGTGTCAAAAATGATGTAAGTTTGCATTTTCGCGCATATCTTACGTTCTGACCACATCTGGACACCCAAAATTTTTGTACACACTAAAATATTTTATTTTAGTGATCGGCATGCAAAAATTCCATTCGTCGCTTAATTTGGATCGTTTTCGCGTTCGTTTGAGTTTCGTCGTAATTTAACGAACAACGCGACCGTATGATCAAACAAGCTGACATCCGAGAGTTTTCCGAGCACATTTTGAGTCCTCTAAACCTTATTGACCTTGTAGATCCTTGAAAATGGCTTAACGGGGGTCAAAAGGGCCTGAAATGTGCTCAAACCAGGTGCAGGGACCTGAACTGTCAATTTTCAAACTTTTGCTGATCTGGGGAGGCCAGGCGGGGCGCGTAAGCCTGCCCCTGTCTCTTACACAGGCCGTATGAATGTGCCAGCAACCAGAAATTGATTTTCAGCAACTGTTTGATACTTCAGGGGCTGTTATGGCAATTCTTTTGTGTGATGGGCAAGTTTAAGTGATCACCATGGTTACTAATCAGCTCCTAACAATTGTATGGCCATGATTTAATCCTTGATGGCCACACAAACACATGGAATGATCTTGTTCATCATGCTCAAGTATAAATAGCCAAGCTCACTTCCTCATTCTTTGCTCATTCTTGTCTTCTCTTCTCTACATCTGATTTGGGAGCTCTCTCTCAAGTGTTTGGAAACTTATTCTTTGTAGAAAAGATAGCAAGGACCCTTAGTGAGCATCAATTGGTCAAGTCAAAGTTCAATTAAACTTTTCAACGTGATTGTAATCACGATGGTTATAATCCTTAGCGATTATACCTACTGATTACCACGTTAACTAGGCGTAGTGACGAGTCAAAGTTTCGGTCAAAATGCGTTTTAGCACGCATTTTGCAACGGAACTATTTTCGGGTATCAAAACCCATTGTTTTGATACCAAATCAGTTTTCTAAGTAGGTTAAACATGTTTTGACATGTTTAACTCGTCACTATTAGTTAGTGCTTGTTTAAGGTCGTAAGTTAAGCGGTCTAAACAACCGCTTAGACTTTTGAACCCGACCCGTTTGGTCGATCATTAGGATCCGATCAAGCTCGATTAGTGATCATAGTTGTATAGGGAATAACCTCTGAGGTTATACCTTATGATCACATAGGATTGGTTAGTTATTTGTTAAGTAGCTTGTATGCCCATAAGAAATGACCAAAACGCCCTTTTGAAGCTTAAATCCATATTTTACATTTGTGAACATGTTTTTGACATATAATCTGATTTAGTAACATGTTTAGGTATTATTGGGCATGTAAGACTTGACATAGCACATAGTTAACCATCCGAACATATTTTTGCGCGAACGACGCATTAACGTAGCATAAGCTACCTTAATGGGTCGTAACGGGTCGAAAGCACTCAGGCTAGGTTCCGATTTAGAATGTAGGCTTTGTTAAACCATATCACATGAGTTCCACACTCATTGGTTTACAAGACCTCATTCTATCCAATATTCCGATTTAGGTGTTGATTTATTTACATGTGATCCAATTACTAGGTACTACTTGAATTTCCTTTGTTTGTCTGAGCTTCGCTAAGTTCTTTAGATCAAGGATACCCTTTCATTCAATGTGAGTACATAGTTCCCCTATTTTACTGTTTTCAATTGTTTTGGGGTGATTCATATGTATCAAAACGATTTTCGATATTTTAATGATGGTTTCAAAATGATTAAGATGGTTTATACTAAACTAATAACGAGTTTCGATAAAGTGAACGAACTTGTTGGTTGTAGTTACATAACGGATGACATTCATTAATTTTGGCCGAACCGACCAGTATTAGGTTATGGTACCATAGGATCTGACAAATCCCATTATGAGACTACACCCATGGTTATGTGTGGGGGTTATGTAGGTAACGACAAAATCTGATGATTGTTAACTTACCCTTTGGTGGTTTGTTAATGCGATAAGCGAGGTAGTCGAGTCACGAAGGTTTGAATGTTATTAGCAAGACGACCATAAGTAGTTTCACAATTAAAACGAATACAATTTTGGGACGAAATAAACGATTTGGAACGACCTAAACGAAATAAACGATTTGAACGAACGATTGGTTTTGGGTAGTGATTAGATAATGGGATGGGTGTAGCATGATAGAAGCATGGTAGATACGCTGCTGGTACATCTTATATATAAGTGCTTTTATCATATTACATTGCGTGTCATTATTTAGTTCACTTGGGAAACGATTTGAAACGATGTCACACAACGAGGTTTTCGAAATGATATAAACCATACGAGTTTTATTAACGAGTTTTTAACGAGATGTTTTACGAATTGGTTTACTAAAGCAAATGTTTTGGGGTTAAGAATCATGGCTACGAGATTTTATAAACTATAACAATCTTGATTTGAGTTGGTTAATTATGTTGCAATACAATTTTCAAAACAAGGTTTGTACTTTTGACTCTTGTAGTCTAATGAGGTACTGCAACATACAAATGAGCCATGAATCCGATACTCTCACAAAACCTATGTGCTCGCCAGCATTTCCTTGCTGATTTTGTTTTTACAATGTTTCAGGTGATGTTGCGTGATGATTGCTAGGGAGAATGTCACTTAGGATCTGGACGAGGCCTTAGTGACTTAAAAACAGCTATAAACAATGTGTAGTTTGTTTGTTTTGGTTTAAAGACAATGTACATTATTTGATAATTTAATAAAACGAAACTTTTAAATACCATGGTTGTTGAAACGATGATTCTGTTACAACACTCCCTGACGTTTCCGCCATGGTTTGTTGTTTTAACGTGGTCGGGGTGTGACATAAGAGTTGGTATCAGAGCCAATGGTTATAGGGAATTAGGTTATTAGCATTGCTTTGACCTAGACTATAACTTTCTAGGACCCTAACGCGAGCTATCTTGCGTTTAGATTTTAAAACAATACCGTCACCTATCCTTAGGTGATAACCACTACGAGAACACAATAACAAATCCGCCTCGACAATTAATCATCTATCCTTGGATGATTGATTACAAGGTTTTGATCCCTCGTAGTTTTTGAAATCTCGTCAAAGTTTGGGTCTAAATAATGTGAACACGTGCAAACTGGAAGAGTGAATGCTTGTACCCTGAGTTTTCTGTCTAAGGCTAGAGTCTTCGTACAAATCCGCAGTATCGGACCAGTCACTCTTACCTGGGAACTCTTGGGGTGAGTGTTCACTTATAGGCGAGCATTTCTTCAGCGATACATTATTATGACCTATTTACTTTGATTAGTCACTGCGTGTCATTTGTTTGTTCTAGGTAATGAACGAATGATCGCCTTCCTTGTGTTTTGTCGATATTTTCAATACCTCTTTTGTTTCTCCAATTATCGACCTCACTCGTTTCTCATGTTTCCTTTCTAGACAATGCCTCCTCGACGCGATGCTCAAACTTTTACCGCTGAAGAAGTCGCAGCCCTTGTCTCTCAGTAGATGGTTGCTGTACTCCCAGGCGTTGTGACCCAAATCCACGAGTTATACAACAACAATAATAATAACAACAATAATGCTCAGTGTAATTTCAAGAATTTCAATTCTGCGAAGCCGCTTAAGTTTTCTGGGTCACAAGGAGCAACTGCGCTCCTGCAGTGGTTCGAGAGTATCGAGAGAACATTCAGACATGTGCAGTGTCCGAATGCGTGTAAGGTTGAGTTTGCTTCAAGCGTGTTTGAGAAACGAGCCCTTACATGGTGGAACGGAGTGATGCGTGATAGGGGTGCCGAAGTGGCATTAGCACAAACTTGGGAAGAGCTCCGAGCTCTCATGATGAGAGAGTTATGTCCCCGTCACGAGATTCAAGCTTTGGAACGAGAATTCGATGATTTAAAACAAGACGGGGGAGAACACCGTGCTTATACGGATCGATTTGAGGAGCTTAGTTTGTTGTGCCCCACTATGGTTACCCCACTGGAGAAAGCAATTGAGAGATATATCGATGGTTTACCCGATTCCATTCAGGATATTGTGACCGGTGTTAATCCTACTACCGTTCGTCACGCGATCGAGTTGTCTGCTACCCTGACTGAGTCCCAAGTCAGGAAGGGTAAACTCACTAGCAAGGGTGATAAAAAGAAGTCGACCGATTCTAACAAGGAAAAGGGTAAGGGAAAGAAGCAGGGTGAGTCTTCTAAAAAGTCAAGGAAGTGCAAGGCTTCCCAGAACTTTGCTGTTACAGCACAGAACCCTCAGAACCCACATTTTAAGTTCCCTATACTTTAACTTCATTTTAGAGCTTTGAAATGGGGTTAACGGGCCTTAAACGTGTCGAAAATGAGCCTATTACACAGCAGTGACCAAAACTGTAAATCTGCCAAACTTGGTCCTTGCGCACCTCAACAATGGGAGTGTTGCGGTGCGCAAGCAGGGGCCAGATGCAGCAAAACGTTTTTCTCAGCTGTTAACTGCCCTTAAACACTCCCCAAAGGCCAAGTTCCACATGTTAATCTCTTGTGGTGGCCAAAATCAGTTACCACAACATTCCGACAAGTGTACGGGCTAGATCATTCCCTCTTCTCCAAGAAACGATCCTAACGGTGAACCGAAAACTATAAATACCCACCTCCACCCTTCACTTTTCCTCACAAGAATCTGATCTAATGTGCTCTAAGTTGAAACCTTTGTTTCATACCTGAGCTATTTTGATCTAGATTAGCATTCGGGGACCCTTTGTAAGTGTTCCTTCGTTCTTTTATTGTTTTTCGAGTCCGAAAGTCAAACTTTGTTTGACTTTCTGCGTTGACCAGTTTATGGTCAATGCGAAGTTCGTTTGAACTTCGCAACGTGATTGTAATCACGATGGTTGTAGTCCTTTGTGACTATGCCTACTGATTACCACGTTGTCTAGGGTCGTAAGGGTAAGCGATCTAATAAATCGCTTATACCTTCGAACCCGACCCATTTGGTCGATCATTAGGATCCGACCAAATACCTTAAGTGACCATAGTATATAGGGAATAACCTTCCGAGGTTAAACCTTACGGTCACTTCGTCTAAGTAGTTGTATGATAGGTAGTTTATATGCCTTAGGTAAATTACCAAAATGCCCTTTTAACACCAAAATTCATTTTTAGCATATGTAACATAACTTTTGACATCTAAACTGATTTGACAACAATATTAAACATGTTAAGGCATATTTTACTTGTCATAGGACTAGTTAGGCGGTCCGAACGCGTTTCACGCGAACGACGCGTTAAAGTAGCATAAGCTACCTAAACGGGTCGTAATGGGTCGTAAACACTTAGGATAGGTTTCATTTAGTATGTAGGCTTTGATAAACCACATGAAACGAGTCTCCATATTCGTTTGGTTTACGAACCCTCATTCTATCTAATCCTCCGATTTAGGTCCGGTTTATTAACATAGTTACCTATATTAGGTGCCGTTTGATATCCGTGATCTCTAGCATTGTTTGGTTGTTACTCAAGGACTACTAAGCAATTTCAAGTGAGTACATAGACCCTTCTTTTACTGTTTTCCAAACTGTTTTGGGGTGAAACACATGTGCCTACTTGTTACTTTCAATGCTTTCCTGTTTTCACATCATATACTCGCTATGTTCATTAGTACATTTATAGTACATGATTTCAATACTTTTCATGCTATGTATGTCCATTGTGTGCATACTTAGTACATTGTTTTACATTACATTTCATGCTATGTATGTCCATTGTGTGCATACTTAGTACATCGTTTTACATTATATTTCATGCTAGGTACGCCCATTGTGTGCATACTTAGTACATTGTTTTACATTACATTTTGTTGCATATGCTCATCCAGCATATGAACACATTATATTACATTTTCAACCGTTGTAACTATTTGACTATGTGAACCGTTGTAACCATTGATTATATGAACTGTTTGTAACTGTTGAACCATGTGAACCGTTTGTAACTGTTGAACCGTGTGAACCATTTGTATCTGTTGACATGATTTACATTTGACTATACATAAACATTTCTACAATTGTTAAACATTACATCTTGGTGGTTTGGTTTGAGTAAGTGATTTAAGTAACGAGGCGTGTGTAATATGATACAAGCATGGTGGATACGCCGCTGGTACTTCCTATATATAAGTGTTTGTATGATATTACATATCGTAGCGTTATTTGAATCATTTCAATTTGAGACATATAACATTTTATACAAATAACATACTTTTCTCAAGACATTGTTTACAAACAACTTATCTTATACAAACTCATTTTACATGGTTATTCATTTAACCATACATTATTCTTTTATCTATACATATCATCTGAACTTATTGTTTTTCAAACGATTTACAAGACAAAGCAAATTACAAGGTTCATGACTAAACATTCTCTCAAACATAAGTCATGAATCCTATTTTCACAAAACCTATGTATCTCACAGGCATTTTTATGCTGACGTACCTATTTTCACATGTGTTTTCAGGAGATGATGCATAGGACTTATCAAGACATACTTAGGCGGACCTGTGCCTTAGTGACTTAAAACGAGACAAGAACTAGTTAATTTATTTTATGTACTATTTGGTTATTGTTTAAAACAATGTAAACTTTCATGTTTGATTAATAAAACGAAACTTCAATTTCCATGGCTGTGAAACATTAATTCTGTTACAACACTCCCCGACGTTTCCGCCACGTTTTGTATGTTCTACGTGGTCGGGGTGTGACAGAAAAGTTGGTATCAGAGCCAATGGTTATAGGGAATTAGGTTATTAGTAATGCTTTGACCTAGTCTATAACCTTCTTAGGACCCTAACGCGAGTTTACTTGCGTTTAGTCATAAAACGATACCGTCACCTATCCTTAGGCGACGACCACAACAAGAACACAAATTTCTATCCCGCTTTGAAAACTAATCATCTGTTCTAGGATGATTGATTACTAGGTTTTGAACCCTCTGTTATAAGGTTTTGAACCCCTTTGAATTTTCAAAACTCTCGTCAAAGTTTTGGGTCCTAAATAGTATGAACACGTGCAAACTGGAAGAGTGAATGCCTGTACCCTGGGTTTTCTATCTAAGGCTAGAGTGTTCGTACAAATCCACATAATCGGACCAGTCACTCTTACCTGCGAACTCTTGGGGTGAGTGTCCACTTATAGGCGAGCATGTCTTCGCGATACACTATGAGGATCTATTTGCTTTGATTCAGCCTTTTTGTTGTTTGTTTGCTTCGTGGTTCAAACAAATGACCATCAACCATGATTATGGTCGGTAATTGTAACATCCTATTCTTACCCAATGCCATTTCATTTGTTTTCTTTCTTGTTTCTCTTTTAGAATGCCTCCTCGACGCGAAAACCAGATAGCGACTGCCGAACTGGCAGAAATCATTGCGCAGCAAATGGCTGCTCAATTCCCAAACCTCTTTGCTCAATGGAACCAAGCCAACAACAACAACAATGGTCCATGCAATTTCAAGAGTTTTAACTCGGCTAAACCACTCAAGTTTAGTGGTTCTGAGGGAGCGACTGGGCTACTTCAATGGTTCGAGAGCATTGAGAATACTTTCCGCCACGTGCAGTGTCCTGACAATCGCAAGGTCGAGTTTTCTTCGAGTGTGTTCCAGAAGAGGGCCCTTACGTGGTGGAACGAGGTTATGAGAGATCGTGGTGCAGAAGTTGCTCTAGCACAGACATGGGCTGAACTTAGGGCCCTTATGATGAAGGAATTCTGTCCTCGTCACGAGATCAGGGCCTTGGAAAGGGAATTCGACAATCTTGAACAAGACAGCGGTGAGCATCGAGCCTACACAGACCGTTATGAGGAGTTAAGTCTGTTATGCCCAAACATGGTCACGCCTTTGGATAAGGCAATCGAAAAGTACATTGATGGCCTCCCTGACTCAATACAAGACATTGTGACTGGTAGCAACCCTACTACAGTTAGACAGGCCATTGAGCTATCTGCAACCTTGACTGAATCAAAGATCAGGAAAGGTAAACTTTTCTGAAAAGGTGACAAGAAACCGGTCGAGGAATCAAACCCAATCGAGGAATCAAAGACCATGGATGAACAGACTGGATCCCCTAAAAGGTCAAAGAAGCGAAAGGCTTCTCAGAACTTCGCCATGGTTACTCACAATGATCAAGCCGTCCCCAACCAACCAGCTCAACCCCCTGCTAGGAAGCCATACAATGGAACTGCACCCTTGTGCAACCAATGTAGCCTCCATCATCATGCCAATGTAAAGTGCCGCAAATGCCAAACTTGTGGACTTATAGGCCATACAGCAAGAGTTTGCCCAGCTGCAGCTGCACCAAACCAAGCTGGCAACAATCCCGCTCAAGGTCGTTTTCTACCAGATTCTTGCTTCAACTGTGGCGAGATGGGTCATTTCCGAAGAAATTGCCCAAAGCTTGCTAATGCAAATCCAGCACAGGGATGAGCATCTGACCAACCAGAAGACAACATCGTTTAGAAATAATCACGTCTTATGAATTATTTTCTTTTGTTGTCAAGGTCCATGAAACAGTTGTTACCATTGTTTATAAATAAATCTTTTATTTACATTGCAATGTATTTATGTGGTTATATGTATAAAGAACATATCCCCTACAATACCGACAAGCAAGGAATCGTATTCCTTGAAAAGCAAACTACCCCCAAAATTTTTCCACCTTATGATCTCTTGCATTTTCCACGAAATTCCTAAGTACCCGTTTCTTCTAAGGAAACGAAGTACAAGGCGCAAGTTACAACACTGGATGAATTCCCAAAGTACCACTGTAAATCCTTAATAGGGTACCTAGGGGTATTTCCGTAAATCCTAAAATTGTTGTGTTCCTTAATTCGAATATTACGTTTCTTTGAAAACAAAATCGAATTTTGGGAGATCATCCTATCTTTTCAGATAGATCCCAGAGGACATTGAAGTCCATCGACTGGTTTCCATATCCATTCTCAATCGATAACAAATTAATAACAAATTAATAACCAAGTTAAACAACTATGTGATTATGTGCTTATGTGTTCCTTTATATGTTTTTGTGTAATCCAAGTTTTGTTATCCAAATCCTCGTAGAACCTTTCGTATCTTCATATAAGGGATTCGTAGTAGGATACCCAAAGGTACTACATAAAATCCTTAATGGACTACTACGTAGTAGTTAAGTCCCTTGGATTATAAAGTACTACTCCATAATTAGACCCCTTGAGTGGTCTAGTTAAACAGATTGATCCAAAAATCTGGTTAGGAACATCATGTGATGATATAGTTGAAAGGACTCCTTGGTGGCCTAATTAATAAGATCATCTGTCGATCTAATTAAAAGGACCCTATGGTAGTCTAGTCACCCTCATCACAGATTTGATTTTCCTCCCCTAAACATTACAAGACAAACTGTGCGGACTGTGCAAGGAATTACGTAATTATGGATGCATACATAATTATGGAATTTAGTGCACAGAAACCACAGCGATCTTTGTCATGTGCCTAGAAGTTAACTCTATTCATTTCCGTTTCTGAGGAAGCACCCGTTGAAAATGACTCCGTTTGTTCATTTCGTTTCTGAAGATTTGTCCGTTGAGGAAATGAATATCCGTTTGACTATCCTTTTTCATTTCTATTTCTGATGAAGCACCTGTTGAAAATGACTCCGTTTGTTCATTTTCATTTCTGAAGATTTGTCCGTTGAGGAAATGAATATCCGTTTGACTATCCTTTTTCATTTCCATTTCTGATGAAGCATCCGTTGAAAATGACTCCGTTTGTTCATTTTCGTTTCTGAAGATTTGTCCGTTGAGGAAATGAATATCCGTTTGACTATCCTTTTTCATTTCCATTTCTGATGAAGCACCCGTTGAAAATGACTCCGTTTGTTCATTTTTGTTTCTGAAGATTTGTCCGTTGAGGAAATGAATATCCGTTTGACTAATCCTTTTTCATTTCCGTTTCTGAGGAAGCACCCGTTGAAAATGACTCCATTTGTTCATTTTCGTTTCTGAAGATTTGTCCGTTGAGGAAATGAATATCCGTTTGTTTCTCCTTTTCATTTCCATATCTGATGAAGCACCCGTTGAAAATGACTCCGCAAGTTCATTTTACGTTTCTGAAGATTGTCCATTGAGGAAATGAATCCCCGTTTGTTTATTCCTTCATTTCCGCTTCTGAAGAATACTCGTTGAGGAAAATGACTCCGTCTATCCATTTTCGTTCTGAAGAATGTCCGTTAAGGAAATGACAGGATTATGCCTTACATATCTCTGGTGGTTATTTGACACAAAGTCACAAATAGACTCCTACGAATAAATTTCAGGATGAAATTTCCTAAAGTAGGGGAGACTGTGACACCTGGGTCACTGCGACCATCAAACAAATTCCAAGCCAATGAAATATTGTATTTCATACTTGGGATCTGTATAAATATGTGTATCTTTTGCACATATCAATTCTTGTTCGATTTCAAGCTCTAAATCGCTTTCTGGAAAGTTATACGCGCACTGATGCGTAAATATAACCAGTTTAATGCAACAAACACTCCGGAATAGTGAAATAGGCTTAACATACCTTAAATAACCTTTACATAACTTAGAAATAAGTTTTGAAGGCTTTGGTATGGCAAAATCAAGTTAAATCGCTTACAGGGACTAAAGTTGACAAACTGCGAAAGTATGCCAATTTGAACTGTAACAGACATTCCGAAACATTGCCATAAGTTAAACATACCATAAATATCCTTTACATAGCTTAGAAATAGGCTTTGAGGGGTTCGGTGTGCTAAAATAAACTTTTGGGCCATTTAGGGACTAAAAGCGTCAAAAAGTGCACAAGTTTGCATTTTCGCGCATAACTTACGTTCTAAATACATTCGGACATCCAAAAATTTATGTAAGCACTAAAATATTTTATTTTAGTGTTTGGCATAAGAAAAATCCATTCGTCACGCAATTTGGATCGTTTTTCGCGCTTTTGCGCATTCCGTCGTAATTAACCGAACAACGCAATCGTACGGCCAAACGAACCGACATCCGAGATATTTTTAAGCACATTTTAAGTTCCCTATACTTTAACTTCATTTTAGAGCTTTGAAATGGGGTTAACGGTCCTTAAACGTGTCGGAAATGAGCCTATTACACAGCAGGGGTCAAAACTGTAAATCTGCCAAACTTGGTCCTTGCGCACCTCAACAATGGGAGTGTTGCGTTGCGCAAGCAGGGACCAGATGCAGCAAAATGTTTTTCTTAGCTGTTAACTGCCCTTAAACACTCCCCAAAGGCCAAGTGCCACATGTTAATCTCTTGTGGTGGCCAAAATCAGTTACCACAACATTCCGACAAGTGTACGGGCTAGATCATTCCCTCTTCTCCAAGAAACGATCCTAACGGTGAACCGAAAACTATAAATACCCACCTCCACCCTTCACTTTTCCTCACAAGAATCTGATCTAATGTGCTCTAAGTTGAAACCTTTGTTTCATACCTGAGCTATTTTGATCTAGATTAGCATTCGGGGACCCTTTGTAAGTGTTCCTTCGTTCTTTTATTGTTTTTCGAGTCCGAAAGTCAAACTTTGTTTGACTTTCTAGGTTGACCAGTTTATGGTCAATGCGAAGTTCGTTTGAACTTCGCAACGTGATTCTAATCACGATGGTTATAGTCCTTTGTGACTATGCCTACTGATTACCACGTTGTCTAGGGTCGTAAGGGTAAGCGATCTAATAAATCGCTTATACCTTTGAACCCGACCCATTTGGTCGATCATTAGGATCCGACCAAATACCTTAGGTGACCATAGTATATAGGGAATAACCTTCCGAGGTTATACCTTACGGTCGCTTCGTCTAAGTAGTTGTATGATAGGTAGTTTATATGCCTTAGGTAAATTACCAAAATGCCCTTTTAACACCAAATTTCATATTTAGCATATGTAACATAACTTTTGACATCTAAACTGATTTGACAAAAATATTAAACATGTTAAGGCATATTTTACTTGTCATAGGACTAGTTAGGCGGTCTGAACGCGTTTCACGCGAACGACGCGTTAAAGTAGCATAAGCTACCTAAACGGGTCGTAATGGGTCGTAAACACTTAGGATAGGTTTCATTTAGTATGTAGGCTTTGATAAACCATATGACACGAGTCTCCATACTCGTTTGGTTTACGAACCCTCATTCTATCTAATCCTCCGATTTAGGTCCGGTTTATTAACATAGTTACCTATATTAGGTGCCGTTTGATATCCGTGATCTCTAGCATTGTTTGGTTGTTACTCAAGGACTACTAAGCAATCTCAAGTGAGTACATAGACCCCTCTTTTACTGTTTTCCAAACTGTTTTGGGGTGAAACACATGTGCCTACTTGTTACTTTCAATGCTTTCCTGTTTTCACATCATATACTCGCTATGTTCATTAGTACATTTATAGTACATGATTTCAATACTTTTCATGCTATGTATGTCCATTGTGTGCATACTTAGTACATTGTTTTACATTACATTTCATGCTATGTATGTCCATTGTGTGCATACTTAGTACATCGTTTTACATTATATTTCATGCTAGGTACGCCCATTGTGTGCATACTTAGTACATTGTTTTACATTACATTACATTTTGTTGCATATGCTCATCCAGCATATGAACACATTATATTACATTTTCAACCGTTGTAACTATTTGACTATGTGAACCGTTGTAACCATTGATTATATTGTGACAACCCTCACTAAACCAGGTATCCGTACGACTTAATTAATAATTAATTACTGCTTAATTACTGTGCTTACTTGAAATTGTGGATAAACTGCTACTTGAATACTGATACATGTACTTACTTGCATCATACTTTACATGCTGTCATTCCATGTTTTGCTTACAGCACCTTTGTGACAACCTTGATGCACCAAAAGCACAGTAGCACAATGAACGGATAACCTATTAAACGTGCTGTCATAATAGCACCAGGTAGGTACTGCCTCTAAGGCCTATAAGAGCCTGAGATAGTTTGCTACACTAGTGGTGAGTGTAGGGATATAAGGATTGTAGAACTGCGTCACTAGGTGATATTCATAGTGACCGGATGTGCCTAAAACGTACTTTGAGTACAAAATTCTGCACTTTAAATAAAAATTCAGCATTTACCTAAACTAGTAAAGTGCAAAAAGTTGAAAAAAAAATATTACTAGACACTTTCCAAAATGTCGGGAATAAATTGTGTCACTAAAAATAATAGTAACGACACTTTAAATAATTATTTAGCGCTTTAACGGAGTAATATCCAACCGTATAACCGGACTTAACCCGGGACATAAAAAATATTGACATCAACATTATTTTTTTTCTTTTTCTGAGCTAGTTAGGGTCCCCGAACACCCTACCACCCGTAATAAATTACAACACACACTACACTAAATAAACTTATAACTTAACTAACTTAACCACTAACTATTTAGTTCAAAACTAACCAAATAAGGCCCCCCCCCCCCTCAACGATCGTTCTCCCCATTAGGGAACACACCTCCTTACATTTTAATTATTTTATTTGTTGGCTTAATATCTACCCTACATAGTAACCAACGGTTAATGGTGGAAGTTGAGTTATTATAATTACATGCAATATCAAGATCTCATTTACTTTATACACTTAGCAAAAATTTCATTCTTTTCCCTTCCTTGATACATTCTGCCGAAAACATAGCCACACCCACTACCACTTTTCAAATTTGATCTTGCTATTTCAAGCACATACAAGGGTTAAGGATCACGCATAAGGAAGCTCGGTGCTTACGGTTTGCCAAGGACCTCTTCACCACGCTTTTAACCACTCGTTTTTCGACTAGTTTCTTCCCTAGCCTCGAGCTAGTAGTAAGTGACTCTAAATGCCTTTTTGATCTATTCTAAAGTGGTTAATAAAATTTTGACGGTTGAAATTTATGAACATGTATGAACAAAATTTAAAGTCTACTAAAATAATATAAACAAAGTGGTTAATAGATGAATATTGGTGTAAAACTTATAAAACTTGTTTTGATATGATTATTTAGTGTTGTTTTATGCTAGTGTTAGTTCGGATCGTCATCTAACCCGACTAAGTCATGTTCATGGAACAGTGTGAAAAGTGGTTAGTTGAAGACCATTACTACTTATAAACATGAACTTGTGTAAAAACAATTTTTCTTACAAAATGGAGTTCTAAACTAGTAGATCTACGGATCTACAAGTGGTATTTTCGAAGGACCAAGTGTAAAATGAAATCATAATTTTAAAGCCGGATCCTTCCTAAACAAAAGTGATTTTTGTGAACACACAAGTGTGTAGACACTTGTGTAATACAAAGTTTTGACATAGAATCATTTTTGTAAATTTTTGACAAGAAGTTGTGGAAATGTATTTTCTTTAGAAACGAGATTCTTAAGAAACCGAGTGGGTTTATAAAAAGATCTACTAAAAACATGGGGAAAATTACTACATATTTTACACAAGCCACAAGTTCATGTATGTTTGCGATTTATATCCATTTTGACTAGTTTAATGTTGAAATATTGTTTGTTAATGTTGGAAACATTGTTGATTTGATTTATAAAAGAAAATGATACGCTTGAAAGCGTGGCCACCTCCAGTTACAGAGGAAACTCTGGCGAAATTTTTCCAAAAATCTAACACTTGTAAATATTTTTATCACAAGTGTTATGGATATATTTTTAACTTATTTTTTCAAATAAATTTCGTCACGATTTTTATTACAAATTTCTAAATGTCGGAGGTGGGATTTTCACAAAATAAAACTTGCTAAAATATATATTTAGAATATATATTTTCATAACAACACTTGTGTAAATTTTTGTGATTATTTTGTGAACTACGTAAATATTATTTTTAGGGTAAAAATAATATTACTAAATATTAACGGCTCCAAAATAACACGAACGTCTTCACAATAAATATATAAGTTACACCGGTACTATTTATACCACCCGAACCTTACAACGTAACTTACGTACTTTCAGAAAACACTCATAAGTATGTATTTTGACAAGGATATTATTTTGGAAAATTATATGGAATAAAATATAATATTTTTGGGAAAAATATTTATATTTTGGGAGTAAAGTATTTTGGACAAATGGAATAAAATATATTACATTAAGTGAGACTTAATATATATTTCGAAGTTATACGAACGCACATGTATTAAAACCCCCATCCTTGGGAAGGAATATATTTATCAAATAATTACGAAGTGTAGACATGAAATAGTTGCCTAACTATTTCCCAAAGACACTAAACCTTAAACTAAGGCACGACCGTCCGTCTAATAGAAGTTAGTACGTGTAGGTCGTCGCACAGCAGATTTTCTGGGAGATACTTTTTAGAGACGCACTTCGGTGAGTTCATGCTCCCCCTTTTCTTTTAACTGTTTTCAGTTTTACAACTCCGGGGGTGAAATACATGTTACATACTGATTACAAACGTTTTATACATGGTATGATTAGCTAAGGAACTTACTACTAGATCACGTGAATGGTTAGGCTATTATCGTAAGACCATTAATCCTTGTAAGAGGACCGAGAGGCATGAGTGATAGATCTATCGGGTGTTGCGAGCCCCACACATGGGCCAGCGTGTGGCTGCATGTGGTGACTATGTCGTTCCGCCGGAAGGACCGGTATAAAATACGCGTTACAGGTTTGAGTGCTTCCTAGACCACGTCACTTATTAATGTATTAGCTACACATTAATCGATCTCTTTTTCCTTACTTGCTACATACCAGGATTTTATACTTACAAAGGTTTTACTTACTCACTTACACATGAACTCGCTCAACATTATTGTTGATTTTTCCAACTTACATGTATTTCAGGGAACTAAGGATTTGGCACGGTATGCTACGTTTTTACGCTGCGTAGAGTTATGGGATCATCCGAGTTTAGGGGTTGTGGCTTTTACCTGGACGAGTCACAGTTCTTAAACTACGTCTATCTTAAGTTTGTGGTTGTGTCTTTCAAACAATGTTTTTATGTTATTAGGTTGTAATTTCCGTTGCGTGTGTCAACGCCTTAAGACAATGTTGTGGTATTTTACTTTTCAAACTTAAATCAATGGATGATCTGCATGGTTTTATTTTCATATAGCTTTATTATGATTAAGCTATGGTATTAAGAAGTCACACCAAATAAACCCACGCTTCCGCAAGGCCAGGGTGTGACAGCTTGGTATCAGAGCTCTGATCATAGCGAACTAGGATTCCTTCTCGAGTCTAGACTATGATCACTAGGGCTCTCACGAAAACATTTTTACACTGCATACCACTCAAGTCCAGATCCAAAAATTTTTACAAACAAATGTTGAGCACATTTATTTATTATTTATAGGCTCAGTCTGGGAGGCTGAGGCTCGGTCTGGGAGGCTGAGGCTCGGTCTGGAAGACCGAGGCTCGGTCTAGGAGACCGAGGTAGTTGCCTAGTAGGACTAGGGAGAGCAGTCTGAGAGGCTGGGAGAATAGGCTAGTGGGACTAGGAAGAGCAGTCTGAGAGGCTGGGAGAATTTGGCTAGTAGGACTAGGAAGAGCAGTCTGAGAGGCTGGGAGGCTAGTGGGACTAGGAGAATTATTTGATTGCTTACTTGGTGACTAATGTGCTTATCTGACTATATGATTGATTATTTGTGCATATGTGTGTTTGTATTACAAAACGTCATGCCTTCATCAGATACTGGAAAGTCGGACACTACAGATCCCATGGCCATAGTATCAGGCGACATAGTTTCATCGGAGCACGAGGTGTACATTTCCGATACTACCAGCACAGACGATGACGACTTTCAGCCCTTTGCGCTGCCTGATGTCGTAGCAGAGCCTGCTGATGGCCATCTTGTTGGGGATTTGCCATTCGCGGTGATCCCTGCTCCTGTGCCCTTGCCGCTTATCCCATCGTTCATATGCCCCCTGACGTTGTCTCTGACGACGATGTCGAACTATTAGAGGAGGACCCACTTGAAGGCGAGGCCCTATTGCTGCTGGTGGTAGCCTACTGCTTGCTGACGCTCCTGCAGAGGAGGCTCATGCTCATTCACCTGTCCCAAACTCATTTGAGTCTGTGGCGTCCGCATCTTCGCATATACAGGGAGTGCAGCACCACTCACACGACGCCGACACTAATATGGCGTCATCAGCTGCACCGGTTCCCGCACACAGCTTTGAGTTTGATCGCGACATTGAGGACGATTCTGTTTTTCCACCTGGTTTTGATCCAGAACATGACATTGAGTTCATACACTTAGACCAGCCCTTGGAGGATCCTGTAGCCCCTGTCGACCCTATGTTTGTTGATCCAACTGATTTTGAGATGGAGTTTGTTGATCCGGAGCCGACTGTGGCCCCTGAGCCAGGCGTTGCTCCTGACCCCGAATTGGAGCATGACCCTGTTCATGCCGATGCACCTGCTGTTGCTCCTTGATTGATCATCTGCTTGGACGAGAGAAAATTGGGGTAACTGTGCAAGACAATTTATTATTACGGGGGCCCACGTAATAACGGCTTGTAGTGCACAGAAATCCTGGTGGACTCTGCGGGTCAAGCTAATGAAAACCAATGTAGCAGGAAATAACTTAAACACGAATGACCAAGGCGATGTAGCCTCGAGTTCAATCTATTACAAGCAACAAGCCAAATTGGCAAGCCTATGTGAAGGCTCAGAAATTATTTCCCCACTCATACATTGAGTATATTTACGTGTGAAATTGGGTGATTACATGATGGCTTATGATGCTATATATCTCATAGACAATTGAAACGTTGTCAAACCCGCTTCATACCACTTCGACAGAAGAGAATGTCACCCAGACGTGACACAAACACCAGTACGTTGCCAAGGACAGAAGCCGAGCTGCAAGAACGCATCTCACAGGCAATTGCACGACATGAAGCCCTCCGCTCTAAGCACATCGATGGCACTACTGGGAACAACCCCCCCCCCCCCAACTGGCTGCACCTATAAGCAGTTCCTGAACTGCAAGCCTTTGAACTTTGACGAAACAGGAGGCATCGTGGCATTTGTTCGTTGGTCCAAAAAGACTGACTCCATTCTAAGAATGAGTAACTGTTCGCCCCAACAGAGTGCTACCTATATCTCGGGGTTATTTCTAGATGGCACACTCTCATGGTGGGACCCTCACTAAACCAGGTATCCGTACGACTTAATTAATAATTAATTACTGCTTAATTACTGTGCTTACTTGAAATTGTGGATAAACTGCTACTTGAATACTGATACATGTACTTACTTGCATCATACTTTACATGCTGTCACTCCATGTTTTGCTTACAGCACCTTTGTGACAACCTTGATGCACCAAAAGCACAGTAGCACAATGAACGGATAACCTATTAAACGTGCTGTCATAATAGCACCAGGCAGGTACTGCCTCTAAGGCCTGTAAGAGCCTGAGATAGTTTGCTACACTAGTGGTGAGTGTAGGGATATAAGGATTGTAGAACTGCGTCACTAGGTGATATTCATAGTGACCGGATGTGCCTAAAACGTACTTTGAGTACAAAATTCTGCACTTTAAATAAAAATTCAGCATTTACCTAAACTAGTAAAGTGCAAAAAGTTGAAAAAAAAATATTACTAGACACTTTCCAAAATGTCGGGAATAAATTGTGTCACTAAAAATAATAGTAACGACACTTTAAATAATTATTTAGCGCTTTAACGGAGTAATATCCAACCGTATAACCGGACTTAACCCGGGACATAAAAAATATTGACATCAACATTATTTTTTTTTTCTTTTTCTGAGCTAGTTAGGGTCCCCGAACACCCTACCACCCGTAATAAATTACAACACACACTACACTAAATAAACTTATAACTTAACTAACTTAACCACTAACTATTTAGTTCAAAACTAACCAAATAAGCCCCCCCCCCCCCCCCCCTCAACGATCGTTCTCCCCATTAGGGGACACACCTCCTTACATTTTAATTATTTTATTTGTTGGCTTAATATCTACCCTACATAGTAACCAACGGTTAATGGTGGAAGTTGAGTTATTATAATTACATGCAATATCAAGATCTCATTTACTTTATACACTTAGCAAAAATTTCATTCTTTTCCCTTCCTTGATACATTCTGCCGAAAACATAGCCACACCCACTACCACTTTTCAAATTTGATCTTGCTATTTCAAGCACATACAAGGGTTAAGGATCACGCATAAGGAAGCTCGGTGCTTACGGTTTGCCAAGGACCTCTTCACCACGCTTTTAACCACTCGTTTTTCGACTAGTTTCTTCCCTAGCCTCGAGCTAGTAGTAAGTGACTCTAAATGCCTTTTTGATCTATTCTAAAGTGGTTAATAAAATTTTGACGGTTGAAATTTATGAACATGTATGAACAAAATTTAAAGTCTACTAAAATAATATAAACAAAGTGGTTAATAGATGAATATTGGTGTAAAACTTATAAAACTTGTTTTGATATGATTATTTAGTGTTGTTTTATGCTAGTGTTAGTTCGGATCGTCATCTAACCCGACTAAGTCATGTTCATGGAACAGTGTGAAAAGTGGTTAGTTGAAGACCATTACTACTTATAAACATGAACTTGTGTAAAAACAATTTTTCTTACAAAATGGAGTTCTAAACTAGTAGATCTACAGATCTACAAGTGGTATTTTCGAAGGACCAAGTGTAAAATGAAATCATAATTTTAAAGCCGGATCCTTCCTAAACAAAAGTGATTTTTGTGAACACACAAGTGTGTAGACACTTGTGTAACACAAAGTTTTGACAAAGAATCATTTTTGTAAATTTTTGACAAGAAGTTGTGGAAATGTATTTTCTTTAAAAACGAGATTCTCAAGAAACCGAGTGGGTTTATAAAAAGATCTACTAAAAACATGGGGAAAATTACTACATATTTTACACAAGCCACAAGTTCATGTATGTTTGCGATTTATATCCATTTTGACTAGTTTAATGTTGAAATATTGTTTGTTAATGTTGGAAACATTGTTGATTTGATTTATAAAAGAAAATGATACGCTTGAAAGCGTGGCCACCTCCAGTTACAGAGGAAACTCTGGCGAAATTTTTCCAAAAATCTAACACTTGTAAATATTTTTATCACAAGTGTTATGGATACATTTTTAACTTATTTTTTCAAATAAATTTCGTCACGATTTTTATTACAAATTTCTAAATGTCGGAGGTGGGATTTTCACAAAATAAAACTTGCTAAAATATATATTTAGAATATATATTTTCATAACAACACTTGTGTAAATTTTTGTGATTATTTTGTGAACTACGTAAATATTATTTTTAGGGTAAAAATAATATTACTAAATATTAACGGCTCCAAAATAACACGAACGTCTTCACAATAAATATATAAGTTACACCGGTACTATTTATACCACCCGAACCTTACAACGTAACTTACGTATTTTCAGAAAACACTCATAAGTATGTATTTTGACAAGGATATTATTTTGGAAAATTATATGGAATAAAATATAATATTTTTGGGAAAAATATTTATATTTTGGGAGTAAAGTATTTTGGACAAATGGAATAAAATATATTACATTAAGTGAGACTTAATATATATTTCGAAGTTATACGAACGCACATGTATTAAAACCCCCATCCTTGGGAAGGAATATATTTATCAAATAATTACGAAGTGTAGACATGAAATAGTTGCCTAACTATTTCCCAAAGACACTAAACCTTAAACTAAGGCACGACCGTCCGTCTAATAGAAGTTAGTACGTGTAGGTTATCGCACAGCAGATTTTCTGGGAGATACTTTTTAGAGACGCACTTCGGTGAGTTCATGCTCCCCCTTTTCTTTTAATTGTTTTCAGTTTTACAACTCCGGGGGTGAAATACATGTTACATATTGATTACAAACGTTTTATACATGGTATGATTAGCTAAGGAACTTACTACTAGATCACGTGAATGGTTAGGCTATTAGCGTAAGACCATTAATTCTTGTATGAGGACCGAGAGGCATGAGTGATAGATCTATCGGGTGTTGCGAGCCCCACACATGGGCCAGCGTGTGGCTGCATGTGGTGACTATGTCGTTCCGCCGGAAGGACCGGTATAAAATACGCGTTACAGGTTTGAGTGCTTCCTAGACCATGTCACTTATTAATGTATTAGCTACACATTAATCGATCTCTTTTTCCTTACTTGCTACATACCAGGATTTTATACTTACAAATGTTTTACTTACTCACTTACACATGAACTCGCTCAACATTATTGTTGATTTTTCCAACTTACATGTATTTCAGGGAACTAAGGATCTGGCACGGTATGCTACGTTTTTACGCTGCGTAGAGTTATGGGATCATCCGAGTTTAGGGGTTGTGGCTTTTACCTGGACGAGTCACAGTTCTTAAACTACGTCTATCTTAAGTTTGTGGTTGTGTCTTTCAAACAATGTTTTTATGTTATTAGGTTGTAATTTCCGTTGCGTGTGTCAACGCCTTAAGACAATGTTGTGGTATTTTACTTTTCAAACTTAAATCAATGGATGATCTGCATGGTTTTATTTTCATATAGCTTTGTTATGATTAAGCTATGGTATTAAGAAGTCACACCAAATAAACCCACGCTTCCGCAAGGCCAGGGTGTGACATATATGAACCGTTTGTAACTGTTGAACCATGTGAACCGTTTGTAACTGTTGAACCGTGTGAACCATTTGTATCTGTTGACATGATTTACATTTGACAATAGACATTTGACTATACATAAACATTTCTACAATTGTTAAACATTACATCTTGGTGGTTTGGTTTGAGTAAGTGATTTAAGTAACGAGGCGTGTGTAATATGATACAAGCATGGTGGATACGCCGCTGGTACTTCCTATATATTAGTGTTTGTATGATATTACATATCGTAGCGTTATTTGAATCATTTCAATTTGAGACATATAACATTTTATACAAATAACATACTTTTCTCAAGACATTGTTTACAAACAACTTATCTTATACAAACTCATTTTACATGGTTATTCATTTAACCATACATTATTCTTTTATCTATAGATATCATCTGAACTTATTGTTTTTCAAACGATTTACAAGACAAAGCAAATTACAAGGTTCATGACTAAACATTTTCTCAAACATAAGTCATGAATCCTATTTTCACAAAACCTACGTATCTCACAGACATTTTTATGCTGACGTACCTATTTTCACATGTGTTTTCAGGAGATGATGCATAGGACTTATCAAGACATACTTAGGCGGACCTGTGCCTTAGTGACTTAAAACAAGACAAGAACTAGTTAATTTATGTTATGTACTCTTTGGTTATTGTTTAAAACAATGTAAACTTTCATGTTTGATTAATAAAACGAAACTTCAATTTCCATGGTTGTGAAACATTAATTCTGTTACAACACTCCCCGACGTTTCCGCCACGTTTTGTATGTTCTACGTGGTCGGGGTGTGACAGAAAAGTTGGTATCAGAGCCAATGGTTATAGGGAATTAGGTTATTAGTAATGCTTTGACCTAGTCTATAACCTTCTTAGGACCCTAACGCGAGTTTACTTGCGTTTAGTCATAAAACGATACCGTCACCTATCCTTAGGCGACGACCACAACAAGAACACAAATTTCTATCCCGCTTTGAAAACTAATCATCTGTTCTAGGATGATTGATTACTAGGTTTTGAACCCTCTGTTATAAGGTTTTGAACCCCTTTGAATTTTCAAAACTCTCGTCAAAGTTTTGGGTCCTAAATAGTATGAACACGTGCAAACTGGAAGAGTGAATGCCTGTACCCTGGGTTTTCTGTCTAAGGCTAGAGTGTTCGTACAAATCCACATAATCGGACCAGTCACTCTTACCTGGGAACTCTTGGGGTGAGTGTCCACTTATAGGCGAGCATGTCTTCGCGATACACTATGAGGATCTATTTGCTTTGATTCAGCCTTTGTGTTGTTTGTTTGCTTCGTGGTTCAAACAAATGACCATCAACCATGATTATGGTCGGTAATTGTAACATCCTATTCTTACCCAATGCCATTTCATTTGTTTTCTTTCTTGTTTCTCTTTTAGAATGCCTCCTCGATGCGAAAACCAGATAGCGACTGCCGAACTGGCAGAAATCATTGCGCAGCAAATGGCTGCTCAATTCCCAAACCTCTTTGCTCAATGGAACCAAGCCAACAACAACAACAATGGTCCATGCAATTTCAAGAGTTTTAACTCGGCTAAACCACTCAAGTTTAGTGGTTCTGAGGGAGCGACTGGGCTTCTTCAATGGTTCGAGAGCATTGAGAATACTTTCCGCCACGTGCAGTGTCCTGACAATCGCAAGGTCGAGTTTTCTTCGAGTGTGTTCCAGAAGAGGGCCCTTACGTGGTGGAACGGGGTTATGAGAGATCGTGGTGCAGAAGTTGCTCTAGCACAGACATGGGCTGAACTGTCACACCCCGACCACGTAGAACATACAAAACGTGGCGGAAACATCGGGGAGTGTTGTAACAGAATTAATGTTTCACAACCATGGAAATTTAAGTTTCGTTTTATTCAACAAACAAGCGAGTTACATTGTCTTTAAACAAGAAATAAAGAGTACATAACATAAGTTAACTAGTTATTGTCTCGTTTTAAGTCGCTAAGGCACGAGTCCGCCTAAGTATGTCTTGATAAGTCCTATGCATCATCTCCTGAAAGCACATGTGAAAATAGGTACGTCAGCATAAAAATGCCTGTGAGATACATAGGTTTTGTGAAAATAGGATTCATGACTTATGTTTGAGAAAATGTTTTGTCATGGACCTTTTAATTTGCTTTGTCTTGTAAATCATTTGAAAAACGATAATATCAGATGATATGTATAAATAAGTAAATAATGTATGGTTAAAGGAATAACCATGTAAAATGAATTTGTATAAGATAAGTTGTTTGTAAATCAATGTCTTGTGAAATGTATGTTATTTGTATAAAATGTTCTATGTCATAAACTGAAATGATTCACATAACGCAGCGATATGTAATACCATACAAACACTTATATATAGGAAGTACCAGCGGCGTATCCACCATGCTTGTATCATATTACACACGCCTCGTTAGTTAATCACTTACTCAAACCAAACCAAACAATGTAAGATGTCTATGTTTAAACCAACTTCCAAATGTATTGAAATAATATGTTAAAATGTTTATGTCAAGATGTAAATCATATAATGTATAACCAAAATGATATGTATGGCTAGTGAAATGCATCAACTAAACCATATGCACAAAAACATAGTATTGAAGTAAAACTTAGTTTAACTCAAAGTTATATATTGTGTAGTAAATGCATGATCAATGTAAATCATGTAATATGCATCCAAAATGTAAGCATGTGATGAATAACAAATGTACTAAGTATGCAACAATAGACATACGTAGCATGTAACCTGTACTAAGTATGCAACAATAGACATACGTAGCATGTTACCTGTACTAAGTATGCAACAATAGACATACGTAGCATGTGATCTGTACTAAGTATGCAACAATAGACATACGTAGCATGAAATGTAATGTAAAACATGTACTATAAATGTACTAATGAACATAGTAAGTATATGATGTGAAAACAGGAAAGCACGAAAGTAACAAGTAGGCACATGTGTTCCACCCCAAAACCGTTTGGAAAACAGTAAAAGAGGGGTCTGTGTACTCACTTGAGATTGCTTAGTAGTCCTTGAGTAACAACCAAACAATGCTAGAGATCACGGATATCAAACGGTACCTAATATAGGTAACTATGTTAATAAACCGGACCTAAATCGGAGGATTTAGATAGAATGAGGGTTTGTAAACCAAACGAGTATAGAGACTCGTGTCATATGGTTTAACAAAGCCTACATGCTAAATGAAACCTAACCTAATAGCTTACGACCCATTACGACCCGTTTAGGTAGCTTATGCTACTTTAACGCGTCGTTCGCGTGAAACGCGTTCGGACCGCCTAACTAGTCCTATGACAAGTGTTATATGCCTAAACATCTTACATAATCAGTTATGTGACAAAAGTTTAGGTTACATATGCTAAATTACCAATTATACATGAAAAGGGTATTCTGGTAATTTACCTAAGGCATATAAACTACCTATCATACAACTACTTAAACGATGTGACCATAAGGTATAACCTCGGAAGGTTATTCCCTATACACTATGGTCACCTAATGTATTTGGTCGGATCCTAATGATCGACCAAATGGGTCGAGTTCGAAGGTATAAGCGATTTATTAGATCGCTTACCCTACGACCCTAGACAACGTGGTAATCAGTAGGCATAGTCCCAAGGGACTATAACCATCGTGATTACAATCACGTTGCGAAGTTCAAACGAACTTCGCATTGACCATAAGCTGGTCAACGCTGAAAGTCAAACAAAGTTTGACTTTCAGACTCGAAAAGACTCGAAAATGACAGTTTCAGTCCCTGAACGTGTTTAAGCCCATTTCCGGCACTTCTAAGGCCCGTAAAGCCAAATTTAAGGCCCTAAAATGATGCCTAAACATTGTGGACATGAAACATGCTCAAAAATATGTCGGATGTTGGTTCGTTTGGTCGTACGAACGCGATGTTCGCTTAATTACGACGGAATGCGCACAAGCGCGAAAAACGATCCAAAATGCGCGACGAATGGATTTTTCTTATGCCAAACACTAAAATAAAATGTTTTAGTGCTTACATAAATTTTTGGATGTCCGGATGTATTCAGAACGTAAGTTATGCGTAAAAGTGCAAACTTGTGCACTTTTTGACACTTTTAGTCCCTGAATGACACAAAAGTTTATTTTAGCACACCGAACCCCTCAAAGCCTATTTCTAAGCTATGTAAAGGATATCTATGGTATGTTTAACTTATGGCCATGTTCCGGAATGTCTGTTACAGTTCAAATTGGCATACTTTCGTAGTTTGTCAAATTTAGTCCCTGTAAGCGATTTAACTTGATTTTGCCATACCAAAGCCTTCGAAACTTATTTCTAAGTTATGTAAAGGTTATTTAAGGTATGTTAAGCTTGTTTCACTATTCCGGAGTGTTCGTTGCATTAAACTGGTTATATTTACGCATCAGTGCGCGTATAACCTTCCAGAAAGCGATTTAGAGCTTGAAATCAAACAAGAATTGATATGTGTAAACGATACACATATTTTTACAAATCCCAAGTATGAAATACAATATTTCATTGGTTTGGCATTTGTTTGATGGTCGCAGTGACACAGGTGTCACAGTCTCCCCTACTTTAGGAAATTTCGTCCCGAAATTTATTCGTAGGAGTCTATTTGTGACTTTGTGTCAAATAACCACCAGAGATATGTAAGGCATAATCCTGTAATTTCTCTTTAACGGACATTTTTCAGAAAGGAAAAATGAACGGAGTTATTTTCAACAGGAATTCTTTAGAAAATGGAACATGAAGGAATAAACAAGGATATTCATTTCCCTCGATGGATATTCTTCAGCAACGAAAATGAACGGAAATGAGTTAACGAAAATGAACGAAACGAGTCATTTTCCACGATTTCTTTAGAAACGAAAATGAACAGAATTAGTCATTTTCCACAACATCTTCAGAAACAAAAATGAATAGAATGAGTCATTTTTCACAACCTCTTCAGAAACGAAAATGAACAGAATGAGTCATTTTCCACAACATCTTCAGAAACAAAAATGAACAGAATGAGTCATTTTTCACAACATCTTCAGAAACAAAAATGAACAGAATGAGTCATTTTTCACAACATCTTCAGAAACAAAAATGAACAGAATGAGTCATTTTTCACAACATCTTCAGAAACAAAAATGAACAGAATGAGTCATTTTTTCACCATTTCTTCAGAAACAATAATGAACAGAATGAGTCATTTTTCACAACCTCTTCAGAAACAAAAATGAACATGGTTAACTCCAGATACATGACAAAACTTGCTGTGGTTTCTGTGCACTGAATTCCATAATTATGTATGCATCCATAATTACGTAATTCCTTGCATAGTCCGCACAGTTTGTCTTGAAATGTTTTAGGGGAGGAAAATCAAACCTGTGATGAGTGTGACTAGACTACCATAGGGTCCTTTTAATTAGATCGACAATTGATCCTTTTAATTAGGCCACCAAGGAGTCCTTTCAGCTATCTCATCACATGATATTCCTAACCAGATTTTTGGATCAATCTGTTTAACTAGACCACTCAGGGGTCTAATTATGGAATAGTACAATATAATCCAAGGGTCTTTACTATTACGTAAAAGCCCATTGAGGATTTAATATAGTACCTCTGGATATCCTACCATGAATCCCTCATATGAAGATACAAAAGGTTCTACGAGGATTTTGGATAACAAAAACTTGAATTACACAAAAACATAAAAGGAAACACATAAGCACATAATCACATAGTTGTTTAACTTGGTTATTAATTTGTTATCTTTGGACGCGGATACCTAAAGCACACCAGGAATCCAATTCATGGATTTCATTTGGCACTTTAATCATTTCAAGAATCCATCCATGAAGATAGGATGATCTACCAAAAATTCGATTTTCGTTTTCAGGAAAACGCAATATTTGAATTAAGGTACACAATAATTTAGGACATACGGAAATACCCTTGGGTACCCTATTAAGAATTTATAGCGGTACTTGGGGTATTCGTACAGAATTATTACTTGCACCTTGTACTTCGTTTCTTTACAAGAGATTGTAAAATGGAAGAATTTTGGGGGTATTCTGTTCTTCAAGGAATGTGGTTCCTTGATTGTCGGTATTGCAGGGGATATATTGTTTATACATACAACCTCATAAATACATTGAAATGTAAATAAAAGATTTATTTATAAACAATGATAACAACTGTTTCATGGACCTTGACAACAAAAGAAAATAATACACAAGACATGATTATTTCTAAAAGGTGTTGTCTTCTAGTCGGTCAGATGCTCATCTCCGTGCTGGATTAGCATTAGCAAGCTTTGGGCAATTTCTTCGGAAATGACCCATCTCGCCACACTTGTAGCAAGAACCTGATGGAAAGCGAGCTTGAGCAGGATTGTTGTTAGCTTGATTTGGTGCAACTGCTGCTACCCAAACTTTTGCTGTATGACCTTTACGTCCACAAATTTGGCATTCGCGGCACTTCACACTGGCATGATGATGTAGGCCACATTGGTTGCACAAGGGTGAAGTTCCATTGTATGGCTTCCTGGCAGGGGGTTTAGCTGGTTGGTTGGGGACGGCTTGATCATTGTGAGTAACCATGGCTAAGTTCTGAGAAGCCTTTCGCTTCTTCGACTGCTTAGGGGATCCAGTCTGTTCATCCATGGTCTTTGATTCCTCGATTGGTTTCGATTCCTCGACCGGTTTCTTGTCACCCTTTCAGAAAAGCTTACGTTTCCTGATCTGAGATTCAGTCAAAGTTGCAGATAGCTCAATGGCCTGCCTAACCGTAGTGGGGTTACTACCGGTAACAATGTCTTGAACTGAGTCAGGGAGACCATCAATGTATTTCTCAATCGCCTTATCCAAAGGCGTAACCATGGTAGGACACAACAGGCTCAGCTCCTCATATCGATCAGTGTATGCTCGATGTTCGCCGCTGTCTTGCTTAAGGTCATCGAATTCCCTTTCCAATGCCCTGATCTCGTGACGAGGACAGAATTCCTTCATCATCAGTGCTCGAAGTTCTTCCCAAGTTTGGGCCAGTGCTACTTCGGCACCCCTATCTCTCACCACACCGTTCCACCACGTCAAAGCTCGTTTCTCAAAGACACTAGATGCGAAATCTACCTTTCGCTTGTTTGGACATTGAACATGCCTGAAGGTGCTCTCTAGACTCTCGAACCATTACAGAAGTGCAGTCGCTCCTTGAGACCCAAAAAACTTTGATGGCTTGGCCGAGTTGAACGTCTTGAAGTTGCAGAGGGCATTATTGTTGTTGATAGCTTGGTGACATTGGGCAACGATGGTCGGGATTGCAGCAGTTATTTGCTGTGTAATGACAGCTGCCAGATCGTCAATAGATACCGGATTTTCACGTCGTGGAGGCATTCTAAAAAGGGAAAACATGAAAGGAAACGAGTGAGAGAATTAGACGAAAAGAATGAGATGAACAAATCTGATGAAAGCAAGAATAGTGGTCATTTGTTTGTTACTACAAAGCAACAAACGACCTCGGTGATTAATCAAAGTAAATAGGTCAAAAATAATGTATCGCGAAGACATGCTCGGCTATAAGTGAACACTCATCCCAAGAATTCCCAGGTAAGCACAACTGGTCTCGCGTCTGATGAGATGTATACGAAGTGCTTGCCTAGACAGAAAACCCAGAATACAGGCATTCACCCTTCCAGTTTGCACGTGTTCACATTATTTAAAACCCAAAACCTTGACGAGATTTTGAAAACTCAAAGGGGTTCAAAACCATATAACTGAGAGTTCAAAACCTTACAATAGAGGGTTCAAAACCTAGTAATCAATCATCCTAGAACAGATGATTAGTTTTCAAAGCGGTTTTGAAATTTATGTTCTTGTTGTGGTCGTCACCTAAGGATAGGTGACAGTATTGTTTTATGACTAAACGCAAGTAAACTCGCGTTAGGGTCCTAGAAAGGTTATAGACTAGATCAAAGCATTACTAATAACCTAATTCCCTATAACCATTGGCTCTGATACCATCTTTTCTGTCACACCCCAACCACGTAGAACATACAAAACGTGGCGGAAACATCGGGGAGTGTTGTAACAGAATTAATGTTTCACAACCATGGAAATTTAAGTTTCGTTTTATTCAACAAACAAGCGAGTTACATTGTCTTTAAACAAGAAATAAAGAGTACATAACATAAGTTAACTAGTTATTGTCTCGTTTTAAGTCGCTAAGGCACGAGTCCGCCTAAGTATGTCTTGATAAGTCCTATGCATCATCTCCTGAAAACACATGTGAAAATAGGTACGTCAGCATAAAAATGCCTGTGAGATACATAGGTTTTGTGAAAATAGGATTCATGACTTATGTTTGAGAAAATGTTTAGTCATGGACCTTGTAATTTGCTTTGTCTTGTAAATCATTTGAAAAACGATAATATCAGATGATATGTATAAATAAGTGAATAATGTATGGTTAAAGGAATAACCATGTAAAATGAATTTGTATAAGATAAGTTGTTTGTAAATCAATGTCTTGTGAAAAGTATGTTATTTGTATAAAATGTTCTATGTCATAAACTGAAATGATTCACATAACGCTGCGATATGTAATACCATACAAACACTTATATATAGGAAGTACCAGCAGTGTATCCACCATGCTTGTATCATATTACACACGCCTCGTTAGTTAATCACTTACTCAAACCAAACCAAACAATGTAAGATGTCTATGTTTAAACCAACTTCCAAATGTATTGAAATAATATGTTAAAATGTTTATGTCAAGATGTAAATCATATAATGTATAACCAAAATGATATGTATGGCTAGTGAAATGCATCAACTAAACCATATGCACAAAAACATAGTATTGAAGTAAAACTTAGTTTAACTCAAAGTTATGTATTGTGTAGTAAATGCATGATCAATGTAAATCATGTAATATGCATCCAAAATGTAAGCATGTGATGAATAACAAATGTACTAAGTATGCAACAATAGACATACGTAGCATGTAACCTGTACTAAGTATGCAATAATAGACATACGTAGCATGTGACCTGTACTAAGTATGCAACAATAGACATACGTAGCATGTGATCTGTACTAAGTATGCAACAATAGACATACGTAGCATGAAATGTAATGTAAAACATGTACTATAAATGTACTAATGAACATAGTAAGTATATGATGTGAAAACAGGAAAGCACGAAAGTAACAAGTAGGCACATGTGTTCCACCCCAAAACCGTTTGGAAAACAGTAAAAGAGGGGTCTGTGTACTCACTTGAGATTGCTTAGTAGTCCTTGAGTAACAACCAAACAATGCTAGAGATCACGGATATCAAACGGTACCTAATATAGGTAACTATGTTAATAAACCGGACCTAAATCGGAGGATTTAGATAGAATGAGGGTTTGTAAACCAAACGAGTATAGAGACTCGTGTCATATGGTTTAACAAAGCCTACATGCTAAATGAAGGGTCCCCGAATGCTAATCTAGATCGAAATAACTCAGGTATGAAACAATGGTTTCAACTTAGAGTCTTTAAGATTAGATTCTAGTGATTTTGAAGTAATGGGGGGTGGGGTATTTATAGTTTTTGGTCCACCGTTAAGATCGTTTCATGGAAACCGTGCTCGTATCTTGTGCGTACACTTGTTGGAAACTCATGGTAGCTAAAAATGGTTCTTATCAGCTGACTAAGCATGTGTGAGTGTGTGGTTGTGGATTAAACAGCTGGATCTGCTGTTAAATGTAGTTAATCTGGTCCAGAAGGCGGACGCGGCCCGCTTTAGGATGCACATAAACTCAGGCGGGCCGCCTGGCCATGTCAGATCAGAACAAAGTTTCAGAAATGAGAGTTTCAGTCCCTGCACGTGTTTAAGCCCATTTCCGGCACTTCTAAGGCCCGTAAAGCCAACTTTAAGGCCCTAAAATGATGCCTAAACATTGTGGACATGAAACATGCTCAAAAATATGTCGGATGTTGGTTCGTTTGGTCGTACGAACGCGATGTTCGCTTAATTACGACGGAAGGGGCACAAGCGCGAAAAACGATCCAAAATGCGCGACGAATGGATTTTTCTTATGCCAAACACTAAAATAAAATGTTTTAGTGCTTACATAAATTTTTGGATGTCCGGATGTATTCAGAACGTAAGTTATGCGTAAAAGTGCAAACTTGTGCACTTTTTGACACTTTTAGTCCCTGAATGACACAAAAGTTTATTTTAGCACACCGAACCCCTCAAAGCCTATTTCTAAGCTATGTAAAGGATATCTATGGTATGTTTAACTTATGGCCATGTTTCGGAATGTCTGTTACAGTTCAAATTGCCATACTTTCGTAGTTTGTCAAATTTAGTCCCAGTAAGCGATTTAACTTGATTTTGCCATACCAAAGCCTTCGAAACTTATTTCTAAGTTATGTAAAGGTTATTTAAGGTATGTTAAGCTTATTTCACTATTCCGGAGTGTTCGTTGCATTAAACTGGTTATATTTACGCATCAGTGCGCGTATAACCTTCCAGAAAGCGATTTAGAGCTTGAAATCGAACAAGAATTGATATGTGTAAACGATACACATATTTTTACAAATCCCAAGTATGAAATACAATATTTCACTGGTTTGGAATTTGTTTGATGGTCGCAGTGACACAGGTGTCACATGAACTTAGGGCCCTTATGATGAAGGAATTCTGTCCTCGTCACGAGATCAGGGCCTTGGAAAGGGAATTCGACAATCTTGAACAAGACAGCGGTGAGCATCGAGCCTACACAGACCGTTATGAGGAGTTAAGTCTGTTATGCCCAAACATGGTCACGCCTTTGGATAAGGCAATCGAAAAGTACATTGATGGCCTCCCTGACTCAATACAAGACATTGTGACTGGTAGCAACCCTACTACAGTTAGACAGGCCATTGAGCTATCTGCAACCTTGACTGAATCAAAGATCAGGAAAGGTAAACTTTTCCGAAAAGGTGACAAGAAACCGGTCGAGGAATCGAACCCAATCGAGGAATCAAAGACCATGGATGAACAGACTGGATCCCCTAAAAGGTCAAAGAAGCGAAAGGCTTCTCAGAACTTCGCCATGGTTACTCACAATGATCAAGCCGTCCCCAACCAACCAGCTCAACCCCCTGCTAGGAAGCCATACAATGGAACTGCACCCTTGTGCAACCAATGTAGCCTCCATCATCATGCCAATGTAAAGTGCCGCAAATGCCAAACTTGTGGACTTATAGGCCATACAGCAAGAGTTTGCCCAGCTGCAGCTGCACCAAACCAAGCTGGCAACAATCCCGCTCAAGGTCGTTTTCTACCAGGTTCTTGCTTCAACTGTGGCGAGATGGGTCATTTCCGAAGAAATTGCCCAAAGCTTGCTAATGCAAATCCAGCACAGGGATGAGCATCTGACCAACCAGAAGACAACATCGTTTAGAAATAATCACGTCTTATGTATTATTTTCTTTTGTTGTCAAGGTCCATGAAACAGTTGTTACCATTGTTTATAAATAAATCTTTTATTTACATTGCAATGTATTTATGTGGTTATATGTATAAAGAACATATCCCCTACAATACCGACAAGCAAGGAATCGTATTCCTTGAAAAGCAAACTACCCCCAAAATTTTTCCATCTTATGATCTCTTGCATTTTCCACGAAATTCCTAAGTACCCGTTTCTTCTAAGGAAACGAAGTACAAGGCGCAAGTTACAACACCGGACGAATACCCAAAGTACCACTGTAAATCCTTAATAGGGTACCTAGGGGTATTTCCGTAAATCCTAAAATTGTTGTGTTCCTTAATTCGAATATTACGTTTCTTTGAAAACAAAATCGAATTTTGGGAGATCATCCTATCTTTTCAGATAGATCCCAGAGGACATTGAAGTCCATCGACTGGTTTCCATATCCATTCTCAATCGATAACAAATTAATAACCAAGTTAAACAACTATGTGATTATGTGCTTATGTGTTCCTTTATATGTTTTTGTGTAATCCAAGTTTTGTTATCCAAATCCTCATAGAACCTTTCGTATCTTCATATGAGGGATTCGTAGTAGGATACCCAAAGGTACTACATAAAATCCTTAATGGACTACTACGTAGTAGTTAAGTCCCTTAGATTATAAAGTACTACTCCATAATTAGACCCCTTGAGTGGTCTAGTTAAACAGATTGATCCAAAAATCTGGTTAGGAACATCATGTGATGATATAGTTGAAAGGACTCCTTGGTGGCCTAATTAATAAGATCATCTGTCGATCTAATTAAAAGGACCCTATGGTAGTCTAGTCACCCTCATCACAGATTTGATTTTCCTCCCCTAAACATTACAAGACAAACTGTGCGGACTGTGCAAGGAATTACGTAATTATGGATGCATACATAATTATGGAATTTAGTGCACAGAAACCACAGCGAGCTTTGTCATGTGCCTAGAAGTTAACTCTATTCATTTCCGTTTCTGAGGAAGCACCCGTTGAAAATGACTCCGTTTGTTCATTTCGTTTCTGAAGATTTGTCCGTTGAGGAAATGAATATCCGTTTGACTATCCTTTTTCATTTCTATTTCTGATGAAGCACCCGTTGAAAATGACTCCGTTTGTTCATTTTCGTTTCTGAAGATTTGTCTGTTGAGGAAATGAATATCCGTTTGACTATCCTTTTTCATTTCCATTTCTGATGAAGCATCCGTTGAAAATGACTCCGTTTGTTCATTTTCGTTTCTAAAGATTTGTCCGTTGAGGAAATGAATATCCGTTTGACTATCCTTTTTCATTTCCATTTCTGATGAAGCACCCGTTGAAAATGACTCCGTTTGTTCATTTTCGTTTCTGAAGATTTGTCCGTTGAGGAAATGAATATCTGTTTGACTATCCTTTTTAATTTCCATTTCTGATGAAGCATCCGTTGAAAATGACTCCGTTTGTTCATTTTCGTTTCTGAAGATTTGTCCGTTGAGGAAATGAATATCCGTTTGTTTCTCCTTTTCATTTCCATATCTGATGAAGCACCCGTTGAAAATGACTCCGCAAGTTCATTTTACGTTTCTGAAGATTGTCCGTTGAGGAAATGAATCCCCGTTTGTTTATTCCTTCATTTCCGCTTCTGAAGAATACTCATTGAGGAAAATGACTTCGTCTATCCATTTTCGTTCTGAAGAATGTCCGTTAAGGAAATGACAGGATTATGCCTTACATATCTCTGGTGGTTATTTGACACAAAGTCACAAATAGACTCCTACGAATAAATTTCGGGACGAAATTTCCTAAAGTAGGGGAGACTGTGACACCTGGGTCACTGCGACCATCAAACAAATTCCAAGCCAATGAAATATTGTATTTCATACTTGGGATCTGTATAAATATGTGTATCTTTTGCACATATAAATTCTTGTTCGATTTCAAGCTCTAAATCGCTTTCTGGAAAGTTATACGCGCACTGATGCGTAAATATAACCAGTTTAATGCAACAAACACTCCGGAATAGTGAAATAGGCTTAACATACCTTAAATAACCTTTACATAACTTAGAAATAAGTTTTGAAGGCTTTGGTATGGCAAAATCAAGTTAAATCGCTTACAGGGACTAAAGTTGACAAACTGCGAAAGTATGCCAATTTGAACTGTAACAGACATTCCGGAACATGGCCATAAGTTAAAAATACCATAAATATCCTTTACATAGCTTAGAAATAGGCTTTGAGGGGTTCGGTGTGCTAAAATAAACTTTTGGGCCATTCAGGGACTAAAAGCGTCAAAAAGTGCACAAGTTTGCATTTTCGCGCATAACTTACATTCTAAATACATCCGGACATCCAAAAATTTATGTAAGCACTAAAATATTTTATTTTAGTGTTTGGCATAAGAAAAATCCATTCGTCACGCAATTTGGATCGTTTTTCGCGCTTATGCGCATTCCGTCGTAATTAACCAAACAACGCAATCGTATGGCCAAACGAACCGACATCCGAGATATTTTTAAGCACATTTTAAGTTCCCTATACTTTTACTTCATTTTAGAGCTTTGAAATGGGGTTAACGGGCCTTAAACGTGTCGGAAATGAGCCTATTATACAGCAGGGACCAAAACTGTAAAATGAGCCTACTTTAACTTGGTCCTTGCGCACCTCAACAATGGGAGTGTTGCGGTGCGCAAGCAGGGGCCAGATGCAGCAAAATGTTTTTCTCAGCTGTTAACTGCCCTTAAACACTCCCCAAAGGCCAAGTGCCACATGTTAATCTCTTGTGGTGGCCAAAATCAGTTACCACAACATTCCGATAAGTGTACGGGCTAGATCATTCCCTCTTCTCCAAGAAACGATCCTAACGGTGAACCGAAAACTATAAATACCCACCTCCACCCTTCACTTTTCCTCACAAGAATCTGATCTAATGTGCTCTAAGTTGAAACCTTTGTTTCATACCTGAGCTATTTTGATCTAGATTAGCATTCGGGGACCCTTTGTAAGTATTCCTTCGTTCTTTTATTGTTTTTCGAGTCCGAAAGTCAAACTTTGTTTGTCTTTCTGCGTTGACCAGTTTATGGTCAATGCGAAGTTCGTTTGAACTTCGCAACGTGATTGTAATCACGATGGTTATAGTCCTTTGTGACTATGCCTACTGATTACCACGTTGTCTAGGGTCGTAAGGGTAAGCGATCTAATAAATCGCTTATACCTTCGAACCCGACCCATTTGGTCGATCATTAGGATCCGACCAAATACCTTAGGTGACCATAGTATATAGGGAATAACCTTCCGAGGTTATACCTTACGGTCGCTTCGTCTAAGTAGTTGTATAATAGGTAGTTTATATGCCTTAGGTAAATTACCAAAATGCCCTTTTAACACCAAAATTCATTTTTAGCATATGTAACATAACTTTTGACATCTAAACTGATTTGACAACAATATTAAACATGTTAAGGCATATTTTACTTGTCATAGGACTAGTTAGGCGGTCCGAATGCGTTTCACGCGAACGACGCGTTAAAGTAGCATAAGCTACCTAAACGGGTCGTAATGGGTCGTAAACACTTAGGATAGGTTTCATTTAGTATGTAGGCTTTGATAAACCATATGACACGAGTCTCCATACTCGTTTGGTTTACGAACCCTCATTCTATCTAATCCTCGGATTGAGGTCCGGTTTATTAACATAGTTACCTATATTAGGTGCCGTTTGATATCCGTGATCTCTAGCATTGTTTGGTTGTTACTCAAGGACTACTAAGCAATCTCAAGTGAGTACATAGACCCCTCTTTTACTGTTTTCCAAACTGTTTTGGGGTGAAACACATGTGCCTACTTGTTACTTTCAATGCTTTCCTGTTTTCACATCATATACTCGCTATGTTCATTAGTACATTTATAGTACATGATTTCAATACTTTTCATGCTATGTATGTCCATTGTGTGCATACTTAGTACATTGTTTTACATTACATTTCATGCTATGTATGTCCATTGTGTACATACTTAGTACATCGTTTTACATTATATTTCGTGCTAGGTACGCCCATTGTGTGCATACTTGGTACATTGTTTTACATTACATTTTGTTGCATATGCTCATCCAGCATATGAACACATTATATTACATTTTCAACCGTTGTAACTATTTGACTATGTGAACCGTTGTAACCATTGATTATATGAATCGTTTGTAACCGTTGAACCATGTGAACCGTTTGTAACTGTTGAACCGTGTGAACCATTTGTATCTGTTGACATGATTTACATTTGACAATAGACATTTGACTATACATAAACATTTCTACAATTGTTAAACATTACATCTTGGTGGTTTGGTTTGAGTAAGTGATTTAAGTAACGAGGCGTGTGTAATATGATACAAGCATGGTGGATACACCGCTGGTACTTCCTATATATAAGTGTTTGTATGATATTACATATCGTAGCGTTAATTGAATCATTTCAATTTGAGACATATAACATTTTATACAAATAACATACTTTTCTCAAGACATTGTTTACAAACAACTTATCTTATACAAACTCATTTTACATGGTTATTCATTTAACCATACATTATTCTTTTATCTATACATATCATCTGAACTTATTGTTTTTCAAACGATTTACAAGACAAAGCAAATTACAAGGTTCATGACTAAACATTTTCTCAAACATAAGTCATGAATCCTATTTTCACAAAACCTATGTATCTCACAGGCATTTTTATGCTGACGTACCTATTTTCACATGTGTTTTCAGGAGATGATGCATAGGACTTATCAAGACATACTTAGGCGGACCTGTGCCTTAGTGACTTAAAACGAGACAAGAACTAGTTAATTTATGTTATGTACTCTTTGGTTATTGTTTAAAACAATGTAAACTTTCATGTTTGATTAATAAAACGAAACTTCAATTTCCATGGTTGTGAAACATTAATTCTGTTACAACACTCCCCGACGTTTCCGCCACGTTTTGTATGTTCTACGTGGTCGGGGTGTGACACCGAGGGAAACAATGATTTCGTTGTCTACTGCGATGCGTCCAACTTAGGCCTTGGTTGTGTCCTCATGCAACGAGGCAAAGTTATAGCATACGCATCTAGACAATTAAAAGTTCAAGAAAAGAACTACACAACTCATGATCTTGAGTTGGGAGCTGTGGTTTTCGCTCTCAAAATCTGGAGACACTATCTTTATGGCACGAAGTGTGTGGTTTTCACGGACCACAAAAGTCTCCAGCACATTCTTAATCAGAAGGAGTTGAACATGAGACAACGACGTTGGGTTGAACTCTTGAACGACTATGATTGCGAGATTCGCTACCATCCTGGTAAGGCGAATGTCGTAGCCGATGCGCTTAGTCGAAAGGAGCGAGTCAAGCTTCATTCTGTTTGAACTCTATCTGATCTTCAAACTCGTGTTCTTCAAGCTCAGCAATTTTGTGTTTCACAAAATTTGATGGGTAAGGAATTACCACGTCAACTTGAACTTAAACTCGAAGCGAAGGATGATGGTTTACTCTATTTTAAGGATCGTTTGTGGATTCGAAAACAAGACGATCTTCGCAGTTTAGTGATGGATGAATCTCATAAGTCTCGATACTCTATCCATCCTGGTGCTGATAAAATGTACAAGCATCTTCGTACTCAGTGTTGGTGGCCTGGTATGAAGAAAGATGTTGCCTTGTATGTGTCGAAATGCCTAACTTGTCTCAAAGTCAAGGCTGAATATCAATGACCATCTGGTTTGCTTGTACAACCAGAGATACCGGTTTGGAAGTGGGAGAACATTGCGATGGATCTCATAACTAAGTTACAGTTAGGGTCCTAAAAGTTATAGTCTAGGTTAAAGCATTACTAATAACCTAATTCCCTATAACCATTGGCTCTGATACCAACTCTTCTGTCACACCCCGACCGCGTTAAAACAACAAAACCGCGGCGGAAACATCAGGGAGTGTCGTGGCAGAATTATCGTTTCATAACCATGGATACAAAAGTGTTTCGTTTTATTGATAATATTAAACATTAACATTGTCTTAACCCAAACAAACAAGTTATATATCGACTAATATTGTTATTATGTCACTAAGGCCTCATCCAGATCCTATGTGACTCATGCATCCTAGTAATCATCATCAAGCATCAACATCTGAAACATATGTGAAAACAAAGTCAGCAAAGAAATGATGGCGAGTACATAGGTTTTATAGGAGTGTCAGATTCATGGCTAGTTTAAATGTTGCAATACTTTGTTAAAAACCTTCTTTTGAAAAGAGTATAATATTGCAACTTAATTAACCAACTCAAATCAAGCGGGCTATAGTTTATAAAACATCGTAGCCATGATTCTTAACCCAAAAACATTTGTTTTAGTAAAGCAAATTGTAAAACATCTCGTATTAAATCGTTAATAAAACTCATTAATAAATCTCGTTAATAAAACTCGTATGGTTTATATCATTTCGAAAACCTCATTTGTGTGACATCGTTCCAAAATCGTTTACCCTAGTGAACTAAATAACGCCACGGTATGTAATATGTTGAAAACACTTATATATAAGAAGTACCAGCGGCGTATCTACCATGTTTTCACCACATTACCCCCGTCCCGTTATCTAAACACTTAACCAAAAACCAATCGTTTATCCAACTCGTTTAATCTTGTATGAATCGTTCCCAAATCATTATTTCGTTCAAATCGTTTAAATCATCCTCGTTTTAAGTGTGAAAACTATTTGTGGTCGCCTCGCTAATAACATTCAAACATTCGTGACTCGAATATCTCGCTCTCGCATTAATAAACCACCAAAGGGTAAATTAACATTCAGATTCAGTCATTACCCACCTAACCCACACATAACCATGGGTGCAGTACGATAATGGGATTTGTCAGATCCTATGGTACCATAACCTAATACTGGTCGGCTTGATCAATGCTAATGAATGTCATTCATTATGTAATTACAACCAACAAGTTTGTTCACTTTATCGAAATCGTTATTAATTTAATATAAACCATTTTAATCGTTTTTGAAAACCATCGTTAAAACATCGAAATCATTTGACACATATGAATCACCCCAAAACAATCGAAAACAGTAAAATAGGGGAACTATGTACTCACATGGAGTGCAAAGTATCCTCAATCAATAGAACTTCAACAAACTCGAGCAAACCAGAGAAGTCAAACAGCACCTAGTAATCGAATCACTAGTCAAACAATAGACGCCTAAATCGGAAGATCGGACAGAATGAGGTCTTGTAAACCAAATGAGTGTTGGAACTCATGTGATATGGTTTAACAGAGCCTACATTCTAAATCGGAACCTAACCTAAGTGCTTTCGACCCATCGCGACCCATTAAGGTAGCTTACGCTACTTTAACGCGTCGTGCGCGCAAAAGCGCATTCGAGACGTCTAACTAGTCCTATGACAAGTGTTATATGCCTAAACATGTTTAAATATGTTGCATAATCAGTTACGTGAAAAAAGTTTATGTTACATATGCTTAATTACCAATTATGCATGAAAAGGGCATTTTGGTCATTTACCTAAGGCATATAAACTACTTATCCTACAACTAATTAAACCTAAGTGACCATAAGGTATAACCTCGGAAGGTTATTCCCTATGCAACGATGGTCACTAAACATGTTTGGTCGGATCCTAATGATCGACCAAACGGGTCGTGTTTGAAAGTCTAAGCGGGTGTTTAGTCCGCTTGACTTACGACTCTACACAAGCACCAAACTAAAAGTGACGAGCTAAACATGCTAAAACATGTTTAGTTAAGTTAGAAAACAGGTTTTGATATCAAAACAAACGGTTTTGATACCCAAGAGTAGTTTGGTTACAAAATACGCATAAATACGTATTTTGGCCGAAACTACGACTCATCACTACGCCTAGTCAACGTGGTAATCAGTAGGTATAGTCACAAGGGACTATAACCATCGTGATTACGCTTACGTTGCAAAGTTCAACGGAACTTTGTGTTGACCATTGACTGGTCAAAGATGAAAGTCAAACTTGTTTGACTTTCATGCTTGAAATACAAGAACAAGCAAGAAGAGGACTTACAAAGGGTCCAAGAAGGATGTTTGATCTTAAAATAACTCAGGTATGAAGTGCAAACACCCCAACTTAGAGCTGATTTCATATTCAAGTGTGAGAAATGAGCAAGAGGGCCTTGCTATTTATAGTAAGTTAGGAGCTCTAGGATCATTCCAAGTGTTGTGAAGCTCAAATCTTGGCCATACACTTGTTAATCTAAGGTTGGGCATTAGCAAAACAGGCAAACAAGTCCATAGATTGCAAAAACCATGTCTAAAACCAGTTGCAACAGCTGGAATGGAAGTTTCTGAATTCTGTGGTGCTGGCACAAGCTTACGGACCGTAAGGCTATCGTCCATACGGTCCGTAAGGGACCTGCTGACCAGACACTTTCACTTATTTACAGTTTAGCCCCTGCACCTTGTTTCATTGCGTATTGGCACTTCTAACACCCGTCAAACCCATTTTCAAGCTCCACAATGATGTTAAAACATAGGGAACATGAAATATGCTTGAAAACATCTCGGGTGTTGGTTCGTTTGGCCGTACGGCTGCGTTGTTCGGTTAATTACGACGGGAGTCGTAACGAACGCGTGTACGATCCAAATTGCGAAACGAATGAAGTTTTAGCATCCTAATCACTAAAATAAAGTATTTTAATGATTACATAAATTTTTGGATGTCCATATATATTCAGAACGTAAGATACGCGCGAAAATGCAAACTTGTGCACTTTTTGACGCTTTTAGTCCCTGAATGACCAATAAAGTTTGTTTTAGCATACCGAACCCCTCAAAGCCTATTTCTAAGCTATGTAAAGGATATTTAGGATATGTTTAACTTATGATCAAGTTTCGGAATGTTCGTTACCATACAAATCGGTATAGTTTTGCAGTTTGACACAAATAGTCCCTGCGATCGAACAAAATTGATTTCAACACACCAAACCATCCAAAACTTATTTCTAAGTTATGTGGAGGTTATTTAAGGTATGTTAAGCCTATTTCACTATTCTGGAGTGTTCGTTGCATTAAATTGGTTATATTTACGCTCCGGTGCGTGTATAACCTTCCAGAAAGCGATTTAAAGCTTGAAATCAGAGTCGAATCTAATTGAAAATTCACCAAACACAAATACACACATAATAACATCAAAACACATATAATAACACTAAAGCACATTGTTTTATTAATAATCATCATTTTTTTACATCGTACATCGATTACAGAGTACAGTTGTCACAGTATAGTCACCGAGGACTATGACCATCGTGATTACGCTCACGTTGCGAAGTTCAAACGAACTTCGTGTTGACCAAAACGAGGTCAAAGCAGAAAGACAAACACTGTTTGACTTTCATGCTTGAAATACAAGAACAAGCATGAAGGAAAACTTACAAAAGTTCCAAGACTTGAAGATTTGATCCCAAAATTCTCAGGTATGAAGCTTCACAAGGTGAGAGCTTCAACTTAGAGAAGAATTTGAAAGCAAATGTGAGGAATGAATGAAGATCAAGTGGGTTTATATAGAGTTTGAAGAACCGTGAGGATCGTTCCTCGATAATTGAGCTTCAATCTGGACCGTACATGTGGGCACAAGGTTTTGGAATACTAGGGGTGCCCAAAAACCATCACACGGTATTGCAAATGTTACAAAATAGCCCCTAAACTTCAAGTTAAGTGCTGAAAATAACCTGCTGTTGCTGAAACTTGAGTTTCGGCCGAGATGTGGTGGTGGCGTCGCGCCATGGCAGAGCCTTATGGTGGTGGCGCAGCACCACCATGTGCCAGCTCCAGAAACTTTGCCAAAATGGCAGAAATGGTCCCTGCAACACTTTTAAGCCATTTTTGATGCGTTTAAACCCCGTTAACCTCATTTCAAGGATCTAAAATGAAGTTAAAGTATAGGGAACATGAAACATGCTCAAAAACATCTCGGATGTCGGTTCGTTTGGTCGTACGGTTGCATTGTTCGGTTAATTATGACGAAACACGAACGGACGCGAAAAACGATCCAAATTACGCGACGAATGGAATTTTATCATGCCAATCACAAAAATAAAATATTTTAATGATTACATAAATTTTTGGATGGCCGGATATATTCAAAACGTAAGATATGCGCGAAAATGCAAACTTATGCACTTTTTGACGCTTTTAGTCCCTGTTGATCAAATAAGTTTATTTTTGCGCACCAAACACATCAAAGCCTATTTCTAAGCTATGTAAAGGATATTTAGGGATTGTTTAACTTATGATCATGTTCCGTAATGTTCGTTACAGTACGAATCGGCATACTTTCGCAGTTTGTTAAAATTAGTCCCTGTAAGCGAATAAACTTGATTTCGACACACCAAACCTTTCAAAACTTATTTCTAAGTTATGTAAAGGTTATTTAAGGTATGTTAAACCCGTGTCACTGTTCCGGAGTATTTGTCACGTTAAACTAGTTGCGTTTACGCAATCAGTTCGCGTATAACTTCCCAGAATGCGATTTAGAGCTCGAAATCGAACAAGAATTGATATGTGCAAATGATACACATATTTATACAAATCCCAAGTATGAAATACAATATTTCATTGATTTGGTATCTGTTTTATGGCCGTGGAGGCACAGGTGTCATAACTACGATGAAGTATATGCTCATGTGGCTAGGTTGGAAGCAATTTGGATCTTTCTGGCCTATGCATCGTTTATGGGGTTCATGGTCTATCAGATGGATGTTAAGACGTCGTTCCTGTATGGAAAAGTGAAAGAAGAGATCTATGTATCACAGATACCCAGTTTTGTTGATCCACGGTATCTAGCACATGTATAAAAGCTTGACAAAGCATTATATGGGTAGCATCAGGCTCCCCATGCATGGTCCACTACTCTGACAGAGCATCTACTAACAAATGGATATACTCGCGGAATCATTGATCAGACTTTATTTATTCGCAAGGTGGGCAAAGACCAAATATTGCTGCAAATTTATGTGGACGACATCATCTTTGGATCCACTAGTGATGCACTGTGCAAGGAGTTTGAAGAAGTCATGAAGAAGTAGCTTGAAATGAGTGCACTGGGAGAAATGAATTTCTTTCTAGGTTTGCAAGTTCGTCAAGACTCAAAGGTCATCCTGATTCATCAGGGAGAGTATCTTGACGACATCATTGCCAAATTCAAACTTCAGGATACAAAGCTTGCAAATACTCCCATGGCAGAAAGACTAGTTATAACTGAGGATCTGGAGGGAGAAGCTGTTGACGAAACATTGTACCGGTCAATGATTGGCTTGTTGATGTATTTAACGGCTAGTAGACCGGATATTATGTTTGTTGTGTGTCAATGTGTACGTTATCAGGCTACTCCTAAACTTTCTCACCTAAATGTTGTCAAGAGAGTATTTCGATATCTTAAGGGCAAGCCTATGCTTGGACTTTTGTATCGAAGAGATGCTCCATTTGATTTATGTGCTTTCTCAGACAATAATTTTGGAGGTGCAGGTAGGGACATGAAGTCTACATCAGCTGGATGCCAGTTTCTGGGGGATCGCCTCATCTCCTGGCAATGTAAGAAGCGACAGACTGTCTCACTGTCAACTGCAGAAGCTGAATACGTAGCTGCTTCAGCCTGTTGCTCCCAGGTTATATAGATCCAACATCAACTTGTGGACTACAGTTTGAATTTCTCTCACACTCCTATATATTGTGACAATGATGCAGCTATCCAAATAGTGAAAAATCCTGTGTATTTTTCTAAAACTAAGCACATTGCCATAAAAATTCATTTCATTCGTGACTCTTTCAACCAGGACTCATTACAAGGGAACAAATACATACTGACGACAATGTCGCAGATCTTTTTACAAAGCCGGTTGATAAAGCATGTTTTACTACTCTTCTTGAACTACTAAAAATGGTCAAATTCGAGGATTGAACTTGGTCACACAAAAATACTTTTCTTCGTTTGTATAAATTTGTTTCTTAAAAAAAAATTTCGTTTATTCCTTTTAATTTCAATTTTAAGCAAAAATTTAGGGGGATGTAGTCTCTCAGAAAAATACAAAAACATTAAAAAATCAGAAAAATGCAAACACATTAAAAATTCAAAATTTTCAAAAATAGTTTTTGCTAAGCCTTTGAAATAACGCGGGAAATGAAATGAATATTCACTATGTGGATTAAGGCTGACTCATGTAAGACCAATATGGAAATGGTCTGACTCTAGAGCGATATGTTGGTCAGCTTTATCCTGATGGCTGGACACTTTGACCGGTTCTGTGCAGAACATTAAATTACACTATGACCTTAGGAAAGAACGTCACTTGGAATTAGGACATGTCTATTTGAATGCGTGTGTGACGTCCCGATACACACAATTTTATTCTAGTTCTGAAATCTTTTCTGACCAACTCGTGTGTCTCCTCTGTTTTGCGTGAGCAAAGACCTGGAGGTGCTAGGCAATGTCAGCTTCTGTTTTGCGTGAGCAAAGACCTTGCTATACGTTGTCGCGCTATAGATCAATTACACCCGAAAGAGGCCCTCTAGTGCCCAAAAGAAACCCGAAAAACATATATCAAATTGAGAAAATTCATTTGACCTGTATATTATATCCATCTCTACAAATGATCTATTATGTTTTCTTCTCAATCAAGTCTTAGTCAGGGTTTCAGGATCCTAGAACAGGCTTGTGAAATATGTGGTAGGGAAACTAAATGCACGATAGTGTGTTCTGATTGAAATTCTAGGATTTGATTATAATTTATTTAGGTCTTCATATTAAATAAATCAAAACATGATAAATGAATTGCAGACCGTTATATGGAAATGGCCTAAGGAGATAAGTTTAAGTGGAAAAACATACTGACAATCGCTCGGATCACCCAAAGTAAATTAGTGTTGATAAGTGTAGTCTAGCCTGAAACACCGTGATTTTATCCCGTAGGAAAAGAGCTCGCAAATCGATTTGTGCGTTTGTTTGATTATATTTGTGTGGATATAATGTTTTTAATTATAGTACAGTGTTTATATATTATCTTTATTAAAAATGTGACCCAGTTCGAGAATCGAGAAAGACCGTGTTTTTCTTCAAAACTCTTTTGCACGAAATTTGAAGTTTTGGGTCTTGGGATTCGAGCCGGACCCACCGCACACTTGGTGGGTCCCACAAAATCTTTACAGTTAAAATGATGATCAGCTTGGCCCACCGCACACTTCGTGGGACCAATAGTTTGAAAAAGAGGGTATTAAACAAATCGTTGACGGCTGTTGAAACCTTTATTCATCTTTCACAATCACATTGCACTCGTCCCTTTTTTCTTCTCCTTTGTCTTGTTTGAAACAAACCCTAATTCTTGTCTGAGTTATAATGGCAACATCTAAAGGAAAATCAAAAGGTTGGTGCTTCTGTTTCTTCTCTGATTTGATCTAATTGCAGGTTTTTGGCCGGATGATTTATTGACGATGGTTTGAATCGAAAGTGGCATTAGGGTTTATGCTTGAAAGATGATTAATTAGTGTTGATCGACAATGTTCTGGACCTAGTTTGAATAACTTCTGATGAAATTAGTAGGAGTTCAGGGTTTTGAACGATTTCCGAATGGTCGGAGTCTAAAAATTTGGCCGAATATTGGCTTGGATGTCGCACCCCAAAAACGTCGCAGCGGAAATACAAACATGGTGGTGACAGAGGTTGGTACCCATATAAGTCTTAGTGGTCGATGCTTTAGTTGGTTTGGACATTTTTTTATTTTTAAAACATAGTTTTTAAGTTTACCACATCATTCTAAGCAAGTCATACTAGTTTGACCCTTAGGGGTCTTATTACAAACAAGGTCCCATAGTTTTAAAAAGTGTCCAACAAATTTTATTACACAAGCATCATACTACAACTTGACATCACTAGCCAAAATTCTCTGAATCCGAACTCATGTACCTGTAGAACACGTTAAAATCAAGTGTCAACACAAAGGAGGGTGAGTTCACATATAATTTTGTAACGTTTTGTTTAAGGGAAAACTTCCTTATTTGACCCTTAATGGTCTGTAAACATTTACATATTTAAAAACATTTTTATGTGTTTAAAATAAGACATTCATTTTAACAAAAATAATGTCATTGTAATATGATTTGAAATTTGGAATGCATCCTATTTCATATAAAAAGGTTATGGAAGGTTTCATCCGAAATAGCTCCGCAAGCCTTTTTCCGATGAATACTTATACTCATGACTTTGATTAAATAATATTAAAGTTTCGTTATGTTTTCGGTTTCGTATGTTTGCAAGACATTACGAGCTATATAAAAAGATTGAGGGATTAATCAATACTAGACAACTCAAGAATAATTCATCGCTATGCAGATCGGAGCGACCGATCACCACGGGGTGTCAACCCAATAGATCTATAAACGATTCCATGCGTATATATATTAACTGATTAAAACGGCTATGATGCATCTAATGCATGTCCTCAATTTCAATGTTTATATATAACCTACTGAATAACAATTTAATATTTGGCGTTGTACAAATCACAGTATCCCCCACGCTATGCGAGCTTATACCATCCCTCTGCACACTTGGGATCCTGACGGATTTCTCTCAACTTTGATTTAAAAGAAATTCATTTTTAAATCTTTACGATCATTAAATCCATAACGTCAATTTACCCAGTTTCCTCCCTGAAACCAGTTTGATACCTTTTAAACTTGTTTATCTGGAAAACAGTTTAAATCATTCATCTTTTGAGTTCATATACGAATTATGATACTCTTAAAATCGTATTCTCAATGAAAATACATTTTTATAATTTTAAAAGCATATTTTATATGAAAACATATACTTAGCTTTTAATAACATGTGTTTCTCTGAAAACATTATGTATGACGGTAAAATGACGTTTTAATGAATTCTCACTAAAATACATTTACTTGGAATCATGTTTTATATGAAAACATATATTCATTAATGACGTGTTCTTTACCCCGAAAACAGTTAATAAAACAGTAAAAAGTGGGGTTCTGTGACACTCACTAAATCACATTTATACGAAAAGCATGTTTCTTACTAAACATTTAATTACCATTTTAACGACGTGTTCTACCCCCAAAACAGTGTATAAAACAGTAAAAAGTGGGGACATAGTGATACTCACCTTTGGGTGCGTTTTTAAATTATTGCAATCCCTTGGATCAAATCCACATATCCTAATTTAGATAGAAATAATCTATTAACTATTTGTTCTAAGAACAATCAAGTTTCTGTGTCACATAGGATTTTCACATATTTTTGAAGAGTTTTAAGAAAAATATTTATATTAAATTATGTTGGCATTTATATATATAATTCCATATATATATATATATATATATATATATATATATATATTAAGGTTTTCGCGATTCGAACGATTTTGTTGGTGACTCTTTGTCATGTCTACTTATTCACAATATATGTCTACGAGTTGCGGTTCGTAACGTATATGCATATGGACATATTCGACATATATACGTATATTAACATATTTATAGAATATTCATCAAATTCACACACCAAGTTATTTTACACATATATATCATGTTTAAAACACTTGATACATTTCAAATAACCTATTAATTTTTGTTAAACATATTTGTCATATAAATCACAAAATTTCACACATAATGCGATTTCTGATCTAGTTTACCGTTTTTACCGCACAAACGTCTAAACTTATCAATATTTCATATTATCATGAATTCACTTAGCAAGTCACATTACATATACTCATAATTCTCCTATCAATTAGAATACACAAAGTTCATCCTTTGAACAACCCGTTTTCGCGTACATTGAAATATGCGTTATTCACCATTTCGGTATTGGTTTTGGGCGTCGAAAGTCACGTATGACTAACCAAACACCAAAATCGAACAAGAATTGATATGTGCAAATGATACACATATTTATACAAATCCCAAGTATGAAATACAATATTTCATTGATTTGGTATCTGTTTTATGGCCGTGGAGGCACAGGTGTCATAACTACGATGAAGTATATGCTCATGTGGCTAGGTTGGAAGCAATTTGGATCTTTCTGGCCTATGCATCGTTTATGGGGTTCATGGTCTATCAGATGGATGTTAAGACGTCGTTCCTGTATGGAAAAGTGAAAGAAGAGATCTATGTATCACAGATACCCAGTTTTGTTGATCCACGGTATCCAGCACATGTATAAAAGCTTGACAAAGCATTATATGGGTAGCATCAGGCTCCCCATGCATGGTACACTACTCTGACAGAGCATCTGCTAACAAATGGATATACTCGCGGAATCATTGATCAGACTTTATTTATTCGCAAGGTGGGCAAAGACCAAATATTGCTGCAAATTTATGTGGACGACATCATCTTTGGATCCACTAGTGATGCACTGTGCAAGGAGTTTGAAGAAGTCATGAAGAAGTAGCTTGAAATGAGTGCACTGGGAGAAATGAATTTCTTTCTAGGTTTGCAAGTTCGTCAAGACTCAAAGGTCATCCTGATTCATCAGGGAGAGTATCTTGACGACATCATTGCCAAATTCAAACTTCAGGATACAAAGCTTGCAAATACTCCCATGGCAGAAAGACTAGTTATAACTGAGGATCTGGAGGGAGAAGCTGTTGACGAAACATTGTACCGGTCAATGATTGGCTTGTTGATGTATTTAACGGCTAGTAGACCGGATATTATGTTTGTTGTGTGTCGATGTGTACGTTATCAGGCTACTCCTAAACTTTCTCACCTAAATGTTGTCAAGAGAGTATTTCGATATCTTAAGGGCAAGCCTATGCTTGGACTTTTGTATCGAAGAGATGCTCCATTTGATTTATGTGCTTTCTCAGACTATAATTTTGGAGGTGCAGGTAGGGACATGAAGTCTACATCAGCTGGATGCCAGTTTCTGGGGGATCGCCTCATCTCCTGGCAATGTAAGAAGCGACAGACTGTCTCACTGTCAACTGCAGAAGCTGAATACGTAGCTGCTTCAGCCTGTTGCTCCCAGGTTATATAGATCCAACATCAACTTGTGGACTACAGTTTGAATTTCTCTCACACTCCTATATATTGTGACAATGATGCAGCTATCCAAATAGTGAAAAATCCTGTGTATTTTTCTAAAACTAAGCACATTGCCATAAAAATTCATTTCATTCGTGACTCTTTCAACCAGGACTCATTACAAGGGAACAAATACATACTGACGACAATGTCGCAGATCTTTTTACAAAGCCGGTTGATAAAGCATGTTTTACTACTCTTCTTGAACTACTAAAAATGGTCAAATTCGAGGATTGAACTTGGTCACACAAAAATACTTTTCTTCGTTTGTATAAATTTGTTTCTTAAAAAAAAATTTCGTTTATTCCTTTTAATTTCAATTTTAAGCAAAAATTTAGGGGGATGTAGTCTCTCAGAAAAATACAAAAACATTAAAAAATCAGAAAAATGCAAACACATTAAAATTCAAAATTTTCAAAAATAGTTTTTGCTAAGCCTTTGAAATAACGCGGGAAATGAAATGAATATTCACTATGTAGATTAAGGCTGACTCATGTAAGACCAATATGGAAATGGTCTGACTCTAGAGCGATATGTTGGTCAGCTTTATCCTGATGGCTGGACACTTTGACCGGTTCTGTGCAGAACATTAAATTACACTATGACCTTAGGAAAGAACGTCACTTGGAATTAGGACATGTCTATTTGAATGCATGTGTGACGTCCCGATACACACAATTTTATTCTAGTTCTGAAATCTTTTCTGACCAACTCGTGTGTCTCCTCTGTTTTGCCTGAGCAAAGACCTGGAGGTGCTAGGCAATGTCAGCTTCTGTTTTGCGTGAGCAAAGACCTTGCTATACGTTGTCGCGCTATAGATCAATTACACCCGAAAGTGGCCCTCTAGTGCCCAAAAGAAACCCGAAAAACATATATCAAATTGAGAAAATTCATTTGACCTGTATATTATATCCATCTCTACAAATGATCTATTATGTTTTCTTCTCAATCAAGTCTTAGTCAGGGTTTCAGGATCCTAGAACAGGCTTGTGAAATATGTGGTAGGGAAACTAAATGCACGATAGTGTGTTCTGATTGAAATTCTAGGATTTGATTATAATTTATTTAGGTCTTCATATTAAATAAATCAAAACATGATAAATGAATTGCAGACCGTTATATGGAAATGGCCTAAGGAGATAAGTTTAAGTGGAAAAACATACTGACAATCGCTCGGATCACCCAAAGTAAATTAGTGTTGATAAGTGTAGTCTAGCCTGAAACACCGTGATTTTATCCCGTAGGAAAAGAGCTCGCAAATCGATTTGTGCGTTTGTTTGATTATATTTGTGTGGATATAATGTTTTTAATTATAGTACAGTGTTTATATATTATCTTTATTAAAAATGTGACCCAGTTCGAGAATCGAGAAAGACCGTGTTTTTCTTCAAAACTCTTTTGCACGAAATTTGAAGTTTTGGGTCTTGGGATTCGAGCCGGACCCACCGCACACTTGGTGGGTCCCACAAAATCTTTACAGTTAAAATGATGATCAGCTTGGCCCACCGCACACTTCGTGGGACCAATAGTTTGAAAAAGAGGGTATTAAACAAATCGTTGACGGCTGTTGAAACCTTTATTCATCTTTCACAATCACATTGCACTCGTCCCTTTTTTCTTCTCCTTTGTCTTGTTTGAAACAAACCCTAATTCTTGTCTGAGTTATAATGGCAACATCTAAAGGAAAATCAAAAGGTTGGTGCTTCTGTTTCTTCTCTGATTTGATCTAATTGCAGGTTTTTGGCCGGATGATTTATTGACGATGGTTTGAATCGAAAGTGGCATTAGGGTTTATGCTTGAAAGATGATTAATTAGTGTTGATCGACAATGTTCTGGACCTAGTTTGAATAACTTCTGATGAAATTAGTAGGAGTTCAGGGTTTTGAACGATTGCCGAATGGTCGGAGTCTAAAAATTTGGCCGAATATTGGCTTGGATGTCACACCCCAAAAACGTCGCAGCGGAAATACAAACATGGTGGTGACAGAGGTTGGTACCCATATAAGTCTTAGTGGTCGATGCTTTAGTTGGTTTGGACATTTTTTTATTTTTAAAACATAGTTTTTAAGTTTACCACATCATTCTAAGCAAGTCATACTAGTTTGACCCTTAGGGGTCTTATTACAAACAAGGTCCCATAGTTTTAAAAAGTGTCCAACAAATTTTATTACACAAGCATCATACTACAACTTGACATCACTAGCCAAAATTCTCTGAATCCGAACTCATGTACCTGTAGAACACGTTAAAATCAAGTGTCAACACAAAGGAGGGTGAGTTCACATATAATTTTGTAACGTTTTGTTTAAGGGAAAACTTCCTTATTTGACCCTTAATGGTCTGTAAACATTTACATATTTAAAAACATTTTTATGTGTTTAAAATAAGACATTCATTTTAACAAAAATAATGTCATTGTAATATGATTTGAAATTTGGAATGCATCCTATTTCATATAAAAAGGTTATGGAAGGTTTCATCCGAAATAGCTCCGCAAGCCTTTTTCCGATGAATACTTATACTCATGACTTTGATTAAATAATATTAAAGTTTCGTTATGTTTTCGGTTTCGTATGTTTGCAAGACATTACGAGCTATATAAAAAGATTGAGGGATTAATCAATACTAGACAACTCAAGAATAATTCATCGCTATGCAGATCGGAGCGACCGATCACCACGGGGTGTCAACCCAATAGATCTATAAACGATTCCATGCGTATATATATTAACTGATTAAAACGGCTATGATGCATCTAATGCATGTCCTCAATTTCAATGTTTATATATAACCTACTGAATAACAATTTAATATTTGGCGTTGTACAAATCACAGTATCCCCCACGCTATGCGAGCTTATACCATCCCTCTGCACACTTGGGATCCTGACGGATTTCTCTCAACTTTGATTTAAAAGAAATTCATTTTTAAATCTTTACGATCATTAAATCCATAACGTCAATTTACCCAGTTTCCTCCCTGAAACCAGTTTGATACCTTTTAAACTTGTTTATCTGGAAAACAGTTTAAATCATTCATCTTTTGAGTTCATATACGAATTATGATACTCTTAAAATCGTATTCTCAATGAAAATACATTTTTATAATTTTAAAAGCATATTTTATATGAAAACATATACTTATCTTTTAATAACATGTGTTTCTCTGAAAACATTATGTATGACGGTAAAATGACGTTTTAATGAATTCTCACTAAAATACATTTACTTGGAATCATGTTTTATACGAAAACATATATTCATTAATGACGTGTTCTTTACCCCGAAAACAGTTAATAAAACAGTAAAAAGTGGGGTTCTGTGACACTCACTAAATCACATTTATACGAAAAGCATGTTTCTTACTAAACATTTAATTACCATTTTAACGACGTGTTCTACCCCCAAAACAGTGTATAAAACAGTAAAAAGTGGGGACATAGTGATACTCACCTTTGGGTGCGTTTTTAAATTATTGCAATCCCTTGGATCAAATCCACATATCCTAATTTAGATAGAAATAATCTATTAACTATTTGTTCTAAGAACAATCAAGTTTCTGTGTCACATAGGATTTTCACATATTTTTGAAGATTTTTAAGAAAAATATTTATATTAAATTATGTTGGCATTTATATATATAATTCCATATATATATATATATATATATATTAAGGTTTTTGCGATTCGAACGATTTTGTTGGTGACTCTTTGTCATGTCTACTTATTCACAATATATGTCTACGAGTTGCGGTTCGTAACGTATATGCATATGGACATATTCGACATATATACGTATATTAACATATTTATAGAATATTCATCAAATTCACACACCAAGTTATTTTACACATATATATCATGTTTAAAACACTTGATACATTTCAAATAACCTATTAATTTTTGTTAAACATATTTGTCATATAAATCACAAAATTTCACACATAATGCGATTTCTGATCTAGTTTACCGTTTTTACCGCACAAACGTCTAAACTTATCAATATTTCATATTATCATGAATTCACTTAGCAAGTCACATTACATATACTCATAATTCTCCTATCAATTAGAATACACAAAGTTCATCCTTTGAACAACCCGTTTTCGCGTACATTGAAATATGCGTTATTCACCATTTCGGTATTGGTTTTGGGCGTCGAAAGTCACGTATGACTAACCAAACACCAAAATCGAACAAGAATTGATATGTGCAAATGATACACATATTTATACAAATCCCAAGTATGAAATACAATATTTCATTGATTTGGTATCTGTTTTATGGCCGTGGAGGCACAGGTGTCATAACTACGATGAAGTATATGCTCATGTGGCTAGGTTGGAAGCAATTTGGATCTTTCTGGCCTATGCATCGTTTATGGGGTTCATGGTCTATCAGATGGATGTTAAGACGTCGTTCCTGTATGGAAAAGTGAAAGAAGAGATCTATGTATCACAGATACCCAGTTTTGTTGATCCACGGTATCCAGCACATGTATAAAAGCTTGACAAAGCATTATATGGGTAGCATCAGGCTCCCCATGCATGGTACACTACTCTGACAGAGCATCTGCTAACAAATGGATATACTCGCGGAATCATTGATCAGACTTTATTTATTCGCAAGGTGGGCAAAGACCAAATATTGCTGCAAATTTATGTGGACGACATCATCTTTGGATCCACTAGTGATGCACTGTGCAAGGAGTTTGAAGAAGTCATGAAGAAGTAGCTTGAAATGAGTGCACTGGGAGAAATGAATTTCTTTCTAGGTTTGCAAGTTCGTCAAGACTCAAAGGTCATCCTGATTCATCAGGGAGAGTATCTTGACGACATCATTGCCAAATTCAAACTTCAGGATACAAAGCTTGCAAATACTCCCATGGCAGAAAGACTAGTTATAACTGAGGATCTGGAGGGAGAAGCTGTTGACGAAACATTGTACCGGTCAATGATTGGCTTGTTGATGTATTTAACGGCTAGTAGACCAGATATTATGTTTGTTGTGTGTCAATGTGTACGTTATCAGGCTACTCCTAAACTTTCTCACCTAAATGTTGTCAAGAGAGTATTTCGATATCTTAAGGGCAAGCCTATGCTTGGACTTTTGTATCGAAGAGATGCTCCATTTGATTTATGTGCTTTCTCAGACAATAATTTTGGAGGTGCAGGTAGGGACATGAAGTCTACATCAGCTGGATGCCAGTTTCTGGGGGATCGCCTCATCTCCTGGCAATGTAAGAAGCGACAGACTGTCTCACTGTCAACTGCAGAAGCTGAATACGTAGCTGCTTCAGCCTGTTGCTCCCAGGTTATATAGATCCAACATCAACTTGTGGACTACAGTTTGAATTTCTCTCACACTCCTATATATTGTGACAATGATGCAGCTATCCAAATAGTGAAAAATCCTGTGTATTTTTCTAAAACTAAGCACATTGCCATAAAAATTCATTTCATTCGTGACTCTTTCAACCAGGACTCATTACAAGGGAACAAATACATACTGACGACAATGTCGCAGATCTTTTTACAAAGCCGGTTGATAAAGCATGTTTTACTACTCTTCTTGAACTACTAAAAATGGTCAAATTCGAGGATTGAACTTGGTCACACAAAAATACTTTTCTTCGTTTGTATAAATTTGTTTCTTAAAAAAAAATTTCGTTTATTCCTTTTAATTTCAATTTTAAGCAAAAATTTAGGGGGATGTAGTCTCTCAGAAAAATACAAAAACATTAAAAAATCAGAAAAATGCAAACACATTAAAAATTCAAAATTTTCAAAAATAGTTTTTGCTAAGCCTTTGAAATAACGCGGGAAATGAAATGAATATTCACTATGTGGATTAAGGCTGACTCATGTAAGACCAATATGGAAATGGTCTGACTCTAGAGCGATATGTTGGTCAGCTTTATCCTGATGGCTGGACACTTTGACCGGTTCTGTGCAGAACATTAAATTACACTATGACCTTAGGAAAGAACGTCACTTGGAATTAGGACATGTCTATTTGAATGCGTGTGTGACGTCCCGATACACACAATTTTATTCTAGTTCTGAAATCTTTTCTGACCAACTCGTGTGTCTCCTCTGTTTTGCGTGAGCAAAGACCTGGAGGTGCTAGGCAATGTCAGCTTCTGTTTTGCGTGAGCAAAGACCTTGCTATACGTTGTCGCGCTATAGATCAATTACACCCGAAAGTGGCCCTCTAGTGCCCAAAAGAAACCCGAAAAACATATATCAAATTGAGAAAATTCATTTGACCTGTATATTATATCCATCTCTACAAATGATCTATTATGTTTTCTTCTCAATCAAGTCTTAGTCAGGGTTTCAAGATCCTAGAACAGGCTTGTGAAATATGTGGTAGGGAAACTAAATGCACGATAGTGTGTTCTGATTGAAATTCTAGGATTTGATTATAATTTATTTAGGTCTTCATATTAAATAAATCAAAACATGATAAATGAATTGCAGACCGTTATATGGAAATGGCCTAAGGAGATAAGTTTAAGTGGAAAAACATACTGACAATCGCTCGGATCACCCAAAGTAAATTAGTGTTGATAAGTGTAGTCTAGCCTGAAACACCGTGATTTTATCCCGTAGGAAAAGAGCTCGCAAATCGATTTGTGCGTTTGTTTGATTATATTTGTGTGGATATAATGTTTTTAATTATAGTACAGTGTTTATATATTATCTTTATTAAAAATGTGACCCAGTTCGAGAATCGAGAAAGACCGTGTTTTTCTTCAAAACTCTTTTGCACGAAATTTGAAGTTTTGGGTCTTGGGATTCGAGCCGGACCCACCGCACACTTGGTGGGTCCCACAAAATCTTTACAGTTAAAATGATGATCAGCTTGGCCCACCGCACACTTCGTGGGACCAATAGTTTGAAAAAGAGGGTATTAAACAAATCGTTGACGGCTGTTGAAACCTTTATTCATCTTTCACAATCACATTGCACTCGTCCCTTTTTTCTTCTCCTTTGTCTTGTTTGAAACAAACCCTAATTCTTGTCTGAGTTATAATGGCAACATCTAAAGGAAAATCAAAAGGTTGGTGCTTCTGTTTCTTCTCTGATTTGATCTAATTGCAGGTTTTTGGCCGGATAATTTATTGACGATGGTTTGAATCGAAAGTGGCATTAGGGTTTATGCTTGAAAGATGATTAATTAGTGTTGATCGACAATGTTCTGGACCTAGTTTGAATAACTTCTGATGAAATTAGTAGGAGTTCAGGGTTTTGAACGATTGCCGAATGGTCGGAGTCTAAAAATTTGGCCGAATATTGGCTTGGATGTCGCACCCCAAAAACGTCGCAGCGGAAATACAAACATGGTGGTGACAGAGGTTGGTACCCATATAAGTCTTAGTGGTCGATGCTTTAGTTGGTTTGGACATTTTTTTATTTTTAAAACATAGTTTTTAAGTTTACCACATCATTCTAAGCAAGTCATACTAGTTTGACCCTTAGGGGTCTTATTACAAACAAGGTCCCATAGTTTTAAAAAGTGTCCAACAAATTTTATTACACAAGCATCATACTACAACTTGACATCACTAGCCAAAATTCTCTGAATCCGAACTCATGTACCTGTAGAACACGTTAAAATCAAGTGTCAACACAAAGGAGGGTGAGTTCACATATAATTTTGTAACGTTTTATTTAAGGGAAAACTTCCTTATTTGACCCTTAATGGTCTGTAAACATTTACATATTTAAAAACATTTTTATGTGTTTAAAATAAGACATTCATTTTAACAAAAATAATGTCATTGTAATATGATTTGAAATTTGGAATGCATCCTATTTCATATAAAAAGGTTATGGAAGGTTTCATCCGAAATAGCTCCGCAAGCCTTTTTCCGATGAATACTTATACTCATGACTTTGATTAAATAATATTAAAGTTTCGTTATGTTTTCGGTTTCGTATGTTTGCAAGACATTACGAGCTATATAAAAAGATTGAGGGATTAATCAATACTAGACAACTCAAGAATAATTCATCGCTATGCAGATCGGAGCGACCGATCACCACGGGGTGTCAACCCAATAGATCTATAAACGATTCCATGCGTATATATATTAACTGATTAAAACGGCTATGATGCATCTAATGCATGTCCTCAATTTCAATGTTTATATATAACCTACTGAATAACAATTTAATATTTGGCGTTGTACAAATCACAGTATCCCCCACGCTATGCGAGCTTATACCATCCCTCTGCACACTTGGGATCCTGACGGATTTCTCTCAACTTTGATTTAAAAGAAATTCATTTTTAAATCTTTACGATCATTAAATCCATAACGTCAATTTACCCAGTTTCCTCCCTGAAACCAGTTTGATACCTTTTAAACTTGTTTATCTGGAAAACAGTTTAAATCATTCATCTTTTGAGTTCATATACGAATTATGATACTCTTAAAATCGTATTCTCAATGAAAATACATTTTTATAATTTTAAAAGCATATTTTATATGAAAACATATACTTAGCTTTTAATAACATGTGTTTCTCTGAAAACATTATGTATGACGGTAAAATGACGTTTTAATGAATTCTCACTAAAATACATTTACTTGGAATCATGTTTTATATGAAAACATATATTCATTAATGACGTGTTCTTTACCCCGAAAACAGTTAATAAAACAGTAAAAAGTGGGGTTCTGTGACACTCACTAAATCACATTTATACGAAAAGCATGTTTCTTACTAAACATTTAATTACCATTTTAACGACGTGTTCTACCCCCAAAACAGTGTATAAAACAGTAAAAAGTGGGGACATAGTGATACTCACCTTTGGGTGCGTTTTTAAATTATTGCAATCCCTTGGATCAAATCCACATATCCTAATTTAGATAGAAATAATCTATTAACTATTTGTTCTAAGAACAATCAAGTTTCTGTGTCACATAGGATTTTCACATATTTTTGAAGAGTTTTAAGAAAAATATTTATATTAAATTATGTTGGCATTTATATATATAATTCCATATATATATATATATATATATATATTAAGGTTTTCGCGATTCGAACGATTTTGTTGGTGACTCTTTGTCATGTCTACTTATTCACAATATATGTCTACGAGTTGCGGTTCGTAACGTATATGCATATGGACATATTCGACATATATACGTATATTAACATATTCATAGAATATTCATCAAATTCACACACCAAGTTATTTTACACATATATATCATGTTTAAAACACTTGATACATTTCAAATAACCTATTAATTTTTGTTAAACATATTTGTCATATAAATCACAAAATTTCACACATAATGCGATTTCTGATCTAGTTTACCGTTTTTACCGCACAAACGTCTAAACTTATCAATATTTCATATTATCATGAATTCACTTAGCAAGTCACATTACATATACTCATAATTCTCCTATCAATTAGAATACACAAAGTTCATCCTTTGAACAACCCGTTTTCGCGTACATTGAAATATGCGTTATTCACCATTTCGGTATTGGTTTTGGGCGTCGAAAGTCACGTATGACTAACCAAACACCAAAATATTTTAATATAAGTTAAAATACTTATATTTATCATATGAAATCAGTTTCAAATTGGATTTAAAACAGTTTTATAAAAATCACTTAAAAAGCCCATTTTTACCGTTTTTAACCCATAGTTTCGTACTGAACTTTACCATAACCATCCCAAATCATCAAGACTTGATATTTTAACATAATACATGTTACCTAATGATCAAAATAAAATTTTTAACCACATATATGCAGGTCTTATAGAAAGCACAAAAATCATGCAAATAGCACCCGATTTACTACTTTTCAAGCCTAAAGTACAACGCATAATTTGACCAAGTTTGACCAAGTTTATAGTCAAACTTTGGAATCTCGGGTTTTAATGTTCATCACATACATCTAACATGATTCATTTGGTGCAGATAAAGGAAACCAAGCAGCGGATATTCATGTTCTAACTTGCGAGAAGAGTATGAACGTGTCGTGCTATCTAACTGAATCTCCAAAAGGGCACGAGATGTACAAGTCCTTGATGGTAGGATTGAATACATGCAGACTTGCTCACACGTTTAGAGAAAATCCAGTTATTCGTGAAGATTGGATGCGTGACTTCTGGAACAATGCAATGGAAAATAAGGGAGATAAAGTGATCAGATCTACCATTCAAAACAAGTAGATTTTGATTATAGAATAAGTGATTCGAGAAGTGTTGCTGTTTGGGGATGCTCAGACGATCCTGTTGAACATGAAAAGGAGAAGATTGTTATAGTCTTGGACAAGATGAGCTATGAAGGGTCATATCCTCCTACCACAAAGAAACTGCTGCACCCATATTAGAGATTTTTAGCGCACACTTATCTGGTGTGCATTAGTGGAATAAGAGTGGTATTGACACATTGGCGATTAGACAGACTTCAGGGTTGGGGTCTTTGGTTGAAGGTTGGAAGTTTAACTACTCCAAATGTGTGTTTGATGACATGATGGCGAACGTGAAGACACTGAACAAAAGTATTGTTTCGAGTTTCGAGGTTCCTACAGATGATTTTGGAAGCCAAGTATTCTCAGCTGCAACCAACTCTGAGTATCTACGACACAAAGATAATGAATCATATGGTTTTCTCTATGCTAAATCAGAATCCAATAACAGATGTTCAAGTAACCTTTCAAAACAAAAAGCCGTTGGTTAAGTTTGGTGCATTTTTTGAAGTTGTTGAACAACTACCGGCACCGGTAAATGCCGTTGTACTGATGAGCATGATGTTCAGATCATAGATGCTCCTCCTGGATCGAGTGAGCCAGTTGAAAACGTGGATCTGATAGGAATTGAAAGTTAAGAAGATGTGTTTGATGAAAGGATTATGGATGATGCAGAGGTAGATGCATAGTTGAATGAAAATGTCGGTAATGTTGAAACAGAGATGATTACTGAGAGCCTCACAGCAGAAGTTCCTAATGTAGATGAACTGTTAAGTGTGAATCCTCCTCGCACTGAACTGGTTGAGGCTGTATATGCTGAACCTGAAAATATAACTGAAGATCCCACGGCTGATCTTCCTCATAGGAAGCGTAGCAAAAGAGATCCTAGGATCAGTCGTGATTAATGCTGAAACAAGAATAAACCCATAATCGACTATACCTGTGATTTCTAAACGACCACCCATTCAAGTTTCTGGAACACCTGTAAGTGATGCTATAGTTGATTTTATTTTGAATCCAAGAGCGGCAATGTATATGCCTGCTCCAAAGGCAGGTGAAGGGTCTAGCAGCGGTCCGTCTAACGCTGATGTGCTAAAAGCTGCTGAGTTATTGAGGCAATCTGCTAATGAAGCTGAAATAGCTAGTGAGCCCATTCCAGAAAGAACTCAAGAAGCATCAAGTAGCCCCGATAGTGAAGAGCTGCTTGAGGATAATGAAGTTTCTATTCTCATAAAAAGAGTCACTGCTCTTGAAGAAGAAAATATCTTCAAAGATGTCCAGCTTGCTAACCTTATGGAAGAAATCACTCACAAAAATCAGCAGATTCATGAACTTGAAACAAATCTAGGATCCTTCACGGCAGTAGTTTTGGATCTTAAACAGAAGTTGGAAGAAAAGTTTCTAAAGGAATTTGCTGAGCCACCTAAAGAATATACTGCTGCTAAAACGGCACAAATGGATAAAGAGCATGAAGAATCAATTGATCGGTATATTCAGAATCCTCATCGTATTGCAAATTAGAAAAGGAAGTAGAAGAGGGTTATTATGAGAAATGTGGGTGCTGAAAAGGATTTTGGTTTTCTAGACAAGCCAGACAGGTATGTCGTCACTACTGAAAAGGACAGATTTGACGTGTATGGAAACAGGTCTGGAATTCTTAGCTTGGCATACAACGAGGAAAAGGGAATGTTTATAGTAAAAAGAAAAAAAATAGCGGTAGAGTACTACGGTCACTCTGATGCTTTCGAGTCTTGGACAGCAGTGGATCTTAGGGAGTTGAGTCAAGCTCCTTATCACGATCAAACCACAAGTATCCACTGCAAGATTGGATGGAATTTCTTTAGCAAGTTGCAGCAACAAGCTAAAGTAAATTTCAAAGACATGAAGTTGGCTGAATCATTTCTTTTGGAGCATGAAGATGTCTTAGATCCTGCCACTAACAAGCCGTTTACGACAGTGATGTGGCCTCCAACGAAACAAACAAAAACTGTTCCATTGTTGAAGGAGCTTCCTGATAATAGTTTAAAGGATTTGCAATTTTGGATGTACGATCATGTTACTGGTCAAGCAGTGATTGTGTGTGAGAATGTAGAGTACAGGGTGGCAGACACGAAAGATTTTATGCGCTTTGGAGAAAACGACATAAAGCTTCAGGGAAGAACACAGATTAGGAGCGATCCTCAGTGTGAAGTTTGTGCTAAGAATTTCACTGCTTCGATTGCACAGATTACATTGTTCAAGCTATTGTCAGGACAACGCTCAAGAGTGGAAACTCAGTTGTTTGGTCTGTTTGTGGGAAGAAAGCTACCTGATCTCTAGAAGAAGCAAAAGAAGAAGCGCAAGTAGAGAATGAACGGCCAAGACAACATAAACCTAGGGGATATTGTAAGGATATAAACTTGTTTAGGTTTTCGTTTGTCTTGGTTTACTTGTTTTAGGTTGGTTAGATGTTAGACATGGGCTTGGTCGATAGGTACTTTATGCGAATAGGGGTTGGGCTTGGCCCATTCGTATTAGGGCATCCTATGATCTATAAATTGGATGTTCCTTGTTTTGGTTGTTGATTGTATTGCAAACTAGTGTATTCGAGTACCAGACGGTTCTTTGAAACCGTATGTTCTTTTGATCAATAACAATCAACATTCTTCATCTTCTACATCTTTTCTTGTTTTCCCGTAACTCGATTAGGTGTTGTGATATCCGATTGTATTGTTTCTGGACTTACATTATAATAACAATAATAATTATAATAAATTTTAACAAAAATAAAAGTCAAGAACCTTATTATGGTATTAAAAATTTTAAATGAATTTTAGCTGTTTAATTTTTTATGGGAATGTTTACTCCACTCTTTTCACTAAAATTCAAAATTTTTCACTCTTACCCAGGATTGAATCTAGGACATCTCCCTGAAAAAACATATGCCCCTACCAAATGGACTAGCCCCACATTAGTTGTTTAAAATAAGATTTTTTGTAATAAAATAGTGTAAGATTTGAGTTTTAGAAAAATTTTGAAGTTAATGCAACAATATAATTCACAAACTAGAAAATACCACTCATGCATGATTTCTATGCTTAAGATCATACGGTGTGGGCGTGGAAGCCCCCCCCCCCCCCACCGGGAACACCACCCCGCGTATGGCCTAGAGGGCGACAATGTGGGAGGGACTTGAGGATTTCCATCGGTGTGGGGGAAAATGGGTGGGTGAGGTGGAGGCTCTTGATTGGTAGGTGTATTTTAGGTTTGTTATGATTGGTTGATGTTTATTTTATTTTTTTAATTTTTTTTATTTTCTTCCACGCCACTTGTCGCAGCCCCCGACCCCTACCCCGGGAGCGGGCGCCGCGAGCTCAGATGGGTGGTATCGGTGTTTATTAGTTTAGCAGCGGAATACATCAGGACCGTAGTTAGGAAATATTTTTATCAGAGTTAAACACCAAACATTTTATAATAATAAATCATTGGGATAAAACCCAAGTTCATTTGACAATACATTTGTAAGGATAAACCCTAATTATTGAAAAAAACTTCTTTTTATTTAGGTAACTTTTATAGCCACTTTTCCAAGCCTTCAGTGCTCTCCAGCTGGCTTCTATTGGCTTTCATATTTTGTTACCTGAAACGACTTTAAAAACATTTTATCAGCAAGAAATACTGTCGAGTGCATCCCAGTTTAATCAAAATAGCTTTTATAATTTCACAGTATTGAGAGCGATTACAATGTTTATATCTACACAATTACTAATTCAGTACTATCAACACCTGACTTGTGTGTCATATTACTCATTGGCTAACTCTTTGTCCAATGGTAACGTCTTTCACATTTTGTATACAAAACCCCAACATACTGGCAGTAATTGTAGAATACATATACTCAATCACTGTTAATTATATTTTAAAACATTTGAGGTTTTGTAAAAACAGTTTACAAAAAGGTGACAAAAAGTAAGATGTACTCACATTGTTTACTTAGGTAAAACTAAAGCTTCTTGGGAATCTCCTGGTTATGATCTATTAAAATTAAACAATGCACACGTGTTAGTAAAATAACCCAAATCACATTAACCATACAACTGGAGACATAACTCCAATGATTGAGTCAGGCAGAGCCTTGACATGCATTACGGAGCCCTAGATCAATCGGGTGTAACACGAAACAGAATTCCAACGACTGAGTCGGGCAAAGCCTACATGCGTTACGGAATCCTAAATCGATCGTGTAGGGTAATAGCAGGGTTATAGTACTTACAACAACGCAGAGCTTTGCTTTATAGTGGGTATTATGCCCGGGTATAGTAATATCTCTCAGAAAGTGAGAGAGAGAATTCAGAATTGAACGAAACTCAAATGAGCTCGTCGACCCAATTTATAGGCCAGATCTTTGGCAGCTCGCACCCCGCGAAGAAGAAGGCTTCGGCCTTCACGGCCCACGAGGAACAACGTGTCACTTATAGGCTTGGCCAGTCACCAGCCTAGCTTTGCCGAGTCATCTGCCACGTGGCACTTTGCCTTGTCTGACAAACAAAGGTAGTCGCGGCCTGCGACAACCTAAGCTAAGGCAGTCGCGCCCCGCGAGCGACTCCTGAATTTGGTTTTTCTTGATTTTTGTAAATACAAGGGTATTTCGGGGTCGTTTCTCGCATACGGGGTATATAAGGAATGTTTTAGGGTCTCGTTAAGGGCTCTAGGAGGGTTGTTATATCCTCCCCACCTTGTTTTAGATCTCATCCTCGAGGTCTACTGGAACAGGTATGGGTATTTCCTTTGCATTTCTGATTCAAGTTCCCAAGTGTATTCTGGTCCTCTCTTGGAATCCCATTTCACTTTGACCAGAACTAGTCTCTTGTGTTTGAGATTCTTGATTTTTCTATCTTCAATCTGAATGGGTTTCTCGATAAACTTAAGTTTCTCATTTACCTCTATGTCCTTAAGAGGTATCATTAGTGATTCGTCTGCTAAGCACTTTTTGAGATTACATACATGAAACACATCATGTATTCCTGCCATTTCCTCTGGTAGTTGTAGCTGATAGGCTACGGGCCCTATTCTTCTAATAATCTCAAAAGATCCAACATACCTGGGGCTTAGTTTTCCTCTTTTAACGAATCTGACTACTCCTTTCCATGGAGAAACTTTTAATAATACTTTATCTCCTACTTGAAATTCTAAAGGTTTCAATCTGTTATCTGCATAACTCTTTTGGTGATCTCGTGCTGCTTTTAGTCTTTCCTTGACTTGAATTATCTTATTTGTTGTTTCTTGCACTATCTCTGGTCCAGATAATTGCTTTTCTCCAATCTCTGCCCAACAGACTGGAGTTCTGCACTTTCGTCCATAAAGTGCTTAAAATGGTGCAGCATTAATGCTCGTATGATAGCTGTTATTGCAGGAAAATTCTATTAATGGTAAATGGTCTTCCCAATTTCCTCCAAAATCAATTACACAGGCTCTAAGCATATCTTCCATTGTTTGTATTGTCCTTTCGCTTTGTCCGTCCGTTTGTGGATGATAAGCTGTGCTTAGATTTAACTTGGTTCCTATTGCTTTTTGGAAACTTGTCCAAAAATGGGAAGTAAAACGGCTATCTCTATCAGATACGATAGATAAAGGAATTCCATGTAATGAAACTATTTTATTTACATATAGCTTAGCTAACTGTTCCATACTGAAAGTTTCCTTCATTGGTAAGAAATGAGCAGATTTGGTTAATTTATCTACAACTACCTAGATTGTATCATTTCCTTTTCTTGTCTTGGGTAATTTGGTAACGAAGTCCATTGTTATCAATTCCCATTTCCATATTGGCATCTTTAAGTGTTGCAATAATCCTGAGAGTTTCTGATGTTCAGCTTTAACTTGTGAACAAGTTAGACATTTAGCAACGTAGTTAGCTATATCCTTTTTCATTCCTATCCACCAGAAATTCTTTCTTAGATCTTGATACATCTTATCACTTCCGGGATGTATCGTATACTTAGACTTATGAGCTTCTTCTAGAATTTTGTGGCGTAGGTTTCCTTGTTTAGGTATCCACATCCTTTTCTTATGGAACTTCCAAATTCCATCTGTTCTTTGTTCTAATTCCTTAATCATTCCTTTTAAACTTTCAGCATCGTCCTTTATTGTTGTTTCCTGTACCTTTCTAATTTGCTCATTTAAATCTATTTGTAGATTTAATCTGAGAGAACGTACTCGTTTTGGCTTTTCATGATACTTTTGACTTAAAGCATCAGCTACTACATTAGCTTTCCCAGCATGATACTGGATATCACAATCATAATCACTAAGAACTTCCATCCAACGTCTCTGTCTCATATTTAATTCTTTTTGCTCAAAAATATACCCTAAACTCTTATGATCGGTGAAGACAACAAATTTATTTCCATATAAATAGTGTCTCCAAATCTTAAGGGCAAAAACTATGGCTCCTAATTCTAGATCATGGGTTGTTTAATTCTCTTCATGTTTCTTAAGTTGTCTAGAAGCACAAGCTATAACCTTTTGACGTTGCATCAACACACATCCATATCCTAACTTAGACGCATCACAGTAGACTATAAAGTCTTCAGTTCCTTCTGGTAATGCGAGTATGGGTGCGTTGGTTAATCTTTGCTTAAGAATCTTAAAAGCTTCTTCCTGTTTCAGTCCCCATTCAAACTTAACTGATTTACAGGTCAGATTGGTTAATGGAATGGCTATTCTAGAGAAATCTCGGATAAACCGTCTATAATATCCTGCCAGTCCAAGAAAACTTCTTACTTCTGTTGGCGATTCAGGGACTTTCCACTTAGTAATTGCCTCGATCTTTGCGAGATCCATATGAATTCCTTCATGATTAACCAGATGTCCAAGGAATTGCATTTCTTGTAACCAAAATTCACATTTTGAGAATTTAGCATAAAGCTTCTCTTTTCTCAATTATGTTAGAAGTGTATGCAGATGCGCTGCATGTTCCTCTTCACTCTTAGAGTAAATTAGAATATCATCTATAAAGACAATTATGAATTTATCCAGGTATGGTTTACATATCCTGCTCATCATATCCATAAATGCGGCTGGGGTATTGGTTAAACCAAATGGCATGACAGTAACTTCATATTTGACCGTACCTAGTTCTGAAAGCAGTTTTAGGAATGTCCTCTTCCTGTACTTTCAGTTTATGATATCCTAAGTGTAAATCGATCTTAGAAAAGAATCGAGCTCCTTGAAGTTGATCGAACAGATCATCGATTCTCGGTAGTGGGTACCGGTTCTTAATCGTAACCTTGTTCAAGTCTCGATAATCAATGCACATACGCATCGATCCGTCTTTCTTCTTAACAAACAACACCAGTGCTCCCCACGGTGATGAAGTTGGCTGTATAAATCTTTTGTCAAGAAGTCCATCCAATTGTTTTTTCAGTTCCTGCATCTCCATTGGTGCTAAATGATATGGTGCTTTGGCAATCAGTGCCGTTCCAGGTATTAGGTGAATCCTAAATTCAACCTCTCTATTAGGCGATAATCCAGGTAATTCTTGTTACACCCCGACCGCGTAAAACAACAAATCGTGGCGGAAACGTCGGGGAGTGTTGTAACAGAATCATTGTTTCATAACACATGGATTGAAATTCTGTTTTATTGAATTAAATGTATTACAATGTATTGAAATTAGAAACAAAACATGAACAATTAGACTTTCATTGTTATTAAGTCACTAAGGCCTCGTCCGTTCCTATGTTAGCATGCATCAATATCATCATCAAACATCGCCAACTATAGTACCTGAAACACATGTGAAAATACGTCAACATAAAAATGCCGGCGAGTACATAGGTTTTATGTGAGTGTCAAATTCATGGCTCCTTTACATTTTGAAAATAACTTGAACACCTTTGTTAATTGATAATTAGAAAAAAAAGTTTTAGAAAATGTTTGTAATGTAAATTGAAATAACCAAGTCAAAACAGTGTAGTTATAATTTATAAAATCTCGATACCATGAATCTTAACTCAAAACATTTGTTTTGTAAACCCAAATCGTAAATTGTTTTTGTAATAAAACTCGAATATTGTTAGCAAAACCATGTAATATAACTTTGTTTTGATAACCTTTGCCCAAGTGATCTAGATAACGCAACGATATATAATGTGTTAAAAGCACTTATATATAGGAAGTACCAGCGGCGTATCCACCATGCTTTTATCACATTACACTCACCCCGTTACCTAATCACTTCCCTAACCCAATGGTTCAAACGTATTCAAACGGTTCATATAACTCAAACGGTTTCAAACGGTTCAAACAGTACAAATAATTCACATAGATCAAACGGCTCAAAACGGTTCAAATGGTTCAAAATGTAAAACAATGTGTCCATATGCTGGATTAACATATGCAACAAAATGTAATATATGAAAATCAATGTGCTACCATGCTAAGTGAACATACATAGCAAAACATAATGAAATCATGTACTATATGCGTACTAATGAACATAGCAAGTATATGATATAAAAGCATGAAAAAGCACGAAAATAACAAGTAGGCACATGTGTATCACCCCAAAACATTAGAAAACATAAAAGAGGGGACTATGTACTCATATGAGGATGCTTAGAAGTCTTTACTAACAACCAAGCAAAGCTAGAGGGATCACAGAAATCAAACGGCACCTAATATAGGTAACTACATTAATAACCGTACCTAAATCGGAAGATCGGATAGGATGAGGTTTCGTAAACCAAATGAGTGTTGGAACTCATACGATATGGTTTGACAAAGCGTACATACTAAAACAAAACCTAACCTAAGTGCTTACGACCCGTTTAAGTAGCTTACGCTACTTTAACGCGTCGTTCACGCAAAGCGCGTTCAGAACGCCTAACTAGTCCGATGACAAGTATTATATGCCTAAACATGTTTAAATATGTTGAATAATCAGTTAAGTGACAAAAGTTTGAGTTACATATGCTTAAATACCAATTATGCATGAAAAGGGCATTTTGGTCATTTTCCTAAGGGATATAAACTACTTATCATACAACTAACTAAACGAAGTGACCATAAGGTATAACCTCGGAAGGTTATTCCCTATACAACTATGGTCACTAAACATGCTTGGTCGGATCCTAAAGATCGACCAAACGGGTCAGGTTCGAAAGTCTAAGCGGTTGTTTATACCGCATATCTTACGACCCTAGACAAGCACTAATCTAAAAGTGACGAGTTAAACATGTTTAACAAGATTTGAAAACAAGTTTGATATCAAAACAAACGGTTTTGATACCAAAGAATAGTTTGGTTGCAAAATACGCATAAACGCGTATTTTGACCGAAACTATGACTCGTCACTACACCTAATCAACGTGGTAATCAGTAGGTATAGTCACATGGGACTAGAACTATCGTGATTACGCTCACGTTGCAAAGTTCAAACGAAATTTGTGTTGACCAAAGACTGGTCAAAGCAGAAAGTCAAACATTGTTTGACTTTTACGCTTAAAAACGCATAAAAGCATGAAAGAATACTTACAAAGGGTCCAAGCAAGGAAATCTTGATCAAACTACTCAGGTATGAAGTTCTTTGAACTCCAACTTAGAGTAATTCAATCAGATTTGGGAATTGCAAGGAATGAAAGTGTGGGTATTTATAGATTTCGGTCCACCGTTAAGATCGTTCCTCGATTCACGAGCTTCAATCTCAACCATTCATGTGTGCCCACTGAATTAGAATACCATGGGTGCCCCAAAATAGCCCATAGATTTGCTAAAAACCATTTGCAAACCCAAAAACCCAGCTGCTGATTCAAAGAAAACAGTTTGCTGATCTGGGGAGTTTACTCGCCCCGCGTAAGAGCCGTACAAGGCTTACGCGCCCCGCCTGAACAACTATCAGAAAAAGTCAGTTTTGGTCCCTGCAGCCCAAAAACTTGATTTCGATGCATTTTTGACACATTTAAGCCCCGTTAACCCCATTTCAATGCTCCAAAATGAAGTTAAAGTATAGGGAACTTAAAATATGCTCAAAAATATCTCGGATGTCGGTTCGTTTGGTCGTACGGTTGCGTTGTTCGGTTAATTACGACGAAACACGAACGGACGCGAAAAACGATCCAAATTACGTGACGAATGGAATTTTATCATGCCAATCACTAAAATAAAGTGTTTTAATGATTACATAAATTTTTGGATGTCCGGATATATTCAGAACGTAAGATATGCGCTAAAATGCAAACTTATGCACTTTTTGACGCTTTTAGTCCCTATTGATCAAGAAAGTTTATTTTTGCGCACCAAACACCTCAAAGCCTATTTCTAAGCTATGTAAAGGATACTTAGGGCATGTTTAACTTATGATCAAGTTCCGGAATGTTCGTCACAGTACGAATCGGCATACTTTCGCAGTTTGTCGAAATTAGTCCTTGTGATCGAATAAACTTGATTTCGGCATACCAAACCCTCTAAAACTTATTTCTAAGTTATGTAAAGGTTATTTAAGGTATGTTAAGCCTATGCCACTATTACGGAATGTTTGTTTCATTAAACTGGTTATATTTACGCATCAGTTCGTGTATAACCTTCCAGAAAGCGATTTAAAGCTCGAAATCGAACAAGAATTGATATGTGCAAATGATACACATATTTATACAAATCCCAAGTATGAAACACAATATTTCATTGATTTGGTATTTGTTTGATGGTCGCAGAGGCACAGATGTCACAATTCTTCTGGAAAAACGTCTGAGAATTTAGATATTAGGGAATATCTTTTAATTCTTTTCCTTTAGTATTAATGATTACGGAAATCATATATACTACTCCTCCCTTCCTTTCATAACTTGCGGCTTTCATCACAGAGATGAATTTTGTCGATCTGGTTGTCTTATCTCCTTTAATTGTGATCTTTTCACCTGTTGGTGTACCTAGTTGTACTGACTTTTGATCACATAATATACTAGCACGATTGGCTACCAACCAATCCATTCCTAATACAATATCAAATCCGGCCAGATTCATTGGGTAAAGGTTAGCAAAGAAATGATGGTTCAGGATTTCTATTCTTGCTCCCTGCAAGATTTCACTTATCTTAATGGATTCTCCGTTTGCTGTTTCTACCAGACAATCTTGTTGAAGTTTGGCTAAGGGTTGGTCAAGAAGTTTGTAGAAAGAAGTATTGATAAAACTTTGGTTTGCACCAGAGTCAAATAATACTTTGGCAAGTATATTATTAATTAAGAACGTATCGGCAATCACATCCGGAATCATCTTGGCTTCCTCAACTGTCAGAACAAAAGCTCTGGCATTTTTCTTAGGTGCCTCAGCTGTCTTAGCTTTGTTGGTTGTGGCTAGAGCTAGTTTCGGACAGTTCGGTTTGATGTGCCCAGTTTCTCCACAAGTGAAGCATATTCGATTACTAGGTATCTTCCTACAGTCTTCTTCCTTGTGTCCAAATATTTTGCAAAAGTTGTAGTATACGGAGCATCTTCCAGAATGTTTTCTTTTGCAATACCTACAGTAGGGTGCAGAAGAACCTGTACCTTTCCCACGGTTGGAATTACCGTAGCGAAATTCCTGGGTAAGCTTTTGAGCTAGGTTATTTTTCTGGTTTTCCTCTTGAGTACGTACCAATTCATCAGTCAGGGTATTGGCTAATTCTATTGCTTCTTCTATGGTTTGCGGTCTAGCTGCCTTGACGATGTGTCTAATCTCACTAATTAATCCCCAAATATAACGGGAGATTAACACTGGTTCAGGTGAGGCTAAGGTAGGCACTATCCTAGCATATTCAAAGAATATGGTAGTGTAACCTTTGCAGTCTATTCCAGTCATTCAAAGATTTAGGAACTTATTGGCGATTTGTTCCTTTTCATTAGGATGACATAATTTTCTTTCAACCATTTCCTTAAAGTTGATCCATTCCATATTATAAACTCTGTCACTTCCCCTAGACTGGAGAATAGTATTCCACCATTCTAAGGCTGCATTTTTGAAAAGATTAGAAGCAAACATAATTTTATCTTCATCTGCACATTTGCTTATTTTTATGACTGTTTCTGTCTTTTCTATCCAACGTAAGGCTGCAATGGCTCATTCATTGCCTGAGAATTCTATTGGTTTGCAGGCCAAGAATTCTTTATAAGAACAACCGTAAGAATCGATTATTCTTCTTTTAGGAATTGGAGATTGGATTATAGGTCCATTATCGTTCACACTGTGACTTGGTTCAGTGTGTTGGTATTTACTTCCATTTGCAGATTTATTATTTTCTGCTTCCTTAACAGTCTTGATAATATAAGGCATAGCATCTATAATTCCTTGTGCTACTATATGTTGGATAGCACTGTTATCTATTTGGTTTCCGTTATTCTCATTATTCTGGTTTTCCTGATTTACTTCGTTGTCCATCTGAATTGTGAAAATTTATCAAGTATTAATTATCACAGAATAAATTTGGTACAAATATTTATACACAACCGCACAAACAATTTGATCAAAAACGTCGATCATTGCGACTTTTACTCTTTCTATATATATATATATGCATCGGTTACATACTACAACTGAAAATCAAATATACTATGCATTCGTATCTATTTTTAGTCTATCTATAGATTTTTTTAATCAAAATACAAAATTACACATATATCTAAGCATTCTCTAGGTGTCGTTTATCCAGTACTGCATTTCCCTCTCATCGTATTTCCAAACTAGTTTCTCCCCTATCTCTCGAATTCTATTTCCTTCATTTACTAAATTCTCTCCATACAGGTGGAGTTCCTGCACACATTTTTGACTCATTGGTGGGTTTACTGGGTCAGGATGAGGTGCGGGTTCTTCGTAAGGGTCTGTGTTATTCATTTCAAAAAATGTTCTATCATTATCCCACCACGGATCACGTTCTAAAGGCATTGGTTCTTTGGGAGTGTATAGAGTCGAGTATGACCTATTGTCGTCAAACCATGGATCATATTGTAAAGGCTGTGGGGTTGGGATTCTAGGTAACTCATTGGGATCAAATGCAGGTATCGGGAATTGGTTTGCTTGGTTGGGTTCTAGCATTTGTTAGTCAGGGAATAAAGGTAACAATGGCGGTTCGGCTATTTGGTTTAAGTTAGCGTCTACTGCTGTAGTGGCTAACATATGGAAATCGGCCAGCTGTCGATCTAGTTCCTCTTCCCAAGGTGGCCTATTGGCTGTTTCCTGAGTCTGTGCATTTGCTTCCCTATTAGCTCTAACTATTGCCCTTTGTTGTTGCAACTTCTTCATTCTCTATCTTCACTCATGTGCTCCTCTATTAAACCAACCTCTCTTTCTAGTAGTAAAGGGTTCCTCAGACTGTGCCTTAAATATAAATATCCCTTTCTCAGTATCGGCTGAGTATCCTGAGGGATTAGGTTGAGATGATGATCCCTCATCTTTTGGTGAACTATCTAAGTGACGATAAGCGTCTGAAGTTCCTTGCTCACTCATACTGTAAACTAACAAATAGTCAAATAACATAAAACAATATTTACACATAAGTTATTTCCTAACACATAATTTAAAATTTAAGTGTCAGCAGGACACTTCTTTGGCTTAAACCAGTGGCTGTAGCTCTGATACCACTCTTTGTCGCAGCCCCCGACCCCTACCCCAGGAGCGGGCGCCGCGAGCTCAGATGGATGGTATCGGTGTTTATTAGTTTAGCAGCTGAATACATCAGGACCGTAGTTAGGAAATATTTTTATCAGAGTTAAACACCAAACATTTTATAATAATAAATCATTGGGATAAAACCCAAGTTCATTTGATAATTCATTTGTAGGGATAAACCCTAATTATTGAAAAAAACTCCTTTTTATTTAGGTAACTTTTATAGCCACTTTTTCAAACCTTCAGTGCTCTCCAGCTGGCTTCTATTGGCTTTCATATTTTGTTACCTGAAACGCGTTTAAAAACATTTTATCAGCAAGAAATACTGGCGAGTGCATCCTAGTTTAATCAAAACAGCTTTTATAATTTCACATCATTGAGAGCGATTACAATGTTTATATCTACATAATTACTCATTCAGTACTATCAACACCTGACTTGTGGGTCATATTACTCATTGGCTAACTCTTTGTCCAATGGTAACGTCTTTCACATTTTGTATACAAAACCCCAACATACCGGCAGTAATTGTAGAATACATAGACTCAATCACTGTTAATTATATTTTAAAACATTTGAGGTTTTGTAAAAACATTTTACAAAAAGGTGACAAAAAGTAAGATGTACTCACATTGTTTACTTAGGTAAAACTAAAGCTTCTTGGGAATCTCCTGGTTATTATCTATTAAAATTAAACAATGCACACGTGTTAGTAAAATAACCCAAATCACATTAACTGTACAACTCGAGACAGAACTCCAATGACCGAGTCAGGTGTGATATCTGTGCCTCTACGACCATCATACAAATAAAAAACCAATGAAATCTTGTGTTTCATACTTGATATTTGTATAAATAAATGTATCTTTTGCACATATCAATTCTTGTTCAATTTCGAGCTTTAAATCGCTTTCTGGAAAGTATACGCGAACTGATGCGTAAACGTAATCAGTTTCACGCAAAAAACACTCCGGAAAAGTGACATAGGCTTAACATACCTTAAATAACCTTTACATAACTTAGAAATAAGTTTTGGAAGGTTTGGTGTGTCGAAAACAGGTTTATTCGATCGCAGGGACTATTTGCATCAAACTACGAAACCATGCCGATTTGTATTGTAACGAACATTCCAAAACTTGATCATAAGATAAACATACCATAAATATCCTTTACATAGCTTAGAAATAGGCTTTGAGGGGTTCGGTATGCGAAAATAAAATTTTTGATCAAACAGGGACTAAAAGCGTCAAAAAGTGCATAAGTTTGCATTTTCGCGCATATCTTACGTTTTGAACATATCCGGACATCCAAAAATTTTGTAATCATTAAAATATTTTATTTTAGTGATTGGAATGCAAAAATACCATTCGTCGCGCAATTTGGATCGTTTTCGCGTCCGTTGGAGTTTTCGTCGTAATTAACCGAATAACGCAACCGTACGACCAAACAAACCGAAATCTGAGGTGTTTTTAAGCATATTTCATGTTCCCTATACTTTAATTTCATTTTAGAGCCTTGAAATGGGGTTAACGGGGCTTAAACGTGCCGAAAATCAAGTTTTAAGCATGCAGGGACCTGTTTCGCAAATTCTGGAAACTTAGAACTGGGCTCCCCCGCGCCACGCGCCAGCCCAGGTGTTAGCTGGCGTGCCATGTGACAGGAACCAAAACTCAGCATTCAATTTTCAGCAACAGGCTTGAATTCCAGGGTCTTTTATGCAATTTTCTCAATACCTGGAGCTGGTTTTGGGTCCCCATTGTATTCAATACCATGTCCCACAAGTGTAGGGTCAAGATTTGACCTTATAAACACTTGGAATGATCTCCTTGATCCATACTTTCTATAAATACCCACTTATTCATTCTTCATTCTTCACACTTGATCTCAAATCTGCTCTAAGTTGGAGTTTTCATACTTCATACCTGAGTAATTTGAATCAAATCTTCCTTGCTTGGACCTTTTGTAAGCTTCTTTCATGCTTTTTATGCTTTTCAAGCATGAAAGTCAAATAGTGTTTGACTTTCTGCTTTGATCATAAATTGGTCAACACAAAGTTCGTTTGAACTTTGCAACGTGAGCGTAATCACGATGGTTATAGTCCCTTGTGACTATACCTACTGATTACCACATCGATTAATCTAAGTGACGAGTCAAAGTTTCGGTCAAAGTACGTGTTTATGCGTATTTTGAGACGAAGCTATTTTTGGAATCAAAACACTTTGTTTTGATATCAAACCTGTTTTCTAACTTAGTTAAACATGTTTTAACATGTTTAACTCGTCACTTGTAGTCTAGTGCTTGTTTAGGGTCGTAAAGTCAAGCGGTCTAAACCACTGCTTAGACTTTCGAACGCGACCCGTTTTGTCTCTCTTTAGGATCCGACCAAGCATATTTGTGACCATAGTTGTTGTGACATCTGTGCCTCCATGAGCAACAAACAAATGCATACCCAATTAAATATTGTGCTTCATACTTGGGATTTGTTTAAATATGTGTATCATTTGCACATATCAATTCTTGTTCGATTTCGAGCTCTAAATCGCTTTCTAGAAAGTTATACGCAAACTGATGCGTAAACGTAATCAGTTTAACACGACAAACACTCCGGGATAGTGACATAGGCTCAACATACCTTAAATAACCTTTACATAACTTAGAAATAAGTTTTGGATAGTTTGGTGTATCGAAATCAAGTTTGTTCGATCGCAGGGACTATTTGTGTCAAACTGTGAAACTATACCGATTTGTATAGTAACGAACATTCCGGAACTTTATCATAAGTTAAACATACCCTAAATATCCTTTACATAGCTTAGAAATGGGCTTTGAAGGGTTCAGTATGCTAAAAATAAACTTTATTGATCAATAGGGACTAAAAGCGTCAAAAAGTGCATAAGTTTGCATTTTCACGCATATCTTACGTTCTGAATATATCCGGACATCCAAAAAATTTATGTAATCATTAAAATATTTTATTTTAGTGATTGGCATGATAAAATTCCATTCGTCGCGTAATTTGGATCGTTTTTGCGTTCGTTACGATTTCCGTCGTAATTAACCTAACAACGCAACCGTACGACCAAACGAACCGACATCCAAGATATTTTTGAGCACATTTCAAGTTCCCTATACTTCAACTTCATTTTAGAGCCTTGAAATGGGGTTAACGGGGCTTAAAAGTGCCAAAAAAATCAAGTTTTACAAGTGCAGGGACCATTTTCGAAATTTCTGGCAGATACATTGAACTTGTCCATTTTTGAAGTTTTGATGGTTTTAACCCAAGGTTTTGCACTCTATGGGCTGGAATTTAATGGTTTTAAGTATTCCCATGGTTTTGAAAACCATGTGCCCAAGTGGAGGGCCAAGATCAAGGCACGAAATGCGAGAAACGATCCTAACGGTTCTCCGAAATCTATAAATACCCAAGCTCCCATTCCATTTTCCTCACACCTTGATCTAATTTTATGCTCTAAGTTGAAGCTTTATGCTTCATACCTGAGTATTTAGATCAAATTCTTCCTAGCTTGGACCCGTTATAAGTTTCTTTCATGCTTTTATGCGTTTTTAAGCACGAAAGTCAAACTGTGTTTGACTTTCTGCTTTGACCAGTCTTTGGTCAACACAAAGTTCGTTTGAACTTCGCAAAGTGAGCGTAATCACGATGGTTATACTCCCTTGTGACTATACCTTCTGATTACCACGTTGATTAGGTGTAGTGACGAGTCATAGTTTCGGTCAAAATGCGTATTCATTCGTATTTTGCAACTAAACTATTCTTGGGTATCAAAACCTTTTGTTTTGATATCAAACTTGTTTTCTAACTTCGTTAAACATGTTTTAACATGTTTAACTCGTCACTTTTAGATTAGTGCTTATATAGTGTCATAAGATAAGCGGTCTAAACAACCGCTTAGACATTCGAACCCGACCCGTTTGGTCGATCGTTAGGATCCGACCGAACATGTTTTGTGACCACAGTTGTATAGGGAATAAACTTTCTGAGGTTATACCTTATGGTCACTTCGTTTAGTTAGTTGTATGATAGGTAATTTATATGCCTTAGGAAATGACCAAAATGCCCTTTTTACGCATAAATTCATTTTAAGCATATGTAACCTAAATTTTTATATCTTAACTAATTAGGTAACATTGTTAGACATATTAAGGCATATAATACTTGTCATTGGACTAGTTAGGCAGTCCGAACGAACGTGTTTTACGCGAACGACGCGTTAAAGTAGCGTAAGCTACCTAAATGGATCGTAATGGGTCGTAAGCACTTAGGTTAGGTTTCGATTTAGTATGTAGGCTTTTCTTAAACCATGTCATATGAGTTCCAATGCTCATTTGGTTTATGAAACCTCATCCTATCTGATCTTCCGATTTAGGTCCGGTTTATTTACATAGTTACTTATATTAGGTGCCGATTGATTTCCGTGGTCCCTCTAGCTTTGCTTGGTTGTTATTCAAGACTTCTAAGCATTCTCATGTGAGTACTTAGTTCCCCTATTTTACTGTTTTCAATTGTTTTAGGGTGATTCATATGTATCAAAATGATTTCGATATTTTAACAATGGTTTCAAAAACGATTAAGATGGTTTATACTAAACTAATAACGATTTCAATAATGTGAACGAACTTGTTGGTTGTAGTTACATAACGAATGACATTCATTAATTTTGGCCGAACCGACCAGTATTAGGTTATGGTACCATAGGATCTGACAAATCCCATTATTAGACTACACCCATGGTTATGTGTGGGCTAGGTGGGTAACGACTGAATCTGTGATTGTTAATTTACCCTTTGGTGGTTTATTAATGCGAGTTTCGAGATAGTCGAGTCACGAAGGTTTGGATGTCATTAGTGAGACGACCAAAAGTAGTTTTCACAATTTAAAACAAGAATGATTTAAACGACTAAAGAGATTTTTAACGAATTAAACGATTTGGGTAAACGATTGGTTTTGGTTAGTGTTTAGATAACGGGACAGGTGTAATGTGATGAAAACATGGTAGATACGCCGCTGGTACTTCTTATATATAAGTGTTTTCATCATATTACATACCGTGGCGTTATTTAGTTCACTTGGGTAAACGATTCTGAAACGATGTCACACAATGATGTTTTCTGAATAATATAAACCATACGAGTTTGATTAACGAGTTTTTACAAGATGTTTTACAATTTGATTTAATTAAATAAATGTTTTGGGTTAAGAATCATGGCTACGAGATTTTATAAATTATAACCAACTTGATTTGAGTTGGTTAATTATGTCACAATACTATACTTTTCAAAACAAGGTTTTTAATTAAGTATTGCAACATGTAAACTAGCCATGATTCCGACACTCTCATAAACCTATGTGCTCACCAGCATTTCTATGCTGACTTTGTTTTTACATATGTTTCAGGTGTTGTTGAATGATGTTGATTGCTAGGATGCATGCTCACATAGGACTGGACGAGGCCTTAGTGACCTAATAACAATGATAGACTATGTTTAACTTGTTTGTTTAGATTTCAAGATGATGTAAATGTTTAATGTTTAATAAACCGAAACTTCAAATTTCCGTGTGTTTTGAAATAATGATTCTGTTACAACACTCCCCGACGATTCCGCCGCGATTTGTTGTTTTACGCGGTCGGGGTGTGACTGAAAAGTTGGTATCAGAGCTCATGGTTATAGGGAATTAGATTATTAGTAATGCTTTGACCTAGTCTATAACCTTCCTAGGACCCTAACACAAGATTCTTGTGTTTAGATCTTAAAACAATACCGTCACTTATCCTTAGGTGACAACCACAACAAGAACACAAGTTTCGAATCAGCTTTGAAAACCAATCATCTGTTCTAGGATGATTGATTACTAGGTTTTGAACCCTCTAAGTTTTCAAAATCTCATCAAAGTTTGGGTCTTATAATGTGAACACGTGCAATCTGGAAGGGTGGATGCCTGTACTATGAGTTTTCTGTCTAAGGCTAGAGTGTTCGTACAAATCCACATAAACAGACCAGTCACTCTTACCTGGGAACTCTTGGGGTGAGTGTCCACTTATAGGCTAAAGCATGTCTTCGCGATACATTAATACAACCCGCCTACTTTGATTTGTCACCATCTCATTTGTTTGCCTTAGGTAACAAACAAATTATCGCAATTTTTATGCGTTGTCATTATCCGATAACATTTCACTTGTTTCCTCCTATGTCGTTCAATTCCTCCAGAATGTCTCTTCATCGCAACGACGCTCAGATGTACGAGCAGGCTACCAAATTTGCCGAGTGAATAGGCGAAGTAATCCTGAAGACTGTTGAATTAGCTATTGCCATGTCTCGTCTCCAGGATGAAGCTACCCAAGAATCACCACAGGAAGCAGAAGCCAAGCCTTCACCAAAATCGAATAAATGTAAAGCTTCAAAGGATCCCACAGCCGTGGCACCCAATCAAGCAGAACCTAACCAGGTGGCAGCACCACCATCCAAGAAGCCGTACTTGGGAACTGCTCCCTTGTGTAATCAATGCAATGGTCATCATCCAGTTCAAACACCATGTTTCAAATGTACCCACTATGGACGATGGGGACATTTGGTCAAAACATGTCGTTTTGCGATCTAGAATAAAACTGTTGCAGATCCTACTGCTGTTCAAGCAAATCCAGCACGAGCTCGTTTTCCGCCTGGTACTTGCTACAACTATGGCGAGATGGGTCATTTCAGGAACTAATGCCCAAAGTTTGTCAATGCAAATCTGACCCACGGATGAGCTTTTGGTTGATTAGAAGAAGCTGCTGCTTTGAATAATTTGAATCTTATGCTTTTGTTTCTTTTGTTGAACTCTGAAACAATGTGTTTAGTTTATAAATAAATCATTATTTGCAATTCTGATGTACAAATGTAGTTGCATGTGTGTATGGCATACCCTTACGATACCTACACCAAAGAACCATACTTGTAGTTCTCCCTTTCAAGTGATCGCTCATGATTTCCTCGAAAATTCTAAGTGCTCGTTTCATTCTAAAGAAACGAAGTACAGAAAATAAGTGACATTTTGAGTAATCACTTTAAATCCTTGGTTAGATAACTAAGGGTATTCTTCGATCTCATACCCATATCATTGCATTCTAGTTTTTATAACAACATGCATAGCATATATATTTTTCAAAAACGACCTCCATGATTTCAAAATATTTCATATAGTATGGAAACAATTTTAACACAGTACATTTACTTAATATATCAAGTGCATGACTTCAAAAAGCATTATTCATGTTTTCAAAAACCTTATACATAATTTCAAAATTCATCCTACATGAGTTTTATAAACATATTTACCTAATACATCTACCGTATGATTTCAAAAGTATTATGTAAGATTTCAAAAACATTAAACATATTTCTAAAGAACCCCATGCATAGTTTTCGAAAAGCATTCTGCTCGTATTACCCAACCTCCAAATTCTGCTTCATATGTCGCCATGGCATATCTAGCACCTCAACTTCATGAGCATTCTACCTCGTGTATCGACTTAAGCACGTCTACTGCAAGGTTTCGAAGCATCTCCCGCCCTTCAAATTCTAAAATCCATATAGGATCTTCTTATCCCCACAATTAGATCCTTGTAGATGATTATCGCCCAAATCGGAGCCCTTGATTGGATTCCTTGTAAGCCTTAAGACGTACATTACAATTCAATAAGGACAAGCCGAATTCCTATTAAGATCTTCCTATCTTCATAGTTAGATTCTTGAAAATGTTTAAAGTACCGAGTGAAGTCCACGGATTGGATTCCTGGTTTGCTTTAAATACCCATGTCTAAAGATAACAAATTAAAGGTCAAGTCAAACAATTATGTGATTATGTGCTTATGTGTTCTCTTTTATGTTATTGTGTGATCCGATTTTCGTTATCCAAATCCTCGTAAAATCTTCCATATCTTCATATGAGGGATTCATAGTAGGATATTCAAAAGGTACTACCTTAAATCCTTAATGGGCTTCTACGTGATAGTTAAGACCCTTGGGTGATATAGTACCACTCCATGATTCAAAAAGGACCCTTTGAGTGGTCTAGTTAAAAAGATTGATTCAGAATCTGGTTAAGAATGACATGTGATGATATAACTGAAAAGACTCCTTGGTGGTCTATTTAAAGAAATCATTTATTGATTTAATTAAAGGGACCCTAGGGTTGTCTAGTCACACTCATCACAGGTTTGTTCATTTGGTTTTCCCCTACACATTATAAAATGCATTGTGCGGACTATGCAAGGAATTACGTAATTATGGACGCGTACATAATTATGAAATTCAGTGCACATGAGCCCCAGTAAGATTTATCATGTGTAAGAACCTATAGTGACAACAATAACGAAACGTGAACAATGTAATGGAGGTACGGTGGACGCACCAATGGCGCTTCATATACTTGTATATAAATGTCCCTCTTACATTGCAAGCGTGATGTTATTTAAAGCTACTAGAAGTTCAGAACCCTAACCAGTATTTTTTTATCTTTTCGACTTTATGTTTCGAGCTCTCACAAGTTTCCTCTGAATAAATTTCGGGATGAAATTTCCTGAAGTAGGGGAGACTGTGACATCTGTGCCTCCACGGCCAACAAACAAATTCCTAACCAATTAAATATTGTGTTTCATACATGGGATTTGTTTAAATATGTGTATCATTTGCACATATCAATTCTTGTTCGATTTCGAGCTCTAAATCGCTTTCTAGAAAGTTATACGCAAACTGATGCGTAAACATAATCAGTTTAATGCGACAAACACTCGGGGATAGTGATATAGGCTCAACATACCTTAAATAACCTTTACATAACTTAGAAATAAGTTTTGGATGGTTTGGTGTGTCGAAATCAAGTTTGTTCGATCGCAGGGACTATTTGTGTCAAACTGTGAAACTATACCGATTTGTATAGTAACGAACATTCTGGAACTTGATCATAAGTTAAACATACCCTAAATATCCTTTACATAGCTTAGAAATGGGCTTTGAAGGGTTCAGTATGCGAAAAATAAACTTTATTGATCAATAGGGACTAAAAGCGTCAAAAAGTGCATAAGTTTGCATTTTCGCGCATATCTTACGTTCTGAATATATCCGGACATCCAAACAATTTATGTAATAATTAAAATATTTTATTTTAGTGATTGGCATGATAAAATTCCATTCGTCGCGTAATTTGGATCGTTTTTGCGTTCGTTACGATTTCCGTCGTAATTAACCTAACAACGCAACCGTACGACCAAACGAACCGACATCCAAGATATTTTTGAGCACATTTCAAGTTCAATGTACTTTAACTTCATTTTAGAGCCTTGAAATGGGGTTAACGGGGCTTAAAAGTGCCAAAAAAATCAAGTTTTACAAGTGTAGGGACCATTTTTGAAATTTCTGGCAGATACATTGAAGTTGGTCCATTTTTGAAGTTTTGATGGTTTTAACCCAAGGTTTTGCACTCTATGGGCTGGAATTTGATAGTTTTAAGTATTCCCATGGTTTTGAAAACCATGTGCCCAAGTGGAGGGCCAAGATCAAGGCACGAAATGCGAGAAACGATCCTAACGGTTCTCCGAAATCTATAAATACCCAAGCTCCCATTCCATTTTCCTCACACCTTGATCTAATTTTATGCTCTAAGTTGAAGCTTCATGCTTCATACCTGGGTATTTAGATCAAGTTCTTCCTAGCTTGGACCCGTTGTAAGTTTCTTTCATGCTTTTATGCGTTTTTAAGCACGAACGTCAAACTGTGTTTGACATTCTGCTTTGACCAGTCTTTGGTCAACACGAAGTTCGTTTGAACTTCGCAACATGAGCGTAATCACGATGGTTATAGTCCCTTGTGACTATACCTACTGATTACCACGTTGATTAGGTGTAGTGACGAGTCATAGTTTCGGTCAAAATGCGTATTCATGCGTATTTTGCAACCAAACTATTCTTGGGTATCAAAACCTTTTGTTTTGATATCAAACTTGTTTTCTAACTTCGTTAAACATGTTTTAACATGTTTAACTCGTCACTTTTAGATTAGTGGTTATATAGGGTTGTAAGATAAGCGGTCTAAACAACCGCTTAGACTTTCGAACCCGACCCGTTTGGTCGATCGTTAGGATCCGACCGAACATCTTTTGTGACTATAGTTGTATAGGGAATAACCTTTCTGAGGTTATACATTATGGTTACTTCATTTAGTTAGTTGTATGATAGGTAATTTAAATGCCTTAGGAAAATGACCAAAATGCCCTTTTTACGCATAAATTCATTTTAAGCATATGTAACCTAAATTTTTATATCTAAACTAGTTAGGTAACATTATTAGACATATTAAGGCATATAATACTTGTCATAGGATGAGTTACGCAGTCCGAACGCGTTTTACGCGAACGACGCGTTAAAGTAGCGTAAGCTACCTAAACGGATCGTAATGGGTCGTAAGCACTTAGGTTAGGTTTCGATTTAGTATGTAGGCTTTGTTAAACCATGTCATATGAGTTCCAATACTCATTTGGTTTACGAAACCTCATCCTATCCGATCTTCCGATTTAGGTCCGGTTTATTTACATAGTTACTTATATTAGGTGCCGATTGATTTCCATGATCCCTCTAGCTTTGCTTGGTTGTTATTCAAGACTTCTAAGCATTCTCATGTGAGTACATAGTTCCCCTATTTTACTGTTTTCAATTGTTATGGGGTGATTCATATGTATCAAAACGATTTAGATATTTTAACAATGGTTTCAAAAACGACTAAGATGGTTTATACTAAACTAATAACGATTTCAATAATGTGAACGGACTTGTTGGTTGTAGTTACATAACGAATGACATTCATTAATTTTGGCCGAACCGACCAGTATTAGGTTATGGTACCATAGGATCTGACAAATCCCGTTATCAGACTGCACCCATGGTTATGTGTGGGTTAGGTGGGTAACGACTGAATCTATGATTGTTAATTTACCCTTTGGTGGTTTATTAATGCGAGTTTCGAGATAGTCGAGTCATAAAGGTTTGGATGTTATTAGCGAGACGACCAAAAGTAGTTTTCACAATTTAAAACAAGAATGATTTAAACGACTAAAGAGATTTTTAACGAATTAAACGATTTGAGTAAACGATTGGTTTTGGTTAGTGTTTAGATAACTGGACAGGTGTAATGTGATGAAAACATGGTAGATACGCCGCTGGTACTTCTTATATATAAGTGTTTTCATCATATTACATACCGTGGCGTTATTTAGTTCACTTTGGTAAACGATTCTGAAACGATGTCACACACTGATGTTTTCTGAATAATATAAACCATACGAGTTTTATTAACGAGTTTTTACGAGATGTTTTACAATTTGATTTAATTAAATAAATGTTTTGGGTTAAGAATCATGGCTACGAAATTTTATAAATTATAACCAACTTGATTTGAGTTGGTTAATTATGTCGCAATACTATACTTTTCAAAACAAGGTTTTTAATTAAGTATTGCAACATGTAAACTAGCCATGATTCCGACACTCTCATGAACCCATGTGCTCGCCAGCATTTCTTTGCTGACTTTGTTTTTACATATGTTTCAGGTGTTGTTGAATGATGTTGATTGCTAGGATGCATGCTCACATAGGACTGGACGAGGCTTTGTGACCCAATAACAATGATAGACTATGTTTAACTTGTTTGTTTTGATTTCAAGATGATGTAAATGTTTAATGTTTAATAAAACTAAACTTCAAATTTCCGTGTGTTTTGAAACAATGATTCTATTACAACACTCCCTGACGATTCCGCCGCGATTTGTTGTTTTACGCGGTCGGGGTGTGACAGTTGTATAGGGAATAACCTTCCGAGGTTATACCTTATGGTCACTTAGTTTAATTAGTTGTATGATAGATAGTTTATATGCCTTAGGTAAATGACCAAAATGCCCTTTTCATGCATAATTGGTATTTAAGCATACGTAACTTAACTTTTGCCACTTAAACTGATTATGCAACATATTTAAACATGTTAGGGCATATAATACTTGTCATAGGACTAGTTAGGCGTCTCGAACGCGTTTTTGCGCGAACGACGCGTTAAAGTAGCGTAAGCTGCCTTAATGGGTCGTAACGGGTCGTAAGCACTTAGGAAAGTTTCTGATTTAGAATGTAGGCATCGTTAAACCATATCACATGAGTTCCAATACTCATTTGGTTTATGAGACCTCGTTCTACCCAATCTTCTGATTTAGGTGTCGATTTATTAACTAGCGATCCGATTACTAGGTACTACTTGATTTCCTTGGTTTGCCTGAGCTTTGTTAAGTTCATTAGATCGAGGATACTTTCCAAATCAAAGTGAGTACATGGTTCCCCTCTTTTACTACTTTCAAACGTTTTGGGGTGATTCATATGTGCTAAACAATTTCGAGGTTTCTAAACGAATGCTATGGTTTATATTGAACACAACGATTTCAAATATATAAACAAACTTGTTGGGGCGTTAGTCGAAAGACAATTGAATGACATTCATTAACTATTTGAGCCGACCAGTAGTACGTTATGGTACCATAGGATATTATGATACCATAGGATCTGACAAATCCCATTATCGGACTTTCACCATGGTTATGGGGGTAATGTGGTAACGACAGAACCTGATGATTGTTAACTTAGCCTTTGGTGGTTTGTTAATGCAAGTTAAACGAGTAGGACGAGTCACACAGGTTTGAATGCATTCAATAAAATGACCAAAAGTTAGTTTTCACTATTTAAACATGAACCACTAGAACTACTGATTTATGTGAACTATTGAACCACTGGAATTATTGACCTATGTGAACTATGTGAACCACTGGAACTATTGAACTATGTGATCTATGTGAACTATGTGAACCACTGGAACTATGTGAACTATTGAACCATTGGAACTATTGAACTATGTGAATGATTTGAACTATTTGAACCATTATAACTATCTGATCTATGTGAATTACTTGAACTATTTGAATGATGGGATCGATTTGTACTATTGAACGATTGGCTTACGGTAAGTGATTAGGTAATGGGGCGGGTATAATGTTGTCACACCCGGACCGCGTATAACATGCAACCGCGGCGGAAACGTCGGGGAGTGTTGTAACAGAATTATTGTTTCATAACCATGGAAATTAAAGTTCTGTTTTATTTAAAAACAAAGAGGGATTACATTGTCTTAACATGACTGAAACAAACAGAAACAAGAGCACATAATATTATTAAACTAGTTCTAGCTTCGTTTTAATGTCACTAAGGCACAGGTCCGCCTAAGTGTATCTCGATCATCCTATGCAACAGCTCCTGAAACACATGTGAAAATAGGTACGTCAGCATAAAAATGCCTGTGAGATACATAGGTTTTGTGAAAATAGGATTCATGACTTAGGTTTAAAGAAAGGTTTAATAAAAATTAGTCATAAATCTCGTTAAGTGTTTTCTTTTAAAAATCATATGAAAATTTGATAAGAAATCGGATTATATAAAAGAAAGGTGTATGGTTAATTAAATAACCAAGTAAAATGAGTTGTATTAAACAAACGGTTTTGTAAAACAATGTCTTGTGAAAAAATATGTTATTTATGTAAAATGTTATATGTCTAAATTGAAATGAATTAAATAACGCTACGATATGTAATATCATAAAAGCACTTATATATAGGAAGTACCAACGGCGTATCCACCATGCTTTCATCATATTACACACGCCTCGTTACTTAAATCACTTACCCAAACAAACCACCAAATTGTCTTGTTTAAACCAATTGTCAAATGTTTATGTGTAAATAATTGTCTATTGTCAAAATGTAAATCATGTAATGTGTAAACCAATGTCAACATGTTTATGTCAAATGTAAACCATGTAATGTGTAAACCCATGTCAAAATGTTTATGTCAAATGTAAATCATGTAATGTGTATCCAACTGTTATGTATGGCAAGTGAAATATATCAACTAAACCATAGGTAAAATGTTCAAAACAAGGTATTGAAGTAAAACATAGTTTAAATCAAAGTTATGTTTTGTAAAATAAATGCATGCTCTACTGAAACGAACATCTATGCGGTATTGTGAAAATGCATACATTCAAGCCTTGAGACTGTGGCGATAAACCCTTAAACAAATTATAGGTTTATCTAAGTTATGTGTATCGAATTAGGTCATTCCTTCCATCCAAACAAACCTAGGATTTCAGGAACGGGAGTTGTCAATTCCTATGGTACCACTACCTACTAACGAACGGCGTGATCAATGTTAATGAATGTATTTTTGTCCCATTTAAACAAACCAAATGTCATACCAAAAATGTAAGCATGTGATGTAAAACAAATGTACTAAGTATGCAACAAATGGACATACATAGCATGTGATGTAAAACAATGTACTAAGTATGCACTAAATGGACATACATAGCATAAAATGTAATGTAAAACAATGTACTAAGTATGCGCTAAATGGACATACATAGCATAAAATTTAATGTAAAACGATGTACTAAGTATGCACTAAATGGACATACATAGAAAAAACATAATGAAATCATGTACTATAAGTGTACTAATGAACATAACAAGCATATGATATGAAAACACGGAAAGCACAAAAGTAACAAGTAGGCACATGTGTTTCACCCCAAAATGTTTGAAAAACAGTAAAAGAGGGGACTATGTACTCACTTGAGATTGCTCAATAGTCTTTAGATAACCACCAAGCAATGCTAGAAAGATCACGGAATCAAACGGCACCTAATATAGGTAACTATGTTAATAAACGGACCAAAATCGGAGGATCGGATATGTTGGTGCATGCGTCTGTCGACTTCGTCTTGTATCGAGTCTTGTTTTTGTATAGATAGATCTAGGCACGTTGTTCAAGAAAATTATCAAAATTAGGTTAAGAGGTAATTTCGCACGGAATTAACATTTGTAATTCCGCACGAAATCAGCAAGACCATTTCAAACGAAATCGCTAATTCCGCTTGAAATGTGATTTCGTTTGAGCATGTTCAAGCGGAATCACCTTGCCTATATATATGTGCATTCTGATTTCGTTTGATGTAGTTCTGAAATTTCCGGTTGAGAGCCGAAATGCTGTCGAAGTGTCTACTCGCTGTAAATCTTTGTCAAATCAATCTATTGACAGTTTAAAGTGTATATCTTGCTGAATTGAACTCAATATGTCTGTTTCTGCCTTTCGTATTGAGAAAAACTCTTCTGAACGACTCGTTCGGGTCTGAAAACGATCCTACAAGTGGTATCAGAGCTCAGGAGGAAGAGTTCTTACCAATTCAGCTGCAAATTTCTGATTTCTACACCTTCCTTTCAAAATTAACAAATTTTTCACGGTTAAAATTGGCTAATTTTCTCACATATTGTGCGCAATTGTATTTTAACAAATCCTTGAAAGTTTCAGATCTTAAAACGGCTTAAAACTTGATCAATTTGACAAAATTCAGCTCGGGTTGATGACATCAGCATAATTTCACACGAAATTAGGGTTTAATTCCGCTTGAAATAGCCTTATTTCGCTTCAGAGTGTTATTCCATTTGAAAGTTTCACACGAAATTAGTAATTTCGCTTCAAGTTGCTATTCCGTTTGAAAAGGCTTATTTCACACGAAATCAGGTAATTCCGTGTGAAGCTTGTATTCCGTTTGAACAGGTAATTTCGTGTGAAGAGGGATTTCGTTTGAGAAGGTTATTTCGCACCAAAGGTTATTTCGCTTGAAAGTAATTTCGTTTGAAAAGACTGTTTTGTGAAAATTGTTGCCAAAACATGGAAGAGGAATTTTATAACGCATTTGCTACTACCCCGACTACTCTGGCTAGTGTTACTCAGAATTTGACTATGGAAAATGAAACGGGCACTATGCAAAAACCGCCAAAGCTTATGAACATCGAGGAATATAAAGGATGGGAAGAACGATTTGAGGACTTGGTACAAGCAAATTATTTGGATGCTTGGGAATGTGTTGAGACAAAATATGTTAGACCGTTGAATGATGAGGAAGAGGAGATTGCTATTAAAGATTTATGTGTCGATGATAGAAAGAAATACAAAAATGAAAAGATGATGATTAGTCTATTGCATCAAGCAGTTAAGGAATATATCTTGGTTTTATTGCAACACACTGGAAGTGCATACTCTATCTGGAAAGCTTTAAAATCAAAGTTTGTTGGAAGTAAAGAAATGATCAAGAACAAAAAGTCACTTTTGAAGAAAGAATTCGATTTATTTCGTGGTTTGAGAACTGAGAGCACCAAGCAGATTATTGAAAGATATTGCAATTTGTTAGTCCAAATGAAGAGAGTGAGCATCAATAAAGATAATGAAGAGTTTATAGAAAAGTTGGCTGATGCGTTGCCACATGAAACTTGGGGCACGTATTTGATGATGCTGAGAAACAAGAAAGATGTTAGTAATTTAACATTGAACAAGTTCATTGAGAAACTTGAAGCTCAAGAAATGGAACAAAGGAAGATCTCGAGAATGAAAGATTTTGATGGTGAACAAGACATTGGTCTTTATTACAAAGGAGGTATCAGTGATAAAATGAATATGTCACCAAAGGTAGAAACTGCATTCAATGCTAAGAGTTCATCAGGAGGGTCATCAAAAGGATCAAACAGCAAAACTGAATTTTCTTCATATTCATCATATGATCCAAACTTTTCAACAACAAAGAATGGAAAGAAATTACAGTGCAACATGGTATTAGATCTTGAAAATGGTCAAAATTACACTGAGGAGGTTGCAAAAAGTCACATGTCTTTGTTGGTGACTGTGTTACAATCATATGAGAGTTTAGCGGCAGGACGGATCGGGAATCCCATGTTGACAAAAGAGGATTACGATCAGATTGATGCTGAGGAGATGGAATTGATGGATATAAAATGGTGTTTGGCGAGCGTGTTGAGGAGAGCCGAAAAGTTTAAACAAATTACGGGAAGAGATGATTTTCGTGATGCAAATGTTTCTACTTTAGGAATTGATAAATCTAAAGTTACTTGTTTTCGTTACAGGGAAAACGGACACTTCAAGAGAGAGTGCACAAATCACGAAGCAAGTGGAGCTCAAAATCCGTTCAACAACAATGACTACTATCAGAAAGCAATTTATCATCAAGTTGCTCAACAACAACAACAAGAACCACAAACTGCACATGCTAGGAAGGCAATTGAGGAATCATCAAAGAGAGCATGCATGGTAAATCAAGAAGATAAGAAATCATCAAAAGATTTCAGTTGGGACAAATATGTTTCAGCTGACAGTAAAGCATGTTTGATAAATCAAGATGATGAAAGACTACCAGAAGGGTTTAGCTGGGCAAATTTCAGTTGGGATGATTATGATCCTAACAAACCTTTAAGTCACAAAGCTTTTGTTGCTCGAGTTGCTGATGACAGTGATAATGATGATGATTATTATGCAAGGAGAATGGAAAAGCATTTGAAAATGATGGAAGAGAGTGACAGTGATGATGAAAAAGCCAAAAAGAAAAAGAAAAAAGTTAAAAAAACCCGTTAGCAGTGATGATGAAGAAGTTCCTGTGATAAGGAAGAAAATAAAAGACATTCCAGTTTTCAAAGTTGATGCAGAAGTTGATGCACAAAAGATTCCAGTGAAATGTGAAAACTGTGAAGCAGTGAAAAAGCAAAACAGTACTTTGATTCATAACATGAACAGATTGAAAGAATCGTATGATGTTCTGAACAAAGCAATGAATCAGTACAATCAAACAAGCAGTGAACAAGCAACAGCAATGAAGACACTTCAAGGAGCTTTCATGACAAAGCAGAAAAGTGTTAATAGTTACATTAAAAAATGTGCTGGAAACACAAAGGATTGAAATAGAAAGAGTTAATAGATTGTTAAAAAGTTACTCATGTACTTCTTATGTCATTGACAGGATTTATCCAACAGTTGAAGGCATGAAGGCATTTGATGAAGAAGAATTATCTTAAGACAAAAGTTCTGAAGAAAAGAAGAAGGATACTGAAGTGAATGATTCTGGTAAGAAAAAAGGTTTCAGTTATACAAAGTGTCCACCCCCTCTTGAAAATGGATATTCTCCACGAAATCCAAATTCAGAAAGAGTCAAAAAGGCGACCAATTTACAGTGGGAGTCTGAGTCTTCAGAAAATTTGCCAGAAAACATTGATGTTACTTTAACATCATCTGACACTGATCATGAGTCCGAACTAATAAAGAAAGTGGTTGATCAGGTGTTGGATAACGATGAAACCGAGGAGTCAAAGTTGGAGTCAAACTCAGAGTCAAAGTCTGATAAGTCAAAGTCAACAGTCAAAAAGGACAAACGGGTTTACAATAAAGATTTTTTGTTATTAAAATCTAATTTGAATGAAGAATCAATTAAAGTGGCATATACTTTGAATGATTCTAACAAATTATATTCTGATGAAGAATTTCCAATAAGAGGTGTCAAAACTGAAATGATCAAAAAGGTTTTTAAACTAACAGAAATTAATATTTCTGAAATAAAAGATGTAAATTTTTCTGAAAAATCTAAACCTTACACCTCAAGAGTTCAACAACGTTTAAACAAGAAAAAGGGTTACAGTTTTGGTTCTGGTTTTCAAAAGAAACCAAACCATAATGGTAATTTCAAAAGGAAAGGTCTTGGTTTTATTCCACCGAAAAATTATAAAAATGATAAAACTTATAAATCGAAAACTGTTTTTGTTTCAGGAACATCAACTGAAGAAGAAAAAGAGAAATTGTTCAGAAGGCAGACAAACAAAGAATTCCTTGCAAAGAAGCAAGAAGAAATGATGAAATAAATTGTTCAGAAGAAAGAAACGAGAATCTGTTTTCAATGCAAAAGTGTTGGTCATATTGCCAGGAACTGTCCAAAGGCAATTCAAACAAAACAGGAAAAATTGAAAGAAAAGATTGTTGAGAATGAATCACCAACCAAACAATTCAAAGTTTTCAAAAATTCGAAGTTTGAGATTGGTGAATGTTCAAAGGGTTTTTACAGAAGAAGAGCAAATCTTGACAACCAAAAGTGGGTTGTTAAGAAATCTGTTGATAGTTCTAGCAATGATTCTGATTCGTCAAAATCAGAGGAGCTATTTTCAGGCGATGAATCTGATTCCACAAAGTCAGAGGAGCTACAAGCTGAGTTAAAATTGGAAACATCAGTACCGCCAATGGATGATGTCAATTTTCCACCATTGCGGGCTGAGAATTTTAAACAAAAAGTTGGTAAAGTTGAGATTTCAAATCAATTTTTCTCTGAAAAGAAAGAATTTGATATTGAAAAAGCTTTTAACCCCAAAGTGCAACATATTTTTGGTAAAATGGTTGATGGGAAGGTCAAAGGGGTGAAAGAATTTTATGAGAAGAAAATGAAGAAACCGAGTAAGGATAGGTCGTCCCATGTTTGTGACTAGGATGGAACCTATTATGATGAATGAAAAATCAGGACTTGCCAGAGCTTCCAGGTTGTTAAGTGTGAAGCAGGTATCGGCATCTTTCTTGAGAAATTCACGAAAGTGATTTCGACCTTCAAGTGGTAAATCAGGGACATTAAGTTGTACTTGATTTTCTACAAGTGATGTTTGGTGTTTGAAGTTTAAAATTGTTACATTTTCAAGTGGTTGAGAGAACAAAGTGATGAACGAATCCCCTAACCTACAAGTGGTTTTATGAAATCAACAAAACTAATTTTCCGGAAAAACCATTTGATTAAAACAAACTTAAGTGTTTTGAAATCTAAATGGGAAAATAGTTTGTTGAGAGGGGGAGTTCTGATTGTTTATGCCAAGTGGATGGCGAAATGAAGTGATTCGATATCAGTTGTCACTTTATTTGTACAGTTTATTTTCAAATTTCATTTAAATGCTTTTGAATTTTAGGAGGAGTAAGAATTTCAGAAAATCCAAAAACATTTGAAAATTTGAAAAAGTTAAAACCATGATAAAAACAAAAATGAGTTTTGTTGAGAAATGAGGAAATGATAGTACATCAGTGGACAATCACAGCATGCTAAAGAAATGGAAAATAAAAATGTGATAAATGGTCTCACTGATGATGTGCCAGTAGGTTTTTACACATTTAGTAGATTGTGACGAGATATAAACCTAAATTTCAAACTTACTTATATCGTGGGGAACATCTCTCGGATATATGGGTAACCCCCGAAATCTTGTTTGAAAGGTCCCTTTTTTCTGAGATACTAGGTCTTTATACTCAGTGATATCTGGGGTATTATCCCGGGACTTTTGATTTTGCGGAAGCAATGGCTAGTCCCCGTATAATACTTTCTGCTTGCTTGAAATATAGCACCACCCTCAGTACAAAAAATGATGAAACATTGAAAAATGCTAATCATGTGCTGTTGAAGAAAAGATTCTCTAAAGGGAACACACCTAAAAGTCGAAGCCGTCATCTCTCTGATTTTGCGGAAGCAATAGCCTGAGCTCTCACGGCCCTCGCAATTTAACCCTTTACAGATATCATCTAGGTATACTCACCTGTAAGACTGAATATTGGGATCTGGATACGGGAGTATATTCTGAGGTGGGACACGCGAATAACTTTAATTGCTTAAAACATTAATCTCGTATCTCGAAACAGTTGAAATTTGTGTGACAATTTAAGTGGATCAGTATACTGACAATCTAAGTGAATCGTTTAGAACTTAAAATGTTGAAAGCTTAATGGTGTTGGTGATTTGTCTCAATAACTGATATGATCCTCTTACACAAACTCACAAAAATATTGTATGTAAATATTTCTTTTCTGCATTTCATTACATTCTAAAATCTAAAAAGATTTTTAGTGTGTTTTAGCATAAAATTTTGAAAAATACAAAAAGATTTTCGACAACTGATGTTGGAAAGCTGATTTTCAAAATTCCAAGTGCTAAACATGATGAATAAAAGGTTTGGCAGAATTTGTTTGAGATGTTTGAGATGAAAAAGTGTTTGAAAATGAAAATGTTATTTTTACAAGTGTTCATCAGTGATTAAAATAGTAAAATCATTTATTGATTTATGTATACAAGTGGTAAGCAGAGAATAAATTTGTAAAATTTTAAAATTTGTGAAATTTATTTCTGGGTTAAGATTGTGCAGGTTAGTCAGATTTTGATACTGAGCAGGATATGAGCCAGGTCATGATCCTGGACCTGTAAGAGCCAGACTACGATCCCAAGCACAACTTAAGAGGGAGTCTGAAGTTTGTAGAGCCCAGTTCAGATCCAAATGATCACGTAAGATGATGATGCTGATGAACTTAAAGAGTCAAGAGACCTGATCAAGAATAGCACAAAGCCAGATCGAGATTCTGGAGAAAAAGAGAAGAGACAGAGATTAAGGATGCTTTACATTGTTAGATACTTCAAGAAGAGTAAAAGACTGATAAAGACTGAAGATGTTGAAGAGTCGACACTGAAGACTCATCAACATTTGAGGAGGAGTCTGTTGGTGCATGCGTCTGTCGACTTCGTCTTGTATCGAGTCTTGTTTTTGTATAGATAAATCTAGGCACGTTGTTCAAGAAAAATGTCAAAATTAGGTTAAGAGGTAATTTCGCACGGAATTAACATTTGTAATTCCACACGAAATCAACAAGACCATTTCAAACGAAATCACTAATTCCGCTTGAAATGTGATTTCGTTTGAGCATGTTCAAGCGGAATCACCTTGCCTATATATATGTGCATTCTGATTTCGTTTAAAGTAGTTCTGAAATTTCCGGTTGAGAGCCGAAATGCTGCCGAAGTGTCTACTCGCTGTAAATCTTTGTCAAATCAATCTATTGACAATTTAAAGTGTATATCTTGCTGAATTGAACTCAATATGTCTATTTCCGCCTTTCGTATTGAGAAAAACTCCTCTGAACGACTCGTTCGAGTCTGAAAACGATCCTACAGGATAGAATGAGGTTTCATAAACCAAATGAGTATACGAACTCATGTAATATGGTTTAACAAAGCCTACATTCTAAAACAGAACCTATCCTAAGTGCTTACGACCCATTACGACCCGTTTAGGTAACTTATGCTACTTTAACGCGTCGTTCACGTAAAACGCGTTCGGACAGCCTAACTAGCCCTATGATAAGTAAAATATGCCTTAATATGTCTAATAATGTTGCCTAATCAATTTAGATGTCAAAATTTAGGTTACATATGCTTAAAATGAATTTTGGCGCAAAAAGGGCGTTTTGGTCATTTTCCTAAGGCATCTAAACTACCTATCATACAACTAACTAAACGTAGTGACCATAAGGTATAACCTCGGAAGGTTATTCCCTATACAACTATGGTCACCTAATGTGTTTGGTCGGATCCTAATGATCGACCAAACGGGTCGTGTTCGAAAGTATAAGCGGTTGTTTAGACCGCTTACCTTATGACCCTACATAAGCACTAAACCTAAAGTGACGAGCTTAACATGTTAAAACATGTTTAACGAAGTTTGAAAACAGGTTTGATATCAAGACAAATGGTTTTGATACCCAAGAATAGTTTGGTTGCAAAATACGTATAAACGCACATTTTGACCGGAACTATAACTCGCCACTATGCCTAAATAACGTGGTAATCAGTAGGTATAGTCACAAGGGACTATAACCATCGTGATTATGCTCACGTTACGAAGTTCAAACGAACTTCGTATTGACCATAAAATGGAATGCAGAAAGTCAAACATAGTTTGACTTTCACGCTTAAAACGCGTAAAAGAACAAAAGAATACTTACAACGGGTCCAAGAATGGAAGTTTTGATCTTAAAATTTCTCAGGTATGAAGGTTTTATCCTTCAACTTAGAGAAAATCTGATCAAAGTGTGAGTTGGGAGAAAATGGGGTTGGGTTTATATAGATTTTGTAGAACCGTTAGGATCGTTTCTTGAAACCCGAGCTTCGATATGAGCCTTACACTTGCACCCACTGATTTTCAATACCATGGGAGCCCCTAAACAAGCACATAGAATCAAAAAAACCAGGTGCAAAACAACTGAATAGCTGGATCTTTGCTAGAAACCAGTTTCTGATATCTAGAAAAGGGTTACGGACCATATGGTATAGTGCTTACGGTCCGGTCCGTATGCAAGCTGCAGGTCAGCAACTTTCGCAAAATGTCAGTTTTGGTCCCTGTGTGCGTATTGTCGAGTTTTGGCACCTCTAACACCCGTTAAACCCATTTTTAAGCTCCATAAGGATGTTAAAGCATAGGGAACTTGAAATGTGCTCAGAAGTTTTACGGATGTCGGTTCGTTTAGTCGTACGGTTGCGTTGTTCGGTTAATTACGACAGAAGTCGTAACGGACGCGAAAACGATCCAAATTGCGAAACGAACGAAGTTTTATCATGCCAATCACTAAAATAAAATATTTTAATGATTACATAAATTTTTGGATGTTCGGATATATTCAGAACGTAAGTTATGTGCTAAAATGCAAACTTATGCACTTTTTTGACGCTTTTAGTCCCTGAATGACCAAAAAGTTTATTTTTGCACACCGAACCTCTCAAAGCTTATTTTTAAGCTATGTAAAGGATATTTAGGGTATGTTTAACTTATGATCATGTTCTGGAATGTCCGTTACAGTACGAATCGGCATACTTTCACAGTTTGTTGAATTTAGTCCCTGTAAGCGAATAAACTTGATTTTGTCATACCAAAGCCTTCAAAACTTATTTCTAAGTTATGTAAAGGTTATTTAAGGTATGTTAAGCATAAATAGATGTTCCGGAGGGTTTTTCGCATTAAACTGATTACGTTTACGCATTGGATTGCGTATAACTCTCAAGAAAACGATATAGAGTTTGAAATTGAACAAAATTCAAAACATGAAAAATGTCAATCATAATTAAACAAACATTGGGATCAAATTACATTCTTTTATTGATAACTGAACTGTTTACAATGATTTCAAACACAAGTGTCACAGTCTCCCCTACTTGTGGAAATTTCGTCCCGAAATTTATTTAGAGGAAACTCGTGAGAAAAGATGTGGATACTTCGCTTTCATTTGATCTTCACGTTCCCAAGTAAACTCTGGTCCACGTTTAGATTCCCAGTGAACTTTAACCAAAGGAATGCGCTTGCGTTTAAGCCACTTGACTTCACGATCCATGATTTCCACAGGTTTCTCAACAAAATGCATCGTATTATCAAAACGAATTTCGTCAAGTGGTATTTGGAGGTTCTCATCAGCTAAACACTTCTTGAGGTTGGACACGTGAAAGGTTGGATGAACGTTTCCAAGTTCAGGAGGTAACTCAAGTCTGTAGGCTACCTTACCGATTCTTTCGATGATCTTGAATGGTCCAACATATCTAGGTGCAAGTTTTCCTGTCTTTCCAAATCTGATCACACCTTTCCAAGGTGAGACCTTAAGTAATACACGATCACCGACTTGAAATTCCAAGGGCTTGCATCGTCGGTCCGCGTAACTCTTTTGACGGCTTCTAGCTATCTGAAGGTTATCACGAACTTTCTTAACCTTATCTTTTGTCTCTAGAATGAGGTCAGGTCCAGTATGCTGAGCCTCGCCGATCTCATTCCAGCAGACTGGTGAATGACATTTTCGACCATAGAGAGCCTCAAAAGGAGCCATGTTGATGCTGGAGTGATAACTGTTGTTGTAGGAGAGTTCAATCAATGGAAGATACGAATCCCAACTACCACCAAAATCGATCACACAAGCTCTAAGCATATCCTCCAAAGTCTGGATTGTTCTTTCAGATTGGCCATCAGATTGCAGATGATAAGCTGTGCTTAGATTAAGTTGGGTCCCCATAGCAGATTGCATGGTCCTCCAAAGTCTGGATTGTTCTTCTCATGTATCTTCAACTGTCTCGATGCATATGTTATGACTTTGTTCCTTTGCATAAGAACACAGCCAAGACCCAAATTTGATGCATCACAATACACGATGAAATCATCATTACCCTCAGGCAAAGATAGAATAGGCGCATCACAAAGCTTCTGCTTCAAGTTCTAAAACGCTTCTTCTTGTTGGTCCCCCATTCAAAGGGTTTGTTCTTCTGAGTTAGAGCAGTTAAGGGAACTGCAATCTTTGAGAAGTTTTCGATGAAGCGGCGGTGATAACCCGCCAGACCAAGAAATGAACGAACCTCATTGGGTGTAGTAGGCGTATCCCAATCCTTAATCGCACTGATCTTGGAGGGATCTACATGAATACCTTGTTCGTTGATGATATGCCCCAAAAATTGAACTTCCTTAAGCCAAAATTCGCACTTGGAGAATTTGGCGAAAAGTTGCTCTTTCTTCAGGAGTTCCAGGGTAAGACAAAGATGTTGCTCATGATCAGCTTGCGTCTTAGAATAAATCAAAATGTCATCAATGAAAACAATGATGAACTTGTCTAAATAAGGCTTACAAACCCTATTCATCAAGTCCATAAAAACAGCAGGAGCATTAGTCAGACCGAATGGCATAACTGTGAACTCATAATGTCCCTAACGAGTGCAGAAAGAAGTCTTGGGAATATCTTCTTCATGCACACGAAGCTGATGATACCCAGAACGCATATCAATCTTTGAAAAATATGAAGCACCCTGTAACTGATCAAAGAGATCATCAATGCGAGGTAGGGGATATCGATTCTTGATGGTAAGCTTGTTAAGTTCACGGTAATCAATACACATCCTGAAAAATCCATCGTTCTTCTTGACAATAAGAACGGGAGCACCCCAAGGTGAAAAGCTAGGATGAATAAAACCTTTGTCAGAAAGTTCCTGAAGCTGCTTAGACAACTCTTGCATCTCATACGGTGCAAGACGATATGGAGATCTGGCAATAGGATTTGCACCAGGTACAAGATCAATACGAAATTCGACTTGGCGCGCTGGGGGTAAACCATGTAACTCTTCAGGAAACAATTCAGGATAATCCCGAACAACAGGGATGTCTTGAATAGACTTACCTTTGCCTTTATCTGCTATATCATGTGCCAAGAAGGCCACATAGTTCTTTCGCAGATACTTCCGAGCTTGAGTACAAGACATGAGCTTGAGACTACTAGCAGGTTTCTTACCACGAACCTGTAGGATCTCACCTGTCGAGAGCGGAACACGAATAATCTTCTCGAAACAAACTACCTCTGTGTGATGCTTGGCTAACCAATCCATACCTACTATAACGTCAAAACTCCCAAGTTGCATTGGCGTGAGGTCGATGGGAAAAAGATGGTTGTTAAGGTTCAGCTGGCAGTTACGAAGAACCGAATTGAGAACAACGGGATCACCACTAGCAACTTCTACTGTCAAAGTCTTACCTAGTTTGGTTCTAGACATGCGAAGCAAAGGCTCAAAAGACAATGACACAAAACTCTTATCGGCACCCGAATAAAAAAGAACAGAAGCAGACTGATTGTTAACAAAGAACGTACCGTTCACCACCTCATTGTCTGCTCGCGCCTCATTAGCATTCATGTTGAAGACTCGACGTCGAGCCTCAGCCTAATTCTGATTTACATTGGCTAGCCTTGGACACTGGTTTCAATAATGAGTCAGGTCCCCACAATTGTAGCACGATCCAGGAGGAAAATGAGGTCGTGCAGCTTGTGCTTGCTATTGAGCAGGCGGTTGAGCAGCCTGCTGAGCTGGGTTATGTGCGGCCTGATTCGGAGCAAAGCGACAAACATCGGAAAGATGACCCGATTTCCCACAGTTTGTACAGAAACGGCATGGAACTTGTGGTTGATGGTGGCTATTGCATCTGTTGCACAACGGTGCATTCCCCGCATACCGTTTCTTCGCTGGCGGTTGTGCAGGTTGGTTGGGAGCTGCCTGATTAACTTGGGCAGTGACAACGAAATTCTGGGAAGCTTTACGCTTCCTAGACCCCTTCGAAGAACTAGAATCTTTGCCCTTCTTGTTCTTACCCTTCTTGCCTTCACCCTTATCAGATGACTATTTCTTACCCTTGTCACCCTTCCTGTGTAGCTTACCCTTTCGGACCTGCGACTCAGTCAATGTCGCAGCTAACTCGATTGCCTGACGAACTGTGGTAGGGTTACTACCAGTGACGATGTCATGTACTGAGTCAGGTAAGCCATCAATATACCTCTCGATAGCCTTCTCGAGTGGGGTAACCATGGTAGGGTAAAGTAAGCTCAACTCTTTATACCTATCAGTGTAAGCCCGGTGCTCACCACTATCCTGCTTCAAGTCATCGAACTCCCTTTCTAAAGCCCTTAGCTCATGACGAGGACATAATTCCCTCTCCATAAGAGCCCTAAGCTCGGCCCATGTCTGTGCTAAAGCAACCTCAGCACCACGGTCTCTCATAACTCCATTCCACCATGTAAGAGCCCTCTTCTGAAACACACTGGAAGCAAACTCGACTTTCCGATTTTCAGGACACTGAACATAACGGAACGTACTCTCAATGCTCTCGAACCACTGTAGGAGCCCAGTTGCTCCTTCAGAACCACTAAACTTGAGTGGTTTAGCCGAATTGAAACTCTTGAAATTGCATGGAGCATTTTGGTTATTGTTGGCTTGGTTAACTTGAGCAATAATGTCTGGGAGTACAGTAGCCATATGCTGCGCCATGATAGCTGCCATTTCGGCATTAGGTAGCGGATTTTCGCGTCGAGGAGGCATTCTAAAAGAGGAAACATGAGAGAAAACGAGTGAGATGATTAGATGAAAAGAAAGAGATGATGCAAAAAAATCGACAGAAGCAAATATGGTGGTCATTCGTTTGTACCACAAAGCAAACAAACGACACACAGTGACTAATCAAAGTAAATGGGTCAAAGATAATGTATTGCAAAGACATGCTCGCCTATAAGTGAACACTCACCCCAAGAGTTCCCAGGTAATAGTAACTGGTCCGATTATGTCGATTTGTATGAACACTCTAGCCTTAGACAGAAAATTCGAGGTACAGGCATTCACCCTTCCAGTTTGCACGTGTTCACACTATTTAGACCCAAAACTTTGACGAGATTTTGAAAACTTGGAAGGCACAAGGCCAAAAGAATCATTCAAAAACGGATGATTAAATTTTCAAAATCATTATGAAAAATTGAAGGGTTCAAAACCTTATAACAAATCATTTAAAAACAGAAGATTGATTTTCAAAAATCGTTTTGGAAAATTGGGTTCTTGTTTTGGGTAATCACCTAAGGATAGGTGAAGTGCATGTTTTAAGATCTAAACACAAGTTAACTTGTGTTAGGGTCCTAGAAAGGTTACTGTCTAGGTCAAATCATTACTAATAACCTAATTCCCAATAACTATTGGCTCTGATACCAACTCTTCTGTCACACCCCGATCGCGTATAACATGCAACCGCGGCGGAAATGTCGGGGAGTGTTGTAATAGAATTATTGTTTCATAACCATGGAAATTAAAGTTCTGTTTTATTTAAAAACAAAGAGGGATTACATTGTCTTAACATGACTGAAACAAAGAGAAACAAGAGCACATAACATTATTAAACTAGTTCTAGCTTCGTTTTAATGTCACTAAGGCACAGGTCCACCTAAGTGTATCTCGATCATCCTATGCAACAGCTCCTGAAACACATGTGAAAATAGGTACGTCAACATAAAAATGCCTGTGAGATACATAGGTTTTGTGAAAATAGGATTCATGACTTAGGTTTAAAGAAAGGTTTAACAAAAATTAGTCATAAATCTTGTTAAGTGTTTTCTTTTATAAATCATACTAAAATTTGATAAGAAATCGGATTATATAAAAGAAAGGTGTATGGTTAATTAAATAACCAAGTAAAATGAGTTGTATAAAACAAACTGTTTTGTAAAACAATGCCTTGTGAAAAAATATGTTATTTATGTAAAATGTTATATGTCTAAATTGAAATAAATTAAATAACGCTACGATATGTAATATCATAAAAGCACTTATATATAGGAAGTACCAGCGGCGTATCCACCATGCTTTCATCATATTACACACGCCTCGTTACTTAAATCACTTACCCAAACAAACCACCAAATTGTCTTATTTAAACCAATTGTCAAATGTTTATGCGTAAATAATTGTCTGTTGTCAAAATGTAAATCATGTAATGTGTAAACCAATGTCAACGTGTTTATGTCAAATGTAAACCATGTAATGTGTAAACCAATGTTAAAATGTTTATGTCAAATGTAAATCATGTAATATGTATCCAACTGTTATGTATGGCAAGTGAAATATATCAACTAAACCATAGGTAAAATGTACAAAACAAGGTATTGAAGTAAAACATAGTTTAAATCAAAGTTATGTTTTGTAAAATAAATGCATGCTCTACTGATACGAACATCTATACGGTATTGTGAAAATGCATACATTCAAGCCTTGAGACTGTGGCGATAAACCCTTAAACAAATTAAAGGTTTATCTAAGTTATGTGTATTGAATTAGGTCATTCCTTCCATCCAAACAAACCTAGGATTTCAGGAACGGGAGTTGTCAATTCCTATGGTACCACTACCTACTAACGAACGGCGTGATCAATGTTAATGAATGTATTTTTGTCCCATTTAAACAAACAAAATGTCATACCAAAAAGGTAAGCATGTGATGTAAAACAAATGTACTAAATATGCAACAAATGGACATACATAGCATGTGATGTAAAACAATGTACTAAGTATGCACTAAATGGACATACATAGCATAAAATGTAATGTAAAACAATGTACTAAGTATGCGCTAAATGCACATACATAGCATAAAATGTAATGAAAAACGATGTACTAAGTATGCACTAAATGGACATACATAGCAAAAACATAAGGAAATCATGTACTATAAGTGTACTAATGAACATAACAAGCATATGATATGAAAACATGGAAAGCACGAAAGTAACAAGTAGGCACATGTGTTTCACCCCAAAATGTTTGAAAAACAGTAAAAGAGGGGACTATGTACTCATTTGAGATTGCTCAATAGTCTTTAGATAACCACCAAGCAATGCTAGAAAGATCACGGAATCAAACGGCACCTAATATAGGTAACTATGTTAATAAACGGACCTAAATCGGAGGATCGGATAGAATGAGGTTTCGTAAACCAAATGAGTATACGAACTCATGTAATATGGTTTAACAAATCTTACATTCTAAAACGGAACCTATCCTAAGTGCTTACAACCCATTACGACCCGTTTAGGTAGCTTATGCTACTTTAACGCGTCGTTCGCGTAAAACGCGTTCGGACCGCCTAACTAGCCCTATGATAAGTAAAATATGCCTTAACATGTCTAATAATGTTGCCTAATCAATTTAGATGTCAAAATTTAGTTTACATATGCTTAAAATGAATTTTGGCGCAAAAAGGGCGTTTTGGTCATTTTCCTAAGGCATATAAACTACCTATCATACAACTAACTAAACGTAGTGACCATAAGGTATAACCTCAGAAGGCTATTCCCTATACAACTATGGTCACCGAATGTGTTTGGTCGGATCCTAATGATCGACCAAACGGGTCGGGTTCGAAAGTATAAGCGGTTGTTTAGACCGCTTACCTTACGACCCTACATAAGCACTAAACCTAAAGTGACGAGCTAAACATGTTAAAACATGTTTAACGAAGTTTGAAAACAGGTTTGATATCAAAACAAACGGTTTTGATACCCAAGAATAGTTTGGTTGCAAAATACGCATAAACGCGCATTTTGACCGAAACTATAACTCGCCACTATGCCTAAATAACGTGGTAATCAATAGGTATAGTCACAAGGGACTATAACCATCGTGATTACGCTCACGTTACGAAGTTCAAATGAACTTCGTATTGACCATAAATTGGTCAATACAGAAAGTCAAACATAGTTTGACTTTCACGCTTAAAACGCGTAAAAGAACGAAAGAATACTTACAACGGGTCCAAGAATGGAAGTTTTGATCTTAAAATTTCTCAGGTATGAAGGTTTTATCCTTCAACTTAGAGAAAATCTGATCAAAGTGTGAGTTGGGAGCAAATGGGGTTGGGTTTATATTTTGTAGAACCGTTAGGATTGTTTCTTGAAACCCGAGCTTCGATCTGAGCCTTACACTTGCACCCACTGATTTTCAATACCATGGGAGCCCCTAAACAAGCACATAGAATCAAAGAAACCAGGTGCAAAACAACTGAACAGCTGGATCTTTGCTGGAAACCAGTTTCTGATATCTGGAAAAGGCTTACGGACCATATGGTATAGTGCTTACGGTCCGTATGCAGGCTGCAGGTCAGCAACTTTTGCAAAATGTCAGTTTTGGTCCCTGTGTGCGTATTGTCGTATTTTTGCACTTCTAACACCCGTCAAACCCATTTTTAAGCTCCATAAGGATGTTAAAGTATAGGGAACTTGAAATGTGCTTAGAAGTGTTACGGATGTCGGTTCGTTTAGTCGTACGGTTGCGTTGTTCGGTTAATTACGACGGAAGTCGTAACGGACGCGAAAACGATCCAAATTGCGAAACGAACGAAGTTTTATCATGCCAGTCACTAGAATAAATTATTTTAATGATTACATAAATTTTTGGATGTCCGGATATATTTAGAACGTAAGTTATGCGCGAAAATGCAAACTTATGCACTTTTTGACGCTTTTAGTCCCAGAATGACCAAAAAGTTTATTTTTGCACACCGAACCCCTCAAAGCTTATTTCTAAGCTATGTAAAGGATATTTAGGGTATGTTTAACTTATGATCATGTTCTGGAATGTCCATTACACTACGAATTGGCATACTTTCGCAGTTTGTCGAATTTAGTCCCTGTAAGCGAATAAACTTGATTTTGCCATACCAAAGCCTTCAAAACTTATTTCTAAGTTATGTAAAGGTTATTTAAGGTATGTTAAGCATAAATAGATGTTCCGGAGGGTTTGTCGCATTAAACTGATTACGTTTACGCATCAGTTTGCGTATAACTCTCCAGAAAGCGATATAGAGTTTGAAATTGAACAAAAATCAAAACATGAAAAATGTCAATCATAATTAAACAAACATTGGGATTAAATAACATTGTTTTATTGATAACTGAACTGTTTACAATGATTACAAGCACAAGTGTCACAAATGTGATAAAAGCATGGTGGATACGCCGCTGGTACTTCCTATATATAAGTGCTTTTAACACATTACATATCGTTGCGTCATCTAGATCACTTGGACAAATGTTTTCAAAACAATGTTACACTACAAGGTTTTCCTAACGATATAAACCATACGAGTTTTATTACGAGAAGGATTTACAACTTGGTTTACAAAGACAAATGTTTTCAGTTAAGGTTCATGGCTACAATGGTTTTGGTTTATACATATATCAACTTGTAAAAGTTGATAGAAACATACTGCAATATCAAACTCTTTTGTTTTCAAGGTATACACTCGACAACTCTTGTAGTTGGATGAGGTATTGCAATATGAACTCAAGGCCATGAATCTGACACACTCACAAACCTATGTACTCGCCGGCATTTTTATGCTGACGTATTTTCACATATGTTTCAGGTACAATAGTTGATGATGTTTGATGATGATTAGGATACATGCTCACATAGGGATGGACGAGGCCTTAGTGATTTAATAACAATGAAGGACAATATGTTCATATTTTGTATTTAATTTTCGAGACAGTGTAATAAACTTAATTCAATAAAACAAAACTTCAATCCATGTGTTGTGAAACAATGATTCTGTTACGACACTCCCCGACGTTTCCGCCGCGGTTTGTTGTTTTAACGCGGTCGGGGTGTGACAGAAAAGTTGGTATCAGAGCTCATGGTTATAGGGAATTAGGTTATTAGTAATGCTTTGACCTAGACTATAACCTTCCTAGGACCCTAACGCGAGTTTACTTGCGCTTAGTCTTAAAACAATACCGTTGCCTATCTTTAGGTGACGACCACAACAAGAACAAGAACACGAAATACGAATCCGACTTGAAAACTAATCATCTCTTCTTAGATGATTTATTATAAGGTTTTGAACCTTTAAATTTTTCAAGATCTCGTCAAAGTTTGGGTCTTATTAATGTGAACACATGCAATCTAGAAGGGTGGGTGCCTGTATCTCGAGTTTTCTGTCTAAGGCTAGAGTGTTCGTACAAATCCACATAATCGGACCAGTCACTCTTACCTGGGAACTCTTGGGATGAGTGTCCACTTATAGGCTAAAGCATGTCTTCGCGATACATTATAAGGACCTATTTACTTTGTTCAGCCCATGTGCATCATTTGTTTGTTCGAGGTAACAAACGAATGATCGCCTTCTTTATGTTTCGTCGATATCTTCGATACCTCTTTTGTTTATCCAATTGTCAATCTCACTCGTTTCTCATGTTTTCTTGTTCTTTTTAGAAAATGCCTCCTAGACGCGATCAAACTGAGAATGCTGCCCTCGCAGCTACAATCGTTCAACAAATGGCTGCTGTGATTTCGAACCTCATTACACAGATAAACCAAGTGAATAACAATAACAATGCTCTGTGTGATTTCAAAACATTCAATTCAGCTACGCCATCGAAATTTGCTCTTGCGCTCCTACAATGGTTTGAGAGTCTAGAAAGCACATTCAGACATGTTCAGTGTCCAAATGAGCGAAAGGTTGAATCTGCATATAGTGTCTTTGAGAAACGAGCAATAACATGGTGGAATGGTGTGATGAGAGATAGGGGTGCTGATGTGGCACTGGCTCAAACTTGAGAAGAGCTTCGAGTTCTAATGATGAAGGAATTTTGTCCTCGTCATTAAATCAGGGCAATGGAAAGGGAATTCGACGATCTTAAGTAAGATAGCGTGAGCATCGAGCCTACACTGACCGTTATGAGGAGCTAATTCTGTTATGCCCGACCATGGTTATGCCTTTGGATAAGGCAATTGAAAAGTATATTGATGGCCTCCCTGACTCAGTGCAAGACATTGTTACTGGTTGCAACCCTACTACAGTTAGACAGGCCATTGAGCTATCCGCTACCCTGACTGAATCTCAGATCAGGAAGGGTAACCTTTTCCGAAAAGGCGACAAGAAACCAACCGATGAAACGAAACCGATGGATAAGCAGACTGAATCCTCCAAGAAGTCAAAGAAGCGTAAGGCTTCTCAGAACTTCGCCGTGATTGCCCAAAACTATTAAGTTGTCCCTAACCAACCAGCTCAACCCCCTGCTAAGAAGCCATACAACGGGACTGCACCCTTGTGCAACCAATGTAACCTTCATCATCATGCTAGTGTGGAATGCCGCAAATGCCTAAACTGTGGACTTGCTGGTCATACAGCTAGGGTTTGCCGAGCTGCAGCTGCACCAAATCAAGCTGACACCAATCCTGCTCAAGCTCGTTTTCCACCAAGTTCTTGCTACAACTGTGGCGAGATGGGCCATTTTACAAATAATTGCCCAAAGCTTTCTAATGCAAATCCAGCACGTGGATGAGCATTCAACTAACTGGAAGACGACGCTATTTTGAAATGATCGGACTTTATGTATTATTTTTCCTTTTGTAATCATAGAACAATTAAACAAATATTTTGTTTTATAAATAAACATTTATTTGCGTTACGAGGTACGAAAACAAGTGTGGTTACATGTATGAACGACATATTCCTACGATACCGATACCAAGGAACCGTGTTCCTTGCCAAACAAAATACTCTCGAAATTCTTCCTTTTTGTGATCACTTGCGATCTCCAACGAAAAATCCTAAGTACTCGTTTCTTCTACAAAACAAAGTGCAAGGTACAAGTTACAACTTGGAACGAATACCCAAAGTACCGCTTTAAGTCCTTATTTGGATACCCAAGGGTACTTTTGTGAGTCCTTAATTGGTCTTACGCGATATACACATCATATCTTTCCGACTTCATGATATTTTACATAGCATATGATTTCAAAAGATTATGCATGTTTTCAAAAAAACCCTCATACATGTTTTCAAAATCATCTCACATGGTTTTAAAACATTTCATAAAAATGTTTACCTAATATACTTAGTACATGATTTCAAAAACATTACAAAAGGTTTTCAAAAAAAACATATTTTTAACAATTCCATGCATAGCTTTCAAAAACAAACAGCCCGTATGTTGTCTTTGCATACGTGGTACGCGATTTTCAAGAATGCCTTTGTATGCTAGCTTAGCATGCTTGGCATAATGATTTTAAGAATCCATTTGCTTCCTATGTTGTTTTAGCATATCCAGCACCTTGATTTCAGAAACACTATACTTCGTATGTACCAAGTTCCTAAACATTTCCCGATATACGAATTCCAAATCCTTATAGGATCTTCTTCATAGTTAGATCCTTGTAGATGTTTAAAGCACAAAATCAAAGTCCTTAATTGGATTCTTTGTGTGCTTTAATACGAATGTTACGATTCATTGTGAACGAAATCGAATCCTTATAAGATCATCCTATCTTTATAGATAGATTCTTGAGGATGTTTAAAGAGCTGGTTGTAGTCCATTGATCGGATTCCTGGTGTACTTTGAATACACGTGTACAAATTGACGACAAGTTAATAACAAACTAATAACGAATTGATAACCAAGTGGACAATTGTGTGACTATTATGTGCTTACGTGTTATGTGTTCAACCGATTCTATCCCCTACACATTATAAAATAAACTGTGCGGACTGTGCAAGGAATTACATAATTATGGATGCATACATAATTATGGAATTCAGTGCACAGAAACCACAGCAAGTTTTGTCATGTATCAATCTAATCAAGAAACAAAAGTTAACTATATTCATTTCCATTTCTGATGAAGTACCCGCTGAGGAAAAAATGAACTAGCTATTCATTTTTCGCTTCTGAAAGAAATATCCGCTGAGGGAAATGAATAATCTATTCATGAACCATGTTCATTTTCATTTCTTATGAAGTACCCCTGAGGAAAATGAATTACCCATTCATTTTTGCTTCTGAGAAATATCCACTGAGGAAAAATGAACAAATTCATTTTCATTTCTGATAAAGTACCCACTGAGGAAAGCGAACCATCCGTTCATTTTCGCTTTTGAAGAAATACCCACTGAGGAAAATGAATAAATTCATTCCATTTCCGATGAAGTACCCACTAAGGAAAATGAATTGATCATTCATTTTCACTTCTAAAGAAATACCCACTGAGGGAATGAATAATCTTGCATTAATTTTGTCATCTTCGTTTCTAATGAAGTACCCACTGAGGAACGTGAACCATCCGTTCATGCATTACGGAGCCCTAGATCAATCGGGTGTAACACGAAACAGAATTCCAACGACTGAGTCGGGCAGAGCCGACATGCGTTACGGAATCCTAAATCGATCATGTAGGGTAATAGCAGGGTTATAGTACTTACAACGAGGCAGAGCTTTGCTTTATAGTGGGTATTATGCCCGGGTATAGTAATATCTAACAGAAAGTGAGAGAGAGAATTCAGAATTGAACGAAACTCAAATGAGCTCGTCGACCCAATTTATAGGCCAGATCTTTGGCGGCTCGCGCCCCGCGAAGAAGAAGGCTTCGGCCATCGCGGCCCGCGAGGAACAATGTGTCGCGTATAGGCTTAGAAAGTCACCAGCCTAGCTTTGCCGAGTCATCTGCCATGTGGCACTTTTCCTTGTCCGACAAACAAAGGCAGTCGCGCCCCGCGACAACCTAAGCAAAGGCAGTCGCGCCCCGCGAGCGACTCCTGAATTTGTTTTTTCTTGATTTTTGTAAATACAAGGGTATTTCGGGCTCGTTTCTCACATACGGGGTATATAAGGAACGTTTTAGGGTCTAGTTAAGGGTTCTAGGAGGGTTGTTATACCACTTTGCCACCCCGTGCTTTTTCCTCCATGCCACCATGCCGACGTGGTTGCCACGTGTCGCTTCACGCCCTCCCTCAAGCCTCTCCAAACCGTGTGGTCTTAGTGGTGGAGATGTTTCTGTTAAACACTTGGGATGAGTGGAAGTGGTTGGGTGATGACTCAAGCACTTTTTTCGGTTAAATCGATTAAAAAATGAAGGATGGAGATAGGGGAGACGGTATAAGAACGAACTTTAAGTTGTATAAGTGGGTGCCTTTTTAAATGTTACATTACGGCTTTGAGGGCTAATTTATAAAGGTTAGCCACCCGAGTGAATTTAAGGAGAAGAAATGTGAATATTCCATCCGTCATGTGCTTGTTTTCTGAAGATTATGAGGAGACGACTAAGCATTTATTCACTGCTTGCATATTCTCGAACCGTGTATGGATGAGTCTTTCCATGTGGTGTCAAATCCCCCTCTATCATGTTCGGGGTGTAAGACGTTACGAAAGCACACTTATTCTTACAAATAGGGAAGAAAACGAAGATGATTATCCATGACCTAATTTTAATCACGGTATGGTGCATTTGAAATGGAGATATAAGGCTATTTTTCAAAATCAAAATATAGCCAGGAAGATGTGTTAAGGGAAGCCAAGTCTAGAGGTTTTGCTTGGTTGAAAAATAGGTCTTCCTTTAAATCCCTCCACTGGGAAGAGTGGTGTAAATCTCCATTGAATATGTTGTATTTTTGGCCTTTTTCCCGTTTGGGTCGTGAGCGTTTATATTATTTTGCCTTTTACCCGTTTAGATCAAGGGTATGTTTTTATGAAGTTTACTTTAAAACATGTAAAAGATATATTTTGCAAACTAAAATCATGCAATTAATACGGTGGTAACCTACAACAGAAAAAATAAAACATTAATAAAAACAAAATTAGGTGTTATTTTGGTTTAGACGGGAAACCCAATTTTAAATGCCCCCATTTGGTGCCATGTGTTCCGAAACATTTTTATAAATTATATAGTTTGTCTCTTACCCGTTTGAGTCAGGGTTTGTTTTTATGAAGTTACTTTAAAACATGAAAAAAAAATATTTTGCAAATTAAAATCAGGCAATTAATATGGTGGTAACCTCCAACAGAAAAAATGAAACATTAATAAAAACAATATTTGGTGTTATTGTGGTTTAGACGGGGAACCCAATTTTAAATGCCCCCATTTAGTGTCATGTGTCCCCAAACATTTTTATTAATTATATATTTTGCCTCTTGCTCGTTTAGGTCAGAGGTGTGTTTTTATGAAGTTTACTTTAAAACATGAAAAAAATATATATAACCAATGAGGTAGTGGTGGAGTGGTTAGGGAAAGACATGGTGTTCTTTGTGACCCAAGTTCGACTCCCACTCTCCCCATTATTTTATGTGACTTCCAGGTGAAGGGAGAATACGGGTGGCACCGGTTCATCTTGTATGGAAGATGAGGTTTTACTGATTATTCCACTATCGTGCCTTCGAGTGGGTGGAGGTCGGGATTTCGCGCATCTAGGAGAGCCAAGGGGCTGGCAGCAGTCGAGTAGTCAACCTTAGCCACAACGTCCGGTGTCACGGTGATTTTTTTTTGTGTGAAAGATAAACTTTATTCAAACAACACAAAAGAACTCAATCTCCAAGACGGAGAAAGAGCCTCGCCAAACCACAGCTACACTATATCAAACATACACCATGACTTCCAATCTATACAACCATATTTGAATCTATTTCTAAACCAAAGAAAACTAATGGTTTTAATTTCTAAAAGCAGTTCAACGACCGATTTTTTTCTTACTCAAAAAAATCCGATTATTTCTATCACACCAAATACTCCATAACGCCGTGAAAATAATCCCATGAAAAGCTATCTTCTTTATACCCTTCAATCCCACCGACTTATGCATCCCGACAATGTCTCTAATGGAGAAGATGAAAATATTAGAAATGCGACACCAAGAAGAAATAGCCGCCCAAATACCTGAAGCAAAGATACAACCCGAGAATAAATGCTCGACTGTCTCCCTGCCATTATCACAGAAAACACAATCCTTTTTAGGGACCTGTATGTTCCGTCTCTCTAAAGCGTCCGTGGTAGCAATTCTATCCAACTCTGCTCGCCAAACAAAAATGTTAACCTTTGAGGGTAACCATTTGCACCATTGTAAAACAAAATCCTAACTTTGTTCCATCTTATTCAACCACTGTTTAGCAGCCTTCACAGTAAACTGGCCCGAAGCGTCTAAAGACCAAACCCAACCATCCGAATTACCTGATAAATTCTGCACAGCCAACAGCCTAACACAAGCTTCCTTCTCAGCCAGAACTGAAACCGTAGAATCATCCGTAACTTGGTCCCAAAAAGTCCCCTGTTGCTGATTATTAAACCATCTATCGGCGACCGTAACCATTTTTTCTTTTTCCAATCTAAACAAATATGGGAACCTATCTTTGAACCTTTCGTCACCCATCCACCTATCGAACCAAAACCGAATACTTTTTCCATCTCCCAACTTCCCGATCAACAAATCGTTTATACATTTACCCTCCACCTTGGTTTTACACACGTGTTTAACAATGTTTTTCCACACCCCGGTGAGGCGATTATTAACCGGCAAAACCCCTTGTCTCTTCTTTGAAAAATGCAGCGAATCAATAATATTCCTCCATAAAGCACACGACTCCACTCTATATCGCCATACCCATTTCAGCATTAATGCACCATTATTAGTACCCAGACGGTTCAACCCCAACCCACCATTCTTCTTTGAACTCGTAACTCTCTCCCATCCAACCCAATGCAACTTTCTCTTTTCCTTATTCCCACCCCAAAGAAACATTCTAATCAAAGCTTCCAACTCTTGAACAACTTTAACCGGAGCTTTAAAAATAGAAAAGTAATACGTAGGAAGGCTCTCTAAAACCGATTTAATAAGTGTAACCCTTCCACCAATGGATAACACACGCAACTTCCACTTAGAAAGCCTAGTTCGGACAACCTCTTTCACCGGATCCCAATTAGAAATCCGATTCATATTAGCGCCCACCTTCACCCCTAGATAAAGAAACGGTAAAACCCCAACCTTACAATTCAAATGAAGCGCCTTCTCGTTAACGGCCTCCTGAGAGACTCCACAACCAAAAATACACGATTTTTGAACATTAATTTTTAACCCCGAACATAGATTAAAAACCCTCAAAATTCTCATGACACTCTTGAGATTATCTTCATTCCACTCACCCAACACCATCGCATCATACACATACAATAGATTAGATATTATCGGCCCCCCATTTGGAAGCCTAACACCCTCAAAAACTCCAATATCTTTGGCTCTACCAAACAAACTTGAAAGCCCTTCCATAACCAAAAGGAATAAAAATGGAGATAGAGGGTCCCCTTGCCGAATTTCCTTAAAGCATTGAAACTCGAACGTAGGGGAGCCATTCACAAGAATCGAAGAGCGGGCCGAAGATAAGATTCCATATATCCATGAACACCATTTATCCGGAAAACCCATCTGTCGCATAATGTCCATCAAAAACTCCCAATGAACATTATCGTAAGCCTTTTCAAAATCAATTTTGAAAAGAAAAAGCCTTTCCCCGTGACCCGAGCCCAAGATAAAATTTTGTTTATAATTAGAGGACCATCAAGAATATATCTTCCGGTAATAAACGCCGACTGCGTCTCTGAAATCAAGTCATTCATAATCGTACGCAACCTATTCGCCAATAACTTTGAAATGACCTTAGTAATCACTCCAATTAAGTTGATTGGCCTGTAATCTCCCAAACCCGTAGGGTCCTTTACTTTCGGAATCAATGTTATAAATGATGAACTAACACCTTTGTTAATAATACCATGATTCCAAAAATCTTCCACCACTTCCATGAAATCGTCACGGTGATTGGCACGTCATTCCTTGTGGTTCAAAAAATATCAAGCAATTAATATGGTGGTAACCGCCAACAGAAAAATAAAACATTAATAAAAACAGTATTAGGTGTTATTGTGGTTTTGACGGGAAACCCAATTTTAAATGCCCCATTTAGTGCCATGTCTCTAAATACTTTTTATTAATTATATAAGGTAGAATTTAAAACCTAATTATATATATACCCAACCCAAACATTAATTACATATACCGTCTTCTCTTATAAAATTACACATTATGACAAAAATGCCCTTTTAAACTTACAAGAAAACATGGACTTCTGATTCTCCCTGATTCATTTTAATAGTGATACCATGATTGATTGCCGACCCTTGCATCGGACCTAGAACTCTATGTTGTGGTTTAACATAACGCCCCACGACATAATCAATGAACTTTAACTAACTCACCGTTTTAATATCACATTTGATTCAACAAAAAAACAAAGAATAAAAGAGAAATAAGTTTGATTGGTGGAATTGGGGGTGTCCCACCCCCTCATTGTGGTTTAAGTGGCCAAAGTGATGTGGCTTTGTCACCCCCAAAACGGGTAGCCTAAAGGTGAAAGAGAGATGGAATTGCCGTTCGACAAGAATGGACTCATCGAGAGAGATAGAATCGGCGTTCGTTAATTCATCAGCCGTTGAATAGCGTGAGAGATGATAGAGAAGACACCGAAGCACCATGAGTATTTCTTGAAAGTATTTTGAAGCTGGATTTCCCTCTGAATATTAAGCATCTTTAAGGTGAAATATGGAATTTTTAATTAAGTTTGGATAAATATGCAATTGAGGATGTTTTTAAAGAGAAATATGCAATTTTCCTTGAATTAAAAGTTCAATTTATTTTAAAAAGAAACTAATGAGAAAAGCTTGACACCATTTCACTTTTTTCTTAAAATATTCTCATGTTTTCATCGGACTTATTTTTTCTTAATTTATGATCTCGTTACTTTTATTATTTCTTATCACAAAAGACAACACGTACACTCCCCTTCATCTTCTTCACATTAACAAATAAGGATGTGAGTGAATTGTAGAAATTAAGAAAGCTTCATCAATGGGTAAAACTCTCATTTCATCTCCTTCCTCGTTCATCAAAACACATCTCCTTCCTCGTTCATCAGAACACGGTTACCTTCACAATCTCGTCATGGAGGTTTTTATCACACTAATTTTTGTTGGGGATGATGCCCTCCACCCTAAGATGGTTAAGCGACACATTTTAATTGTCATTAATTTGTGGACTAGTGTATAACCTCAACCCCATTAATCCAAACCCAAACTCATTTAACTTTGTATCAAGTTATGTTATATGTTATGGTAACAAGTCATAATGACCATGACACCTAAAATAGGCTCCTCACTCACTTTGACACCTTATCAAAGGAAACAAACCAATTATTATTATTATTATTACCATTATAGAAAAAGTAATTCTCAACATAGCATAGGAATCAAACACAAATTTTTAGATTCCTTCCTTTACTAAAAGATAAGTTAAACATATCACAACTTTAAATAGTCTCTTGGCCCTTCAATTTTAGACAGATCCATCTCATAATCTTCTTCAAAGGAGGAAGATCCACTTTCTGCATAACAACCATGCGGCAAGTCTCTTTTCAGTTGTTCTAACCTGGATTTTATTTGCAAAAGCTTATCTATACCAATGTTGCTTTTACAATCCTCATACGTTTTCCCACCAAGCGACACTTTCAGATCTTCTTCAAGGGTTTGTCCATGTTTCCTTTCGGTTGCGAATTTCTCATTAAATTCGTTAAATTCTTGATTGAGTTCTCTAAGTTTAGCTTTACGTAAAGAGTTGGTAGTGGCTCTGATGACATTATTTTCACCACGATCCAAGTCGAGAAATTTGTCTACAACGTTAGCTACCGTGGGGCTTCCAACAGCGAGTGGCTTTCCACTAATGGTGAACAGAATTATTGCAATCTGCACACCACATAGCGTGGCCAACTCACAAGCTTTCTTGAATAAGCCGTCATGACGCTTAGACAATGTAACCGCACGCTCCCTTTCATTTTCGATTATTTTCAACTCGATCTTCCTGCGGCCTGCTGTTTTCGCCATACCAACTTAGGTGATGTGAAAGGTGAAGGAAAGATATAGGAAAATGATTGTGAAGGCTTAGATATATAGACAATTTATTTATGTAGTGGTTGATACTTAATTTTTCTTTATACAAATAAGTGCATATTTAATAAGTTTGACAGAATTTATATTTGGATTTTTCTGGATTAATACATTGGTGATGAATGATATATAGTTATCTTTAATAAAAGAATGAATGTGTTACGCGTTTAATATAAAATACCATAAAGAGAATGAAAATATTTTTTTTGAACGGCAAAATTGGATCACTCACGAACCACTGGGTATCATCGTGCAACCAGCGGAACCACCCGATCATATCCATCTCCACTAGGCAATAATGTCTATACACTAATTGAGGAGGAAACCCAATATGTTTGGAAAACCTCCTTTGTGCGAATCGAACCTATGACCAAATAGTGATAAGCCTTATCCCACCTCTAAGATGACACTAGACTATAATGCCATGGGAAAATAAAATTAAAACTTATTAAAAAGAAAACAAATTTGCTACCAATTCTTAACTCACACGCCTTTAATTCATCTTTATTTTGTTGGACCATCATCCGTATATTTTCTTTCAAATAAAATATCCACAATTATAATAGAGTATTCTGTACATTAATCTAAAAGTGTGAGAACGGTGAGAAATATTTTGGTGATGACATGTGTCCTCAATCTAAATTAGTTCTAAAGGGTAAACAAGTAATTTTCTTATTGATTTAATTAATTGATAATCTTCCATAACCGCCACCCTTAATTATAGAAATACGAATTAAGAATTAATCTACGAATTTGTGTCATCTCGTTCAGAACTGTATAGTGTTATATATTTTTATATAGTGTTATATAGTGTTACATAATGTTATATGGTGTTATATAGTGTTTTTTTGTGCTATATAGTGTTATATGATGGATGTATAGTGTTATATAGTGTTATATGGTGTTCTATGGTATTAGATAGTGTTATTTAGGGTTATCTAGTGTTATATAGTGTTACATAGTGTTACATAATGTTATATGGTGTTACATAGTGTTATACGGTGTTATACGATGTTATATGATGGATGTATAGTGTTATATATTTCTTGTAGCAGTTACATATTTTTGGATTTTATAGAATGCCCGAATTTTAAAATAAGTTTAAAATTGAATCGCTAAAATTTAGGAGTGAATCGCTAGAATTTAGGAGAGGTTACCTAATTTGAAACATATACAAAGACACTATTACCACTACAATTTTCAAATCTGTCCAACTAATTATAACACAATTTATAATTTGGTTCTTATTGATCTCAACCATTAGATCAAAGATCTAATAGTTTAAAACACTTCTCACACTTTTGAATTAATGTATACTATCCCTACCCCATGGATCCATATATTATATATATAATTATATATATATATATATATATATATATATATATATATATATAGAGGAGGAGTTGGGTAGAAAGTGAGTTTTTCCTAGAAAGTCTAGGAAGCAATAAGAATGTGACACGTGGCATGGAGGGATTTTAACTAAAAGGGCACTTGTGTAATTTGACATTTTATTTTATTTTTGGAATTTTATCTCTCATTAACTAACAATGCCTATAATTATGGAAACTGTTTCTCCAAGATTTTTTGTATTTCGCAACCTTCTCCTTCTTCGTCTTCGTCATCATCAAACACTTCTCCATCTCCACCATCTCCGAGTTCATCATCACCATTCAAATACTGTTCGTATCATCTCCGTTTTCTTGACGATGTGTTTTAACAGCAAACAAATTAATACAGTTGTGTTTTAGCAGCAAGCAGATTCATACAGTTGTGTTTTAGTATTCAGATTCATACAGTTGTGTTTTAACAGCAAGCAGATTCATACAGTTGTGTTTTAACAGCAAGCAGATTCATACAGTTGTGTTTTAGCATAGAGAATCATACAGTTGTGTTTTAACAGCAAGCAGATTCATACAGTTGTATTTTAGCATTCAGATTCATACAGTTGTGTTTTAACAGCAAGCAGATTCATACGCTGTGTTTTACCATCCATGCTAGTAATGCTGGAGGTTTTCTTGACGTTGTGTTTTAACAGCAAACAGATTAGCAAGCAGATTAATACGATGTGTTTTCTTGATGTGTTTCTTCATGAAGGATAGAAGGAAGAGAGAGAGAGAGAGAGAGAAAGGGAGAGAGAGAAAAAAAATCGCATGAAATGTGGGGTGGTTATGGAATGACAATTATTTCCATATTTAAAACAAGCTAAATGACATATCTTCCCCTGATTAATTAAATAATCATATTTTTAAGAAACACATATTACCAAAATGCCACCAAGATTATCTCAAACATTAAACACACCCATTGGATGACCCAGATCGCTTCCTAGACTTTCTAGGAAAAACACACATTCTGTAGGATCCCCACTCTATATATATATATATATATATATATATAGGGTTAGGTTCATTTGTGAACACTTCCCTATTTGTGAACAAAACGAACAAATCATGGCCCTAGATCTTCTTCACTAAATATAAGGGTAGGATTGTCATTTAACTTAATTTTTTTAATTGTAAACAAATTTCAAAATTCATTAATTAAAAGCAATTACCAAGTAACCGTTTCCTATTTCATTTAAATTATTTTTTTAATTGTAAAGAATTTTAAAATTGATTAATCAAAATCAGTTACCATGTTAGGTAACCGTTTCCATTTTTCATGTGCTTTTTATTTTTTTAATTGTAAACAAATTTTAATTCTTTTTGTATACATCTAGTAGTTGTTTGGTGAGTATTTGTTGCTATACACATGTGTATAGTTGTTGTTAAATGACTTTTTTTGTTTTTTATACACGTGTATAATTGTTGGTTCGCTAAGCAATTAGTTTTTATACACATGTTTATATACTTGTAGTTGATGTTCAGTGACGGTTTGTTCTTTATAATGAATGTTGTTTTTTATACACATATGTACATATTTATTTACTTATCAACATTAATATATTATAACCATTATACATACATGTATAATAGTATTTCACGTATGTGCGCAAAAGAATATTAAATAGTATTATGATTAACTCCAGCATTTGCATATAAGGTCATATTTTTAATATTAAAAGAGAGGATGATGTATTCATCAAGCTAAAAAAATATGTAATATACGATTTAGTTGGGATCATGAGAAAAAAACGGAAATCATTGTTAGTGGCTTCCAAAAATAAATAACAATGTGATTTAAGAGAATAAAAATTACGACAATGCCCTTATTCGGTTATTATATATCAATTTATTGTTTTAATTAATTTAAAAACCATTTAAATCCTATAATCAAGATCTCATCATCCAACGGCCAGGATCTGTTCGTTTTTGTTCACAATTTAAACATGGTTCACTCTTGATCCCTACCCTATATATATATATATATATATATATATATATATATATATATATGGTAAGGTTCTTGCAGGAACCACGGGAACCAATGTAAACACAACAAAATAAACCTACCCCACCACCACCTAAAAACCTAAACACCCAACCCCCCCCCCCCCCCCCCACAAAAAAAAACCAAAAAAATTATACCTCACAAAAAAACCTAACCCGCCACCCACCACCCCTACCCCTAGAAAAACAAAAGGAATACCTGAAAAACGAATATCAAAAAATTAATTTTCAAGCTTATAATAATATATAAAAATAACTAGTGGTATCGACACTCGGTTTTAAGTCATGATAAAATATAAATATAACCAGTGGTATCGACATTATGTTTAAAGTCATGATATGGTATAAGATTACTTTTTTATTGAAAACCATAAAAACGAATAGTATCATCCGTTCTGATAATACCTATATCGGTACCGATTAAAAAACAAATACCAGTACGGTACAGGCACTTGTTATAGCTTAAGATACAAAACTACTAGATTTTATAATACAACATCTCAACAAAAAATTATACCGTAGTATCAAGAAACAAAAATTGAACACACCTGTGTGTTCAACCATTTAAAAAAGTTAACGAACACAAATTACTAAATAAAAATTAAATTAAATGAAAACGAAACCTATGTTTAAAGTATAATATAATAAAATATTTTAACATATATAATTTAATAATGAAAATCTACCAAAGAATCAAAATACACAAAAACTATATATATATAGAGGTCCGCTAAAATGAAAACCACCCAGAAAACTGCGAGAACCACTCTCCACCAATCAGATAATAACAACCAAAAGGGTAATATAGTCATTTAATCAAAACCATCAAATCATCTCTTTCTCCTCCTTAAAGACTCTTTTTAAAATTATTTCAATTTCTCTGTTCAAAACCATCAATTCATCTCTCTCTCTCCTCTTTAAAGTCTCTTTTTAATCAAAACAATCAAATCATCTCTCTCTTCTCTTTAGACTCTCTTTGTAAAAAAAAAAATTTGTAAAAAAAGTTTAAAACCGTAAAAAAAATTTCGTAAAAAAGTTAAGAAAACGTGTGTGTAAAAAAAGTTTTTTTTTAAAAAAAAGGTTAAAACCGTAAAAAAAGTTTTCATATAAATTTTTGTTCTTTTTTTAAAAAGTTTTTGTAAATTTTTTTAATTTACAAAAGAAAAAATTTGTAAAAAAGTTTTTTTTGTAAAAAAGCTTTTTGTAAAAAAAAGTTTAAAACTGTAAAAAAAGTTTTCGTAAAAAAAAGTTTGAAACCGTAAAAAAGTTTAAAAACATGTATGTAAAAAACGACGCGTAAAAAAACATCTCGTAAAAACTGGGCAAAAAAACGACTCGTAAAAAAACCGGGTGATAAAACGGAGCGAAAATACGGGGCGTAAAAACAGCGCATTAAAACGGGGCGTAAAAAACGGCGCGTAAAACCGGAAGTAAATAAACGCCGCGTAAATACGAATCTTAAAAAACGGTGCAAAAAAACGGGGCGTAAAAAACAGCGTGTAAAAAACGGGACGTAAATACGGCGCGTAAAAAAACCGGGCGTAAAAACAGCGCGTAAAAACGGGATATAAAAAACTGGGCGAAAAAACGACGTGTAAAAAACTTCTCGTAAAAACGTTTTTTTGTAAAAAAATCCTTAATTTTTTTTTGTAAAAAAATAAGATTTTAAAATGTTTTTTAATTAAAAATCTGATTTTAATAAAAAAAAATAATTAATTTAATAAGACAAAAAAGTAATAAAAAACAATATATACAATCAAGACAAAACAAGGAAATTTACTAAACTACCATTTTGCCAATTTAATAAGACAAAAAAGTAATAAAAAACAATATATACAATAAAGACAAAACAAGGAAATTTACTAAACTATTATTTTGATATTAAAATATTAAAAATATAATAAGACAAAAATAATTTAATATTATTTTTATTACTTTTAATCTCATCCATCCATCTCTCAAGATCAATACTTGGAAAATGATTCTCGTGGTTCTCTTAACTTGGATTGGTTTTCATTTTAGCGGCCCCTGGAAAAATAATAATAAAATATAGTAATAATAATTGTCAAACCGTGAACTCCAATTTACAATTCTTAATTTAAATGGATTATAAAACACACTATTCGAACCTTGACCCCAATTTCAAACACAACACGAGCAAGAACAATTAAATTGGTTTAATCTTTGTTTAATGGCCAAATAAAACATAAACAGTAGATTTTGACGAATCCTGAATTTCGAAACCAACAATTCGAAATTATATCTAGAAATTCGAAATTGGATTTTGTAATCGATTACACAACATGTAAATAGGTTTATTTTTGTTGTATATGTAGTCAATAATGAGTAATTCGTGTTGGATATTTATGTCCGATTCGATAAGTCAACGCTACCGACCAGGTCTTGACCCGTAAGAGTTACACCGTGTGTAACGAACTAAAATCCATTTAACTGGTTTAACTGGTAATTACGAACGATATACGGGAATTAACTGAGAGACGGGTACATGGACCGGGTGAGACAAGAATACTCCTCTCGCCACTTGTCATGCATGCATCCGTGCTACGCCACTTGTCGCGCATGCACTCTTGCATCGCCACTTGTCGCGCATGTAAGAACTTGGCCAATTGTAACACATGCATTATGCATGTTAGCCAAATCCGCCATTTGGCTAACATGCATGAGGCTCCATCTACTATTTAATTGAGGTTTAGGTCTTGTTGTTTTTTTTGGTTGCAAGAATTAAAAACCACTCTCAAAGGGAATACCCATAACCCGCCACCGGCTCCGCCGCTGCCACCGCTGCCGCTATACGGGTTCGCACTCGCATCTCGTTAGTTCGTATCACAAGCATTTGTTCGTTGAACCTCGGTGTCTCAACCGGTTAGTCATTAACCGAGGTATATCTTTCTCATCGTTAGTTAAATATACTTATCACTGTACTCGTATTTGCATGTAACTGGATCTTGTCGGGTTTCGTTTATTGTTGATCACTTGTTTATTTTTCCATTGCGTTTTATTAATTAATTCGCTTAATTAATTGATTATTATTTATTGAACCGGGTTTTGATAAATAAAATTTTAACCGATCGCCATGGAAACCCAACAGTGGTATCAGAGCCTTGGTTACAACATACAAGTCGGTAATGGTCTTTTAACCGTAATTAGAACACAAACTTTATTTATTTAAAGTTTCTGATCTAAATATTTTCAAGGGCACTTTAACTTTGGTCAATATTTTATTTGTTTTGCTTGACCAAAACATTGCCCGGTTAATTTGTGATTGTTGTGTAATATGTAAATCTGGCACGACCTTGTTTTGTAGTTGTATATTTTATTCGGTTTTGTTATCATGGTTTTTGGCCACCTAGATGGTTAAAAGTTGTAATAGATAGGGTTTTTTTTTCCTTTATTATATTTTTGTAAATATTGTAATAAACGAAGACCCGAAGACAAAACCGAGGACGCTAAACAGGAGTCATGAAGTCAGTGGGAGTTGTTCGAGACAACTGGATGCACTCAAGTCCATCCTTGTGGTTGTTTGTGTGTTGTGACCCCGTGACCTGTTTGATCTTGCTATTAGGCTATAGCAAGATCGAACAAATTTTTTGTCATATAGATTTACATATTTGTCTTGCTATTGTGGTTGCTTTTATCTTATAAGTTGTTATAACATAACCAACCTAAATACCAACATGATTTTAAAAGGAGTTTTAAAATATTAAAACAATCACATTAAAACAAGTTCTAATTTCTAAATTGTTTTTACAACTTGTTAAAATTTTGTTATAAAACAAAGGTTGTTTTAAAACGAATAATAACCAATTAAGTTTTGCAAATTAAACTACTTTTAATTTTCCAAAACTATTAACCTAATAGATTTTTATTAACTTAAAATTGGTTACTTCAAGTCGCGACAAACTTAGTTTTATAGGTTATCTAAAATTAATTGTCCCGAGAGGTGAAAGGGTCTTTTTGGTTTTGTCGCAAATTTAATATCTAAATTAAAACTGACTATAACGACCCTATTTGGTAAAAATTAAAATTAATAGTCTATGCCATCCTACTACTAGTAACACTTGGGGCATAATACGAACCATCAGTGTTGGAGCCACAGCACAACACTTGGTATCTAGTTTATCCTTCCAATGTGCAAGGGCTTCGTCAACACGTCCGACCCTACTACATTTGACCGTTTTAGGACGACTATTACTTTTCTTCTCGTGTTACGTGCCCCAGCTGTCTCGAGAACAAAAGTGGCATAGATGAGGCTAAACATATCAATGTAAGGACAATAGGTTATCCCCGCAGCCTCATAAACCCCGGGAGTGGTGCTTTTCTCACAATTAACAATCGTTGTCAGTCCGCTTGAACCTCTTGCTAATGTTGCGTGCTATAACTGCCTTTAGAAAGAGCTTCTAACCAGATTCTCATTCCTTATCGTCTCACCTCACGAAATAAGGAGATATACATCGAAAATACTAATTAAAATCACCTTGCTTATATAACAGATGTCTAATGAAAACAACCCCTTCATTCTCAAGTTTATACTTGAAAAGGAAAAATTGAATAATACCAACTTTCTCGAATGGCACCGCAATCTGAGAATAGTTCTCAAGATGAAGAAAAAGCTATATATCTTATATGGGCCAGTCCCTACCGAGCCTAAAAGTAACATTACTGTTGCTCGCAAGGCACTGGAAAAACATAACGAGGATGCCGTTGAGGTAGCCTACCTTATGAAAGCCACCATGTCTCCTGAACTTTAGAAGAACATGGAAGATAAGGATGCTTATGACATGATCCAGCAACTAAAAGCCATGTTCTAGAAACAAGCCCGATAGGAGCGATATGACACCATGAAATAGCTCATAAGTTGCAAAATGCTGGAAGGATCATGTATCAGTACTCATGTGCACAAGATGAAAGGATACATTGACCAGATGAACAAGCTTGGTTATTCCACAAAAACCAACCAAGTTATAATGGTCTAGTCTGGTGGTGTTAAGAATCCCAATAACAAGAAAAGGAAACATAAGAACAAAGTCAAGAGAAAAGTTGTTGTTGCTGCCAGAAATGCCACCAACAACAAGCATGTTGCAAAACCACACCCTCCTGAGGAGCGTAAGTGCTTTGAATGCAACCAAATGGGGCACTGGAAGGGAAGCTGCCCGTAGTATCTAGCCAAGCTGAAGACGAACAACGCCAATAACATTGGCACTTCTTCTGATATTCTCATTTTTGTTATCGAACTTTTCACTGTTTCTAGCAACACATGGGTATTTGATACCAGATGTGGTTACCACATCAATAATGTCTTGCAGGAGCCTGAAAGGTGGAAGAAACTAAAACAAGGTCACATGGAACTCATAGTTAGCAAATAAAAGAGGCTTCCAGTTCTAGCAACTGGAACATTTGTGTCTTTCATGTCCCTTTGGCCTTTTAGTTACTTTAAATAATTGTTTGTATACACCTGGTTTGACTAGAAGCATAAGGATGCTTATGACATGATCTAGCAACTAAAAGCCATGTTCTAGAAATAAGCCCGATAGGAGCGATATGACACCATGAAATAGCTCATAAGTTGCAAAATGCTGGAAGGATCATGTATCAGTACTCATGTGCACAAGATGAAAGGATGCATTGACCAGATGAACAAGCTTGGTTATTCCACAAAAACCAACCAAGTTCTAATGGTCTAGTCTGGTGGTGTTAAGAATCCCAATAACAAGAAAAGGAAACATAAGAACAAAGTCAAGAGAAAAGTTGTTGTTGCTGCCAGAAATGCCACCACCAACAAGCATGTTGCAAAACCACACCCTCCTGAGGAGTGTAAGTGCTTTGAATGCAACCAAATGGGGCACTGGAAGGGAAGCTGCCCGCAGTATCTAGCCAAGCTGAAGACGAACAAGGCCAATAACATTGGCACTTCTTCTGATATTCTCATTTATGTTATCGAACTTTTCACTGTTTCTAGCAACACATGGGTATTTGATACCAGATGTGGTTACCACATCGTTAATGTCTTGCAGGAGCCTGAAAGGTGGAAGAAACTGAAACAAGGCCACATGGAACTCATAGTTAGCAAATGAAAGAGGCTTCCAGTTCTAGCAACTGGAACATTTGTGTCTTTCATGTCCCTTTGGCCTTTTAGTTACTTTAAATAATTGTACACCTGGTTTGACTAGAAGCATTATTTCAGTTTCTTCACTGTTTGAACAAGGGTTCAAGTACGTTTTAATGGTTTTTCTATTTTAGCTTACTTGAATGATGTCTTTTATTTTGAGGCTAAACCTCAAAATGATATTTATGAGATTGATGTTCAAACAAGTAATAACATATATCATCTTTCTAAGCGTAACAAAGCTGATATAAATGAAACACATTTATGGAATTGCAGACTTGGCCACATAAGTAAGGCACGCATAAAATGGCTCCAGTCCAAGGGGATTCTTGAATCCACTGGACAGGACTCCTTTGATGATTGCGAATCTTGTTTAGTTGGCAAACTCATAAAGCACCCCTTTACCAATGTTGGTGAACGAGACCATGGTCTTCTAGGACTCATTCACACTGATATACATGGCCCTTTCAGAACCATGACTAGAAAACCAGCTTGATAGAAAGATAAAAGTACTTTTATCGGATCGAGCTGGTAAATACCTCAGCTTTGAGTTTCTCAATCATCTGAAAGAGTGTGGAATAATTTCAGAACCCACTCCACCTAGCACACCCCAACTTAATGGTGTGAGTGAAAGGAGAAATCGAACTCTACTTAATATGGTTCGATCGATGATGTGTAGAACTCACTTGCCTCACTCCTTTTGGGGTCATGCTCTTATGACCGCTGCCCGCATTGTCAATTTTGCTCCGATTAAAAGGGAAACAAAAACCGCCATATGAGATATGGCATGGGCATAAACCCGATTTGGAATACCTTAGAGTATGGGGATGTGATGCATACATCACAAATGATTCTGATGATAAGCTCGATCCTCGAGGCGAAAAGGTTATTTTCGTCGGATACTATAAAAGAAGTGGATATTATTTCTACCATCCTGATGCAAATGTGACTTGTAGGTCCCGTAATCTGAGGATCGATAACGAACCAAATCACTTGTTTATAACAAGCACGGTTACGTGTGCGGAATCCACGTAACTATGCCAAATCAAACATGTAAAACAATAACGACACGGTATAATCAATGATACACACTCGATTGATTAAACGGGATGAGAACCGATTACAAACTGATACAAACACAGTTTAACAGAATTTTGACAGAGTTTCTTTATGTGTAAGCTCTCATCTACTTTCAACTGTGAAAGCAGATGTGTTTATATAGTCTCTGGGCCCAAGTTTACGGCGAAACACAAAGTGTGCGACGAAACAGGATATGGGCCAGTCATTGGGCTTGAAACAGCCCATTACACGACGAATCAAGTGTGATTCGTCATGAATGTCGGCGAAACAGAAATAATGGACATTGGTCTGTTTCGTCATGATGTGTTCGACGAAACAGACCTGTTTCGTCGAGGTCTGCAACTGTTGTGGTTGTTTCTGCAAACAGACAGCAACAATCAGCAACATATAAACAACTTATAATGACCATTCTACCCTTTGTATGCAACATGCATTGTTCGAATAGCATTACATATTAAACTGAGACAATAAAGTCGTACACAAGTGGATAGGAGGATATCCGACTTGGTCGACGTTCCGTTAAAGGCTCGAACCGAACGTGCCACGTCCACACAAAAATGTATCAACAAACTCCCCCTTGGACGCTGCTGTGATGGTTCGACTTCCATGTCTTTCATGTCGGAGGATCTTCAAAGTCTTCACGCGTCGTAAGAAGAAAGTGTATCAACAAACTCCCTTTTCATTTAGGTAGTGTGTTAACAAACTCCCCCTTAAAATAAGCTCTCCTTTGAGTTATGCTCGTGAATCTTTCGATCGTTAATTCTTCAGATCCTTGTGGTGTTGATGAAGGGTCAGCTGCAACCCGATCATCTTGATCTTCTGATTGCATCAATGTCGTGTCTTCACTTTACGGCTTGTCATCTGACACGTTCTCCTCGCCTTTAGCTGATTCTGATGTCGCATCTGCACATACAAGAAAGCTAAACACGTAATGAGAACAACCGTTTGGTATTTAGACAAATTTAAACAGACGACACATATGAAATCAAATCTCAATCAAACACCAAGGCATGGAAATTTACACACTGAAAAGATTTTGTTTTAATTGAAAACATTTCCAAATTTTGATGGAGTTTCCAAATGCAAGGACGTGTTATGAAGTAGGTTTCAAGCTTCCGGCAGAAAACACCAAGCAACAACTTCGACTTAATCAAAAACGAACTTTACACAAATATACTAAAAACAAATTTAAAGCACGGTAAACTAAACGAAAATGCGGAAAACTGTGAAAAACACTAAGCAACTGTACAAGTGCAATCTTTTTGTGAATTTCAAGGACAAGGAATCATACCAGCTTACGGTCTTAGTCAACATGATTTTGATTTCTGTTTAAAGCTCTGGATAAGTATACTACCTCGATTATCGGTATTGTGGTCCACATAAGCTCAAACTGATCAGACGTAATCATAATTAAGAGATACGATTAACGGTAAGGATTATACTTACAAGTCGATGTAAATCCACTCACGACACATTCCCATATCAAGGTATGCACGAGAATTCATCTTACCGGTGAGTATACCGATTATCATCTGTTTGACCGTATAAAAATGTGAGAAACTCACTTATTTGATTTGAAAACAAGCCCTATGTGATAGAATCACTTATTGATGAGGAACTTGATTTTCAGATGCATGAGGGCACAGGAGCAAGTCCGTGAACAGGTCAGTACTTCCGTACAGCAAAGAGACGAACTTGACTCCCGCAAAGAATCTGTGATAATTTATCACTTATTTTGTTTGGACATGTGATTGTTGATCACTTATTGAGGTCGAATGCAATATGTACACGTATGTATAGTATCATGGAAGATCTTAGACTTCGTCTCCGTTATTTTTACGGTTTGGGATACAACCATGATACCCAGATGATAAGCAGCATAAAGACCGAATATTTCAGATCTCGGCAATCTCTCAAACGAGATTTCGGTACTAAGACCATATGCCAATGAATGGTTCCCACCTGACTTGAAGTCTGTTAGGTTTGTATCATCCTGCACATTTTAGTCTGATTGTGAGCCTACCGATACATCGTTAGTAGAGATACTTATCATTTTTCTTTTTGTTTTTCATTTTGAGCACATTGACCGACCACACCAGTGAACATCATCATTTTCTTTTATCCAAGAAACTCATTTTTGGTTTTTCTATTTTTTTTTTAATTTTGAATTTTTCAAACGAAAATACAGAAAGTAAAGACATCTTTTTGGATTTTGAACTTTTGCAATGTTTTTGTATTTTCTTGAAATATCTCCCCCTAAAATTCGCAAAGTTTACGAAAACTAAAATCTTTTTGAATTTTCCAAGTTTATAAAGAAAATATTTACAAAATCGATCAGCCAAAGAAGTTTACTCGGGTATCACCTTAATGCCATTGACCAAAAGTAGATAATCAAAACGTGATTTATCAAAAGCTTTTGTAAACAGGTCGGCACGTTGGTGATCAGTGGGGACATGAACGACATCGATTAACCTCTTATCAAAACAATCACGTATGAAGTGATATTTAATGTCGATGTGTTTAGTCTTGGAATGCTGCACAGGATTTCTAGTGATCTGTAAAGCAGCATTATTATCAACAAAAATATGAGTAGATAGGAATTCTAAACCGTAGTCGCGCATTTGTTGTTGTATCCAAAGAACTTGGGAGCAACAACTCGAGGCAGCAATATATTCTGCTTCACATGTTGATGTAGCAACACACGTTTGCTTCTTGCACTGCCACGTGACCAGGCGATTTCCTAGGAACTGACATCCTGCTGTTGTCGATTTGCCATCGATTTTGCAACCACCGAAATCAGAATCACTGTATGCAATTAATTCAAAACTATCATCCCTAGGGTACCAAAGACCAAGGTCTGGGCATCCCTTCAAATAGCGTAAAATCCTTTTGACAGCTGACAGATGAGAGGCCTTCGGGTTTGCTTGATATCTTGCTAGCAAGCACGTTGGGTACATGATATCAGGCCTCGAAGCGGTGAGATACATGAGAGATCCGATTATGGCACGATAGTACGAGGAGTTGATGCTTTCACCCTTCAAATCCAGAGTAATCCCGTGATTCTGCGGAAGTGGGGTACCAATGGGCGTTGCATCTGACATTTGGAATCGGCTCAAAATGTCACCAACATATTTAGTCTGATGGATAAATATCCCAGACTCTGTTTGTTGAACTTGAAGGCCCAAAAAGAAATTCATCTCCCCCATTGCGCTCATTTCGAATTTTTCTTGCATAACTCGTTCGAATTGCCTGCACAAAGAATCATTAGTGGAACCAAATATTATATCATCAACGTATACCTGCACCAGCAGAAGATCTTCATCTTGTTCTTTGATAAAGAGTGTGCAATCAATAAGACCTCGTCGAAATCCATTCTCCAGAAGATAGTTTGATAAGGTTGCGTACCAAGCCCTAGGTGCTTGATGTAGACCATAAAGAGCTTTGTTGAGCAACCAAACCCGATCGGGGTGAATAGGATCTTCAAAACCTGGAGGTTGTTCGACGTGCACCTCTTCTTGAACTATACCATGAAGAAAAGCACTTTTGACGTCCATCTGGTAAACTTTGAATCCTTTGAAAGAAGCATAAGCTAAGAAGATCCTAATAGCTTCCAAACGTGCAACGGGTGCATAAACTTCATTGTAGTCAATGCCTTCTATCTGGCGAAAACCCTGAACAACCAGTCTCGCCTTGTTGCGAATAACAACTCCACGGTCGTCTTTCTTGCATTTATAAACCCATCGTGTTCCAATTTTCTTGTAATTCTCCAGTTTTTCTACAAGCTTCCAAACGCCAAGCTTTTGAAATTGTTGCAGTTCATCCTGCATGGCTTCAACCCAAGAATTATCTTTTAAAGCTTCCTTCCAAGACTTTGGTTCTTCTTGTGAAACATAACAAGCGAAGGACCAATCATTTTGGAGACCAGATTCTCTAATAGCTGAATACAAACCAGCACTCTGGTTGTTTCTCAGCTGATTACGCGTCTGCACACCGCTTTGAACATCTCCTATAATGTTCTGCTGTGGATGGGTATTGTGAATCCTCAATTCAGGTTTTTCAGGAACACTAGCATTAATACCCAAATTGTTAAGATTAAGATCAGCAACCAACTCCGCACCAGGAATATGAGTGGAAGTGGATGCGTTTCCTTCAGCAGTATCATCATTCTGCACTTGAGGTGTTTCTAAAGAAGTGCCATGAACAGGAACAACCGGGGCAGAAGTGCCTTCAGTCGCATCAAGATGTTCATCATCTTCCGATGACTCAGTAGCATCTTCAAATACCTCATTTTGAACAGTATTGTTAACCGAATTAGAACCTTGAGTGCTAACAATAACAGGTCTTACCAATGGCGAGCCGGCAGCGTTGTCACTATCAAATAACATTTGAACAGCTGCAGATTCTTCATCATAGGTAGGCAGATTAAAGGAGTCGAATATCCCATCGTAATCAAACATCCAAGGATCACCCGGAGATCTAACAGGATTTGTGTACCTTTGAACCCTTACTTCATTCCAAAGCTCAATCTTTTTGGTGGTCAGATTCCATACACGAAAATTTGGAGTTGCATATCCAAGGAAGAAACCTTCGATAGCTTTTGCGCCAAACTTTCCATCTGGGTCAATCATGGTACATGGACCACCAAAGGGTTCAAGGAAAGAAAGATCCGGTTTCCTTTTCTGTAGAAGTTCGAAACAAGTTTTGCCATGCCTCTTCACTGTAAGAACTCTATTCAAAGTGTAGCATGCAGTCGACACAGCTTCTGCCCAGAATTGAACAGAAAGCTCCGACTCTACTAACATAGTTCTTGCAGTCTCAATAATCGTGCGATTCTTCCTCTCAGCGACACCGTTTTGTTGTGGAGTATAACGAGAACTGTATTCATGAAGAATGCCTTTAGAAGTACAGAACTCATCCATCACACGGTTCTTGAATTCAGTTCCATTGTCGCTTCGGATCCTCTTCACTTTCAAAGTGTATAAATTCTCCAACATTGTGAGAAGATCCTTGAGAATTCCAGGAGTGTCACTCTTGTGTGCCATGAAAGCTACCCAAGAAAATCTAGAATAATCATCAGTAACAACAAGACAGTAAGCATCTCTGAATGTTGTCTTGTGCTTCATAGGTCCAAAAAGGTCCATATGAAGACGTTCGAGAGGCATGCTAACAGAATTGATTTTCTTAAGTGGGTGAGATTTCTTTGTTTGTTTCCCTTTCTGGCACGAAACACAGATATCTTGTAAATGAAAACTTCTCACAGGCACACCATTCACAAGATTGTTTTTCACCAAATGGTTCATTTTCCTCAAGTGAATGTGCCCCATTCTTCTGTGCCAAGAAATAGACTCCTTCTCTGTGGCTTTTGAGACAAAACATTGTACTTGCGCAGATGTCGTAATGGCTTGGCTCATGTCAAGAATATAAAGATCATTAATTCTTGGAGCCGATAAGAGAATCCATTCATCAGGAATCTTGAATCCAGGTTTAAGCACATAACAACCGGCATCATCAAAATGCACGGTGAACTTTTTATCGCAGATTTGCGACACACTGAGAAGATTATGATCAAGTTGACGAACATAATTAATCTTTTCGAAGCATACCACACCATTTGAGATCATTCCTTCTCCGGTGATATATCCGCCTTTGTCTCCTGCGAACGCGACATAGCCTCCTCTAATATTTCTCACATCGTACAGAAGCCGTAAGTCGCCCGTCATGTGCCTGGATGCCCCACTATCAACAATCCAATGACTACTGATAGTTCCTCCTGGAACATCCTGCACACATCATCCAATGATTAGTTAAGGATGGGGACCCAAGCCACAGTGGTCTTGGGTCGTCCCTGAGAATCACGAATAGTGATCTCGATCTGGTGATGATTCTCCAACATCACAGCTCCCCCTGAACTTTCACCTTTCTTAGGTTTCCAAGTTTGTTTTTGTTTACCAGATTCAGTTTTGAAAACAGATTTTGAAACTTCTGGTTTTAAAGATGAACTTGGTTCCCTTGGAATAGATTTGACCTCAGATTTTAAGACCTTTTCTATTTTCTTCACATTTTGATGTCGTTGTTTCGTTTCCTGTTCTTTAATAGTTCTTTTATTATGTTTTGGCGAAACCGAACGACATTGAGGGTGAATCTTTTCAGGTGGTGCTTTCTCAACAAATTTCTCTTTTGGAGTGTTTGAACAATCTTTGATGATGTGCCCAAACTCTCCACATTTAAAACACGTTCTCCTCTCAACAAACTTAGGAGAAACGAATCGACGCTCATATGTCAAACCTGTAGAACCTGAGGTACTTGCCTTTTCATCACACCCGTTTGAATGTTGAGTGTAATTATTTTGACTGTTACGCTTTAAAATCTTGACTTGTTGTACACAATCAGTGTTTGATTTGTTAGCAAAAATCTCAATTTTATCAGTACCCTCAGATGCCACAAATCTGACATCATTGTTTTTCTTTTGATAACGAGCTCCATTTGTTTCAAATTTTGATTTAGAAACATTTGGCCTTTGAGCTCGTTCAAATGGTTGTTTACCCTTAAGAGCAAAAGGTCGTTGCTTTGTTTGGGATTTTCGATTTCCAAATTGCTTTTTGATTTCAGCCTTAGGAATTGGATCACATTGAGTTACAGTAACTCCCGGAATCGACTTTCCCAAAAACTTACTTGTGTTATTTTCAAAAACGTTATCAATCGATGATGGATTGACATTTTTAATTGGAAAATCATTATCTGAGTAGATTTTAGAATCACCAACCAAAGTATACAACACATTGTTACTCTTAACAGTAGACACAGGTTTCTTGTCGTTTTTGACAGGATTAATCACTTGTTTGGCCACTTGTTGCACAATATGAATAGGAGGATCACAAAGAATATGATTCTCAATTGGAATTTCTATTCCCTTTTTCTTGTCAAGTGATTCATCCTGGTCATTAGCATCTGTTTCATCATCAGATGAATCATAATCCTCAACAATTGGAGGACTTTGACTCACTGTTGTTGAAGTTTTTGTTTCAACAGATGAGGTTCCCGAGGAGCTGTCCGGTTTGAACCCTAATCCAGTAGTAAGTTCCTCATAATTAAGAGGCACACTGGGTTCAAAGCGAGGCATATCCTCTTCATCAGGTGGTGGAGCATAATTGTGTCTCAAAGGGGGCAGACATTTCTTATACCCAACACCACTCTTGTTTTTCTTCAATTGTTGAACGTCAATGATGTGATCGAGCACAAATCGGGAGTTAGAATAACTCTCCAACTTTTGCTTGATTGCATCATGCTCGCACTTGGCAATGGCTAATTCCTTTTTGGTTTCCTCAATGATGTTAATGTACTTGTTAATACTAATTTGTTTATGATAAACAACTTTGGTAGTTTCAGAAACACTTTTCTTTAAATTTTCAATTAAAGATTTAAAGTCCTTTTCATTTCTTGTTAAAGCCATGTTTGCCTCTTTGCACTTTGACATATCAACAACCAAATGTTGATTGTGACTATGAATTGTGTCACATTCAAGTTTCACTCTTTCACATTCCTGTTTCATATAAGCACAGTCATTACAAATTCTAGGAGTTTCAGATGTTACCTGACTCGACGAGGCTGAAACATTTTCCATAAAGGCAGTTTGAAAAGAAAAAGATCCGTCTTCAGAGAAGAACTTCTCCATTTCTTTAGATGCTTTCCCAGCCTTCTTGATAAGAACAGATTTCTGAGACTTCAACTCCTCTGCTTCACTCAACAAATCATCAATAGAACTCGCTTCTTCTTTCACATCACCCGAAATAGAACTTTCTTCATCAGAACTCCCGGTATAACCCGAACTGTCGTCACTTTCAGAAAATTCTTCCCTACGAACGTGCTTGATGTGATTGATGATCTTTGCGTAGCACGCGGTTCCTCCTCCTTCATTATCACCTTCCCCCAATTGTAAATTCTTCCCTACGAACGTGCTCTGATACCAATTGTAGGTCCCGTTTTCTCGGTGGATCCGATACGAAAACCTTATCCTTGTTTATCACGAACACGGTAACGGGTGCGGAATCCCCGTGATGGTGCAAACCAAACAAAGTGTAAAACACACAGGTAACCAAAGATTCAATATCTATTGATTATGGATGAGTACAACCACAAACATATACAAACAATGTTTTAACAGACTCTCACTAAGTCTCTCTGTGCTCATCTGTTTCACACAGAAACAAATGAGGGGTATTTATACTGATCAGACACAGACCATGACGAAACACACTAACTCTCTGCGAAACACACAAAGTCGATGAAACACACCTGTTTCGTCGACAAACACATTAATCATTCTTGTTTCGTCGAGTTGTAGAAGCCCAGACATAGTCAAAGTCCAAATTCATATTTCGGTGAAACAGGACGACGTTGTGGGTGAACCTTTTCAGGTGGTGCTCTTTCTATAAAATTTGGTTTGGGCGAGTTTGTGCAGTCTTTAATGATGTGCCCAAACTTCCCACACTTAAAACATTTTCTCCTTTCAACAAACTTAGGAGAATCTGATCGACAGCCTGACGTTGAAGTTGTAGACCCAGAGGTACTAGCTTTACACCCATTTGTGCGTTGAGTGTAATTGTTATCACTGTTACGCTTTAAAATCTTGACTTGTTGGACAAAATCGGTGTTGGATTTGTTTTCAAAAGTCTCAATTTTATCAGTACCTTTGGAGGCCACAAACTTAACGTCTTTTGCTTTCTTCTTGTAACGAGCTCCTTTTGATTCAACCTTAAGTTGTGAACCTTTAGAATTTTGAGCTCGCTGTTGTTGCTGTTTACCCTTAAAAGCGACAGGTTGTTGCTTTGTCGGTGATTTTTGATTTCCAAATTTTCTTCTAACTTCAGCTTTTGGAATAGGATCACACTGAGTTACTGAAACTCTCGGGATCGCTTTTCCCAAAAACTTAGTTGTAGTATCTTCAAACACTTTGTCAATCAAAGATTGATTGACATTTTTAATTGGAAAAGCTGTGTTTGAATAAATTTTGTCATCACCGACTAAAGTATACAACACGTTATCATTTTTAATGGTAGACACTATCTCAGTGATAGGATCTATCTCTTGTTTAGCACCAGTTGATTGCACAACAGGAGTAGGAGGATCACACAGAATGTGATTCTCAAAAGGCACTTCTACTCCTTTATTCTTCTCAAGAGATTTATCCTCATCACTCACATCTGGTTCATCATCGGACGAATCATAGTCCTCAATTGTGGGAGGACTTTGTTCCGTACCAACAGATGCTGAATTTTCGGTTGTTCCAGATGAGCCCTCCGAGGAACTGTCCGATTTGAACCCTAGACCAGTTGTAAACTCCTCATAATTAAGAGGAACAGTTGGTTCAAACCGAGGCATTTCCTCCTCATCGGGCATCTTGGTATAGTTGCCCCTCAATGGAGGTGGACACGCCTTATACCCTACTCCTTTCACGTTCCCTTTAAGTTGTTGAACGTCAATTATGTGATCGAGCACAAATTGGGAGTTAGAATAACTCTCCAACTTTTGCTTGATTGCATCATGCTCGCACTTGGCAATGGCTAATTCCTTTTTGGTTTCCTCAACGATGTTAATGTACTTGTTAATACTAATTTGTTTATGATAAACAACTTTGGTAGTTTCAGAAACACTTTTCTTTAAATTTTCAATTAAATATTTAAAGTCCTTTTCATTTCTTGTTAAAGCCATGTTTGCCTCTTTGCACTTTGACATATCAACAACCAAATGTTGATTGTGACTATGAATTGTGTCACATTCAAGTTTCACTCTTTCACATTCCTGTTTCATATAAGCACAGTCATTACAAATTCTAGGAGTTTAAGATGTTACCTGACTCGACGAGGCTGAAACATTTGCCATAAAGGCAGTTTGAAAAGAAAAAGATCCGTCTTCAGAGAAGAACTTCTCCATTTCTTTAGATGCTTTCCCAGCCTTCTTGATAAGAACAGATTTCTGAGACTTCAACTCCTCTGCTTCACTCAACAAATCATCAATAGAACTCGCTTCTTCTTTCACATCACCCGAAATAGAACTTTCTTCATCAGAACTCCCGGTATAACCCGAACTGTCGTCACTTTCAGAAAATTCTTCCCTACGAACGTGCTTGATGTGATTGATGATCTTTGCGTAGCACGCGGTTCCTCCTCCTTCATTATCACCTTCCCCCAATTGTAAAGACCAATTACACCCTTCATCTGTTTGAACAACCAATGCACGAGTGTTGTTTGATGGCCCAGACTGGTTCTGGTTGGAGGTGTTGTTCACAGCTACTATCCCTCTTCCACGATTGTCTTGATTGCCTTGATTGGCATTTGAAGTACCTGTCTGATTTTTGAAAGGGTTCTGATTGCCTTGCTTGGGTGGTCGAGTGCATTCACGTTTAAAGTGACCCTTCTCGCCACAATTGAAGCATGTAACGGTTTCTTTATCAAACTCGTACTTCGTATCCTGCTTACTTTCCAAGGAACTTCTTCCCGTTCGAGCCATGAAGTCCTTTGCCCTTCTAACTGCACTCGCAAACGCCCACTTTATATCCATCAACTCCATTTCATCACGGTCGATTTGTTGATAATCTTCGTTGGTCATACTGATATTTCCAATTTGACCTGCAACCAAACCGCAGTAAGCACTGACCATCGTATTAATGAGTTCCGAATGCTCCTTTGCAACTTCAATGCTAACTTTTGAGAGGTTCGAAGTATCAACTTTGATAGTATTCGTGTCTTGGGGTGGAGGATTGTTGGTATAATGTACTTGTTGTGGTGGCGGTTGTGCTTTAGATTTGGATAACGATTGTGAAAGATAAGCACCTAAATCAAACTCTGGTTGAGTAGTAGTAACTTGAGGTTGAGATTTAGATTTTGATAGCGATTGTGAAAGGTAAGCACCTAAATCAAACTCTGGTTGAGTAGGTTGAGGGAACGTTGGAAACGGAGATGAGTTTGTGTTGGAAACAAACGCCGTTTGAAGCTTAGGTTGCTGAACAGAACTAGAACTTGCAGAAGGAGCAAAACCAGGCAAATACATTTCTGTATTTTGAGTAGCTCCAATCCTTTTAGCTTTCCGATTTTCCTCTTCACTCTTGTGCTCCAACTTCTGAACGAATCCATAGATAGTGACAGTTTCCCCATCCAGAGCACCCGTATGTTTTAGAAGTTCAATGAATGGACTCCACATAGGAGGTAAAGCATCAGCTAAACGTGCAATCATTTCCACATGAGATGTAGCAACCTTATAAGAACTCATTTCACTGATCAAATGATAGAAACGAGAAGTAATATCATTTAGGGTTTCATTTTCCAAAGATTGAAATGATTCAAATTCTTTCTTCAAAAGATCATGGCGTATTTTTCTAGAAGCTGCATTTCCTTCTCCTCTTGTTTCCAATGCATCCCATAAAGCTTTTGTGCTCTTACTATATGAAAATTGATGATAGAGGTCTTTATGAAGAGCTTGTGTAAGAAAAGCAAACGCCTTCTTCTCTAATTCATAGGCTTTCTTGTCTTGTTCAAGCATATTAGAAATACCAGCGGCAGTTGATGCTGTTGCTTCTAATTCCGGGCTACATTCAGTAGTGAAACACGTCCAAAGTTCAACGTTTTGCCCTTGAATGTATGTATGAAAACGACCCTTCCATGATGGATAGTCGTTCATGTGATTTAGCTTTGGCGGGCGATTGTTGCTACCCGTCTCACTTTCACTGAGCAATAGATTTTGAATGTTTTGGTTTTGATTAGAAACCATTGCCCATTGATTTGCATTTACTGCTTGTTGTTTTTGAGGCAACTGATTCATTAACTCGGCAAGCGAAGGCTGATTTTTAGCTGGTTGTGATTCCGAACTCCAATCCCACGGACCTTTGTTACTCATATTTGGTATATGTATGATAGTACCTGCACACACACTTGAAAACACAAGGTTAGAATGATTTTACAAGTCCTCTGTGTAAAACAGGTCTGTTCTCGACGAAACAGATTTCACGAAATAGGTTTGTTTCGTTTAAATGAATGATGACGAAACAGACTTGTTTCGTTTGAAGATATTTTGACGAAATAGACTTGTTTCGCCGAAGATATTTTTGACGAAACACTTGTGATTCGTCGACTACTTGTTTCGTCGAAACTGAGTGTCAGACAGCTGGTTTAGATATTTAAAATATCTTACTGACTCAAGGTGACAGTTTTTCAACACAACATGCTTTTTCAAAAACTAATGATCACAATTGTTACACTAAAGTCAAGTTAATGTTTTATATTGTAAAAACTCTTTGATTTCAATAATTCAAAGATCAAATCCACAAGTATTATAAGAACTCTTTGAAGATATGAAGAACACACTCAAGAACAAAGAATTTTCTGGTCACCGATAATTTTTGAAACAAGAAAATGCACAAGACTTTCACTCAAAACCCGGTTTAAAGCATGAACAAACAAACTGACAAGGTTTTTGATAAAACTCTTAGCAAATAACAATCAAACAACAGATTTTATGAATATTTTTCCAGAAATATAATTTTTCAAGAACAAATTTTCAGAAAAACACACACAAAAACTTGATAAAAACCGAACAATGTTTGATTTTAAACAAGGATTAGAGCCAAACGCTCTGATACCAATTGTAGGTCCCGTAATGTGAGGATCGATAACGAACCAAATCACTTGTTTATAACAAGCACGGTTACGTGTGCGGAATCCACGTAACTATGCCAAATCAAACATGTAAAACAATAACGACACGGTATAATCAATGATACACACTCGATTGATTAAACGGGATGAGAACCGATTACAAACTGATACAAACACAGTTTAACAGAATTTTGACAGAGTTTCTTTATGTGTAAGCTCTCATCTACTTTCAACTGTGAAAGCAGATGTGTTTATATAGTCTCTGGGCCCAAGTTTACGGCGAAACACAAAGTGTGCGACGAAACAGGATATGGGCCAGTCATTGGGCTTGAAACAGCCCATTACACGACGAATCAAGTGTGATTCGTCATGAATGTCGGCGAAACAGAAATAATGGACATTGGTCTGTTTCGTCATGATGTGTTCGACGAAACAGACCTGTTTCGTCGAGGTCTGCAACTGTTGTGGTTGTTTCTGCAAACAGACAGCAACAATCAGCAACATATAAACAACTTATAATGACCATTCTACCCTTTGTATGCAACATGCATTGTTCGAATAGCATTACATATTAAAGTGAGACAATAAAGTCGTACACAAGTGGATAGGAGGATATCCGACTTGGTCGACGTTCCGTTAAAGGCTCGAACCGAACGTGCCGCGTCCACACAAAAATGTATCAACATGACTTCCATCAAACGGAAGGGACTCTTTCTCGAGGAAGAACTTCTTAATTGAGGAACTGGAAATAATGTGGTTGATCTTGAAGAAATTCGAGAACCACATGTCACACCCTGGCTTTTGCGGAAGCGTGGGTTTATTTGGTGTGACTTCTTAATACCATAGCAACAATCATAACAATGAAAATAAAACACAAGATGTTCATCCATTCATTAAGTTTTGTAATACCATTACATAATTGTCTTGAAACAACTACCCAAATTAAGTTACATCCATGACTTGCCTAAAATGAGTTCACAGTGGACTCAACAAAAGACCTTAAGTAAAACGGGGTTTGGAGACATGTGACCCGTCCAGGCAATGGTTACACCTCCCAAACCCTACACCCCTGGATGACATCTTTTATTTAATACGCAGCTTAACGTGCATCACCCGCCAGATCCGATCAATTCCCTGAAATACATGTAGTTTGAAAAATCAACAAAAGTTGAGCGAGTTCATGTGTATGTGAGTATGTATAAACCTTTGTAAATGATGTATGTAAATCCCTTGAACGATGTATGAAAATCCCTGGTATGTAGCAATAAGGAAAATAAAGAGATCACCAATGGTTTGCAAGGCCATTGATATGTGTGAAGTGATGTAGGAAGACTTAAACCTAGCGGAGTTGCACCTGGCTTCCGGCTGTAAGACACACTCACCACTATGGGCCGCCCCAGCCTCATGGGTGTGGGCTCGCTACACCCAAATAGATCTATCACTAATGTCCCTTGGTCCTACGACGAGGACTAATGGCCTTTAGTAGCAGCCTACCCACTCACATGATCTAACGGTGTATGATAACGATGTATGATAACGATGTATGATAATGATGTATGAAAGTCCCTCCTTAAGCTAACCATACCATGTATAAAATGTCTGTGTAATTGTAACATGTATTTCACCCCCGAAGTTATAAAACCGAAAACAGTTAAGAGAAAAAGGGGGACATGAACTCACTGTATTGCGTCTCCTGTATCGTAACGTCAACTCAAACTTGATCATCTACCCGACAACCTACAACGTACTAATGTCTATTAGACGATCGGGCCGTGCCTTGCCTTTGTATTTACGTTTGAGTTACGATACTCTGATATTATTTCAAGTTATAACTTATTGTTAAAATAGTAATTATTTTAACTTACATTATATTTTTAGGTCTTGAAATAATAGTTAGGCAACTATTCCGTATTCATACTTCTCAAGTATTTTTATTCGCGTATTTCCTTCCCAAGGATGGGGGTATTTATACATGTATTTTGTGATTTACAGTATTGACATTATATATTTTTAAGTCCCACTCTCAAAAATATATAATAATTTATTTAAAAATAATATGTTCCAAAATATATATTTTTCCCAAAAATAATATATTTTCGTTCTTTGTATCCAAATAATGTTTACCCCAAAATATATTCGTAAACGTATTTTCCGGATTTATAAACTTGACGATATTTTGCTAAGTTACATTATTTTGTCCCAAACAATATAACTAGTTCCCAAATGAACAAATAATCACACAAGCGTTTTAGTATGAAATATATATTCTAAATATATATTTATCCGCTTTTATTTTCGAAAACCCACCTCCGGCACTTTGAAGTTTTGTAACAATACTCATGGCGAAGTTTACTTTGAAAGACAATGTTTAAAACATATTTGCAAACACTCGTTAGAAAATAATTTTCTAAGTCTTGGGATTTTTAGAAAATTTTTCCAGAGTTTCCCCTAAAAACGGAGGTGTCCATGCTAATACGCATATCATTTTCTTTTCAAATTCAATCAACAATCATCAACAATTATCTTTTAAACAACTTTACATTACCGAGAGTAAAAACTACATGCGTTACATAATAATCACGAACTTGATATATCCCGAAAACGCGTAGTAACTTAGTACAGCTTTTAGTGGACTTAGTTACCTTCCGAAGTGTAGTTATTTCTTTAAAAACCATTCTCTTACAAAAGTTTGGTGTTTACAACTTGTAAACAATTTTTACAAAAATAGGACTCTTGAACTCTTCTTGTAAATAAAAGGTTTCTACATTTATTTTAGTTCTAATAATAGTGTAAGAGTATGTAAAGGTCATAACCTTTTAGAAATCGGTTCTTGAACTTAGTGTACTTAGAAAAATCTTTTGTAACTCTTTAATTTACAAGATCATCAACTCACTAGTTTAATTATATTTCTTGAAAAAAATCATTTTTATCAAGTTCATATTTAGTTAGAAGGTGGTTATTTTATGTAGCACATAACCACTTTCTAATCTTGTTAAATCACATTACTAAATATTGTTTAACAAGATTCATATGGTGCTTAACCTCACACAACCAAGAATCATCATAAAATCATCAATATGTTTACTACAACATCCTACTACAATATTTCATCTTCATGTTTCATTCATATGTAAACTTTATGTAAGCTTCATGTTTATGTTTCTTGTTCTAACTCTTTTAGTGTTCTTATGGATTTCAACAATATATAACTTTTAACTACTCAAAGTAGGCATGAACAAGAGTAAATCAAGACTTACTACTAGCTTATAGCTAGGGATGATTCTAGTGAAGAAGATGATGAAGAATGATGATGAAAAAGCAAGAACAAAGCCCTTTTGAAGCTCCACAAGTTGCAACTTCCTTGTATCACCTTCTAAGCTTGAATGGAACTCAAGAATGTATGAATGAGGTGGTGAAATGGTGGTGATGGTGGCGGTTAGGTGTGAGCCGAGAGGAGGGAGAGAGAGTGAGGGTAAGGGGTGTGATGATGAGTAGTGAGGATGGTGATCTTCATGCCATGCTTATATAGATACTTTCACATATTTTGGTCATTTCTACAAGCAAGATCTATTATAAAATGGAATTTAAATCTAGTTAGGAGATGTGAAGTATGGTGGGGTGATATGTGGGTCCACTTGGGACCGAATTCGGTTTAGGGGGGGGGGGCTTGATGTAAAATTGTGACTAAGTTGGTTAACTCTAGGTTAGATTTCAAGTATGCACTCATATATGTTATTTATTTGATATTTATTGGGTGTTATGATAAACGGGGATCATGACTAGTCAAAAATAAATAAACAATGTATTTGAAAAAAATTTGGTATCCCGGGTAATGTCCGGTTGTTCGGTTGGGTACCGTTCCGTTAAAGTGTTTAATTGTACCGTAAAGTGTCTTTTATATATATTTTTGTAACACAATTTATTCCCGGCACTTAGGAAAGCATATAGGACCATTCTGCCATATTTTTGCACTTTACTAGTATGTTACAATGCTGAATTTTATTAATAAATGCAGAATTCTGCACTTAAAGTGTGTTTTAGGCACTTCCCGGCACTATAACTATCACTTAGTGACGCAGTTTTATGGTCCTCACTTCCCTACACTCCATACTAGTGTAGTACCTTGTCCCTGACTCATACTGGCCTCAATAACATTGTCTGTCTATGTGCTGGCATTGTCAGCATGTTTCTGAATTATCCGTTCAGTGTGCTAACTGTGCTTTGTGCATCAAGTATGTCACTAAAGTTGGTGTGTAATATATGGAGTGACAGTATGCAATATGATGCATATGTATGTATGATGCATAATTCATAAAGCAGTTCAAGTTGTCACTTGTAATCAAGCACAATCATTAAGCACATAATTAAAATTAATTAATTGTACGGTACCTGTAATTGTGAGGGTTGTCACATTCTCCCCCCGTTAAGAAAATTTCGTCCTGAAATTTTAGGTTCTGCTTCTAGTTGCAGGGGTCTTGGGGAATAAATGGGGGTACTTGGCCTTCATACGATCCTCACGTTCCCACGTGAATTCTGGGCCGTGTCGTGCATTCCATCAAACCTTGACGAGTGTGACACTACTCCTGCGTGTTTTGTTAACCTTCCAATCCGTAACCTCAACTGGTTCTTCAATAAAGTGAAGTGTGTCATCAACATGAATTTCCTCTGTAGGAATGACAACGGTTTCCTGAGTTGGACTCTTTTTTAAGTTTGATACATGGAATGTATCATGAACGCCATTAAGTTCAGCAGGTAAATCCAACTTGTATGCTACGAGACCAATCCGTTCCAGGATTTTGAATGGACCAATGTATCTGGGGTTTAACTTTCCGCGCTTCCCAAAGCGTCCCACACCCTTCCAGGGTGAAACCTTTAACAGTACCATATCTCCCACCTCAAATTCCAGAGGTTTTCTTCTGCGGTCCGCATAACACTTTTGTCGATCACGAACTGCTCTAATGCGTTCTCGGATCTGCAAAATCTTGTCTATTGTTTCCTGAACCAATTCTGGGCCAACCAGCTGTCTATCACCCGCGTCTGCCCAGCATAAGGGTGATCGACACTTACGCCCATAGAGAGCTTCGAACGGTGCGGCTTGAATGCTTGCATGATAACTGTTATTGTATGAAAATTCAACCAATGGTAGGTGAGTGTCCCAACTTCCACTTAAATCCATTACGCAAGCTCGCAACATGTCTTCTATGGTCTGAATAGTTCGTTCGCTCTGTCCGTCTATCTGCGGATGAAATGCAGTACTCAGATTTAACTGAGAACCAAATGCTTCTTGAAAGGATTGCCAAATCCTTGACACGAAGCGTCCATCTCTATCAGAGATAATTGAGAGAGGCACTCCATGTCGTGCAACAATCTCCCTCATGTATATTTCAGCAAGTTTACTCGTGTTGTCTTTTTCCTTGATTGGCAAAAAGTGCGCAGACTTCGTTAGACGGTCGACTATTACCCAAATCGTATCATGGCCCTTGGGCGTCCTTGGCAATTTCGTTATGAAGTCCATGGAAATCTGTTCCCATTTCCATTTGGGTATTTCAGGTTGCTGCAGAAGACCTGAAGGCTTTTGGTATTCGGCCTTAACCTTGGCGCAAGTTAAACATTTGCCAACATATATTGCAACATCGCCTTTCATCCTTGGCCACCAATAAAAGTCCTTAAGATCTTGGTACATCTTATCCGCTCCTGGATGAATCGAGTACCGTGACTTGTGAGCCTCCTCAAAAATAACATTTCTCAAACCTCCAAACAAAGGAACCCGAATTCGTTTCATGAAGCACAAAGTTCCTTCCCCGTTTGGTACCAATTGCTTCTCCATCCCACGGAGATACTCATTTTCAATATTCCTTTCCTTGAGTGCTTCTCTCTGCGTGGCACGAATGCGCGATGAGAGGTTCGTTTGGACAATCATTTCTAAAGCCCTAACCCTTATGGACTTAATCCTTTCTTTCCGACTTAGGGCATCGGCGACTACATTCGCCTTCCCTGGGTGATACTTGATCTCACAGTCGTAGTCGTTCAACAATTCAACCCAGCGTATTTGCCTCATGTTAAGCTCCTTTTGATCAAACATATGTTGCAGACTCTTGTGATCTGTGAAGATTGTACACCGCGTGCCATATAAGTAATGTCGCCAGATCTTCAAAGCAAACACCACTGCGCCTAGTTCTAAATCATGAGTGGTGTAGTTTTTCTCATGGACCTTCAACTGGCGAGATGCATATGCTATGACCTTCTGTCGCTGCATCAGCACGCAGCCTAAACCTTGACGTGAAGCGTCGTAGTATACCACGAAGTCGTCAGTGCCTTCGGGTAGTGATAAGATTGGTGCGTCACAAAGTTTGTTCTTCAATAACTGAAATGCTTCTTCTTGTTTGTCTCCCCAATCAAACTTCTTATCCTTTTGTGTGAGCGCAGTCAGAGGTTGAGCGATTTTTGAGAAATCCTCAATAAATCTTCGGTAATAACCAGCCAAACCTAGGAACTGTCGAATCTCGGTTGGCGTCTTTGGAGTTTCCCAGTTCTTGATTGCCTCGATCTTTGTGGGATCCACATGAATCCCGTTTCCATTAACCAAATGACCAAGAAACTGAACTTCCCGTAACCAGAACTCGCACTTTGAAAACTTCGCGTATAACTTCTCCTTTTTAAGCAGCTCTAAGATGGCTCTTAGATGATGCTCGTGTTCTTCTTTTGTTTTTTAGTAGATCAATATGTCGTCTATGAACACGATCACAAACTTATCAAGGTAGGGCTTACAGACTCTGTTCATCAAATCCATGAATACAGGTGGCGCGTTTGTCAAACCAAACGGCATAACTAGGAACTCGTAATGCCCATAGCGAGTCCTAAAGGCCGTCTTTGGGATACTTTCCTCTTGTATCCTTAACTGATGATATCCTGATCGAAGGTCGATCTTCGAGTAAAAGCTTGAGCCTTGTAACTGGTCGAACAGGTCGTCAATCCTTGGCAAAGGATATCTGTTCTTGATGGTCAACTTGTTCAGCTCTCGGTAGTCGATACACATGCGAAAACTATCATCTTTCTTCTTAACAAACAAAATTGGAGCTCCCCAAGGCGAGAAGCTTGGTCGGATAAATCCCTTGTCTAATAACTCCTGAAGTTGCGTCGACAACTCCTGCATTTCCGAAGGCGCAAGTCGATAGGGTGCCTTAGCTACAGGCGCGGTGCCTGGAACTAAGTCAATATGGAACTCGACTTGTCTATGTGGCGGAAATCCTAGCAAGTCTTCTGGAAAGACTTCAGGATACTCCTTAACGACGGGAATGTCTCCAAGTTTCGGTTCAGCGGCTTCCTTATCTACGATGTGTGCCAAGAATGCAACACATCCCTTCTTTAAACACTTTCTAGCTTTCAAACAACCAATGATCCTTAAGGGCGTATCACGCTTCTCTCCGTGAACTATAATCGTTTCTCCATCCACCATCGGGATATGAATGGTCTTCTCATGACATACAATTTCGGCTCTGTTGCTTGACAACCAATCCATCCCTACCACCACGTCGAAGCTTCCCAACTCGACTGGTAGCAGATCCAGTGTAAATTCGTGCTCGCCCAGCTCTATTATGCATCCTCTGATGACTTAGTTCGTTTCTACTAACTTTCCATTAGCCAGTTCCATCGAGTACGGAATGTCTAACTTACTAGCAGTTAACCCAAGTATATTCTTAAATTCTAGTGATACGAAACTATAGTCGGCACCAGTGTCAAAAAGAACAGATGCAAAGCGTTGACTAATAGGGAACGTACCAGTGACAACATTCGGGTCCTGGCGTGCTTCTCTTGCTCCAATATTGAATACCCTTCCGCGAGCTTGATTGATTTTTGGGCATTCACGCTTGAAGTGCCCGATGTCCCCGCAGTTAAAACAACCTGGTCCTCGACCATTACCATCTTCATTACCGCCTTGATTGTTGTTTTGATTGCGGTTACCATTTCCTGCTTGATTCCCGAAGTTACCGCGATTACCATTTCCGCCATTGCGGTTCCCATACCCGTTACCTCCTCGGTTGTTGTTACCAAAACCTCTTTGACCACCACGGCCAGTACCAGCCCAACAAGTGTCTTTTGAGTGACCCATCCTTCCACAGGATTCACGTTTGCTAAGCCTGCACCGGCCAGCATGATGAAACTGGCATAGTCCGCACTTGGGCAGAGTGCCCATGTATCCTTTCCCTTTGGCTTCAACACCACGCCTATTTTCAGCTGGTCGGTTCACATCCTTCCTCTTGTTGGCACTGCCGGTACTTGTTTTAAAGTTAGAGAATTTTCTCTTGTTCTCTCCTGAGGATTCGACTTGTGTTTCTTTCTTTTTCGGCTCAGAGATGGAAAACTTGTCGAGCCTAATAGCTTCCTCAGTCAGAGACACGCTCAGGTCTATAGCTTCAGTAATCGTTGCCGGTTTTGAAGATGTTACCATGCTCATGATCTGGGGTGCCAACCCCCAGATGAAACGCTCCATGCGTTTGAATCCCGGTATAACCATATAAGGTACCACATGGGACAAATCATGAAACCTCTGAACATATTCGGCGATTTTTGGGCCTTCCATTTTTAGGTTCCAGAATTCCATCTCCAGCTTTTGTATCTCCGCCCATGAACAATATTTCTTCCTCATGAGTTCCTTCAGCTCATTCCATGTTAACGCATATGCCGCCGCCTCTCCCAATGTTTGCACTTGCAGATTCCACCACGATAGGGCACCATCAAGAAAAAGCCCTGAGATATATGTAACTTGTTGATCGGGAGCACACTTGCTCATCCTCAAAACAGAATCTGTCTTTTCTGCCCATCTGACAAATGCAACAGCACCTCCAGTGCCGTCAAAGTTAATCGGTTTACAATCTAGGAATTGCTTAAAGGTACAGCCTGTACAAGCAATGTTATTCACAGGAAAAATTAGCAATTGCATCTGGAAAGTCCAACTGTAAGGTAATGTGTCTCAGTGACTTAAACATTACCATGCGGTGGGTTGTTGTTTCTTGGGTTATTCCCACTAGTTTCGCCTCGCGAAGCCTCATAGTCAGCTATCGCTTTTGAAATTTGTTCCTGTAATTCCGCCTCTGTTGTGGGCAAACGTACAGCTCTGCGTGGAGGCATCTTCTAAAAGAAGATCATATCAGTCAGGTCATAGTATGGTAAGTAAGTAATATACGTACGTAATAACATCCATCAATGCAATAACTCATAACATCCCATGTCATAGCCATAAACAAATAAATCAACAATGCATGTAATGAGAATACTGCGATTGAGCTATTATATAATCAAGACCACAATACAATGTTTACAAGTTTTCCAAATGTATCGTACATCCCAAAAGAGACTAAGGGTCACAATGCTCTTTTCTGAACTGTCTAGCCAAATACAACAACCAAAAATCAAATATCCAAAGTCATGATGTCAAGATGCGGTCTTCAAAATGCTGTATAGTCTGGCTCAATCGCTGTCTTCTCATCAAAAGCAACGCTACCTGCAACAGACCAAAAATGTAGCTACACTGATGGCGGAGGAGGAGGTGGAGGAAAAGAGAAAAGAAAACGGCGCATAAGCACCCAATCCTCCTCCAGGGCGTGAACAACTCGCAGCAGATAGGTAATCTGCTGCTCTGGTGTAAGGAAACGAACATCGGAATCAGGAGGTAGTGGAAGAGGAGCCGGTGGTGTAGAAAAAGGAGACTGACAATGGCACGGGGGAGGGCGTGGAATCCTCTCCAACTCAAGAACTCTCCGGCTCAGTGCCTCCTGTTGCAACTGTAGGGAGATGAGTATGTCCTCCGTCGAGTACCCCACATGAAAAAAGGTGATAAGGGTCTGATAATGGCATAACATTGGGCGATGACCACAAAAATGGCTCGCCCATAGGTGCTGAAGCAGGAAAAGTAGTGTGTGGGGCAGATGTAAACGGTAATGTAGTATGGGGAAACTGAGACATGACTGGTATAGTTGACGACATGGGTGGAACAAAAGCAGGATGAGGAATCTGCGGCATAAACTGGCCATCCCCTGACATAAAAGGTACGTGGCCAAAAGGCTGTCTCGACGAACCCTCCCCAGGTCGCGGTGGAGGAATGTCCTGGAGGAACGTGATGGGGAGGTCGGTGTGATGGATATCAGATGTGTGTGGGTGGAACAATGGAACATCAACAGGTACAGTAGCAGGTGCTACAGGAGGAGTGACTGGTAACACAAATGGAGGGTAGTCATCATCATCCTCGATCCACCCATTACGGGTGTCAGCATAACGAGGGTCGATGTGAGTGGCAAAAGGTGCGTGGTCAGCAAACGCTGCCACTGGATCAGGCAAGGGTGCATCAGCAACTAGAACATCCACCACTGGTGGTGCAACAATGGGAATATCAACAATAGGTGGTGCAATGGCTGGTGCATCCATAAGAACAGGGTCGTGCACAGGTACAGGGTCAGGAGCAATAACAGGCTCAGGGTCGACAAAGGCCATATCAAAGTCGGTAGGTACATCAAGAAACTGATCAATAGGAACCACTGGTGCCTCCAAGGGCTGGTCATCAGGAATAAACTCGATCTCGTGATCGGGATCAAAATCAGGGGGAAAAACTGGATCAAACTCAAACTCGTGGGGTGAACCAGGTACAACTGACAAAGTAGTATCGGAGTGGGAGTCAGTAGGATATCGACGCAATCCGATGGCATGCAAAGTGGAAGATGATACTGACTCAAAAGAATCAGTACCGGGATGATCAGATAAAATCTCCTCAGCGGGAGCCTCAACAGGTGGTAGAACAACATCATCCGCAACCGGGACCTCAACCAAAGGAATGGCGACATCATCAGCAATCGGGGCCCCACCCTCATGGTCGTCCTCAGGGGGACCCTCGAAAAGATCGATGTCGTCATCGAACACAACATCGAGTGGCAAATCCTCTACGGGAAATGCAGCAAGTGGAATGGGAGCAGGGATCAAGGCAAGAGGTAGATCCCCATCTGGAATGCCATCAGCGTGCTGAACGTCGTCACCGAAATCTGGCAGCGCGAAAGGCTGAAAATCATCGTCGTCCGTACTGTCTGTATTAGATGTGAAGACCTCCGGGTCTGAGTGCATCGGGTCATCCGAATCTACCGCCACGGGGTCAGAAACTCCACTCGACGATGACATAACGTCTGTTATAACACAACCACAAAGTGTGCACATACATCAATACTAGTCAAGTAAGCATGTAAATTACAATAATGCAAGCAAGTAATCACCCTAGTATTCCCCAGACTATATTCCCTGGTCTCTAAGACCAACTCCCTGGCCTCTAAGACCAACCTTCCCAGTCTCTAAGACTAATCCCCAGGTCTCCAACTCCCTGGTCTCTAAGACCAAACCTCCAAGTCTCTAAGACTAAATTCTCCCCAATCTCTAAGATTGAACCCCTCAGTCTCTATGACTGAACCTCCCCAGCCTCTAAGGCTGAACTCCCTCAGTCTCTAAGATTGAACTCCCTCAGCCTCTAAGGCTGAAATATAATATGCGTGCCTTTTGTTTGTAAAATGTTTGTGCCCCGGATCTGAACTTTTAGTGTATGCATTGTAAAAATGTTTGAAAACATTTTCATGGGAGCCCTAGTGATCATAGTCTAGACTAGAGAAAGAATCCTAGTTCGCTATGATCGAGGCTCTGATACCAAGCTATCACACCCTGGCTTTTGCGGAAGCGTGGGTTTATTTGGTGTGACTTCTTAATACCATAGCAACAATCATAACAATGAAAATAAAACACAAGATGTTCATCCATTCATTAAGTTTTGTAATACCATTACATAATTGTCTTGAAACAACTACCCAAATTAAGTTACATCCATGACTTGCCTAAAATGAGTTCACAGTGGACTCAACAAAAGACCTTAAGTAAAACGGGGTTTGGAGACATGTGACCCATCCAGGCAATGGTTACACCTACCAAACCCTACACCCCTGGATGACATCTTTTATTTAATACGCAGCTTAACGTGCATCACCCGCCAGATCCGATCAATTCCCTGAAATACATGTAGTTTGAAAAATCAACAAAAGTTGAGCGAGTTCATGTGTATGTGAGTATGTATAAACCTTTGTAAACGATGTATGTAAATCCCTTGAACGATGTATGAAAATCCCTGGTATGTAGCAATAAGGAAAATAAAGAGATCACCAATGGTTTGCAAGGCCATTGATATGTGTGAAGTGATGTAGGAAGACTCAAACCTAGCGGAGTTGCACCTGGCTTCCGGCTGTAAGACACAGTCACCACTATGGGCCGCCCCGGTCTCATGGGTGTGGGCTCGCTACACCCAAATAGATCTATCACTAATGTCCCTCGGTCCTACGATGAGGACTAATGGCCTTTAGTAGCAGCCTACCCACTCACATGATCTAACGGTGTATGATAACGATGTATGAAAAGTCCCTCCTTAAGCTAACCATACCATGTATAAAATGTTTGTGTAATTGTAACATGTATTTCACCCCCGAAGTTATAAAACCGAAAACAGTTAAGATAAAAAGGGGGACATGAACTCACTGTATTGCGTCTCCTGTATCGTAACGTCAACTCAAACTTGATCAGCTACCCAACAACCTACAACGTACTAATGTCTATTAGACGATCGGGTCATGCCTTGCCTTTGTATTTACGTTTGAGTTACGATACTCTGATATTATTCCAGGTTATAACTTATTGTTAAAATAGTAATTATTTTAACTTACATTATATTTTTAGGTCTTGAAATAATAGTTAGGCAACTATTCCGTATTCATACTTCTCAAGTATTTTTATGTGCGTATTTCCTTCCCAAGGATGGGGGTATTTATACATGTATTTTGTGATTTACAGTATTGACATTATATATTTTTAAGTCCCACTCTCGAAAATATATAATAATTTATTTAAAAATAATATGTTCCAAAATATATATTTTCCCAAAAATAATATATTTTCGTTCTTTGTATCCAAATAATGTTTACCCCAAAATATATTCGTAAACGTATTTTCCGGATTTATAAACGTGACGATATTTTGCTAAGTTACATTATTTTGTCCCAAACAATATAACTAGTTCCCAAATGAACAGATAATCACACAAGTGTTTTAGTATGAAATATATATTCTAAATATATATTTATCCGCTTTTATTTTCGAAAACCAACCTCCGGCACTTTGAACTTTTGTAACAATACTCATGGCGAAGTTTACTTTGAAAGACAATGTTTAAAACATATTTGCAAACACTCGTTAGAAAATAATTTTCTAAGTCTTGGGATTTTTAGAAAATTTTGCCAGAGTTTCCCCTAAAAACGGAGGTGTCCATGCTAATACGCATATCATTTTCTTTTCAAATTCAATCAACAATCATCAACAATTATCTTTTAAACAACTTTACATTACCGAGAGTAAAAACTACATGCGTTACATAATAATCACGAACTTGATATATCCCGAAAACGCGTAGTAACTTAGTACAACTTTTAGTGGACTTAGTTACCTTCCGAAGTGTAGTTATTTCTTTAAAAACCATTCTCTTACAAAAGTTTGGTGTTTACAACTTGTAAACAATTTTTACAAAAATAGGACTCTTGAACTCTTCTTGTAAATAAAAGGTTTCAACATTTATTTTAGTTCTAATAATAGTGTAAGAGTATGTAATGGTCATAACCTTTTAGAAATCGGTTCTTGAACTTAGTGTACTTAGAAAAATATTTTGTAACTCTTTAATTTACAAGATCATCAACTCACTAGTTTAATTATATTTCATGAAAAAAATCATTTTTATCAAGTTCATATTTAGTTAGAAGGTGGTTATCTTATGTAGCACATAACCACTTTCTAATCTTGTTAAATCACATTACTAAATATTATTTAACAAGATTCATATGGTGCTTAACCTCACACAACCAAGAATCATCATAAAATCATCAATATGTTTATTACAACATCCTACTACAATATTTCATCTTCATGTTTCATTCATATGTAAACTTTATGTAAGCTTCATGTTTATGTTTCTTGTTCTAACTCTTTTAGTGTTCTTATGGATTTCAACAATATATAACTTTTAACTACTCAAAGTAGGCATGAACAAGAGTAAATCAAGACTTACTACTAGCTTATAGCTAGGGATGATTCTAGTGAAGATGATGATGAAAAAGCAAGAACAAAGCCCTTTTGAAGCTCCACAAGTTGCAACTTCCTTGTATCACCTTCTAAGCTTGAATGGAACTCAAGAATGGATGAATGAGGTGGTGAAATGGTGGTGATGGTGGCGGTTAGGTGTGAGCCGAGAGGAGGGAGAGAGAGTGAGGGTAAGGGGTGTGATGATGAGTAGTGAGGATGGTGATCTTCATTCCATGCTTATATAGATACTTTCACATATTTTGGTCATTTCTACAAGCAAGATCTATTATAACATGGAATTTAAATCTAGTTAGGAGATGTGAAGTATGGTGGGGTGATATGTGGGTCCACTTGGGACCGAATTCGGTTTAGGGGGGGGGGGGGCTTGATGTAAAATTGTGACTAAGTTGGTTAACTCTAGGTTAGATTTCAAGTATGCACTCATATATGTTATTTATTTGATATTTAGTGGGTGTTATGATCAACGGGGATCATGACTAGTCAAAAATAAATAAACAATGTATTTGACAAAAATTTGGTGTCCCGGGTAATGTCCGGTTGTTCGGTTGGGTACCGTTCCGTTAAAGTGTTTAATTGTACCGTAAAGTGTCTTTTATATATATTTTTGTAACATAATTTATTCCCGGCACTTAGGAAAGCATATAGGACCATTCTGCCATATTTTTGCACTTTACTAGTATGTTACAATGCTGAATTTTATTAATAAATGCCGAATTCTGCACTGAAAGTGTGTTTTAGGCACTTCCCGGCACTATAACTATCACTTAGTGACGCAGTTTTATGGTCCTCACTTCCCTACACTCCATACTAGTGTAGTACCTTGTCCCTGGCTCATACTGGCCTCAATAACATTGTCTGTCTATGTGCTGGCATTGTCAGCATGTTTCTGAATTATCCGTTCAGTGTGCTAACTGTGCTTTGTGCATCAAGTATGTCACTAAAGTAGGTGTGTAATATATGGAGTGACAGTATGCAATATGATGCATATGTATGTATGATGCATAATTCATAAAGCAGTTCAAGTTGTCAGTTATAATCAAGCACAGTCATTAAGCACATAATTAAAATTAATTAATTGTACGGTACCTGTAATTGTGAGGGTTGTCACACCACAAACAACTGCTAATGTAGTCGGACCGTCTGATGAACAAGTAATTGTTGCCAATGAATCAGACATAAACACAAGCCTTCTCAGAAGTAGTAGAATTCGCAAAGAATCTGATAGATGTCTATGGCATCTAAAAGGTCCCAAAGTCTTATTAGTAGCTGAGTCTAATGACGAACCTGCTAACTGCAAATCTTCAATCTTAGATCCGGAATCTGATAAATGGAAAGAATCCATGAATGTCAAGATACAATCTATGCATGACAATCAAGTATGGGACTTGGTTGAGCTACCCCCTGAATCTCGGGCAGTAGGAAGCAAATGGATTTTCAAGAGAAAAACCGATCTGCATGGAAATGTGCACACCTATAAAGCACGGCTAGTTGCGAAGGGTTTCACTCAAACTCAAAGTATTGACTATGATGAGACCTTCTCGCCCGTTGCTATGATTAAATCAATCGGGATATTGATTGCCATAGTTGCGTACTATGATTACGAAATATGGAAAATGGATGTCAAAACCGCCCTTCTTAATGGACATCTCTCTAAAGATATCTATATGGTTCGGCCTGAAAGTTTTGTTGATCCTAAATATCCAACTGAGGTGTGCAAACTAAATAAGTCCATTTATGGACTCAAGCAAGCATCTCGTAGCTGGAATCTTCATTTTGACCAGAAGATCAAAGAGTTTAGTTTTGTCAAGAATGAAGATGAGGCTTGTGTTTTTACAAAAAAGGCTAGTGGGAGCACTATATCATTCCTCATCATGTATGTGGATGATACACTAATCATTGGAAATAACATCCCTATGCTTAACAAAGTTAATCACTATTTGGGATCTTGCTTCGCAATGAAAGATCTTGGAAGAAGCTGTTTACATTCTAGGAATGAAGATCTATAGGGATAGATCTAAGTGGCTTCTAGGGCTAAGTCAAAAAACGTACATAGACAAAGATGATGACACGCTTCAAGATTGAAAAACTCCAAGAAAGGAGGTGTTCCTATGACTAAAGGAACCGTGTTGAACAAATCGCAATCTCCTTCAACGGACATTGAAATTAAGCAAATGGAAGCAGTTCCATATGTTTCAGCGATTGGTTCAATCATGTATGCTATGTACTAGACTTAACGTCTCGTGTGCTTTAAGCATAGCCAGTTGTTTTTAGCATAGTCCTGGCATTGCTCATTGGACTACAGTAAAGAACGTTCTGAAGTACTTGAGAAGAACTAAAGATATGTTCTTGGTGTTTGGAGGAGTGGAAGAAGAGTTCACTATAAGGTGTTACACTGATGCTAGCTTCCAAAGTGACCGAGATGATTCTCGCTCACAATCAGGATTCGTATTCACTCTCAATGGAAGAGTTGTCTATTGGAAAAGCTCCAAAACAGAGTGTATTGGCGGATTCAGCCACCGAATCCGGATGTATAGTTGCATCAGATGCTGCAAAAGAATCTACTTGGATGAAGTAGTTCATCAGCGACCTTGATGTGGTTTCAAGTATTCAGAAACCAATCTAGGTGTTCTATGATAACACAGGAATCATTCTTCAAACCAAGGAACCCAGATCACAGAGTTAAGCACATTCTAAGATAGTTCCACTATATACGGGAAATACTGGAATGAGGAGACATCTTAATAAGCAAAATAGACACATATCAAAACCTAGCAGACCCGTTCACTAAACTGATGACTCAGGACAAGCACGACCGACATGGGAATGCTATCGGTCTTAGATCGGCTAGCCATTTGTTTTGATTTAGTATTTGGATGTACGAACATTCAAACAGTTGTACCTTTTGAATTCACCTTTGATTTACTGGTTAAATGCAAAGTTTGAATCTTACAGCTGTGTTTGATTTTTGATACGTTTAATCCATGAATCTTGTATTCTAAATTATCCGTAGTCGGTTAGACTCGTGGGAACAACTCTAAATTAAGACTATTCTGATTTTGGACTCAAGGAGTTGACTTCCAAATTCACAGGCCTCATTGTGAATGACGCTGGATGTAACTCGCATCAAATCATCTTCATGGATCTTAGTCATAAGATGTTTTTGATTTAGGCATACTCATTTAGTATCCTCTGACCTGAGATACATACTAGAACTTTCGTTTACTAAGGACTATTCTTTGATCAGTGTCAACCGCTGTCGCGTAACTGCCAGTCATAAAGGCATTGGTTGGGAGTAGCTCTGAAGTTCAGTGGGAGTTGTATGTAGTCAGGATGGGATTTTGTACTCTTACATTATATGTAACAGCTAGACATCGGGCCGCCCTCGTTGATTCAAACTGGTGAAGTGTCAGGCCTTACCCAAAATTACTTTGTGTTTGATTGGACCACTTTGATTCTTGAACGAGAACGATAATGATTGAATGCCATATGAGATTGAATCTGATCCATGTCTCATTGTTCAATTGGTGTCTTTTACAGAAAGATAGATGACAACGATTGCCATAAGTCTACTGTCTTCAAGTACCAAGCAGTTGCTGAGGGGGAGATACCTTGGTTAGTGACTTTAAAGTGTCATGACCTGTTGGGGGCAGCTATGTGTAGCTAGAGCACCGCTGGCTGTCTGCGTTGAGATCTTATCAGAGACTGTCCTAGTGGGAGCTGTTGGATATTTATGTCCGGTTCGATAAGTCAACGCTACCGAACGGGTCCGGACCCATAAGAGTTACACCGTGGGCAACGAACTAAAATCCACTTAACTGGTTTAACTGTTAATTACGAACGATATACGGGTATTAACTGAGAGACGGGTACATGGACCGGGTGAGACAAGAATACTCCTCTCGCCACTTGTCATGCATGCATCCGTGCTACGCCACTTGTCGCGCATGCACTCTTGCATCGCCACTTGTCGCGCATGCAAGAACTTGGCCAATTGTAACACATGCATTATGCATGTCCGCCACTTGGCAAACATGCATGAGGCTCCATCTACTATTTAATTGAGGTTTGGGTCTTGTTGTTTTTTTGGTTGCAAGAATTAAAAACCACTCTCAAAGAGAATACCCATAACCCACCACCGGCTCCGCCGCTCGCCACCGGCCGCCGCCGCCGCTATACGGGTTCGCACTCGCATCTCGTTAGTTCGTATCACTAGCACTTGTTCATTGAACCTCGGTGTCTCAACCGGTTAGTCATTAACCGAGGTATATCTTTCTCATCGGTAGTTAAATATACTTATCACTGTGCTCGTATTTGCATGTAACTGGATCCTGTGGGTTTCGTTTATTGTTGATCACTTGTTTATTTTCCGATGCGTTTTATTAATTAGCTCGCTTAATTAAATGATTATTATTTAGTGAACCGGGTTTTGATAAATAAAATTTTAAGCGATCACCATGGAAACCCAACTATTCGAACAAAGAAAACAAACTTGGATACTGAATTGAAATTGCAAGTTAATAGATGAAACCTGAATTAATCTCTGAATTGTATGAGAGCTATCAGATAAATCTACTTGCGGGTTACACGCAAAAATTTATCGGATTAGACAGAGATCACTCTCTCTACTCTTGATAGGAATCAGATTTGATGAATCTGTGATATTAAGATGAACGAACAAAGTAACCATAAGTTTGAATTTTGTTTTGTGCGTTCATGTCTTGCGATCAAGAAATACTACCGAAGTTCACATTAGACTTCATACTGCCTTCTTTATATATGCTAAATAATATATTGGACTTTTCCTTTTAAAGCCATCTGCCAAAACGTAATGGGATTTTTTTTTTTAGACCCAAAACATCCATTATTGGCCCAAGAATACACATGGGAATGGACTTTTAAACTTACAATTTATAGACTACTAATTCTAATACAATTAGGCCCAAAATTAGTGATAGATTAAGCCAAACACAACAATTATTTGAATACTAAAATAAGTGTCAACTACATGGCCCAAATAACATTCGTGTTAAATGAACCTGCACTCCTGCGTCACCTAACTCGATTAATCACCGATGTTATCATCTCGATCGATAAGTTAATCCAATGCCCTAAAATCCGTTGATTACAACATACATTTAAAATGAAACATAAGGTCTGTAACACTCGTGATAGTTACTGTCAACACCATGGACAAATGGCTTTACATCAATCCTTGCCGACGCTTGTTTTAATATCCATAACAGAAAATTAATATCTAACCACTTATAGGCATAGGTGCTATAACGATACTCAATCCTCGGTATGTAGTTTTCGTATAGAATTTTTTTAGGTATATACATTTTCGATTCTCCGGTTTTATAATTTTATTAGTTATATACATTTTCGACCCCTGATCTGAAATCTCAAGTTTCGCTACGGCCTTTTTTTTCAAAAACTAACAATCCTTGTTTTGTTTTATAGTGGTATCGGAATTCTTCAACCGACAGTTTTGTTTTATTGTTAAGAGGTATTTATCCTTGTTTATGGGCCTCTGAATTGTCATATGTAAAGTAATTAAAATGAATGTGATATGACTTCTAATATGATTTACGTGCAACCGATCAATAATAATGAATATGCAACGACTTTAAAGCTCAATTAATTAGGATCCTGTTTTTTTTAGTAAAATGCACCAATAGTCCTTGTGGTTTTGTAAAATAACCCCTATAGTTCCTAACTTTTGGAAATTACATCGGTGTTTCATGTGGTTTGACAGTTTGTTACTCGGATAGTCTCTAGAGTGGATGTCCGTTAGTTTTCTCTGTTAACTCCATGTAAAATGACCAACATGCCCTTAGTATTAAATTAAAACACTAAATTAGACATATTAAAATTAAAGGTGGAACCCACCAACATTCTTATTCACCATTTTAAACCCTTCTATCTCTCTCTCTCTCTTTCACACTCACTCACCACCACCTGGCTCCACCACTTACCACCAGCCGCCACTACCTGCAACTCCACCAACATCAACATCTCTGCCACATGAACTCCCTCCTCCATCCCAGATCCATTCACCCACCATTTTCTTTGTCAGACATGCTTTCTTGCTTCAAGACACAACTTAGAACCAAACACTAACAATGCAAATTATCTTCATTGATAAGCATTAAATCCATTAACTAATATATTATATACACATAACTCGGGTACGATATACATCATTACAAAACAACGGGTATAATAGATCATTAAAAAAAAACCGATCTAGTTTGTTATAATAGTTAAGCATCGTAGTTACATCTACTCGAGCCTATCACCCGTACCTCATTCAAAGACGATGTCTAAGCTCGCATTGTTCAAGGACCTAAGAACAACCCTGAAATGGACCACGAGGTGGCGAAGGGAGGCATTAAGCCTGATTCCAGCTACACACTCAAAATCAAGTTCAAAATCTTTTTTAATGTTTAGTTAATTTAAGTTTAACATTACAAGATTATACGAATTGTAGCTGTGAGGAACTAACCGTGACACTTTGTGTGTCAACGGTAGAAGTGAGATCGACAGAAGGCATGATCAGGTGTGAATGAAGATTGTCGGAGGGTTGTGAATGAAGAGCGGTGGTGATGGTATAAAAAATAATAGTAGCAATGGTAATGAAGAAAGGCGAAGGGGGTTGGTGGTGATGGCGGCAGGAAGGGGTGGTTATCTTGGTTGTTAGGGGGCACAAATGACATCTCGAATTAGGGGACTCAAATGAGAGAAGGGTATTAGGTTTTGAGGGTGAAAAGATAAGAGTACCCTCATTGTAACAATGTTAATTTTTAGGGTTAACGGAATATTCCCCAGCAATTTGACCCAAGGACTCAAGGTGCAAGAAAATGACAACAATGAGAATTCAGAATGCAAGAAAAAAAAGTGTGGGCTCATCATGCGAAATGTATTAACCATAGGAACTCAAATTGCCTTTTAAATCTAAGATCTAACACTTTGACTTATTCTCCCTATTTTCATGATAAAGTGTCTTCTTTGTGGAACCCTTTAAAATGTGTCGATTTTAGAAATTGTTTTAGGACATGACAAACGTTAGAACTATCCTCCTATAATCAATATATAAAATACAATTTCTATTTATGTGTACCCTCATTAGGTTTTGTGGGTGAAAAGACAAGAGTACCCTCATTATAACAATGTTAACTATTAGGGTTAACGGAATATTCCCCAGCAATTTGACCCAAGGACTCAAGGTGCAAGAAAATAACAACCATGAGAATTTAGAATGCAAGAAAAAAAGTGGGGGCTCATCATGCGAAATGTATCAACCATAGGAACTCAAATTGCCTTTTAAATCTAAGATCTAACACTTTGACTTATTCTCCCTATTTTCATGATAAAGTGTCTTCTTTGTGGAACCCTTAACATGTGTCGATTTTAGAAATTGTTTTAGGGCATGAAAAACGTTACAACTATCCTACTATAATCAATATATAAAATACAATTTCTATTTGTGTATACCCTCATTAGGTTTTGTGGGTGAAAAGATAAGAGTACCCTCATTATAACAATGTTAACTATTAGGGTTAACGGAATATTCCCCAGCAATTTGACCCAAGGACTCAAGGTGCAAGAAAATGACAACCATGAAAATTCAGAATGCAAGAAAAAAAGTGGGGGCTCATCATGCGAAATGTATCAACCATAGGAACTCAAATTGCCTTTTAAATCTAAGATCTAACACTTTGACTTATTCTCCTTATTTTCATGATAAAGTGTCTTCTTTGTCGAACCCTTTAAAATGTGTCGATTTTAGAAATTGTTTTAGGACATGAAAAAATATTATAACTATCCTACTATAATCAATATATAAAATACAATTTCTATTTGTGTGTACGGTACTCGACCTTGATTGGCAAAGCTCGGCGGTCAATCAAGCGCTAGATGCCATGTGGCATCCACTTTAGTTTTTTTTTGTTTACCCAATTTATCTCCTTGGAACTCAGCATGGCCATTTTTTTTGGAGCGAGAGGGAGGTCAATTTAATTTAGAACTTCTTCCAACACGTCTCTTTTATTTAATCAAGGACCTTTTTTCATTTTGTTATGATTAAATTGTATTTGTTTATTAGAAAAGAAAACTATGGGTCGTGGGTAGGGCTGCAAACGAACCAAACGTTCGGCGAACAGTTCGTGAATCGTTCGGCGTGAAGTTCGTTTGTGTTCGTTTGTTTATTAAACAAACGAACACGAACAAGAAATTTCATTCGTTTAGCTAAATAAACAAACATGAACAGAGGTCGTGTTCGTTCGTTTATGTTCGTGAACGATTGGTAACATGTTCGTTTGTGTTCGATAGTTCATTAGTGTTTTTAGTTTTTATATTTATTTAAATACTTCAAAATTCTGACAAATTAAATATCTAATAAGTGTCGGTGTATTACATATTCTATTAATGAACGATTATTTGTGTTCGTTTGTCTCCATTTGTGTTCATGAACATTAGTTTGTGATCATTTGTGTTCGTCAACGTTTGTTTTTGTTCGTTGCCTAAAATTAACAAACAAACACAAACAAGTTCATTTCCTTAACAAACAAACACGAACATAAAATCTCGTTCGATAAGTGTTCGTGAACGGTTCGCGAACACATATATTTCTTAACAAACGAACACGAACAAGGTCTTGTTCGTGTTTGTTTGGTTCGTTTGCAGCCCTAGTCGTGGGTATGGTAAGGGTTACAATGACAGTCAGTTTCACAAGGATGATAGCTGGCATAAGGTTCTCAGTAAGAAAGAAGCCAGGCGGGAAATGTTTTTTCAAAACAGGGAACTATGACTTCGGAACACCACCTCTTTCTTCATCTCCAATCTCCCTATTTCTTGCTCTCGGAACACCCTTTGGAGGGCTTTTGAACATTTGGATAATCTGGAAGACGCTTTCGTTCCAGTAAAAAAAGATCGGGCTGGTAATAAATTTGGTTTTATTAAGTTGTCTAGCGTGAAGGATCCTGCATGGTGGATTGAGAAGCTTAAAGAAGTTAGGATCGATGGTGCTATTATTGATTTGAACTTAGCTAAATTCAGTAGAGACGGATCTAAGATAGTGGAGCAGCATACAGGAGGTAGGGTTTCAGTTTTCTCTAGATTGCAAGAGGTTCGACCTACTGTGTTGCATGGAAAAGCTCCGGCGGCGGCTCAAGCCCAGCACCAGAACATCAGGTCGTATGCCTCCGTTGTCAATCCGGTTTGTCCAGCCAACAACAAGTTGAAGATCGATCTCCCTCCCATGAATTCGAAGACGAAGAAGCACTGGGAATTTAGATCACTCATCGGTGAAGTCAAGGATATCGATATTCTTAATAACCTCAAAGATCACCTATCCGGGATAATGGGGGATAATTTCGAGTTGAGATATCTAGGGGGCCTCAAAGTATTGCTCTGCTTCAAGTGCTCGGAAGAAGCGGAGGAATTCCGCAGCCTTAAGGTTAATCAATCGGAGCAGTGGTTCGCGAGGTTATACGTGTGGGAGGGGATTCTGCCCATTTTTGAAAGAATCCCTTGGGACAAAGTGTTGGGTGTTCCCATCTCTCTCTGGGATCGATATGTTATCAACAAAATAGGAGAACGATGCGGCCAGCTGCTGGTTAAATCGGAGGCCGAAGTTTTTAGCGGGAACATGGCTGAGGATCGGCTGGCAATTTTGGTTAATTCATGGAAGCGAGTCTCTACGGAATTCACTCTCAGTTGGAAAAGGCATCATTTACAGGTTTGGGTGGAGGAGATTGCGAAGCAATGGTGCCCGAAATTTTTGAAACCGAAGGATTCGGAGGTGGTTTCTTCTGGTAGGTCACCGGAATTTGACTTCTCCTCCGATTCTGATCAAGTAGAACTGAACAGTCATGGCTGCGTTTCTCCCTCTGCGTGCATGGAGAACTCAAATGTCCCTTTCTCACCTATTTTCTAGGTTAACGAATCGTTGCTGGGGAAAACTGGGGAACTGGATTCGCCGCGTGCAGGAGTAACCGAGGAGAGAGATTCTGACGACTGTTCTCCTAATGTTAGGCTTCATGGGGATCAGGTTTTGTCACCACATGCTGCTAACAAGTCTGGGGATTTGGTGGGCCTCGAGGAACATATTCAGAACATGGGTTTTGGCTTTAGACCTAATGATGTGTCTACCCGGCCCAATTATGTTACTAATAGGCCCAAAGGAGTTAAATTGGCCAAAGTTCAGGCCCACAAGGTTGTGATCCCAGATCTTAATCAGGAAGTGGATAACTCGCTGGGGTCTGACCCTTCAACCTAGAAGCCATCTTCAGAATGGAGGAAGAGGAGGCAAGGGTAGATGCAAATCTTTTAGGTGAAGGGGAAACTGGGGCTTCTATGGAGGAGGATCAGGGAAACAAGCCTGGTAGTCTTAATTTTGAGACGGAGGTCGTCTGTACCTTGGATTTAGGATCTCGGCTGGGCATTGAGGTAGAAGGATTTGAGAATCATGTGAAAAAGATGGTCAGTGGTGAGATGGAGTCTAGCCGTTTAAAATGAATTTTGTCTCTATCAATATCAATGGGGTTGTGGATTCGCATAAAGGTATTTGGATTCGACATCTTAAGGGCAAAACCAAAGCTGATTTTATCGGTATTCAGGAAACGCACCAGGAGGTTATGCCTGATTTTGTTTTGAGACGTTTTTGGGACAAGTCAAATTTGAAAGCGGAGGTTGTGAGTTCGGTGGGTAGATCTGGTGGCTTGGCATCTTTATGGAATCCGGACTCCTTTAATGTTATTCAAGTCGTTAAACATCAAAGATTCCTTCTCTTGTCTGGGAATATCGCGGGGTTCGACGACAGGCTTAATATCCTTAATTTGCATGCTCCCAATGAGGCTTCAGGCAGGAGAAATCTATGGGCAGAGATCGCTGGCTTGTTCAATTCGTTTGATGGGGCGTGGGTCATTTTAGGAGATTTTAATGAAGTTCGTTTGGAAGAGGAGCGTGTCAATTCTCGCTTTGACAGAGGTTCTGCTGATGCTTTCAATGGTTTTATCTCCAACTCCGAGCTCTTGGAATACTCTATGACGGGAGGTAATTTTACTTTTTTTCGGGGCATCGTGATGTTAAAATGAGCAAATTGGATAGGTTCTTGATCAATAATTGTTTTATGAGTCTTTGGCCGAATGCCAAAGTTTTGGTTCATAATAGGGGTCTTTCGGATCCCTGTCCAGTCTCTCTGTCCTGCTTGTCTCTTGATTTTGGTCCTTCTCCTTTTAAATTTTTTAATACATGGATGGTGTTAGTGCATATGTCTGTTGACTTCGTCTTATGTCTTGTATCGAGTCATGTAACTAGAATTGATAGACCAGGACACATTGTACGAGAGAAACAGGAAATAGACCTGAACCAGCCACCCCTCACGAAGTGGCTAGGACACCTCGCACGAGGTGACCAAGTTCGTGCGGTCGGTCCAGGTCGTGCGACCTGGGCCAGCTCATGTGGTCTGGTTCATGGGGTCTGGGATTCCTATAAATAGGTGAGTCCAGGTCTTCATTTGTAACTTTGTGATTCCGGAGACGAAGTGCTGCCGAAGTGTCGAACGATCTGTAATCAGTTTCAAATCAATACAATCGACAGTTAAAGTGATTCTACGTGTGAATCTAGCTGTTATAACATCAATATGTCTGATTCCGCCTTTCGTATTGATCAAGAACTCTTCTGATCGACTCATTTGATCGAATCCCGATCCTACAAGTGGTATCAGAGCTCAGGAGGAAGAGTTCTTACCATTTCAGCTTGTTTTCACGTATCAAAACTGCTTTCTACTCATTTTTCTACATTTTTTTTTATCAAATTTACCGAGATTCCACGGTTAAAATGACCTGATTTCGTGTTATAACTCGTAAAACATCGTTTCGAACAATCCGTGAACAAATCAGAACCAAATTCAACCTAAAACTTGATAAAAATTGACAAAATGATGAATTTTCAGGCTTAGAAGTTTCAAACGGAGTGAATCTTTGTCCAAATCGCGTGAAAAATCCTTCAGATCACTTGAAGATTGGTCCAGGTTGTTTGAAATAGGTCCAGGTCGTTTGAAATAGGTCCAGATCGTTTGAAGATTGGTTCAGGTCATTTGAAATAGGTCCAGGTTGTTTAAAAGTTTTTCAGGCCGTGTGAAATTGAACCAGGTCATTTGAAGAAGTTATTCAGATCGCACGAGTTTATCCAAATCGTTTGGAGAGTGTCAGGTCGTTTGAACATATCTCCAGGTCACACGGTGTGAAACCTTAACTCGTGTGAAGTACCAGATCGTTTGATCTCAGCTCGTTTGAAACTCCAGCTCGCTTGAACATTGTGTTTTTGTATACCTTTTACATCGAAACATGGAAAATGAATTTTACAATGCGTTTGCTACTGCTCTGGTCGCTCCAGTTACAGTTGCTGAAACTGTTGGTATCGAGAATGAAACAGGAACTTTCCAAAAACCTCCAAAGCTTATGTACATTGAGGACTTTAAAGGGTGGCAAGACCGTTTTGAAAACTGGGTACAAGCAAACAAGTTTGATGCATGGGTGTCTTTAGAGAAAGATTATACTTTACCGAAAGATGAACTTGGAAATGAAAAAAATTAAGTCAATTTTTTCCGGATGAAAAATTAAGATACACTAGTGAAAAAATGATGATTAGCATTCTCCAACAAGCAGTAAAAGAAAATATTTTTGTTTTGCTTCAATGATGTGCTAAATATGGTCTATATAAAAACTAACCTAATCTAGACACCCTAGTTTTTAAATTTATAAACTAAGACTCTCTAAATGCTAGACCACTGACAGACAAGTGTACCTATCGTACGTAGTAAAGCCTAATGAAGTCCGAGTATCGAACCCACGAGACACTAGCGACGCTAACTAGACTCTGACTCAACTAATTACTTAAATGGTTTATTTGATTTGATTGGATTTTTGGGGTTTTAATTAATTAAACTAAAGGAATTAACTAAGACGAATTAGACTATCTAGACGTAGGCTAAAGGCTACTAAGGTGGAATCAAGGATGAGAAAGTACTACCCAGGTTTGGAATCCTATTCGTGACTATCGGTTTTCTCTCGGCAATGGTAACTATGATGGAACCAGGTTCTAATATTATGACACTCTTAGACTAAAGACAGGTTGAATCCCCTCTCGGTCTCGTCAACTTCTCCTAAGGTCTAAAGGTCAAATAAAGCTCACTAGTATGGGTTGGATCACCTCTAGGTCTCACCAACAATACTAAAGTACCCAAAAACTAGATCTCCTCTCGGTCTCATTAATCACAATACACCCTAGAGTGCACGGGGTAACCTGAAAACTCTTGACAAGACTTAGGAAAACAAATAATACTAGGGAACTTAGACAGATGTCCTCTCGGTCTCACTGCACCTAAATACCTAGCACCAAAGACAATCCCAGCTATCTATCTCCTCTCGGTCTCAAGAATAGGTAGAACACTAAACTCCTCTAAATTATCAAACAAAGTTCCTATGGAATTCTAGCTAGGAAAACCATAAACTAGTTACAAACACACAGTAGGTAACCTAACATGCATCTATACATGAAAGACATTCACAAAGACACATGAGGAACGATTATAAGATAATAAATCAAAGTAAAGCATGCAAACACATCTAATCAAATATTATTAGATCTTTTACTTTAATATTTGTTCCATCAATAAATTACCAAAACCGAGAAATTACCAATTATCAATAAATATTCATCACAAACCCGGGTAGATAAACTAATTAGCCAAGAATCATAGTCAAGAAAAAGAAACAAGTCTGAACCGAGTAGCAAAACATATTTAATAGTTTGTAAAACACAAAGTCTAACAAAACCAAAAAAATAATAAATTGCAAACCAAACCTGAATCTTGAATCGCTGCTTTAAAACTTGAACCAATCACCTTCTTGTCTTCTCTATCTTTCGTCCCTTTCTCTGCCGTCAGCAGCCCCTAATTGCCGTCTCTTTCTTTCTGTCGTATATGTCCCCCAAAAGTAATCAGATATAAGGTTTTATATTTGATACCAAACAAAACAACTCCACGAACTAGGCTTTTGCGAATTATGAACATCAAGTGGGCCAGGTCTTAAAACGCACATAATGGTGAGTTGGGCTGGGCTCTTGATACGTTATAGATGGCAGCAAATATGGCGCCCGTATGAATGATGTGTCACCATCTAATCTCTTCAATTAACTCCATTCTATTAATATTGCAGACCCAAAAGTCCAAGCTCTATTTTCTTTTGTAAATTCTAGTATTCCACCGTCCACCCTTCAAATCTTGTGGGTATTATATCATTAGATATATGGATGTATGGCACCATATAATTATGAATGGATATATGGTTTATTTGATAATATGTACTGTCATTGGTGTAGGATTATTGTAGGACCCGACTGAGTCGTTCAGAAGAGCTTTATATCCGAATCAAAGGCGGAATCAGTGAAACGGACGTGGAAACAACTTGATACTCTTAAATCTGTCACTAATATTGATAATAACACTGATTACAACCTTAACAGATTTCGGCAGCACTTCGTTACAGATTCTGAAGTCGTACCAAATGAAAACACAAGTACCCTATTTATAGTGGGGCTGATTTCGCTCCAAATGGCATGAAGCACTTTCGAGCGGAATCAGAAAGTTCTGATTTCGCTCGAAATGGTCTTGTGCTGTTTCGAGCGGAATCACCTCTTTAAACCTGAAAATCTGTTTCTCGAACCTTAGGCACTGATAATCCTATCCTATTACATGATACAAGACGAAGTCAATAGACGTAGTGCACTAACAGACTCCCCCTCGGATATTGACGTAGTCTTCAGTGTCTAATCTTCAGCATAACACCTCTTCGGTCTTGATTGTTCTGCCTTCTCATCCAGATTGTAACATTGTAAACATCCATCAATCCTTCTCTTCTTCTATCAGCTTCAGGCTCCCCCTTTCATCAAGCTTCCGTGCTTTGGGATCGCCACCTAGCTATCCATCTACAAGCTCCCCTAGCTTCAAGCTTGTCTTCAGACTCCCCCTTAGACTCTGCTCTTGGGACCGTAGTCTGAACTATCTGCAATCACTCAAACATCTATAAATACAATGCTTTCAAGTTCAATTACCCATAAATCGTAAACTAGCTCTTTTAAACTCTTTAACTGCTCCCCCTATCAACAAACTAAATGATTTAGCAGCATTAAAGAATCCAACTCCCTCACAGTTAATCATCCAAGTCCAAACTAATGACCTTGGAGATATCACAAACTGTTTTTGAAATTTTTTATTTTTAATTCAAGTTTCAAATTAATGAACTTGTTTTATTTTCAGAAACACAATCAACTTACTTAGATTTTGAAACTCAGCATCTCAGACATCGGTTGTCGAAAATAAAACAGAATCAAAAATCTTTTTGTATTTTTCCGAAAATATAAAGCAGTAAAGAAATATGTACAAACATTTTTACAGACAATATTTTTGTTTGAGTATGCGTCAGAGGATCATATCAGTTTTTGACAAGTCACAAGTACCGTTGAGCTTAGTTACACATTAAAAATTAAACAATTCACTTAGATTGTCGATATACTGATCCACTTAAATTTTCACACAAACTTCAACTGATTCAGGATATGAATTAAGTGTATTAAGACTTAAACTCATTCATGTGTCCCGCATCTTGAATATACTCCCGTATCCAGATCCCAATATTCAGTCTTACAGGTGAGTATACCTAAATGATATCTGTAAGGGGAATAAATTATAGTACGAAACCGTGAGAGCTCAGGTCAGAACTTCCGTTCAGCAGAGAGATGACGGCTCGACTTTTGGTGTGTCCTCTTTAGAGGATCTTTTGTTACAACAGCAATGACTATCAATTTTAATGTTTCATCAATTTGCTGAGGGCGGCACTATATTTCAAGCAATGCGAAAAGTATTATTCGGAGACTAGGTCAAAACTTCCATTCAGCAGAAGTCCCGGAATAATACCCCAGATATCACTAAGCATAAAGACCTAGTATTTCAGAAAGAGGGACCTTTCAAACGAGATTTCAGGGGTTACCTATATATCCAAGTAGTGTTCCCCACGAAATAAGCAAGTTTGAATTTAGGTTTATATCCCGAAAAAGTTTACTAAATGTATAAAAACCTATCGGCATATCATCAGTGAGACTGTTTAACGCTATAAAATCATTACATTTCTTTAGCATACTGTAACTGTCTACTGATGTACTATCATTTCCTCTTTTTACACAAAAACTCAATTTTTATTTTATCATGTTTTTGGCTTTTTTCAAATTTTCAAATGTTTTTGTTTTTTCTGACAATTTTTCTCCCCCTAAAATTCAAAATCATTTAAAGAAAAATTTGACAACCAACACTGATAGCTTTGTCTCGCCATCCATTTTCTGCTAACTATGCTCTATTTTGCAGAAAAAAAATATAAAGTACCCCCATGATTTACAACCCATTGATTTTCGACAGTTTGAAAACCGTTTTTCAATCTTGTGAAAGTAATCATGTTTGTTTAGCCGTGAGGGTTTCGGCATATTCAATCAACACATATTTTTGTATTTTTGAAATATTTTTGACAAAAATTAAAAGCAAACATATTTTTGGTTTTTCAAAAATTTTAATTTTTTAGGGTTTATGAAATATTGTTTATTTATGTACAGAAAAACAAATAAACTCCCTGTTTCAACCAACACAGGGTCCAGCAGCAGCCTCCTCCTCTTGTTGTGTCAGACAGCTCCAACTTCCAATCTCACAATCTTCGATTTTGTTGAGCACCTGCACATTCAAACTATTTGATTACTTGAACAATTTAGCCCAGGTCTGTTGAACCTTAGGCATTTCAACACAATAATTTTCATTCAATGTTGGAAACTCTTTGTCATCTTTCACAAAAAATCTTTTCAACTTTTATTTCAACTTTTTCATCTTTGTCAAAAATCACCTGTTTCTTTTCACTCCATGTTTGACCTTTAGGAGTACCACGTTTGTAAAAATGTGACTCCTTTTGAACATTTTGTTTTTGATCAACAACTTTTGATTTCCAAAACTCTTGAGGTTTTGTCATATCAACAGTTGTTTTCCAACTTTGAGTTGTTCTGACTCTGGGTGTGTGATAATTCCAGGTCTGTCTTGAATCGAACCTATACGGTTTTGACTTCCAATTTTGATTCGAAGCAAACTTGTTTGTGTTGTACTTCCAAGTTTGTTTTGAGTCAAATTTAGTTGACCTGTGTTTCACATCCTCAGGTTTTTGTTTCTCATCATCATAAGACTTGTTTTTATCAACATCCACAGGTTTCAGATTTGGACACTTGCGTGCATGATGTCCTTTTTGATCACATTTGAAACATGTTCTCATGGACACATCTTTGACTTGTGGTTGTTGCTTTTTCTTTTGAACATCAAACTCTTCATTAGACTGTTGTCTAAATTTGAGTTTTTCTTCTTCTTCAAAACTTTTTCCTTGAACAAAACTCATTTTTGTCTAAAAATTTTTTACTTCATTTTTCTTCCAATTTTGTTTCTTCTTATAACCCAACCCAGCCTTCATGTTTTTCTTCTTGAAACCAGGTTTGTTATACGAACCTCTATGACTCTTACCAGCAAACTTTGAAATCTCAGACTTCTCAATCTCAACCATTTTAAAAACTTTATCAACCTTTTCTGAAATCACATTCTGAATCGGGAATACAACATCTAAGAACAATTTGTCCTATCCAATCATGGTATAAACCAATCCTTTTGAATCATCATTCAAACTTTTCTCGGATTTTGTGTTTTTCAGATAACCATCATGAAGATTTCCTTCATCTTCATCCTGTGATTCAGATTTACCTGTATCAATCGACTCTTCTTTCAACACACTTTCAACGACTTTACCTACCACCTCTGAATCATGAGAATCATGATAATCATCAGATTTGGAATAGGTTATGTCAATGTTGTCTGGCAATTGATCTACCATGTTAAAAGCTTTTTCGACCTTTTCATCATCATAAAATGCAAATTTTCCCGGTGGTGGAACTTGTTGAAACTCTGAGCCAATGCCTTTCTTGTTTTGCTCAGACTCAACATCTCCCGATTTTATATTAAAAATTCGTTCAAGCACATATGACGACACATGATAACTCTTCAACTTGTTGTTATCCTGTTCTAAATCAGCAATCTGTCGCTTTAGCTTAGCAACATCCTCAATATATGAATTAACAACATCTTGTTTTATAGAATACATTCGTTTAAGTTCTTTTGTTGTTTCAGAAAGATAATTCATTCTTGATTGAGCATATTTCATTTCATCTTTAACTTTTTCATATGACTCTTTTGTAATGTGATATGCTAATTTCATTGAGTCATATTCTTTCTTCATTTCTTGACAAGCAATTTCTTTTTGTGAACATTCTTTTGTCATTTTAGAAACATTTTCTTTCAAAACTTCATTTTCTGTTTCTAACTTTTTACATTTTTCTGAAAGTTTTTCATCATTTTCTTTCAAAACTTTTTCTTTTTCTAGCATTTCTTTGCATTTTTCTTTAAAAATGTTTTCAATTTTAGTGAATTCAAGATTTCTTGTTCTGAATTGCTCATCTTTTTCAGTACAAGCTCTGCACGATTCCATGCATTTCTTGCACTGATCAATCGTTTTTAAGATTTCAGAATCAGAATTTACCTCAGTGATTGGCACCACGGTGTTTGATGCAGTTGCCTCAGTTTGCTTCTGATCAGCATCATCTTGTTTTTCTTCAACACCTACTTCATCACCAACATTACCAACTTCTAAATTTTCATTCTTTACTTCTTCTTCTTTTTTCCTCACCTCTTCTCCGATCTGCTGTTCTTCAGTAACAGCTTTCTCAACCTCTTCATTCACAACAACTTCTTCACTTTTGATTTCCTTCACAACCTCAACTTCAACAGCTTCTGCTTTAACCTCTTCAGCAACTTTCTTCAGATTGTTCACCATTTCTTCAACATTCTTCTTCATTCTCTCTTCATCCCTTTTTCTCAGACACGATGTCATAGCATATCTTATCTCCTTTTCATGCATTTTAGCATATGTGTCATCTTTCATCACATTTCTATAGTATTCGGCTCTCAAAGGAATTATGAGAAGAACATCATCAAAAATTATGTCTTTCTTTGGAACAACTGGTTCTCCTTCTCTGTTGAAGTAACACTCTCTCTTCTTATCCCATCTTTTGCTGCTGGCAGCAATCTCATACTCTTCCTGCATTTCATCCATTCTGTTCAACACAATGTTTCTTTCCCTGTAGGTCTTTTCTTCCAGAATCTCTTCTCTGGTTTTCACTTTGATCTCATCTGTATCTTTGTCTTTATTTTCATCTTTAATCTCAGCAACAAAAACAAACTTTCTTTCTTCTGTTATAGTTTTGCCATGAGCTGTTTTTCGAACATTCTCCAAACGATCTTCTTCTGGACATATCTCGGACCAATCAAAACCTTCATCATCTTGAATTACAAAACAAGCTCTCGATTTGGGTTTATCTTCAATCATCTTTAGCTCTTCTCTGCTTCGATGATAGATTGCCTTTCAGTAGTAATCATCATTGAACGGATGTTCATTTCCACCAACTGCAGAATTAGTGCATTCTCTCTTGAAATTACCTTTCTGCTTACATTTGAAGCAGGTCACTTTGGATTTGTCAAATCCAAGCTTCGTTTATGCACCTCCAAGAGATTGTTTCCCAGTAATTTCCATATATCTCTGAGCTCTGCGAATGCAGCTTGCCAAACACCAACGGATGTCAATGAGTTCCATCTCTTCCGGATCAATCTGGTCGTAGTCTTCTTTGGTTAACTCTGAGTTTCCAATTTTACCAGCTACAAGACCTTCATACGATTCCAGAACAGAAGCAAGAAAACTTATTTGTTGTTTAGCTGCATTAATGATCATTGCCGGAGAATTTTTCAGCTTAAGAGCAATGTTACACAGTATCTCCTCTGCTTCTTCAGAACTAGCTTTTGAAGCCGATGAATGATAACCTGGATCATAACATGATGAACTCTTCTGTGGCTCTTTTGTCCTCTCACTACTGAATGCTGTCTTTGGTGAACTATCAACTTTCACCGAAGGTAAGCTACCTTTGTAGTACAGACCAACATTCTGTTGATGCAAAGAACTGCTCATCTTGTTCTGTTTCTGCAATTCAAGCTCATGAGTTTCAATCTTTTCAAATAAAGTATCAAGAGAAATTGTTTCATACAAAGCATCATTTTTCAAAATAAAAACAAACGTTTGCCACTGATCAGCTCGTGGTAATGCTTCAATCACTTTGTCAATAATTTCCTCTCTTGTTCTCACAATCTCAAACCTCTCAAGTTTAATTTTTAAATGGCAAAACCTCTCAATCATTTGCCTCACTGTCTTTCCTTTAATACTATCAAACAGATCAAATTCTTTCTTTAGTAAAGCAATTTTGTTCTTTTTAATCTGTTTACCCCCCTCAGCTTTAACTCGTAAAGCTTCCCAGACAGATTTCGAAGACCCATCATGATTAAGTAATGCAAAAATGTCATTTCTAATAGCCGATTGGATCAACACAATCATTCTCTGTTCAGACGAAAATTCCCTTTTGTCCTCAACGCCCAATTTCTTCATAGGAATTTCCTCTCCTTTGTCATCTTTTGGTCTCTCATATCCAAACTCTAGACAGAACCAGCTTTCATGAGCGTATGCTTTTGCCCAGTTAAGAAACCGTTCTTTCCACCAAGTATAATCTTCAATATTATCCAGCTTGGGTGGTTTGGAATAAGTCCCATAAAAATTGTCATGATTAATGTTTTCATTGACCACTTTTGTGATTGACTTTGGTGTGACCGTTGATGTTTCGGAAGACTCGGATGTGAACGCGTTGAAAAACGTATTGTAGAATTCTTCAGCCATGATATAATCCTGAACAGATAATCAAACAAAACATAATTAGTACAAACAATATCAAATATTCTGAAACAAACTGACACTCGATTGACGTGAAATGATTTCGACACAAAAATCCTCTTTTCAAGCGAAATCAACTGTTGAAGCGAAATCAAGACTCAACAGCTTTAAAGCAGAATTCCTAGAACATCAATTCGAGTGGAATTAGATCAGATCTATTTCGAGCGGAATCAGATCAGATCATCAACTTGGAGCGGAATCAGATGTTTATCACTTCGAGCGGAATCAGACTTAATCAGCAACTTGGAGCGAAATCACAACTGAAGTTTGGAGCGGAATATGACTAATTCTGGAGCGGAATCAAACTAATTCTGGAGTGGAATCAACAATTTCAAGCTAAATCATTGTATTTTAGAGCGGAATCAGACTAATTCAAACAAAGTCAGTTCGAGCGGAATCAAGTCGAGGATTAATTTCAGTCACTTTTAGTCCAAATTTTACTGTGAAACTCTCTAGGGTTTGTCAATATGTAGTTTTACACACTCTGTGAAAGTTTGATCCAATTTTGACCGTTAAAACTTGTTTAGTTTGAAAAAGAAGGTGTAGAAGTCAGAAAATAGATGATATCAAGCTAAACTCTTCATCCTGTGCTCTGATACCACTTGTAGGATCGTTGTAGGACCCGACTGAGTCGTTCAGAAGAGCTTTATATCCGAATCAAAGGCGGAATCAGTCAAACGGACGTGGAAACAACTTGATACTCTTAAATCTGTCACTAATATTGATAATAACACTGATTACAACTTGAACAGATTTCGGCAGCACTTCGTTACAGATTCTGAAGTCGTACCAAATGAAAACACAAGTACCCTATTTATAGTGGGGCTGATTTCGCTCCAAATGGCATGAAGCACTTTCGAGTGGAATCAGAAAGTTCTGATTTCGCTCGAAATGGTCTTGTGCTGTTTCGAGCGGAATCACCTCCTTAAACCTGAAAATCTGTTTCTCGAACCTTAGGCACTGATAATCCTATCCTATCCTATTACATGATACAAGACGAAGTCAATAGACGTAGTGCACTAACAATTGGTATCAAATACCAATTTTCACGACATGTGTAAGCTTCAATTATGCATAATTGTCAAGTTTAGTCCTTCTAATTCCTTTGTTGCTTGAGACCTTTTGTCACTGGCGTTCTGCTCTGCCCAACTGGCTGGTCATTTAATTATTACTCTTTTCCGCTCCATTTGCACCAGGACCTGACCCAACACAAAATAATATAACAAAGCACTAAAAGTAAATAAAAACAAATAAAACTTATACAAAAACTATACAATTTACACGGGACAAATATGTATATTTTACCACACATCAAATATCCCCACACTTAAATCTTTTTCGTCCTTGAAAAAGAATCTATGCATACGGAATCAGAGATGGATAAATACTCGGGTCAAAAACTTATTTATACTTGTTAAGACCAAAACTTGTGTTAGCCGCGATTGCAAATATGCTTGTCCCTTTAAACCCAAACTCAGTTCTAAGCCCCTTATCATGCAAATTTAGTTCAAGTGCGGTCAATCTACCTAGGGTCTCACGCTAGAAGCTACGGTCCACCTAATTGTAGGATCGTTCTGTGACCCAAACGAGTCAATCAGAAGAGTTCTCGGTCTAATCAGAGGCGGAATTCATTGATTAGACTTTGTAACAGCTCAAAACACACTTAATTGTCTTGTATTATTGATTTAACACATTTACAGATCAGTAGACACGTCGGCAGCACTTCGGTACCGGAATCACGAACCTTACAAATGAGATGGCAAGACCCCTATATATAAACTTGGTAATTTCGCACGGAATAAGCAATTGTAATTTCGTGCGAAATAACAATTGTTCATTTCAAGCGAAATAGCAAGACTTGCTATTTCGTGAGAAATTAACCATCCACACATAAAACCTACATTTCTCGTACAACGTGCCCTGATCTAACAATTCTATTACAAGACTCGATACAAGACGAAGTCGACAGACGTATGCACTAACAGACTCCCCCTCGGATGTTGACGAAGTCTTCGGTGTCGAGTCTTCACAATCTTCAGCCTTGATCAGTCTTTGGGCTCTTTCTAAGTATCTAACAGAGTAAGCATCCTTTATCCTCTCTTCTTTTCATCTCCAGAAGCTCCATCTGGCTCTTATCTCACTCTAATTCTCTTGATCAGATATCTTGATTCCTTAAATTCATCAGCATCAACAATTTGCGAACTTCAAGATCTGACACTGGCTCTATCAACTACAGACTCCTCTCAACTAGCAGGCTCCCCCTTAAATTGTTCCGGGATCGAAAACCTGACTTTCACAAGTTTTAGAATCGCAACCTGGCTCTCTCATAGCCATAACCTGTACATTCTCTACTTTAATGTAAATTTCACAAATTTTAAAATTTGACAAATTTAAACTTTTCTGCTTACCACTTTGTAGAAATAAATTCACAATTGAATTAATCAGTTAACTCATTCTGATGACCACTTGTATGTATAACATTTTTCTCACAACACTCTCCCAAACCAGTTCGTCATGTTCAGCACTTGGAATTTTGAAAATAAGCTCTTCAACATCAGTTGTCGAAAATCTTTTTGTATTTTACAAAATTTATGCTAAAACACTCCGAAAATCTTTTTGGATTTTTTATATAATGAAATGCAGTAAAGAGATATTTACAGACAATATTTTTGTGAGTTTGCGTAAGAGGATCATATCAGTTTTTGAGACAAATCACTAACACCGTTAAGCTTTAAACATTTTAAGTTCTAAACGATTCACTTAGATTGTCAGTATACTGATCCACTTAAATTTTCACACAAAGTTCAATTTTTTCGAGATACGAGATTAGTGTTTTAGAGACTTAAACTTATTTGCTTGTCCCACCTCTTGAATATACTCCCGTATCCAAATCCCAATATTCAGTCTTACAGGTGAGTATACCTAGATGATATCTGTAAAGGGTTAAATGCGAGGGCCATGAGAGCTCAGGCTATTGCTTCCGCAAAATCAGAAAGATGATGGTTTCGACTTTTGGTGTGTTCCCTTTAGAGAATCTTTTCTTCAACAACACATGATTAGCATTTTGCAATGTTTCATCATTTTTGTACTGAGGGTGGTGCTATATTTGAAGTAAGCGTAAAGTATTAAACGGGGACTAGGCCATTGCTTCCGCAAAATCAGAAGTCTCGGGATAATACCCCAGATATCACTGAGTATAAAGAGCTAGTATCTCAGAAAGAGGGACCTTTCAAACAAGATTTTGGGGGTTACCCATATATCCGAGAGATGTTCCCCACGATATAAGCAAGTTTGAAATTTAGGTTTATATCTCGACACAATCTACTAAATGTGTAAAAACCTACTGGCACATCATCAGTGAGACCGTTTATCACATTTTGACTTTCCAATTCTTTAGCATGCTGTGATAGTCCACTGATGTACTATCATTTCCTCTTTATACAACAAAACTCATTTTTGATTTTATCATGTTTTTGACTTTTTCAAATTTTCTAATGTTTTTGGATTTTCTGAAAATTTCTTACTCCCCCTAAAATGCAAAATCAATTAAAAGAAATTTGAAAACAAACTGTACAAGTAACATGACAACTGATATCAAATCATTTCAAATTGCCATCCACTTGGCATAAACAATCAGAACTACCCATGACAACAAACTATTTTCCCATTATGATTTCAAAACACTTAAGTTTGTTTTAATCAAATATGGTTTTTCTGGAAAATAAGTTTTGTTGATTTTATCACTTTGTAAAATCGGGGTTATCATCACATTGTTTTTCAAACACTTTGTATGAAAGTTAACTCAAGTTCAACTTAATGACCTTGATTAACCACTTGTAAATGAAAACCTTCTTCAACCACTTGTAGGTTCACTTATCAACCAAAACCACTTGTAAAATCAAAATATAACAATTTCAGGAAAACTACCACTTGTAGGTTTACCAAACAAACTTTTTCAAGAATGATGCCGATTCCTGCTCCACGATTACTAACTTGGAAGCTCCGGCAAGTCAGAATTTTAGTTTGAAAATGCAGTCAACCAAGCCTGACCAGCCTTGGGTGATTTTGATTCAACAGTATCCCAACCTCCTTTTGATCTGTAAAAATCTTTTGCACTTTTCACTTTTCCATCTACCATCTTTCCGAAAATATGTTTGACTTTCCCATTGAAAGCCTTTTCAGCATCAAATTCTCCTTTACCAGAGAAGAATTAATCTGAAATTTCAAACCTACCTTTTGATTTTAGATATTCTGCACGCAAAGGTGGAAAATTTTCATCGTTCAACTCAGGAACGGAATTCTCATTCTTTTTCTCAACAGATGGCTCCTCTGATTTTATGGAATCAGATTCATTATCAGAATTACTTTCAGATTTTACAACCCATCTTTGTTTGTTCAAATCAACTTTTCTTCTGTAAAAACGTTTTGAAACATCACCAGTTTCAAAAGTCAAATTTTCAAACATTTTAGATTTTTCAATTTGTTGTTTCTTTTCATCAACATATTTCTCTTCCAATCTTGAGTTAAAAGAAACTCCCTGTTTTGTGTTGTTGGACTGTTGGTAATTCCAAGCAATATGCCCAACTTTTTGACATTTAAAACATGTTCTTCTATCAACTCTTGGTACCAACTTCTTCTTCCTTTCAGCAAGAAACTCCTGATTTGATTGTCTCCAGAAAGGTTTCTTCTGTTCTTCTTCTGAACTTCCACCTGCAACAAATTTTGTTTTTGGTTTATAATTTTTCTCATTTTTATAATTTTCTGGAACAATAAATCCTAAACCTTTCTTTTTGAAATTACTGTAATGGTTTGGTTTCTTTTGAAAACCTGAACCAGAACTGTAACCTTTCTTTTTGTTCAATCTCTGTTGAACTCTTGAAGTGTACTTTTTAGGTTTTTCAGCAAGATTTATATCTTTTATTTCAGAAATATTAATTTCTGTCAATTTGAAAACATGTTTGATCATTTCAGATTTGACACTTCTTATTGGAAATTCCTCATCAGAATATAATTTGTTTGAATCATTCAAAGTATATGCCACTTTGATTGATCCATCATTCAAATTAGATTTTGATAACAGGAATTCTTTATTATAAACCCGTTTAACCGGTGAACTCTGACTCTTTTCTGATGAACTCGAACTTTCAGATTTAGACTCTGAATTTGACTCTTCATCCATATCCAACACCTGATCGACCACTTTCTTTAACAACTCAGACTCATGATCAGTGTCAGACGCTGTGAATGTGACATCAATATTGTCTGGTAACTCATCAATGATTTCAGACTTTAACTTTATGTTGAGCGCATTTTTTAATTGTTCCTCATTTGGCTTTCTAGGAGAATAACTTTCATAGATCAGGGGCGGACACTTATTATACTTAGCACTTTGTTTCTTACCAGCATCCGTTTCTTCTTTCTTTTGTTCTTGAAAAGCTTCAAGACCTGCAATAGTACGATAAACTCGATCAATCAAATAATCACAAGTTGTATAACTCAACAACAATCTTTTGATTCTTTCACTCTCAATCTTTTCGAGTTCCAAATCCTGCTTTAGCTTTGCACAGTCTTCAATATACTCATTGATAACCTTCTGCTTTGACTTTAATGTAGAACTCATCTTTGTCATAGCAACCTCAATTTCTGAATTTGTCTTTTTCAGACCATTTACTGTTATGTTCAGCACGTCATAAGATTCCTTCACATACTTCACATCGGACAACAAATTCTCTTTCAGCTTTTCTAATTCAACGATCTTCTTATCCTTCTCATCACAATATTTGCAAGATTCTAAACATTTCTGACAAGGTTTAATGACCTCAACTATCTTTTCAACCTTCTCAACTTCAACAATTTTTTCAACTTCGACTATTTTTTCGACTTCAATAATTTTCTCTACCACTTTCTCAACTATCTTTTCAACCACATATGTTTCTTCATCACATTCTATTTTTACCTCACATTCTTCATCTTCGACTTTTTCTGTTAAATTTTCTTCAGCTTTTGCTTTTTCAGCTTCCAACTTTGCCTTTTCTTCAGCAATCCTTCTTTTTTCTAACTCTCTTTTCAATCTAGCAGCCCTCTTCTCATTCAACATCTCGATCTTATCTGCAAAAAACAAATTAAAACTAAATGAGTCTAAACTTTTTCTTGCATTATTAATGTACTCTTCCTCGTCATCTGTATCATCATCACTTTCTGATGATCTAAAGATCTTTGTTCTTTTGACTCCTTGTTCTTCTACGATTCTAGCAACAAGTCCTGAACCAGGTGGAATGTATTTATCCCAGCTAAATCCCTTTGCAACCTTTTCATCATCTTGGTCAATTATACCATAACAAGCTCTTTTCTCTTCAATGGTACGTGCATATGCAGTTTGTGGTTGTTGAGCAATCTGATGAAAAATTGATTTTTGATAATAATTGTTTTTTTCCAGACTGATCTTGTCTTCCATTTGCTTCTTTGTTTTTGCACTCACGCTTAAAATGACCTTTTTCTTTGCAACGAAAACAAGTGACCTTTGATTTGACAAACCCTATCGGAGATGCACTCATTTCTCGAAAATCATCTCTTCCGGTGACTTGTGTAAATTTTTCTGCTCTTCTAACTGCACTGGCAAGACACCACTTGATGTCCATCAACTCAAGTTCCTCCGCATCAATTTGGTCATAATCCTCTTTGGTAAGCATCGGATTTCCAATTCTGCCAGCAATCAAACTTTTATATGATTCCAACATAGCAACGAGTAATGCCATGTGTTGCTTAGCTATTTTCGAAGAAAGATTTTGACCATTTTGAATATTCAAGGTAACATTGCACTGCAGATTTGTAGAATTCTTTTGTTGAGGACTTGGTGTTGTAAAATTTGGATCAAAGCTTGAATATGAAGACGAAGATCCACCACTTTGAGTCACAGTACTTCCCTTTGTTCCAGAAGAACTATCAGCACTGAAACCAGTTTGTATCTTTGGGCTTGGAGTAACTTCAAATTTGTTTCCTCTGTAGTATAAATTCACATCTTGTTGAGCATTTGGATTAGACATGATAGCAGTTTTCTGGATATCCAACTCATGCTCTTCAATCTTCTGAATAAACTGTGCCAGATTCATATTTTTAGATTTTCTCATGTGTTTTAGGATCAACAAATAAGTTCCCCATTTCTGCTGTGGTAATGCATCGGCTAGTTTATCAACCCATTCATCGTCATCTTTCTTTATTTCCAATCTTCCCATTTCCAAAACCAAATGACAATATCTATCAATGGTCTTTTTTGTTGTTTCACCTTCTAAGGCTACAAACATATCAAATGATTTCTTCAGTAAAGCCCTTTTGTTCTTAATCATATCTGCACTTCCTTTAAACATTTGAATCAATGCAGTCCAAATTGATCTTGCAGTACCCTCATGTTGGAGTAAAACAAAGATATCTTCTTTAACTGCTTGTTGAAGAATACTGATCATTTTTTCACTTGTATATTTCAATTTTTCAACATCTGAATAATCACAGAAAGCCTTTTCAATCCCACGTTCATTTTTCGGTTTTTCATAATTTTTCTCTAATGAACACCATGCGTCAAACTTATAAGCTTGCACCCAGTTTTCAAAGCGATTTTGCCATCCTCTAAAATCTTCGGTGTACATAAGCTTTGGTGGCTTTTGATAAGTTCCCGTCTCATTCTCACTGTAAAGAGTTTCAGCAGCTGTAACAGGAGCAACTGGTGTAGCAAATGCATTGTAGAATTCCTCTTCCTTGATTTGGTAACAAGTTTTTCAAAACGGACACTTTCAAACAAAATTCCTCAAGCGAAATAATCTCCTCAAGCAAAATAACCTGCAATACAGTTTCAAATGAAATACCAACACAAACGAAATCAGAATTTTCAAGCAAAATAGTAATTTCATTCGAACAGACCAAACGAAATATGATTTCGTGCGAAAATAACTTGAAACCAAATGAAAATAGCCTCTTTGGAAGGAAATAGTGATTTCGTATGAAATACTTCAAACGAAATCTGATTTCGTACGAAATCAACAACAATTTCAAACGAAATTAACCACAAAAAGTAATTTCATGCGAAATCAAGATACTATTCAAACGAAATAGCAATTTCAAGCGAAATCAATTGCCTATTTCGTGCGAAATACTGCTGACATCATCATGACCGATCTGTTTTTCAAGCGAAATAGCCAATTTTACCAGTTTTAGATCGAATTAAGGTCCAATTCTTTCAAGGATTCATTAAAACACTGTTTTGCACACAATGTGTGAAATTCAAGTCATTTTGACTGTTAAAACTTGTTCAATTTTGAAAAGAAGGTGTAGAACACAGAAATTATAGCTGTTTTGGTAAGAACTCTTCTTCCTGAGCTCTAATACCACTTGTAGGATCGTTCTGTGACCCAAACGAGTCAATCAGAAGAGTTCTCGGTCTAATCAGAGGCGGAATTCATTGATTAGACTTTATAACAGCTCAAAACACACTTAATTGTCTTGTATTATTGATTTAACACATTTACAGATCAGTAGACACGTCGGCAGCACTTCGGTACCGGAATCACGAATCTTACAAATGAGATGGCAAGACCCCTATATATAAACTTGGTAATTTCGCATGGAATAAGCAATTGTAATTTCGTGCGAAATAACAATTGTTCATTTCAAGCGAAATAGCAAGACTTGCTATTTCGTGCGAAATTAACCATCCACACATAAAACCTATATTTCTCGTACAACGTGCCCTGATCTAACAATTCTATTACAAGACTCGATACAAGACGAAGTCGACAGACGTATGCACTAACACTAATCCCGCCTCAAGCTTATAGAACAAAAGGAACGATCACTGGACCAATTCCCAACCGTCTTATATCAAAACCAAGAGAATTTAAAATCAAATATATTTTTTTCTTTTTTTTTTCAACATTATTTTTTTTTCTTTATTTTCATTCTTTTTTTTTAATGAGCGTAGACATTGCTTTCCCTAACCCAAAGGCATTCCGGCTGTAGAGTCGCTATCCCCAACTCGGATTACTTAGGCTTCGGTACTTTTTTATTTATTTGCAAGTTCGATTTCACACATCCTAGAGGTATTTTGGTTGTAAAGTCACTATCCCCAACCAAGATTACATAGGCCTGCGCTACTTTCATTCAGTTTCTAGCTCATTTTTTTCTATATTTTTTTTCATGATTACAAATTCTAACGGTTTTAACTTATAACGGCATTCTTTATACTCTTATTGGCGGTTTCAATTTCCCATTTTCCCTAGATGAAAACCCACTAGTAGACCGACAATTAAGATATATTAAATCAAAGGGACCTAAAACCAAACTCGGGCCTATTCACATATCCCAAACTAGACACAAGCTTGACTTAATTAATCTCATATTATCATTATTTGAACCCGAACAAAAACCCATCTTTTCTATCATTTTCCGTATTAATTTTGCAATCTTCTTTATTCAAAAGACATTTTTTTTATTCTTTAATTTTTTTTAATTTTTTTTTTATTTTTTTAAAATTTTTTAATTTTTTTGTATTTTTCAAATTTTATGACTCAAACGACTCACTAACTAGACATTAAACGATAGTTCCCATCCCCACACTTAAACTCGACATTGCCCTCAATGTAGGATGGAAACCGACTCAAAAACTAAAAATAAATAAGAAATAAAAGACAAAGGGCAAATTGGAAAGGACTTAGCTGGTTTTATAATGCGTAAGCTCCAAACTCTCGTCCAATCCAGCTCGATCGTATAGCATTCCATTCGCGATCGGCTCTGACTCTGACTAGTACACTTGGTAAATGCCTTGAAATTTGAAAAGCAGCTCCAAAATCACCCGAATGGAGATTGAGTACGGGTGGTACATATCCAAACCTGCATAAACAAAAACAAGCAAAAACCAAAGCAGTACCGACTCTAAAAAAACGACTCAAAACTACTAAGTTAGACTCATGGTACAAAATAAATGACTAAATATACAAACTCTACAAACCTCCCCACACTTGAATTTAATCAGGAGGATTCTCCTTTATCCAACCTCGGTCTAACCCGTTCAATTCCACTCTTTTACCAGTTTTCAATAAGAAATCGTTTGTGAAATTGAAAAACAATCTAGAAAACTCAAAAGGGTCAACCCACCTATATTTAAACTTACCTGGACCAAACTTGATTCGTGGCATGTAATGAGGAGAATGGTTTTCTGTACACTTTAATGTTCCATTAAGCTTCATTTTGTACAATCTCTGCACCCTCAGACTATGTTGATCCAAGTTTCTCTGTGCCTTCTCCTGTGATTTTATATATGATGGCGATCCAACATCTAAATCTTTCACGGGCCAGCTGTCAAACTCTTCAACCACTTCCTCTTTTACGTTCGGTGTATATTTGATCTCCATGGTCGGCGTCTCTACAAGTAATGTCTCTAAATATGCGAGATCACCGTCCGGGTCAAATTCTACATCTTCAATAGTTGGTAAACCTACCAACTCATCACCAAACTCTTCCTCCCAAGATGGTACATGCTCCTCATTCTCATCCTCCATCTTGTTTAGTGGCTCACTAGCTTCTTCATTCTGGGCTTTGGTGTAGTCGGGCACCTCCAACTCTGCCTCTTCTACTACCCTTTCATCATCATCACTCCAAAATCCATCATTAATATCCCATGGCGTGGGACACCAATAGCTGGAATTAACGACTTGTTGAACCGGAGGGGGGACTTCAACGTCCATTATCGTCTCTGGTTCATGAGTGTGATCCTCATCTTCTTCATACACGGGCTCAAAATGTGAAACCTGCACGTCATCATCCTCACAAGACAAGGGTAAATCTGATTCATGAGAATTATAATAATTAAAACTAGAATCGTAATATTTACCTTGTAGTGGACTCTCAATGCACATTTCTCCCCCTCGGATCTAGAATTGTATAATCCAACCCACCATCGGCCGTTTGATATCCTAAATAATTTCCATTCACATTATACGTGTAACGACCTTGGCTTTTCGAGCTCTGTGAATTTAAAATATCCAGTGCGGCTTTAATCGCCCTATCTGTTTCTTCCTTAGCAGCCTTAATCCAGTCATGGAAGTCCTCTGTTGTTTGTTTTGGTTGCAAATTCTAAGACTGATATGAGTGTGGCTGCACAAGAGGGTTAACATCGAAATCTATGGGACACCCCGAATCGTTTGGACAATATTTGGTGTAATGGGGCCCTCCACAGATAAAACACATGATAAAAATATATATATATAAAAAATAACTAATAAAAATATATTTACAAAAACGACTAGACACACTACTACTAGACACAAACCCTAAGACTCAAACTACAAATAAGACCAATTACACAAATAAGATCAGTCAAAGCTAATAACGCAATCACCTAAGTGTCCCCTGCAACGGCGCCAAAAACTTGATGTGCTAAATATGGTCTATATAAAAACTAACCTAATCTAGACACCCTAGTTTTTAAATTTATAAACTAAGACTCTCTAAATGCTAGACCACTGACAGGCAAGTGTACCTATCGTACGTAGTAAAGCCTAAAGAAGTCCGAGTATCGAACCCACGAGACACTAGCGACGCTAACTAGACTCTGACTCAACTAATTACTTAAATGGTTTATTTGATTTGATTGGATTTTTGGGGTTTTAATTAATTAAAGTAAAGGAATTAACTAAGACGAATTAGACTATCTAGACGCAGGCTAAAGGCTACTAAGGTGGAATCAAGGATGAGAAAGTACTACCCAGGTTTGGAATCCTATTCGTGACTATCGGTTTTCTCTCGGCAATGGTAACTATGATGGAACCAGGTTCTAATATTATGACACTCTTATACTAAAGACAGGTTGAATCTCCTCTCGGTCTCATCAACTTCTCCTAAGGTCTAAAGGTTAAATAAAGCTCACTGGTATTGTTAGGAAACTTTATTTGTAAGTATTGAAGAAAAACACAATCAACTGGATCTATGAAGAGATCACAGTCTTGAAGATCACGAACTAGAAAAAGAAGATCAGATGGGATAACCGGAATACATAGCATCTACTTCAAAGAATCACAAGTTGATCAAGAGCTGAATTGGATTATCAGAAGAGGTCATTTCTGATAGATCTGATGATATTTCTGATGAAATATCATCAGTATCTGACGATTCTGATCATCAAGGATTTTCTGATGATTTGTTCATCAGAATTTCTGATGAAGTGGTTTATCAGAATTTCTGATGAAATAACCCACTTGTCTGAAATTGGCTCTGTCCTGCCACACTTACCGAAGCAAGTTGACATTAAATGATATCATGATGAAAAAGGCAACTTGAACGTTGGAATCAATGAATATGTCAATTGGCTACTTTTTGCAGGAATTATTGTATGAATAAACTATTGTTTATTCATACAAGCCGTCTATAAATAGAAGGCTCAACCAGGAGAAGTAAAGTGAGTTTGAAGCTTAGCATTCACACATACATCTAAACTCCATTGCTCTCTCCCCCACAGAATTCAAGATTCGTTTGTTTTAGATAATAATCGTACAATCACCTTGTAAACCATTTTGTTTTCAAAGTGATAGAAACTTGATAATTCTGTAGGTCTTGTTTCTTGAAAGTCTGATTTCCATTTCCGCACATCTTTTTCACATCTACTGAAATCACTTGCCATATTACGTGAAAAGCCTGAACTGGGTCTAACAATTGGTATCAGAGCTGATTGAATAAACTATTTTCAAACGATCAATCGCTCTTCTTCTTTTCTCTAAATATGGCCAGCTTTCAATCCGGGAATAATGCTTTTAACATTGGTTCTATGTCTAAACCTCCGACTCTGGTCAGAGAGGAATACCCCCAGTGGAAAATCAGGATGGTCAATTTCCTTAACGGTCATGACCGAGCTCTGTTTCAATCCATTGAAAGGGGTCCACATACACTAATGACTGAAATACCTGCTATTCCAGCAACTGACCAATCACCAGCAATCCCTGCCTCCCGCGCTCCCAAAAGTGAATTAAACTGGAGTGCGGAAGACAAGGACCTGGTGGCTGGGGATGAAAGGGCAAAGTCACTTTTAATTATGGCCATCCCCAATGACATATTTTCACAAGTTGATGCATGTGCATCAGCTAAGGAAATATGGGATCAGTTGGAAAACCTTTGTGAAGGAGGAGAAAGGATGAGAAGAAACAAGAGAACAAATAATGTCTCATCTTATGAAATGTTTAAAAGTTTGCCAAATGAAAGGTTAAATGATACATATCAAAGATTTACAAAACTTTTAAACGAGCTAAAGAAATTTGGTATAACAAAATCAAACGATGAAAGAAACATAAAATTTCTTGATGCCCTTCCTAGAGAATGGAGAAGTCTAACCATGACTTTATCATCAACCTTAGAACTAGGAAACATGAGTCTTCATGACTTGTACAACATCTTGATCCCCAGAGAGGAAGAAATATTTGAAGAAACCATTCAAAGAGGGGGATCTTTAGCTCTAATCTCCAACTCACAAAGATCAACAACAACAAATGATCCACAACCTTCAAACAGTCAAAATCTTGAAACTTCTGATGCATCATCAGACTTTTCAACTTTTGCTGAAGCAATAGCACTGCTCACCAAAACATTTGAGCAGAGGTTGAGGGGAGGTAACCAGAGATACCAGAGGAGTGACAAAGGAAGGATGGATGGTGTCACACCCCGACCTCGTAAAGCAACTAGACGTGGCGGAAACGTCAGGGAGTGTTGTAACAGAATCATTGTTTCATAACCATGGAATAAATAAATTCTGTTTTATTGAATAAATGAACTCATTGTTTTAATACAATCAAATAAGTACAACTATGATCTTCCAAGTTTTAAAGTTTCTAAGGCACAAGTCCATCCTAAATGTAGCATGTATCAACAATCATTGCAAAGCAGTACCTGAAACATATGTAAAAATAGGTACGTCAGCAAAAAAATGCCTGTGAGATACATAGGTTTTGTGAAAATAGGATTCATGACTTGTAAGTTTAAGAAAATGTTTAATAAAGTTTAGTCATGAACCTTGTAGATTGTTTTGTTTTGTAAATCATTTGAAAAGCAATAAGGTCGGATGATATGTATAATAAGAGAATAGTGTATGGTTAAATGAATAACCAAGTAAAGATGAGTTTGTAAAGATAAGTTGTTTGTAAAACAATATTTTTATAAAAAGGCTTATAGTATATGTGAAAATATACTTTGGATTTTAAGAGAATCGAATGAGTAATATATTAAAATATATTTCAGTTCCAATATCGTTAACCCAAGTGTACTAAATAACGCCACGGTATGTAATGCAATGAAAACACTTATATATAAGAAGTACCAGCGGCGTATCTATCATGTTTTCATCACATTACACCCGTCCCATTATCTAAACACTAATCAAAACCCAAACGTTAGATAGATAGTACATTAAATATACTTTAGTTGTTTAAAATAATAGTTTTAAGTAGTATATTACATGTATACTTCAGATTCATAAATAACATATTAAACTATGTTTTGGTTTTGTAAATAACATATCAAAATATGCTTTGGATGTGATAAATAAAATAAAATATATGTTGGTTTTGTACTATATCGCATATAGGAGCATATCAAACTATACTTTTGGGAGTATAACTAAATATACAAAAATAATGTGATTTAAGAATTCATTCAGACCTAGTGCATCAAAATACACCTTTGAGACTATAGGGATACCACAAAGGAAATCCCTATTTGGATGGAGAAACAAATTGGTTTCAGACATTCCATGACAACAGGAATGGGGTGTCAAATCCAATAGCGCTATATCATACTACCAACCGGCCTGGTGAACAAAATAAGTACTATTCCAAACATTTATTTTATAATCTTTGAAAAATTAGAGTTTAAGTCATAAATAATCATTCAGTTTGTAAAAAGATAAGTACAAATATGTATAATCAATTATACTTTTGGAAAACATGAAAATAACAGATAGGTACACATGCTTCACCCCAAAACAGTTTGAAAACAGTAAAAGAGGAGTCTATGTACTCACCTGAGATTGCTCAGAAGTCCTAAGATAACCACCAAGCAATGCTAGAGATCACGGAATCAAACGGCACCTAATATAGGTAACTATGTTAATTAACCGGACCTAAATCAGAGGATCGGATAGAATGAGGGCTTGTAAACCAAATGAGTATGGGAACTCATGTAATATGGTTTAAAAAAGCCTTCATACTAAAACGGAACCTAACCTAAGTGCTTTCGACCCATCGCGACCCATTAAGGTAGCTTATGCTACGTTAACGCGTCGTGCGCGCAAAAGCGCACTCGAGACGTCTAACTAGCCCTATGACAAGTGTTATATGCCTAAACATGTTACATAATCAGTTATGTGACAAAAGTTTAGGTTACATATGCTTAATTACCAATTATACATGAAAAGGGTATTCTGGTAATTTACCTAAGGCATATAAACTACCTATCATACAACTACTCAAACGATGTGACCATAGGGTATAACCTCGGAAGGTTATTCCCTATATGCTATGGTCACCTATTGTATTTGGTCGGATCCTAATGATCGACCAACTGGGTCGGGTTCGAAGGTATAAGCGATTTATCAGATCGCTTACCCTTACGACCCTAGACAACGTGGAAATCAGTAGGCATAGTCACAAGGGACTATAACCATCGTGATTACAATCACGTTGCGAAGTTCAAACGAACTTCGCATTGACCATAAACTGGTCAACGCAGAAATTCAAACAAAGTTTGACTTTCGGACTCGAAAAACAATAAAAGAACGAAGGAATACTTACGAAGGGTCCCCGAATGCTAATCGCGATCCAAGTAGCTCAGGTATGAAACAATGGTTTCAACTTAGAGCTTCTAAGATCAGATTCTTGTGGGTTTAGAAGTTGGGGGATGTGGGTATTTATAGGATTTCCCGAATCGTTAGGATCGTTTCTTGGAAAATTTGATCGAATCTCGTGCGTACACTTGTTGGAAAGTTGTGGTAACTAAAAATGGCCTCTTATGAGCTGAAAGGGCAAGTGTGAGTGTGTGGTTGTGAGTTAATCAGCTGCAATCTGCTGACTAATTGATCTTATCTGATCTGGGAGGCTGACGCGGCCCGCGTCAGGATACACAAAAACTCAGGCGGGCTGCATGGCCTTGTCTGATCAGAAATAAGTTTGAAAATGACAGTTTCAGTCCCTGTTGGTGTTTAAGGCTCATTTCGACACGTTTAAGGCCCGTTAAGACAACGTTAAGGCCCTAAAATGATGCCTAAACATTGTGGACATGAAACATGCTCAAAAATATGTCGGATGTTGGTTTGTTTGGTCGTACGAACGCGATGTTCGCTTAATTACGACGGAATGCACACAAGCGCGAAAAACGATCCAAAATACGTGACGAATGGATTCTTCTTATGCCAAACACTAAAATAAAATATTTTAGTGCTTACATAAATTTTTGGATGTCCGGATGTATTCAGAACGTAAGTTATGCGCGAAAATGCAAACTTGTGCACTTTTTGACGCTTTTAGTCCCTGAATGACCCAAAAGTTTATTTTAGCACACCGAACCCCTCAAAGCCTATTTCTAAGCTATGTGAAGGATATTTATGGTATGTTTAACTTATGGTCATGTTCCGGAATGTTTGTTACAGTTCAAATTGGCATACACTCGCAGTTTGTCAAGTTTAGTCCCTGTAAGCGAATTAACTTGTTTTTGCCATACCAAAGCCTTCAAAACTTATTTCTAAGTTATGTAAAGGTTATTTAAGGTATGTTAAGCCTATTTCACTATTCCGGAGTGTTCGTTGGATTAAACTGGTTATATTTACGCATCAGAGCGCGTATAACCCTCCAGAAAGCGATTTAAAGCTTAAAATCGAACAAGAGTTGATATGTGCAAACGATACACATATTTTTACATATCCCAAGTATGAAATACAATATTTCATTGGTTTGGCATTTGTTTGATGGTTGAAGTGACACAGGTGTCACAGATGGAAGATCTAAAAAAGAGTTTAGATCTAAGGATAAAGGGAAGGCTGAAGTTGTGTGTTACAATTGCAAGCAAAGAGGTCATTATGCATCAGAATGCAAGACCAAAAAGCTGAAGGATGTTGCCTATTTTGAGAAAAAGCTTGAAGAAGCAAAGAAGCAGCAACAAGTAAGCTTAATTACTGGAATAGATACATGGTTATCCGATGATTCTTCTGATGATGAAGAAGAAGAATTGGCAAATTTTTGCCTCATGGCACTCTCTGAAGGACTACCAGAAACTTCAGAACAAAAGGTAAATTTAGACAATCTTGATCTTGAACATAAACTAAACAAGCTCATGTTAGATTTTCTAAATCTGCAAGAAAAACATCAATCAGATATTAGCAAATCTGATGAGTTGCAAAGGACTTTAAATAAAATCATTCTTGAAAACCAATATCTTATAGAGGACAGTTTAGATCAAAGAGCAAAAATTGAGTTTTATGAAAATGAAAGAAAAGATCTTTACAAGAAAATCAATGACAAAGAAATCAACGTAAGAGGTTTTCAACAGGCTAAAGAATTCATAAATTTTATTGAGTCCACACCAAAGAACAAAGGAGAGGGTTTAGGCTATACAAGTACTACAAGATCAAATAGAAATAAACCCACTATCTTTGTAAAAGCAACTCATCAGATTTCTGATAATTTAGTATCAGAATCTGAATCTGAATCTTGCAAATCAATCTGTTCTGAATATTCTTTTGACAAACCAAACTTCAAAACAAACAAGAGTGAAGGCAGTCAAGAATCTGTAAAAACTCCAGAAGTAGTTCACTCATCTTTTCAAAATTATCCAATCATTCCATCACAAGAGGAACTATCAGAAAATTCTGATAACTCTTGTATGTGTGTTGACATACTGAAGCTTGTCCAACACCATCTTCAAAAGAAAAATGTAAAATCTGTTAATGGCTCAGCATATAACAGAGTTTCTGATGCAAAACCAAGAAGAAATAAAAATAAAATGTTTCAAAGTTCATCAGAAACAGTACCCAAGCATGCCTAGGTACCAAAAACCCTCTAATCATTTCATTTCAGGACCATCATGTGCAGCAGATCTGGTACTGCGACTCAGGAAGCTCCAAGCACATGACTGGGGACAGGAGCTTACTCAGCAACTTTGTTTCAAAGCTGGGTAGAATGGTAAACTTTGGAAATGGTGTGAAAGGAAGGATCATGGGATATGGTTGCATAAAATATGGATGTTTGACCATAGAGAAAGTAGCCTATGTTGAAGGCTTAAAGTATAATTTGCTGAGTTGTGGTCAATTCTGTGACAAAGGTTTTCAGGTAACCTTTTTACCAGAAAAATGCTTGTTAATAGGTATAGATGATAACAAAATTTATTTAAGTGGGAAAATGATAAGAAAATCAATCTACTATTTTGACTTCAAAGAAGAAAGTGAACATCCAAAACTATGTTTATTTTCAAAACATAACAAAGGTAGTAATTGGTTATGGCACAAAAGGCTTGCTCATTTAAATTTCAAAAACCTAAGCAAATTAGCAAGCAAAGGTCTGGTAAAAGGATTACCTTTGATATCCTCAAAGAAGGATAAAATTTGTGAAGCATGTGAAATGGGAAAATCCAAAAGAAGCTCACACAAATCAATTTCTGAGTCTTCTATTTCACAAAATTTGGAACTTTTACACATGGATTTGTGTGGACCCATAAGTATAGAAAGTTTTTCTGGAAAGAAATACATACTAGTAATAGTGGATGATTTCTCCAGGTACACAAGGGGAGAATTTTTGAGAAAGAAAAGTGAAACTCCTGATCTGATCATTAATTTTATTAAGAAAATTGAGAATATGTTAAAACTAACAGTGAGAAGGATCAGATCAGACAATGGAACAGAATTTAAAAATGCAAAAATTGAGAATTTCTTAGTAAGTAAAGGAATTTCTCATGATTTTTCTGCTCCAAGAACACCCCAACAGAATGGTGTAGTTGAAAGAAGGAATAGGACCTTGGTAGAAGCTGCCAGAACCATGCTTGCTTATGCTAAATTGCCCACTCACTTTTGGGCAGAAGCTATAGCAAATGCATGTTTTACACAAAACAGATCCATAATCAACAAAAGGCACAACAAAACACCTTACAACATTATAAATGGAAGAATACCAAGTATAAAATTTTTGCATACATTTGGTTGTAGATGTTTTGTTTTTAATGATTTTGAAAGCCTTGAAAAATTTGACAGAAAAGCAGAAAAAGGCATTTTTCTTGGTTACTCTTTGTCCTCAAAAGCATACAGAGTTTTTATTCTCAACACCAGGACCATCAGAGAAAGTTTGTATGTCTCATTAGATGACTCATCAGAAACAGAGGTTTCTGATGAGTACATAAAAGAAATAAACTTTTCTGACAAACAAGAAAATTATGAACATCTCTTTGAAATATTAAATGAGGATTTCCTAGAACATGATAATGCCTACAAAAATGAATCAAAAGATTATTCATGTTCTAACCCTGCAGATCAAGTATGTAGTATATCAGAAATCCAGATTTCTGATACTTTTCAGATAAATGTAGCACCTGATCAGGGGGAAACTTCAAATCCATCAGAACCAACAACATTTCACAACAAGTTAAGATGGATCAAAGGACATGTTCATTCTGACATCATAGGCAATCCTGCAGATGGTGTCAGAACAAGATCTGCCACAGCACATGAGTGTGCATTCTCTGGGTTCTTAAGCAAGATAGAACCCAAATCTGTCAAGGAAGCTCTAAATGATCGAGACTGGATTCAAGCCATGCAAGAAGAGCTTGATCAATTTGAAAGGAGCAAGGTATGGGATCTGGTACCCAAGCCAAATGACAAATCTGTTATAGGCTCAAAATGGGTGTTCAGAAACAAATCTGATGAGAACGGCATAATCACCAGGAACAAAGCAAGGTTAGTGGTCAAGGGTTATTGTCAACAAGAAGGTATTGATTATGACGAAACCTTTGCACCAGTAGCTAGGTTAGAAGCTGTAAGAATTTTTCTTGCTTATGCTGCATCTAAGGATTTAAAAGTTTATCAAATGGATGTAAAATCAGCTTTTCTGAATGGTAAAATTGAGGAAGAAGTTTATGTGCATCAACCAGAAGGCTTTGTTGATCCAAAATTTCAAAATCATGTTTATAGATTAAACAAAGCTTTGTATGGGTTGAAGCAAGCTCCAAGAGCCTGGTATGAAACTTTATCAAACTTCTTACTCAATTCTGGGTTTACCAAAGGAACTATTGACACCACTCTTTTTCTCAAAACACACAAAGGTCACACTTTGCTGGTCCAGATATATGTTGATGACATTATATTTGGATCAACAAATGAAAAATTTTGTGACAAATTTCAAAAATTGATGACCAGCCACTTTAAAATGAGTATGATGGGTGAGTTAACCTTTTTCTTAGGGTTACAGGTAAAAAAAAGAATTGATGGAATATTTTTGAGTCAATCAAAATATGTGAAAACAATTCTACAAAAATACTCATTTGAAAACTGCTCTGTTTCAAAAACTCCCATGGCAACAGGGAACAAGTTAGATTCTGATAAAAATGGTATAAGTGTTGATATTAAAACCTATAGAGGGATGATAGGATCACTGCTTTATTTAACTGCAAGCAGACCAGATATCATGTTTGCAACATGTTTTCTGGCCAGATATCAATGTGATCCTAAAGAATCCCATCTAAAAGCTGTAAAAAGGGTTTTTAAATATCTCAAAGGCACATCAGAAATTGGTCTCTGGTATCCTAAGGATACAAACCTTGAATTAATTGCATACACAGATGCAGATTATGCAGGGTGCAAAATTGACAGGAAAAGCACATCTGGTGCCTGCCAACTTTTGGGAGAAAAATTGGTATGTTGGGCGAGCAAGAAACAAAACTGTGTTGCCACATCAACAGCAGAATCAGAATATGTAGCAGCAGCAAGTTGCTGTTCACAAGTGCTGTGGATGCAAACTCAACTGAAAGATTATGGAGTATCTCTGACAAGAATTCCAATTCTATGTGACTCAAAGAGTGCCATTGCAATAACTGAAAATCCTGTTCATCACTCAAGAACCAAACACATAGATGTCAGATACCACTTCATAAAAGATCAAGTGGAGAAAGGTAACATTGAAATGTATTTTGTTCCAACTGAAAATCAAATTGCTGATATCTTTACAAACCTCTTGATGAAAAGAGACACAATTTTTTAATCAGCAAACTAGGCATGGTTAATCTAAATGTTGAAGATTTCTCAGAAAACTCAAAAACACAAATTGAAGACCAACTTGTTGAAAATCAAAATTCTGATATTCATAGAACAAATCAACTAGTTTCTGATAAAACAATCCATCAATCTGATGGAACACAAGAAAATCTGATGAACTATCAATAAATGATAGTTTATCAGATATTCTGAAGAAATATCAGGATATCTGGTAAAAGCACAAGAAGTTCTGATATAAAATCAGAAATTATGTTTGAAATATCAGGATAATCTGTAAAAATACATCCTCATGCACATTCCACATATTGTAATTACTTATTTTTGTGTATTTTTTGTTTTATTTTGTTTTTTAATTAAAAAAAAAACAAAAAGGGGGAAAAGTAACATGCATACTGATGGAGTTCCATATAGCTGTAATAATCAACCGTCTCATTATCTTTTCAGTTTATTGAATTTCATTTTTTTTTTGCATGCAACGTCATTTCTTCATAAGGAACTTAAATGTGACACGTAGACACTAGAATCATTAGGAGCTATGAAAATAAATGCCTAGTCATTAAATGCTTACTCACACATGGGGCTTGATAGACTGTCAAAATCACTGTTACACTCACTGTTACATTCACTGGGACAGATATCTTCTTAATTGAAGAGAAAAAGGTTGGCTGTTAACATCACTTTCACCTATAAATATTAACAACCTGAAAAGAACATTTGTAACAAAAACCAGCTCTTCAAAAGCCTTTCAACAGTTTTTTTCTTATCAAAAATGGGTCGCCCAAAATTGATGAAAGCCACTTAATTCCCTCTTCCGTTTCACAGACTTCACAATCTTAGATTAAGATCCAAAATTGATGAAACCTGCATGGGAGGACTGCAGGTTTGTGTACAATATGATCATGCGAAGTCCTTTAGGCTTTGCTGTGTCATCACATGTCACCATATATCCAGAACTTCTCCAAGAGTTCTGGTGGAACTCTCAAATCATTTTTGGTGGTACTTCCATGTGGATTGAAAGTGAGGTCATGGGAGTAAAAATTACTCTAAAAGAAGAAACAATCAGAAATGTCCTCAAACTGGGTGATAATCATGAAATCCAACTTCTGGAAAAAGCATATTTGCAACAAACCTTGACTGAAATGGGCTATCACACACTCAACTCGTTAAGGGCTATTAGCAAGTCTGGTTTTATACCACCTTTCCAGTTTTTGGTAACACAGCTAAGTGTCTGCTTTTCAAAGAAAATTGGACACTTCAATGAGCTGTCGAATAGGATGATGGAAGTGGTGCATGCTGTGATACAAGAAAAACCTTTCAACTATGCTAAGTTTCTAATGAGAGACCTAGAAGCAAACATCCACGACCGTCAACCCTTTCTGATTTACCCTCGATTTGTTACCAAGGTGATCACTAGTCAGCTGGGCTTTGGAGGAGTGAGAAGCTGCTATTCAAGAGCTGAGCTGGTACTTCAAGAAAACATAAGTGAAGCCACCTTGACGCCATCAACGAATCACACCGGACGAGTAACCAGTCTTTGGTTATATGTGAAGTGCATGTTCAATGTGTTAGAGGAGGAGGAGGAGTAGTTTTCTTTGTTTTATGTATTGTTTTTGTTTAACATGTTTGTTTTATGTTTTCTTTCAACAGGTTTGTTTTAAATTTTTTATTGGTAAATAGATCTAGGGGGAACTTACACAACTTGACTGATAAAGAAAATCTGATGGATCACACATGAATACTAACAGAAGTTAGTAGAACTCAAAATCTGATGATCAATCAGAAAAACTAATCATTCACCAGAAAACTGTGAAAATTCTGATAACAGATCAGAAAATCATATTTTGTTTTGAAAAAAAAACCAGAAAGTTTAACATATCATCAGAAAAACAATTCTTTTAATCAGATTTAATTGAATTTATGAAAATCCAAATTTTTAAAAGAAAAAGTTTCTTTCTAAATTTTTTTTCTGAGGGCTGGAATAAGCTATACCTCTGGTATATCAGAACAAAAGGTGTGGAGTTCAGAACTGCGAAACTACAATGTAAGTAAAATCTCAGAACTCTACTTATTCCCTCTCATCTCAAAAAAAAAAAAAAAAAAACAAATTCTGATGATATATATATATCATTATGAGAAATATTTGGGGAGACACACAAAGGGTTTCGATTGGACCTTTTAAAAAGGGGTCTCACATAGAGAAAAGGTGCAAGTTGGAAACTTGTGTTTATCTGCAAAATCTATGAAGTCTCTAAGTATCTTTAAAAGGATATACATTAAATTAGAGATAAATCAAAGGTTTTTCAAAAACGGTTGTTTCCTTAAAGGATTAAAACATCTTAATGGTGTCATTAATCACCTTGAACTCAAACAACCCACGACAAACACTCAAAAATCTCTGTCGATACACCCTATAAATACCTCATTCAAAACAGAGTCTTTCATCTTCAACCTTCAAATTCAAAACCCTAAAACCCTTTTCCAAAAACAAAACCCAAATTCTCAATGGCTGCTGTCAACATCAACACACCTCAAATCATACACTTAGTTCCTTTCATCACTGAAGATGAATTTCTTCCATTAAAGAGCAACAATGAAGCAATGAATGATAACATCGAAGAATATGATATGAAGTGTCAAATTCTCATTGAATTTCTAACAAGATGCCCGTTAGCTCAAGCTCTTACAAAGACCAGAGAGGTACCACAAGAACTCATACAACAAGTTGTAAAAACTCTCAAAATCTCAAGTCAAACTGAGCTAACAGCACATGTATGGGGAAATATCTTCATTAAAATTTCACCAAAAAAGATAAGGGAATGTTTGGAGCTACCCTTACATCAGAACTTTGAAAAGTCACCAGAAAGAGAAGATATGTTTTCACAACTTGATGTTGTAATGGGATACAAAACAAAGATTTCAACAATCAATAAATTCAAGAGAAACAAGCTACCTGCCTTCTAGCAAAGTCTTAATGGAAATTTTGAACAAGTGTCTATCGTCAAAGATTGGAGGTACAGATCAGATAAATATGAACATTCTAACAATCATGTTCAGTCTAATTAATGGATTGAACATTGATTATGGAGCAGAAATATTTATTCTGATCAGGAGATCAATTCTGACCAAAGATGGTAGAATAGATTCACATCTACCCTTTCCAAGATTTCTATCTATCATAATTTCTGATGCCTTTCTGAAAAGAAACATAGCAATACCAGCATCAGAAAATATGTGGAAGACAGAAATTATGAAACCTTGGAATGCTGCAGGGTCTTGGAAGTCAGATTATGATGTACCTGCTCTGACAGAAAAGATGATGAGTATGATACAAGAAGAATCACCATACAGAGCAGAATACCTGAAAATGTTGAACAAAAAGTCAGAAAGAAAAGGAGTTTTTGAACAAGTGATCCCTATGGAGCATGATGCACATGAGTCTAGCACACCAAGAATGGAACAGCAGGATGAATCTAATCCTCATCTAGCTGATGAAGATATACATATGAATCCTGTGGCTGAAGGACATCATGCTGAAGACTCACACATTGGAGAAACAGGTGCACAACAGTCTAAAATAAACATATTTTATGATTCTGAGAATGATTCTGATGAATCAATTCAAGGAAAACATGAAATCTTACTTAGAGAAACTATTTCTTCAAAACAAGATGTGAGTAAAACAAAAGACTCATTTTCTGAATCAGATTCTGAGGAGGAAAATGTAGTAACAACAGGTGGAGATCAGCCTGCTGATCAAGGAAACCTGGATGAGAAAACAAAAAGTTTCTCAACAACTCATGGAGAACCTGAAAAGGTTCAAGGATATGAGGAAATCCAGAACTTGAATTTGTTTCAATTTTCTGGTAAGGATATAAGGAATTTGGATTCATCCAATCCTTTTAACCTTAAAACAGCAGAGAATATCTTTTCTGCTGGTGTTAGAAGAGAAACATATGTTGTTTTTCCAATTTCCCAAGAACATCAATCTATGTCACCTAAACAATTTCAAAAAGAACCTGAAGATGAAGCTGCTACAATGAAAACAGCAACAGAAGAAAAACTTGATCTAATACTAGAAGAAATCAGAAATCAAAAGTTAGAGATCAAGTTTTTGTCAGAAACTGTCAAAGCTGTGCAAAAGCAAACTGAAGACAATACTGCAACTCTCAACAAATTGCAAAAATCATCAGAAAACAAAGAAAGCTCATCAGAAATTGAGAAAGCTATCAAGGAACTGAATGATATCAAGAAAAAGATGGCTGAGGGTGCAACTGCAGGAGAAAGCTCAAGTTCAGGGAAGCTTCTTGAAGAAATACAGTTCCTCAGAGCCAACAACAGCAGCATGACTGAGGCTTTTGAGAAACTGTTGATGGAATTAGCTGCACAAAGAAATCAAGAAAATCAAGAGTTCCAGAAAATGAAGAAACAAGAGGAAATAAATACTCAAGCTCTTACTAATGTTCATCTGTTAGTTAAGAGATTGCAGTATAATGTTGCCAGACTAGCAAATTTTGATCTTCATGAACTGAAAGCCCCAATTCCACAAGAAAGACAAGCAAGAAGATCAGAAACTTCTCAACAACAACCAGAAATTGTTCAACAAGATCAAACCAAACCAACAGAAACCTCAGCAGTTCAAAAACAGAAGCAACCCATGGGTCCACCTCAAGATAAACAGAAGATACTCATGGGTCCTCCACCAAATGTCTCAAAGCCAGACACATCAAGGGTACAACCAAAAGATCATGTTCCAGTACAACCAGTTTCTACAACCATCACAGGAGAAACAGAGTTGAGCATACAAATGGATACAAAAGAAAATAGAAGAATGGAACATGAAGTGACTTCCTAAAAAAGGCCAAGAAAAGAAATGATAGAAGATTTAGAAGGGAACATCAGAGAAATGGAAGTGCTAAAAGGTGATTTACACACTATTATGTACCCTGAAGAACATCTAAAGAATTACTATTGGAAAGGTCCAGAAGACAACCCAAAGAGACAACTTTCTCCAATGAGCAAAGGTATTGTTGAAAACAGAAACAATGGAGGTTGGGTAATTTTACACAAGCACATGACCAATCCAATAGTATCAATTGAAAGAATTGATACAATGACCACTGGAGGAGGCATCCTAGGCAATGAAGCACAAAACAAGTATACGTTGATCAGAAAAGACAACAGTCAACAAAAGGTTACTGATGCAAATCTGGCCGATGATATTCACCCATTGGGAATAGTCAAAATGAAGAATATCATTGATGAAATGAAAGGTAATTCAGTTATAATCAGAAGAGCCCTTGAAAGTCTCAAAAGTGCAGGAGCAAAAATATACAAAAGGGCTGCACTGGCAGACTTTGATCTATGTATCAATTTTGAGTACAGCAACAAAGTGCTAATACCACCTCCGAACACTTCAATTCCAGCTGAAATTGCTTCTAAACCATTAAGAACTGGAGCAATCTTTGATCAACCAGAAATGAGTGTAGTCTTCAAAGATGCTAATAAAGAGAAAGCTCTGTTCAGAATCAGTGATATATGCAGGTATTCAAATCAAACTCTGAAATATATAAAAAACTGCATGAATGAAAAACAAGAGCAGCTCAAAAAGAAGGGAAAGAACAATGAAAAGCTGAGAAAAACAATTGAAGAGTGCATTGAAAATTGGATGGAAGCAAGAGGATGGTATAAAGAAATGTACAAAGAAACTCAAAAGGCAATTGACTACAAGAAAATGCTGAAACCTGGAGACAAATACAGAAGCGGAGTGAAGATCAACTAACGATTTAATAAGATTAAATTTCCTGTTTATGAACAATATTTTATCAATGTCTGATTTATAGTTGGTTTGACTATGTTCAATGTTTCTGAACTTAGTTGTTTTTGAATTTCTCTTTCAAAGAAAGTTGTTTATGTTTGATATAGTGGTAGTTCATTTTCTTACAATACTTAGGGGGAAACTGTTAGGAAACTTTATTTGTAAGTATTGAAGAAAAACACAATCAACTGGATCTATGAAGAGATCACAGTCTTGAAGATCACGAACTAGAAAAAGAAGATCATATGGGACAACCGGAATACATAGCATCTACTTCAAAGAATCACAAGTTGATCAAGAGCTGAATTGGTTTATCAGAAGAGGTCATTTCTGATGGATCTGATGATATTTCTATCATCAGTATCTGACGATTCTGATCATCAAGGATTTTCTGATGATTTGTTCATCAGAATTTCTGATGAAGTGGTTTATCAGAATTTCTGATGAAATAATCCACTTGTCTGAAATTGGCTCTGTCCTGCCACACTTACCGAAGCAAGTTGACATTAAATGATATCATGATGAAAAAGGCAACTTGAACGTTGGAATCAATGAATATGTCAATTGGCTACTTTTTGCAGGAATTATTGTATGAATAAACTATTGTTTATTCATACAAGCCGTCTATAAATAGAAGGCTCAACCAGGAGAAGTAAAGTGAGTTTGAAGCTTAGCATTCACACATACATCTAAACTCCATTGCTCTCTCCCCCACAGAATTCAAGATTCGTTTGTATTAGATAATAATCTTACAATCACCTTGTAAACCATTTTGTTTTCAAAGTGATATAAACTTGATAATTCTGTAGGTCTTGTTTCTTGAAAGTCTGATTTCCATTTCCGCACATCTTTTTCACATCTACTGAAATCACTTGCCATATTACGTGAAAAGAAGTTGTTTAGAGCCTGAACTGGGTCTAACAGGTATGGGTTGGATCACCTCTCGGTCTCACCAACAATACTAAAGTACCCAAAAACTAGATCTCCTCTCGGTCTCACTAATCACAATACACCCTAGAGTGCACGGGGTAACCTAAAAACACTTGACAAGACTTAGGAAAACAAATAATACTAGGGAACTTAGACAGATGTCCTCTCGGTCTCACTGCACCTAAATACCTAGCACCAAAGACAATCCCAACTATCTATCTCCTCTCGGTCTCAAGAATAGGTAGAACACTAAACTCCTCTAAATTATCAAACAAAGTTCCTATGGAATTCTAGCTAGGAAAACCATAAACTAGTTACAAACACACAGTAGGTAACCTAACATGCATCTATACATGAAAGACATTCACAAAGACACATGAGGAACGATTATAAGATAATAAATCAAGGTAAAGCATGCAAACACATCTAATCAAATATTATTAGGTCTTTTACTTTAATATTTGTTCCATCAATAAATTACCAAAACCGAGAAATTACCAATTATCAATAAATATTCATCACAAACCCTGGTAGATAAACTAATTAGCCAAGAATCATAGTCAAGAAAAAGAAACAAGTCTGAACCGAGTAGCAAAACATATTTAATAGTTTGTAAAACACAAAGTCTAACAAAACCAAAAAAATAATAAATTGAAAAAACCCGAATCTTGAATCGCGGCTTTAAAACTTGAACCAATCACCTTCTTGTCTTCTCTATCTTTCGTCCCTTTCTCTGCCGTCAACAGCCCCTAATTGCCGTCTCTTTCTTTCTGTCGTATATGTCCCCCAAAAGTAATCAGATATAAGGTTTTATATTTGATACCAAACAAAACAACTCCACGAACTAGGCTTTTGCGAATTATGAACATCAAGTGGGCAAGGTCTTAAAACGCACATAATGGTGAGTTGGGCTGGGCTCTTGATACGTTATAGATGGCAGCAAATATGGCGCCCATATGAATCATGTGTCACCGTCTAATCTCTTCAATTAACTCCATTCTATGAATATTACAGCCCCAAAAGTCCAAGCTCTATTTTCTTTTATAAATTCTAGTATTCCACCGTCCACCCTTCAAATCTTGTGGGTATTATATCATTAGATATATGGATGTATGGCACCATATAATTATGAATGGATATATGATTTATTTGATAATATCCAAATCAGAATCAAAATGATGGTGAAAATGCTAGGAAGGCCAATGATGTGGCTGAGAAAGTTCCGAAAGTCAATTTTCGATCGCTAAACTCAAATGTCTCCTTGGATGGTGTGGACGTAGTGCTACCGATTGATTCTGTTCACCAGGTTAACAACAGGTTAGCTAACATTCTTTATGGTTATTTCCTGGGGGATAGAATTGCATATCCAGTAGTTGAATATTTTGTGAGAACAAATTGGAAGAAACATGGTCTACAGAAAACGATGATGAATTCAAATGGGTTCTTCTTCTTCAAGTTTGAAGATAGAAAGGGTATGGACGCTGTTCTTGAAGGGGGACCTTGGATGATCCGTAACAAACCTATATTTCTCAGCATTTGGTCCCTTACAAACACCCTTACAAAAGAAGAGTTTAAAAAGGTTACAGTTTGGGTTAAATTGCATGATGTCCCTCTAGTGGCGTATTCAGATGATGGTTTAAGCATGCTGGCTTCAAAAATTGGGTCTCCTGTGCGGCTGGATTCGTATACGATTGATATGTGTAATGAGGCTTGGGGACGGAGCAGCTATGCTAGGGCTCTTATTGAAATATCAGCTGATCAGGATTTGAAAGGGACTGTGACCATGGCTATTCCTGAATTGGATGGAAACAAATATGTTACAGAGACTATTCGGGTGGAGTATGAATGGGATCCCCCAAGATGTGCTCACTGCTGTGTGTTTGGGCATGACTCTGAGGGATGCCCTAAACGTATTGGCTCAACATCCAAACCTCCTACTAACAGCCTGAAAGTAGATGAGGATGGTTTCACTGAAGTTAAGGCGAAGAAGAGTGCAAAGAAGAATGGTTTTCAAGTTGATAACCTAGAAGCCCAAATTTGAGTATAGACCGGTGGATAGGAAGAAAAAGGCCGTTGCAAATCAGCAGGTTTCTACTTCTCCTAAAATTCAAACTCATAATCCATTTTCGGCTCTTGATTCTATTGGGGGACATGGTGGTTTAATCCAAGGGAGAAATAAAGAGGGTAGACATAGTCATGAGGATTCAGATGAGGTAGAGGTTGAGGTTGTCTATGATGAAACCAATGAGTTTATGACTTCGGGTACATATCCTACATCTTCAAGAGCAGGGGCAAGCACCTCTTCCACAAAATTCTACAATGGTTAGATTGTCTTTGGTTCGGTTTAAGGGGCTGCCATTTCGTGGCAACTTCATTTTTGATGATGGAGGATGATTATTTTGGTTATGTTTTGTTTTGTTTTGTCTACTAGATATCTTCTCATGATGTATAGTAGGCTAGGTTGATGTGATGTCATAGGTACTTTTGTGTTTGTTGGTTTACATATATGGGGCATGTCCTGTATATGAACTAGTGTGGAACTCATCCTCACTACTTGTACTTATTTGCGGTTGTTTATAATAGATTCACCGGGGTAACCCTTTACCCAAAAAAATGTACTGTCATTGGTATCAAATACCAATTTTCACGACATGTGTAAGCTTCAATTATGCATAATTGTCAAGTTTAGTCCTTCTAATTCCTTTGTTGCTTGAGACCTTTTGTCACTGGCGTTTTGCTCTGCCCAACTGGCTGGTCATTTAATTATTACTCTTTTCCGCTCCATTTGCACCAGGACCTGACCCAACACAAAATAATATAACAAAGCACTAAAAGTAAATAAAAACAAATAAAACTTATACAAAAACTATACAATTTACACGGGACAAATATGTATATTTTACCACACATCATTCAACATGAGGGAACTGCTAGATCAATCTGGAGAGCGTTGATTAAAAAGTTTAAGGGTAGTGCCGATATGATAAAAAATAAATGAGCATTACTAAAGAAATCGTTTGATATGTTTACAGCTTTTGAAGGTGAAACAACAAGAAAGATTATTGAGAGATATTGTCATCTAGTCATGGAGATGAAAAGATTGGACATCAAGAAAGAAGATGAAGAATGGGTTGATAAGCTAGCCGATGCACTACCACAGAATGAATGGGGAACATATCTGTAGATTTTAAAGCATAACCGACAATTTGAAGATATGAATTTGAGTAGGTTTATCCAGAAGTTAGAAGAACATGAGCTATCAATTCGAAAACTGCTACAATGAGAAGTCCGGGTGCTCAACAGGATGTTAGTCTGTACTACAGAGAAAACAAGATTGAGACTACTCCTAGTCCGAAGATTCAAACTGCGTTTAGTGCTGAAAATTCTTCCGGAACAAATGCAAGCAATACAAATCAGAGCAGTGGATATTCTTCGTCTTATTCAAGTTTTGAACCAAATTTCTCAACACCGAGTTCTCAACAACAAAGTTAAACAAATTTTACCGGTCAAGTATTGCAATGCAATGTTGCATTACATATTCAAAATGGTCAAAATTTTTCTCCAGATATTGCGAAGCAACACATGGCATCTCTTGTCACTGTGTTAGAGTTGTATGAAAGCTTAGTTGCTGGACGAATCGGAAATCCGATGCTTACTAAAGAGGATTATGATCAGATTGATTATGAAGAACTTGAGTTGATGGACATCAAGTGGTGTTTAGCTAGCGTTTTGAGAAGAGCAGAAAAGTTCAAACAGATCACCGGAAGAGATGATCTTCATGAAGCTGCAACATCTCAGCTAGGTTTTGACAAATCGAAGGTTACTTGTTTTCGTTGCCGAGAAAAAGGACATTTTAAACGAGAGTGTACAAACAGAGAAGCAACCGGAAGACAAGATCCTTTCGGAAACAACGATTATCATAGAAAAGCAATTTATCATCAGGTTGCTCAACAACCATATCAACAACAATCTTCACACTCACGTACTATTCCGATTGAAGAATCAAAGGGTAAAGCTTGTTTTGGTCTGGTAGACCAAGAAGATGAAAGGATTCCGAAATATTTCAATTGGGATGATTATGATCCTTCTAGACCTTCAGTTTCTAAAGCATTTGTTGCTCGAATCTTTGAAGATTCAACTTCGGAAGAAGAATCAATCAAATCTAAGAACAGTCCTAGAAGACAACCGATTTTTAAATCTTCAGAAAGTGATGAAGACACTGATGATGAGGAAGAATATATTAATAAAGCTAGAAAACAATTGGATCCTTATAGTTTTGACTTGTTTTTTGCAGATAAAATCGAGATATTGAAAGAGAAAAGGGCTGCTAGACTGAAGAGAGAAATGGAAGCAAGAAGGGTTGCTGAAGAAAAGACTGAAGCTGATAAGACAAAAGTTGAAGAAAAATCGACAGAGAAGGTCGAGGTTGAAGAGAGTGAAGTGAAGATAGAAGTTGAGAAAGAACCGTTTGTGATTGAAAAGGTGGTGGAGAAGATAGTTGAAAAAATAGTTGAAGTTGAAAAAATTGTCGAAGTTGAAAAGATTGTAGAGGTTGAAAAACCTTGTGCAAAGTGTTTAATACCTTACAAAAATTGTGCTGAAAAAGATACAAAATATGCTGAATTAGAGAAGCTCAAAGAAAATTTGCTACACAACGTGAGAAGCATAAAGGAATCTTATGATCTCCTAAGCAGCAAAGTGAACTTGTACAAAGGAGCTAGTGATGAGGATATCCAGATGAAGAATCTTCTGAAAGCAACGGTTCTTTAAAAGCAAACTGCAATCAACAAATACATTGAGATTATTGCAGGGCTTAAACAAGAATTGGCAGCAATGACGATCGAAACAGAAAGAGTGAATACTTTACTTCGAAGTTATCAAAGTTCAGAGTATGTTATTGATCGCATCTATCCTACCGTTGCAGCTCATAAGTATGCAGAAGATGAAGAAAATTCTGGTAAGAAAACTGGTTTGAATTATAACAGAGTACCAAATCCAATGTGGGATGGCTATACCCCCCGACACTTTGAAAAGGTGGCTGAAGCACTCAATCTGAATCTGAAATCCGAGTCTATGGATGGATTACCAGATGATATTGATGCCACCTTCACAGCGTCAGACACTGATCATGTGTCCGAGTTAATTAAGAAAGTGGTCGATCAGGTGTTAGATAAAGATGAAGAGTCAAAGTCAGAGTCTAAATCTGAAAATTCGAGTTCATCAGACAAAAGTTCGAGTTCACCGGTCAAAAGAGTTTACAATAAAGATTTTCTGATGTCACAAAATAATTTGAATGACGAAACATTCAAAGTAGCATATACTTTGAATGACTCCGACAAATTATATTCTGATGAAGAATTTCCAATAAGAGGTGTTAAAACTGAAATGATTAACAAGGTTTTCAAATTAACAGAAATTAATATTTCTGAAATAAAAGATGTAAATCTTACTGGAAAATCTAAAAAGTACACTTCAAGAGTTCAACAAAGATTGAACAAGAAAAAGGGTTACAGTTCTGGTTCGGGTTATCGAAAGAAACCAAACCATAACAGTAATTTCAAAAAGAAAGGATTAGGTTTTATTCCACCAGAAAATCATAAAAATTATAAAGAGGTTAAACCAAAAACTAAATTTGTTTCAGGAGCAAGTTCTGAAGAAGAGAAGGAGAAATCTTTCTGGAAACAGTCAAACAAGGAGTTTCTTGCCGAAAAGCAAAAGAATATGTTGAAGGAATCTGAACCGAGAGTTGAAAGAAGAACCTGTTTCAAATGTCGAGAGGTTGGACATATTGCTTGGAATTGGTCAAAGCCCACCAACACAAAACAAGGAGTTTCTTCTAACTCTAAATTGAAAGAGAAATGTGTTGATAAAAAGGAACAACCAATAGAAAAATTTAAAGAGTTCAAAAATTCGACTTTCGAAGTTGGTGAAAGTTCGAAACATTTTTACAAAAGAAGAGCCAATTTAAACAAACATAAATGGGTTGTTAAGAAATCAGATGTTGTTTCTGGCAATGAATCTGACTCGTCAAAGTCAGAGGAGCCATCTGTTGTGCTAAATGATGAGAATTCCGTTCCGACAATGGATGATGAAAATTTTCCACCATTGTCAAACGGAAACTTGAAATCAAAAATTGGTAAGATTGAGATTTCAGATCAATTCTTCTCTGATAAGAAAGAATTTGATGCTGAAAAAGTATTTAATGGTAAAGTGCTACATATTTTTGGTAAGATGGTAGATGGGAAGGTGAAGGGAGTGAAAGAATTTTATGAATAAAAAATTGTTAAACCAAATGATGATGGTTCACCCATGATTGATCAGGCATGGGTGAGATTCTTTAAAAAGTAAAATCCTGACTTGCCGGAGCTCCCAAGTTGGTAATCGTGGAGTATGAATCGGCATCATTCTTGAAAAATATTTTTGTGAAAAACCTACAAGTGATAGTTTTTACAAGTGGTTGAAAGAACAAAGTGATGAATGAATCCCCATGATGTGTGAAATCAACAAAACTAATTTTTCGGAAAAACCATTTTGATTAAAACAAACTTAAGTATTTTGAAATCATAATGGGAAAATAGTTTGTTGTCAGGGGGAGTTCTGATTGTTTGAGCCAAGAGAATGGAGAATTGAAGCAATTCACATCAGTTTGTCATTTTATTTGTACAGTTTATTGCTTTTACTTTCAAATTTTCCTGGAAAATAAAAAATTGAAACATATTTTTGATTTAAGGGGGAGTAAAAAATTAAAATTTTGAAAATTTGAAAAATCCAAAAACACGATAAAATAAAAAAATCCAAAAACATCGAAAAATCAAAATGAGTTTTTGATGTGAAAAAGAGGAAATGATAGTACATCAGTAGATAATCACAGTACGCTAAAGAATTGGAAAGTTAAAATGTGATAAACGGTCTCACTGATGATATGCCAGTAGGTTTTTACACGCTTAGTAGATTGTTTTCGAGATATAAACCTAAATATCAAATACTTACTTATCTCGTGGGGAACATCTCTTGGATATATAGGTAACCCCTGAAATCTTGTTTGAAGGGCTTTCTATTTCTGACATACTAGGTCTTTGTGCGTGATGATATCTGGGGTATTATACCAGGACTTCTGATTTTGCGGGAGCAATAGTCTAGTCCTCGTATAATATTCTGCACTGCTTTAATCATAAAGCCCACCCTCAGCATAAAAAATGATGAAACATTGAAAAATGCTAATCATGTGTTGTTGAAGAAAAGATCCCAAGACGGGACACACCTAAAAGTCGAGCCATCATCTCTTTGTCTGAACGGAAGTTCTAACCTGAGTTCTCATGGCCTCGCATTACCCATTTACAGATATCATTAGTGTACATTCACCTGTAAGACTGAATATAGGAGTCTGGATACGGGAGTATATTCTGAGGTGGGACACTCGAATAAGTCAAGTCCATTAAAACACTAATCTCGTATCTCGAATCAATTGAAATTTGTGTGAAAATTTAAGTGGATCAGTATACTGACAATCTAAGTGAATCGTTTAGATCTTAAAGTGTTTAAAGCTCAACGGAGCTAGTGATTTGTCATAAACTGATATGATCCTCTTACACAAACTCACAAAAATATGTTTGTATATAATATATTTCCCAAAATCCAAAAAGATTTCAGTGTGTTTTAGCATAAAATTTTGAAAAATCAAAAAGATTTTATTTCATCTTATTTTCGACAACTGATGTTGACAAGCTGATTTTCAAAATTCCGAGTGCTAAGCATGATGAACGACAGTGGGTTGGGAGAGTGTGTTTGAAATGAAAAATGAAGTTAGAGTATGAGATAATTTGAGAAATGTTTTAAGATAATCTTACAAGTGATGTTTTGAGGCTGATTTTACTGTTAGTTAATCAAGGTCATTAATTTGAACTTGATATAACTATTGTTGATGTTGAATAATATTTACAAGTGGTTTCTAAATTTGTTAAATTTTAACAATTGTGAAATTTACTTTTGGGTAGAGAATTGTGCAGGTTACCAGGTTCTTGATCCTGTTGCTACGGAGAGCCAGGAGACGTTCCTGAACCGTGTCTAAGCCTGAGCAGAGTTTGAGCCAGGAGACGATCTTAGAACGAATGCTATGTCAGATTGCGATCCCGGAACAACTTAAGGGGGGAGTCTGTTAGCAAAGGGGAGTCCGTTAATTGAAAGATAGAGATTAAAGGATGCTTACAGAGAAAGATACTTTGGAAAGAGCGAGAAGACCGATCAAGACTGAAGACTCAATACACTGAAGACTTGTCAACATCCAAGGGGGAGTTTGTTAGTGCATATGTCTGTTGACTTCGTCTTATGTCTTGTATCGAGTCATGTAACTAGAATTGATAGACCATGATACATTGTACGAGAGAAACAGGAAACAGACCTGAAACAGCCACCCCTCACGAAGTGGCTAGGCCACCTCGCACGAGGTGACCAAGTTCGTGCGGTCTGGCCAGGTCGTGCGACCTGGGCCAGCTTGTGTGGTCTGGTTCATGGGGTCTGGCATTCCTATAAATAGGCGAGTCAAGGTCTTCATTTGTAACTTTGTGATTCCGGAGACGAAGTGCTGGCGAAGTGTCGAACGATCTGTAATCAGTTTCAAATCACTACAATCGACAGTTAAAGTGATTCTACGTGTGAATCTAGCTGTTACAACATCAATACGTCTGATTCCGCCTTTCGTATTGATCAAGAACTCTTCTGATCGACTCATTTGATCAAATCCCAATCCTACAGATGGGGGAACCGAGGTTGGCAGAAATTATTGACTCCATTGTGGCCACGGTTCTTGAGGTGGGCCGCAAAGATGTGGTCCTTGCGTGTTTCCTCAAACGGTTGGAAAAAGAGATAAAAAGTTGGAAATCGGGTATATTAGAAGCTGAGAATAGAGAATTGAATGATTTGCATGCCAAAATTGAATGAATTGAGAATAAAGCCGCCATTGGTCAACTCTCAAACGATGACAAAAACACCAGAATAGAGCTATGTGTTAAGGTAAATAAGATGATGCTGAATAAAGCCAATGATATTCAACAGAAGGCTCGCATAAAGTGGTTGAAATTTGGGGATGACAACAGTGCTTTTTTTCATAAATCTCTCGCTGTTAATCTGGCCAGGAATAGAATTAATAGTCTCCATTTTAATGGCTGTTTTATCTCGGACCCGCCGGTTTTGAAAGAGGAAATTCGTAAATGGTTTGCTAAACAATTCTCAGAACCAATCAGAAGAAGGTCCAATTTTACCAATTATGGGCTTCCTAGTCTTTTCGCCTTTAACAGGTCTTCCTTGTGTGCCCTTTCTATGGAAGCTGAAGTTTTGATGGCAGTTAAAAGTTGTGATGGGGGGAAAGTGCCGGGTCCAGACGGCTTTAGTCTCAGATTCTTCAAAGTCTACTGGGAGAACGTGAAACATATGGTTTTGGCGATGATGAACGATTTTCACTCTTCGGGAATGATTAGCCTTGGTTGCAATTCTTCCTTCGTTGCCCTTATCCCTAAAAAGAAAGATCCACATGAGCTTGCAAACTTCCGCCCGATCTCGCTTGTTAATTCAATATATAAGATTATCGCAAAGGTATTAGCTAATCGGATCAAGGTTGTTATTGATGAGGTCATCTCTCCTAACCAGTCGGCTTTCGTTGGAGGCCGCAACATCCTCGATAGCCTTCTTATAGTGAGTGAAATGGTGGCGTGGGCCAAAAAATCCAAATCGAATATGCTTATTCTAAAAGTCGATTTCGAAAAGGCATATTATACTTTAAACTAGAAATTTATGTTTCGTATGATGGCAAAAATGGATTTCCTAGAGATTTGGATATCTTGGATTAAGGGTTGTCTAGTTTCGGGGATGGGTTCGGTGATTGTGAATGTTTCGCCGACAAAAGAATTCAAGTTTAAAAGGGGGCTTAGACAAGGAGACCCGCTCTCCCCCTTTTTATTTATCTTAGCTATGGAAGTCATTACGATGTTCATGAGAAAGGCGACTGTTTTGGGTTTATTTCATGGGTGCCAACTTCCAAACGGGGGCCCGATTATTTCCCATTTAAGCTACGCTGATGATGTTCTATTTATTGGGAATTGGTCAGAGCAGAATGTTCTCACCTTAAACCGCCTTCTTCGTTGGCTAAGCCTTATTACCGACTTAAAAGTTAACCGCAGTAAGTGCTTTCTATTTGGTTTTGGTGTCAACGAATCGGAGGTGGAGAGTAAAGCGAGTATATTTCAGTGTCAGGTTGGCTCCATCCCCTTCACTCATTTGGGTTTTCAAATCGGAGTAAATATGAAAAGGGCCAAATTTTGGAAACCGGTGTTGGATAGATTTACGTCAAAATTATCCAAATGGAAAGCAAAATACCTATCTTTTGCTGGACACATGACCCTCATGAAGACGGTTCTCGGCAGCCTCCCGTCTTACTTTCTATCATTATTCGCGGCCCCAAAATGCGTCTTGAAAAAACTTGAAAAATCAGGAGAGAATTCTTATGGGGGAAAACGGAGAGGGGTAATAAACTCCGGTGGGTGGCAGCTTTTGATGAAGTCTAAAAAAGCAGGAGGGATGGGTTTAGGCAATATCCATGATTTCAACCTTGCCATGCTTTCCAAATGGTGGTGGAGGTTCAAAGATAACCCTAACCATCTTTGGGCTAAGGTGGTGGCGACAATCCATAGAGGGAACGGGTCTACTATCCAGCCTCCTTTTATTCCTCTGAAAAAACCCATTCCGGGGGTTTGGAAGGATGTTGGGTCGGTGGATTCAGCTTTGTCTAAGATAGGGATTAACATAAAGGAGAACATAGTGCCTGGCGATGGTAAATGGAGGTGGCGAAGTGATCCAAACGGGGCTTTTTCAGTTAAACAGGTTCGTTTAGACATTGAGAAGGCAACCTCTAGTGTTGATAGCGAAAGCCGAACTTTCAAATGGAATAATTGGGCAACTCTGAAAGCAAACTACCTAACGTGGAGGGCTATCATCGGCAAAGTAGCTTCCAAAGTGGGCCTGTTGCATAGGGGGATCCCGATCGGCGACACTGTTTGTTCTCAATGCGGGATTGCTGATGAGGATCCTGATCACATTTTTGTAAACTGTCTATGGTCGAGAAGCATCTGGTGGAATATCCTTGCCTAGGTCAGAATCAAGTTCCCTTTGGAATCTTCTAATCTTGAAAGCTTAATCTCCTTCATTTTAAACAATCCGGGTGGGAAGGTTTGGAGAAAGATCATTTACACTATCGCCATTACGACAGTTTGGAGAATTTGATCGCCAGGAACAAGAAAGTCTTTGAAGACGCCTTTATCCCTGTTAACTCGGTAGTGGAGCAGATCAAAGAAGAGTCTTTCATTTTGATCAGCAATCGGTCGAACATCAAGAAGCCGGATTGTCACACCCCAACCGATGGCGGAAGCATCGGGGTGCGGCCCTAAGCATTCAGATTGCTCACGAGTTTCCATAACATCAAAAGTTTCATTATAGATTAATTGAGTTTCATTCAAAATTTGTCTAAAACAACACCACCATCAAAGTATCAATACAACCATAAATCATTGTTCAAAAAGCTAGACTAAACAAGGTGGGTTTCTAAGCATCAACCCTAGCTTGATTTCCATGTTTCAGCATCCTATCAGCCTGCAACATGTATTAAAATAGAGTCAGTACAAAAATGTACCGGCGAGTATACAAGTTTGAGTATATAGCATAATAGATTCAGAAAGACTCATATCCATGTTGTAAATGATAACAAAATAGGTTCAGCCATGCTAGTGTTCGCAGTCCAAGTGATAGCCCAAGTGTCCCGATGCTTTAGTGTTTTCCCAAGAATCAAGGAAAACTAGAATCCTCCTAACAATACCCCTGAGAATAATGGGGAGGTGCATCTCCTATAGCGCTACTATTGTTAAGGCGGAACTACACACTCTGGATTAAACGTTCACATAGCATAAAGAATCAAGAATCAAGAATCACAAGTTTCACATACACATAGGATAGAGTTTAGATTCCAAAAGTTTCAAGTATCATAGAATACATGTTGCATCCCAAAGTTTAAAACAAAAAGGGATCGAGTATACTCACAGTGATTGCTTAACAGATTGACTGTTACTGGATCAAAGGGAGCTCTTTAGGTTTAGCCTGATTAGATTACAACAGATAAGTATGGGACAAAACAACGAGATTGCACAAAGTGTCAGAGCAGTCACTGGATCGATTGGCAGTTCGATCGGATGGCTATCCGATCGGATTGCCATTCGATTTGAGGTGACTGTTGTGAGTGAGGGACTGATTGCCATCCGATCGGATGGTCACCCGTTCGGATGACCATTCGATCCAAGTGTCAAGATTCCAAATTGTTACCAAGTTTCTGAAAAAGTTTCTAAGTGTTGAAAGGTCCCAAGGTGCATTGTTACTTTGATCGGGTGGCAGTTCGATCGGATGGCTATCCGATCGGATGGCTATCCGATCGGAATGTCATTCGACGATTAAAGATTGAAAGGTTACTAGGCAAGCGTCACCTGATCGGATGGCAGTTTGATCGGATGGCTATCCGATCAGATTGCCATTCGACGATCAAGATTCAAAGTTCCTAAAATGGTTAAGGTTACGAGGCAGGTGTCACCTGATCAGATGGCAGTTCGATCGGATGGCTATCCGATCGGATTGCCATTCGATTAGGTTGTCCTTGTCCCGTTCACAACCTGGTAAAGTTTCGAAGTTTTGCTTCGACGGTGACGACACGGTACGGTACGTATTTGAGATAATGGTAAACACACACAATTGTACAGCCGTCTTGATCGGATGGGAATCACCCCAGTCCGTCCAGTCGTCTGTTCTTGGCGGTGCTTATGTTGAAATCCTTACTCCGGTCATCTTCTCCGGCAACAATCCATTTCCAAGCTGACTCAAGACTAATCATCAAGTCTTCAGCCCGTTCAGATCCGGATTCCACCATTTTAAGTAAAATTTAAGAAAATGAAGAAGATAAACTTAAGTTTTTAGCTAAAAAGTCTAGATTTAGTTAAGATTCAGTGTAAAACATATGAAATTCCTTAGATCTGAGCTAGATCTCGGCAGGAATGACATCGCACCATAGTTTGTACAAACCACCATGATGACGTCACCCTTAAGAGCTCGAATCTTAGGGATTTCATGGTGAAAAGTGAGATTTCAAAGGGGAATCTCGTAGAGAATAGTGTATAGATCAAAGATGTACAAGAATCTAGTGTAAAACGTACCGAAATCGCCAAGAAATGGAAGAAAAAGAGGAGTGCGTGCGTCTAGATCGAGTGAGGCTGTCACATTAGTGAGAATGATGTGACATACCTATTTATAGTATCAGAGAGAGGGAAAGAGGCGGTGTGCACGGATAGGATGGTAGTTCGATCGAATGGCCATCTGATCGGTTGGTCATCCGATCGGATTGCCATTTGGTCAATCCCATCCTTTCCGCGTTCCCGTCTTTGTTTCGTTTTGCGAGTTAGATTAAGCATTGCGTTGTATATTATTGGGTAATAGTATCACATAATTAGATTAACATATTAGTTTCCAAGTTTCATAGATTCCGCCAGTGACAATTCTCCAGTCTCTCGTTCAACCAAGTCTCAAGTTTCACGAGTCTCAAGAGTCAAGCACCAAAGTATCAAGAGTCAAGAATCTAGATTCCAAGTATCAAGTACCAAGAATCATAGTTTCCAAGTATCAAGAATCATAGTATTAAGAATCAAGCATCATAGCGTAAGATTCACCAAGTAACAAAAGTATCAAGCTTCACATAGTTTAGGGACTAAAAGTGACAAAAGCTAAAAGTCTAGGGACGCGGGCGTTACAGTCTCCCCTCCTTTAAGAGATTTCGTCCCCGAAATCTAGGAAGAGGTCTGCTCGAAGAGCTGTGGATACATGGCCTTCATCTCACTTTTCAGTTCCCAAGTGAATTCGGCGCCGCGCTTTCCTTCCCATCGAACCTTAACTATGGGAATTTAGCTGCGCCTCAATCGCTTGACACCTTGATCCATGATTTCGACCGGTTTCTCCACAAAGTGAACAACTTCATTTTTTTTCAAGTCTTCGAGGGGAACCTGTAATTCCTCGTCGGCTAGGCATTTACGTAGATTAGATATGTGGAACATTGGATGCACATTGTTTAATTCCTGTGGCAGGTCGAGTCGGTATGCCACCTTGCCAATCCTTTCGAGTATCGTGAAAGGACCCACATAGTGAGGAGCGAGCTTTCCCTTCTTGCCAAAACGAACTACTCCCTTCCAGGGAGATACCTTGAGAAGAACTCGGTCACCAACATCAAATTCCAGAGGCTTGCGCCTCTTATCAGCATAGCTCTTTTGTGTGCTCTTAGCCTTGATCAAGTTTTCATGGATCTGAAAAATCTTATCCGTTGTCTCTTAAATGATTTCAGGTCCAGTAAATTGCTTGTCACCAACCTCATGCCAGCTGAGAGGAGATCGGCACTTGCGACCATACAAAGCTTCGAAAGGAGCCATCTGAATACTGGAATGATAGCTGTTGTTGTACGAGAACTCAATCAATGGTAAATGTACATCCCAGTTACCACCAAAGTTGATGACACAAGAACGGAGCATATCCTCTAGGGTTTGAATGATTCGCTCGGTCTGTCCATCCGTTTGAGGATGAAAGGCCGTGCTAAGATTCAAATGAGAACCCATAGCGGATTGAAAGGTTTGCCAAAGACGTGAAGTAAAACGACCATCATGGTCCGAGATTATGTCAAGAGGTATGCTATGACGACATATAATCTCATCAGTATAGATTCGAGCAAGTTTCTCCACTTTAGAATCTTTACGAATAGGAAGAAAGTGTGACAACTGTCAAAATTCTGGGTATCCGTACAATTATTAAACAATGATTAGTGCTTAATGACTGTGCTGAATTACAATTAATTACTTGAATTGCTTTCTGACTATTGCCATATACATACATGTGCATCATATATTGCAAATGACATGTCATTATTACATGCAAACCTTGTTGGTTTAAATGATGCGCGAAACACAGTTAGCACAGTTATCAGATAAATCAGAAAAATGCTGACGGTGCTCAGTGTATAGACAGACATGGTATTGAGATACAGAATGGGCCAGAAACCCAGAGTTACACTAGTATAGTGTGTAGGAAAGTAAGGGTCATAAAACTGCCTTCCTAGAGATAGTTTAAGTGCCGGAAAGTGCCTAAAATTCACATAAACTGCAGAATTCTGCAGAAATCAGCAAAATTTAGCATTTAAACACTCTAATATCATGCAGGAATATAATTAAATGATCCTGAATGCTTTCCTAAGTGTCGGGAATCAAAACTATCACAAAAGGTAACATAAAGCACACTAAACTGCATAGTTTAGCACCTTAACGAACCAGTAACCAACCGAACAACCGGACACTACCCGAAACACCAAATTTTCACTAGAAGCATTGTTTTAACATTACCAAGCTAGTTATGGTCCCCGAACATCATAACACACTATATAGCATACCAGTAACTAATCACCCTAACTAAGTACTTAGATTTCAACTAATATAACTAACTTACCTTTACCACCTAGTCTAGACCCCCCCCCCCCCTACCTAGTTCACGGTTACAAGTGGCCCCCACATGTGGATTTTATTTTGATATTTTAATAGATCTTGTTTCTACTTTTAAAGACATAATATACAATGAAATCTTGTGATGTTGGAAGATTATTACTTATAACCACAAGACATCCATCTTCTTTCATTTATCATCTTCTTCACAACATAAACCTCCTCTTGTTAGGATCAGAGGCTCTTATGATTGTGTTTGTTTGTATGATTTTAACTATGAATGAATATGAAAAATGTAAAGTGCAGCGGAAATGAATAACAAACTTTGTAAACACAATCAAAAAGAGAATTAGTTAAGATAAACACATGCTTCACAATAAGTCGAAAGATTTACAATACAAATCAAAAGATTACAAGCATGCTTACAAACTAAACTCCCCCTCAGCCTGATACTCCATGGTTGGTTGCACAAGATGAAAGGATTGAATTGAGGAGAAGAACTCACTCAAGACGATCAAATGTAACAGTACAGAGTACTGCTCCATTTATAGAAAAGCCAAACCCCTGAGGCATCTCTGCTGACGTCACCATGAAAGCGACGTCTAACAGCCTAACAACCTGTATCTACTGTTCTTATACAAACACTGCTAATCTTAACCACTGACTATGTATAAGACAGATGGCCCACTAAACTACTGCTATCTCTTTACATCAGTGCTTTCCTCAAGGTTGATCAGTCCTTGGTTGGGCAGTGCTTTGTCATCAGTAGATTGTACCAGCAGTGTTTACTTCTCAGCAGTCTTCTGGGCTTCATCAGTAGTTAGAAGAACAGCAGCTGTTGTATGCGGACAGGGGATATAGGACCATCAGATGTTATAATCACTTTCAAGGGAGAAGACTTAGTGTAAACAGCTGCTTATTATGAATCCACTGCTGTGAACCAGTTTTGGCTTTCATTATCTGTTCCTCTGGTAGGGTTCAATCCCAACAATCTTCCCCTAGAACAGATAATGCCAAAACCCTTCATTATTGTGGAACTTTATTGCCTCATCAACAGTTCCCTTATCTGACCTTTAAGTTGTAGCTCAAAGTCTAGGGCATCTGTGTCATCTTCATCCCTACCAAGTGGAAGATCAAGGAGATCCTGCATATCTTCAAGACTCAGGCCAAGAGCTTGTTCCCTTGTTATTTTCTTCACTTCTCCACCAGACCTGAACATAGTCAATACATGGGTCTGTTTGTCAATTTCCCACTTTAGTACTTTTGAGTCTGGTGGGTTTCTTGGGAGATTTTTATTTGAGGAGGTGTTTGGTGATGCAGGCCTATTTAAGACTGTCTGAGCAGTACTTGCAGGTTGATACAAACCAAGAGTTTCTATAATCATTTTCTTTATGCCTTCTTTTACAAGGTCATCACCCCTTTTTAACTCTTGGATTGTTTCAGCACCCAACTGTTTGTGTGGCCTTCTTTTGTAGATGGCTGCACCAGCTGGAGCAGTGGTTTTCCTGATTTGCAGCTTTGATGGTCTTTTTGAAACCTCTGCTTTAGGATAGTCAGGCTTTTGTGGAGCATTTGGATCTTTCTTTCTTAATTTCTCCAAACTTTTGTAGGTAGCCCTGACTTTATCTTCTTTCCATCTCATCACTTGATTTTTGGACCCATAATCAGCAGCAATCAATTCCTCTTTCATTCTCTTCAGCTCAAGTGATTTTTCAGGCACATTCTTTTTGTACTTTAACCATTCTGGAGGAGTGTGTTTGACCTTATTCTTGATCATTTATTGAATCCTGGCTGCTTCTTGTTCAAGCTCAGGGATGGTCCACTCCTTGTACATGTGCTTTTCTCCTTTGTACTTCTTTGTTGCCATGATGCTTTCAATGTAGTCTTTTCTCAAAGATTCATCTGCTCTCTCTGAGATTTGTTGATACACATTTTTTGCAAATTGCTCTAAGGATCTGACTTGTGTGAGCAAGAATTGATAATTCTGTCCAATTTCTCTATCAGATTTTCCTTGAGCATTTCTTTTTGAGATATCCTCTGCTTGTTTATCTTTGACTTTCAAATATTCTTCAATATTGTTTGGCCTTGGATATCCTTTCACTGATGGCAACTTCCTTTTGGCAGGGTTATCCTCATAGTAGAAAGATTTGATCTCTTTTCTAACTGCTTCAAGTTCTAGAGGAAATTGGACACCTGCAGGAGTAATAATAGGAATTGATTGTTGTGCAGGAGCTGATGAGAGAGGAACAGGCTTGGGTATTGTAACAAGTGACAAAGATTTTGAAGATGTTGGTGGTGGTGAAGTGTCATCATCTTTCAGGATTAGCCTTCTCCTTTTTGTTTGAGGAGGGACTGATGATGCTTTGGGTGGATCAGTGGTGGTGATTTGAGTGGCAGTGGTTTGTGATTGACTAACAGCTGTTGAAACAACTGGTGTTTCAACCACTGTTGTCATTACAACAGATGTTGTAACATCTGCTGTCTTCTGCTTTTTTGCAGGAGAAGATGGTGGTGAGGTTGTTTTTGGTGGTGATGGTGGTAGTGGTACAGCAGTGGTTGTGGTGTGTGTTGAAGTGATAACAGATGTTGAAACCTCTGAAGTACCAGCAGTAGTTGATACAGCAGGAGTTACAACAGATGTTTGGATGGAGGTTTGATGTTGGTGGCTTTTGGATGGTGGTTTAGGAGTATGCTTTGTGAGTCTGGATGGTGTGGACTTGGGTTCCCTCACTTTTCTAGTGGGATTTCTTTTCAGCTCAGGATTTTGAACATCCTTTAGCCCAGAACAACCCTGCGCATTCAGCTCCATGTAAGATCTTTTCTCTTGTTCCATCTTGACATATCCTTTGCCGCTCTGTCCCTTTTTACACTTGCTATAGCTTCATCAAGTGCATTTTGGGTAACATCAACCTTTTTGCTACCATCTGGCAAAGGTATCTGCTTGGTCATATTCTCCATTTCTGGTTCTATGTAAAGACCATCATCTACTCCCTTCTTCTTCCACTCTTTAATTTTCTCCCCCTTTTTGGCATTATCTGGAGGTAATTGATCGATGAAGAGCACAGTGGGAGGAGCAGTGCCAGTGGTTTCCAATAAATGGGCCTTGAGAGCCTTGATGTCTGCTTGTGTGTTCTTGAACCTAGACTCCATGATGTTTCTTAGCTCTTGTACATGTTTATCATGTTGCTGATCAGCCATTTGTTTTTGTTGTTGGAGAAAAGGTTTAAATAGATTCCAGAGCTCATTTGCAGCAGGTGCTTGTGGTGGAGCAGGTGCTTGAGGTGGATCAACAGTGGATTGCATCTTTTGTATTGTCAACAACTGTTGTAGCATGGCTTTGATATCTGCAACAGCTGTATCCAATTTGTCAACTCGTTCCGTCAAATCCTGATATTTTAAACCATCACCCAATTTAATGGGATCATCTGATTTCCCACTAGCAGTGGTTTTATCAGTGGTTGAGGTAGGGAGTATACTCCAAACATTAACCACTGATGCCCCTTTTTCTTGGTACTGGGGTCTTCTTCCTTCAACACTTGACAATCTTTTGATATTGCCAGTGGTAAAAAAGAATCCACTGGTAGATGTCAGAGGTGCTATGGAAGGAATTGCCTCCAAGGAAGTCTTATTAATGTAACCACTGTCCAAATGTAAACCAATGGGTTTAACAGTTGTAGTGGCTGCTTCACTTGGATTACCACCAAGAGTTACTTGTAACTCAAGGGGTGTAACCTCCTAGGTTGTGTTGGTGGGTTAGCAAAGATTGATACATCAGACCCAGTCATTTGTTGAGGCATGTTCTCATTGATGGGTGATTGAGAAGGACTGGTTTGTGCCTGGTTCAAATCAATTGCTTCCAACAAAAGTCTTGTTGGTGGAGGAATTGTGAATGTGAGGTTTGGGGTTAGAAGAGAATTTTCCCCGGGCATTGGGCTGTGGATGATGGAAACGAGTGATTCCAGAGCATCATATTGTGGAGTCCCTATGTGTACAACCTGTTCTTCTTTAGAAGAAACAGGAGGAGTTTCGGTTATGGGTTGAGATATTTGTACCAACTGCTGTGAGGAAGAAGCAACAGTGGTTTCTTGTGACTTTTGTTTTGTCACAGGCAGTTGCTCTGGTATCTCATCCTCCAGAGTTGCCTTTTTGATGGGTTTGGGGGGTTTTTGAGTTTTCCCTTTTGTTGGCTTTTTGGTGATTGTAGGTGTGGGTTTCAAAGCAGTAGTTTTGCTACTTTGATCACCTTGAGCAGTGGGCTCAGCAGCAGATACCTGAGGAGCAGTGGTAGCTGCTAAATTCTGCTCAGGCACCTCTGCTTGTGTTTTGCAAGGTGTTGACATTCTTGTAAAAGTTTCAGCAGTTAAGCTGTGCATTTGAAGAGATTCACCTTGTTTTATTGCAGAAGAATCATTCTTACCAAGTTTATTTTCAAAATAATAACTCAGAAATCTTGGAAACAGTAAGAATGCCTTTGTTTCAACATTTTTAACCAAATCATTAAAAATTTCCCGAGAATAATTAAAATTTTCTCCTTGAAGGATAGCATATCCCAGATTTGAATTTTTAATTCTATTTCATTAAAAGCAGTGGTTTTGTTTAAAACACACATTAGGAGGGTATGAAATAAAAATCTTGTTGCAGAAGGGAAGTAACCTTTTTGTAAGGTGTCCTTTTTTACTTCTGCATTATACCCTCTTTCCAGAAAATCATTTTTTAACTCGTTTTTGGGAAAAGAAATTGTACCTTCCTAATCATCGAGTTGAAAGACCTCTGAAATTGATTGTGGTGTAATCTTGACGGCTTTACCCTTTAGAGCAGAGTTGATGGCTATTACAGTGTCTCCTTGTTTTTCAAGGATTGCATTCTTCCAAAACTCTCTTTGGGTTGTCAAGTAAATTGGTGCATCTGCTGTTAACAAAGTTTTGTATTTTGATGCAGATATGGTAGCAAGGATGGAATCGAAAGCGTCTGTAGTGCCGGGTTTTGTGAGGAGACCCAGAAGATTGTGAGATGGTTTGTGTGGAATTTCAGTGGGTTTTGCCTTTTGAGATGCTAGTTTTGATGTTGATTTGGAAGTGGGTTTTGTAGATGACTTCGATTTTGTCATTTTGGAGATGATGACCGAAGAAAGTTGTGAAGGAATTTGAAGAAAAACTGCTTTGAGAAGAGAATTTTTGAGAATTCAATTCGACAGTGTAAAACCCTGTTTGGGGGTTTTGATCAGGGTTTTATTAAGGGAAAAAATGATCGCTGATGTGGCAGCGGTTATTAAGATCTGATGGCTAAAAATTGACCACGTGCCAACCTCTGATGATATGGATGAAGAGTGGAGGACAGTTGTTTTGAGGGCCACTGATGAAACAAGCATCAGTGGTTACAATGGTAATAATATGATAACAGTGGATGATTTTTACTATTAGTGGATAGCATATCAGTGGATAAGTCTCTGATTTTGAGCATCAGTGCTTACCAAGAGAATGAAAGGATCAGTGGTTGACTTTCAGCAGTGGACAATATTTAGGAAGCAGATGTTTGAACAAAACAGTGGTTAGGGTAAATGGTAAAGATTTGAAAGACTAATATATCAGCAACTGTTTTGAAAATTTTCCATTCAAGGTTTTGCCACATGTCAATTACACATTTTGAAGCTTTTTCAAATTTCTGACAGTGGTTTAGTACCCCAGATGATGTAGACTTTTTACTAAGGAAACTCATTCTTGTTATAATATTTAAATTAAAACATGAGTACCCAAGTATTTTAAGATCTGTTAACAATCAATCTTTTGCACAGTGTAAAAACAAACTTGAGTTTGACATGACTTTGACATATGTACCATTTCCTTTTGATCCATATTGAGGATAATATTACCAACAAAAATAAAGGTTCTATATCCTGTCAAGAGATTGAAACTTTTACTATCAAAAACCAGTAAAAGTACAAAATATATTATTCTTAAAGAAAAATAAAGAATAATATATCCTGCTTTATTTAAGAAAATCCTTTTCAAGAAAAATAATTAAAGGATTTTCCGAAAACAGTACCAAAAGGATCTGATATATTTTAAAAAAAAATACATAATCATATCATTCTCAAGTTTTACGAAAATGGTCAGTGGTTTGGCAACAGTGGTATGAAATTGTAAATACATTTTGACCACTGTTTGGTACCATTTTCTTGTTGATTGATTGACAACAGAAATGAGGACACATGTTCACATGAGTTTTTGAAAACCCTGTTATAGACTTTGCTACCATGTGAAGATTCTGAAAATTTGTCTAGTCCTCTTGTAAATTCATTCACTGGGAATACTATTGTTACCTGAACTTTCCTGAACCAATGATTGCACATAGTTGCTTAATGACCATTGTTACCCCAATCTTTGACTCTTAAGTGTTTTATGTTTATACTCTTTTCTTCTGACTTCAAAAGTTTTGAGATAAACACACTTCTGAGTTTTTGTGAATTTTCTTCTTCCCTTTTTACCCTTCCCATTCATAAGTAATGAAATACTTACTGGGAGGTCTTTATTGAAGAAATACTTAGTCCAGAATCATTTTGCGGTAATGTTTTTGAGAGATCTGGACATATTTTGTTCATGCATATGTCAAATCTCACATTCCATATGAATTGGACTATTTCAACACCTGATTTTCTTAATATGTTATTAACAGAGTTGATTTGGTCCTTTTTAACAGGATTCCCAACCTGTTTTTCAACACATAAGATCTAATGTCTAAAGTTTTAATTTCCCTCTTTATATGTTAGCAAAACACCAATGTTTTTATGAACATAGGTTTTGTTAATCTGAGGTTCATACTTTAGCATCTAATATAATGAAAACATCACAAATTTCATAAACAACAGTTGAAATCAATTTTGAAAATAAGAAATAATACCATAGTTTAACAGACATGTTTTCAGATCTGAAAAACTATGAGTGACTTGTGCATGACATCACTTGTTGTGTGAAATTTGTGTGTCTTATGACATCTTGGTTGTTTTTTAGAGTATTTGAATAACAACGTTAAGCGTGATCAATCATTACTCTGTTTTTCAACTAAATACAACCAACCTTAGTATCAATGAATTTTGAGCTGAACTGTTATGTCAAATTGATTGTTAGATCGAATTTGACTGTCCAAGCTCTGATACCAATTGTTAGGATCGGAGGCTCTTATGATTGTGTTTGTTTGTATGATTTGAACTATGAATGAATATGAAAAATGTAAAGTGCAGCGGAAATGAATAACAAACTTTGTAAACACAATCAAAAAGAGAATTAGTTAAGATAAACACATGCTTCACAATAAGTCGAAAGATTTACAATACAAATCAAAAGATTACAAGCATGCTTACAAACTAAACTCCCCCTCAGCCTGATACTCCATGGTTGGTTTCACAAGATGAAAGGATTGAATTGAGGAGAAGAACTCACTCAAGACGATCAAATGTAACAGTACAGAGTACTGCTCCATTTATAGACAAGCCAAACCCCTGAGGCATCTCAGCTGACGTCGCCATGAAAGCGACGTCTAACAGCCTAACAACCTGTATCTACTGTTCTTATACAAACACTGCTAATCTTAACCACTGACTATGTATAAGACAGATGGCACACTAAACTACTGCTCTCTCTTTACATCAGTGCTTTCCTCAAGGTTGATCAGTCCTTGGTTGGGCAGTGCTTTGTCATCAGTACATTGTACCAGCAGTGTTTACTTCTCAGCAGTCTTCTGGGCTTCATCAGTAGTTAGAAGAACTGCAGCTGTTGTATGCGGACAGGGGATATAGGACCATCAGATGTTATAATCACTTTCAAGGGAGAAGGCTTAGTGTAAACAACTGCTTATTGTGAATCCACTGTTGTGAACCAGTTTTGGCTTTCATTATCTGTTCCTCTGGTAGGGTTCAATCCCAACACCTCTTCTCTTCACCATACCTACGGCCAAGCACACCCACACACAACAAACCATTTTCACTTCAATCCCTTCCATTCTAAGGTGTTCATAAGGTGTCTCTAGCATAATTAGGAAGCTTGGTGCCAATGGAAGTTGAAGGACCTTCACCATTTGCTTTTATCCACTCCATTTCATCTTATGATCATCCCTAGCCTTGAGCTAGTAGTAAGATCTTCTACACTTCATTTTACATCTTATTTAAGTGGTTAAAGAATGATACAAGTTGGTAATCTTGAAGAGCACTATGAATCTTGAACATGAAACTATAACATAAGACCAAAATCATAAGAATACATAATGTTTAAGTATTGTTATGCTATTTGATTGTTGATTGCTCATGATTATGATGTTAAACATCATGTGACCTTGCTAGATAGTGATTAAAGACATAATATAGCAAGATGAGAGGATGATTATGTTAAGATCAAAGTAACCATCCATATGTAAATCATGAACTTGAAGTGTAAAATGTTTTCCTTGTAAAGCGATTATCAAAGTGAGTATAAAGACTTGTGGATCTATGATTTCAAGAATGGTTTTTCAAGAAACCAAGTTAAAAATACAAAGTTTACTTAATCTTGGTTCTTAAAGAAATAAACCACATTTTTAGTGGATAATCAAGTGTAGGATCATGTATTTAACAAGAAAAATCCAAGAAGAAACATTTTTGGAAAAACTAATTACAAGTTGTAAAGAACTAATTCTTTCAAAAATGAAGCTTTTAAACAAACAACCACACTTTAAAGGGTAACTAGACTTACTAAACACACTAGTAAGTTACTATACATTTTTATAAATTTTCAAGTTCATGAGGTAGTAGTTTATGCTTGTTTTTGGCAAATTGGTAAGTGTAGATTGATTTGTTGTTGATTGTGTTGATTTACAAAAGAAAATGATATGCCTTGAAGGCATGGAAACCTCCATTTTTAGGGGAAACTATGGCAAAAATTTTCTAAAAATTAAACACTTAGAAAAATATTTTTAAACAAATATTTACAAGTAAATTTTAAACCATGATTTTTTATATAAAGTTTGCCATAATTTTTGTTACAAAATTTATAAATATTGGAGGTTGGTTTTTATAAATAAAAGTGACTAAATATGCATTTAGGAAATATATATATATATATATATAGAAGTCATCATGTGTGTGTTTATTTGTATATTATGTGTATTAGTTATATTATTTTAGGACTTGAAATAATATAACTCAACAAAATACCAAAAATTACAATCCAAAATATTACCAAAATTCCAAGAGAATGAACACATAAATTATACCCAAAATATTGGAGAACCCGAACAAGGAATATAACTCACAAAAATATTCCGGAAATTTTATTCATAAGTATATTTTGGTAATTAATATTTTGGGCACTAAGAGAATGAAAATGTGATTTTTACAATTATTACAAAGTTATATCATATTTTTGATCATAAGAAATATATTATTTTTGGGTGAATAAAATATATATTTTCTTGAAATTATTAGAAAATATATTATTTTTGGGAAGAAAATATATTTTCTTGAGTAAACATGAAATACATTATTTTTGGGAGAAAAAGTATTTTCTTAAATAAACTTGAAATATATTATTGGATGAAAGATGGATTTATATATAATTTCTAAGTTGGACTTGAAGATATAATATTTTTGGAAATTACATGAAAATACAATTATTTTTGCCAAAGGAAAATTATAAATAATTTTTCTAAGTAGTATTTCTTAAAATATATATTTTGGAAATATATATTAATGTATTTTTATTAAAGATATTATTCCAGGAAAGTTAATACAAAAATTAAGTATAAGGATACTTAATAAACGCAATAAAAAATACGTATTCTCGTACGTATAAATACACATCGGAGTACGCCACCGATACTTGGAAAAAATATACAAGTATAAAAATACGAATACAAATACACCCATCCTTGGGATGAATATACATGTATAAATACATAAAAAGTAACAAGTTAAAATATATTATTTTAACTATTATTCCAAAATTTAATAAATATAATTTAAGTTAAAATACTCATTATTTTAACAAATAATTATACAACTTAGAATAATATTGAAGACACAATGAAACGTAACTCAAAGACACTAATTAATACTAAGTCAAGGCACGACCCACTCGTCTAATAGATCGTAGTACGTTGTAGGTAGTCGTTTACACCAGAGGAAACTTTGAGTTACAGTCGGATTTGAAGAACGCAAAACCGTGAGTTCATGTCCCCCTTTTCTTTTAACTGTTTTCGTTTTATAACTTCGGGGGTGAAATACATGATACAAATGTTACTATGATTACAAATGGTATAGTTAGTCAAGAAATGAACTGTTAGATCATGTGAATGGGTAGGCGATAACTTGAGACCATTAATCCTATTATAAGGACCGAGGGGCATGAGTGATAGATCCATTTGGGTGTTGCGAGCCCCACCCATGGGTCCGCGAGTTGGCCGCATGTGGTGACTATGTCATTCCAGCCGGGTGGCCCGGTACGAAATACGCAAAGGTTTGAGCCTTCCTATGCCTTTGCACACCTATTAATGGCCTTGCAAACCATTAATCGATATGTTCATATTCTCTCTCATACAGGGTTTACAATTACATACTTACTTATAATGATTACAAAGTTTATTTGAGCTCACACACTAAACACATGAACTCGCTCAACTTTTGTTGATGTTTTCAAACTACATGTATTTCAGGAAACTAAGTATGGATCTGGCGGGCGTTGAAGTTTTCAAGTGTTGTTTGGAATAAAAGATGTCATCCGGTGTCGAATGGTTTGGAGTGTGTATTCTATCCTGGATAGGATACATATCTCAAGCCTAGTTTTTATTAATGTCTGTTGTCGAGTCCTTTTGGAACACTAAAACAAATTGCATGGTTTGTAATTTGGATTTGAAGTCTATGTTTGGATTCTAAAACAATGTTGTTGTGATGTTTTAAAACTTAATCAATGGATGAACATCTTGGTTTTATCATATAGTTGTTTGTTATGGTTGAATGCAATGATATTAAGTAAGTCACACATAATCATGCTTCCGCAAAAGTCAGGGTGTGACAGTTTGGTATCAGAGCTTCGATTGTAGCGAACTAGGATTCTTTCTCGAGTCTAGACTACAATCATTAGGGCTCTCACGAAAATATTTTTACAACATGTTTTCATTGCATACACGAAACGCCCAGATCCATGGAACAAACATTTTTACAAAAGGAAAGACACGAAACACGAATGCAAACACAACTCCCAGACTGACCGATAGACTAGGAAGAATGGAAAGGATTTGTGAGGAACAATGAGGATACATGATTTCATGATACGTTGTCTTTGATTGCATACTAAATGATAGTGGTTAATATATGTGCATATGTTATGTTTGTCCTGTTACAGACACTATGTCTTCATCCGAGAGCGGATTGTCTGACATTGATGACCCCATGGCTATTGTTTCCGATGACGAGATCGCACCAGAGCCAGAGATCTTTACATCCGATACTGAGAGCGACCCAGATATGCTATCGGACGACGACGTTGACTTCCAGCCATTTGCGTTGCCTGATTTTGTAGATGACTTACCGCTTGCTGATGGTATTCCAGACGAGGATCCTTTTGTTATTCCCATTCCAGTCCACGATCCTCGCTCCTGTTCCTTTAGTGGTCATCCCTCCTGAGGATTGGCCTTTTGATGATCTGTTTGATGATGACTTTGATCTGTTTGTTGATGGTCCTCCTGATTACGCCCATGGTGATGGAGAGCTAGATGAGGACGTTGTTGCTAGTCCACCTCTCGAGATTCCCGTTATTGAGATTTCCTCTGACACTAGTTTACACTCTGTCTCAGATTCCTTTGAGTCTATGACGTCTTCAGCTATGCTGGCAGTTGGATTACAGCGCTATGCCACTGATTCTGATGATGATACGGCCATGTCAGCTGCAAATCTCCTCCATGCGACCTCGAGCCCGGTCTTGAGCCAGATTTGGTCCCTGCTGATCAGCATGATGTTGCACCTGCTAATCCCGAGCCGATACCTGAGCCTGACCCTATTCCTTTTGGTTTGCCAGACATTGCACCCCTTATTCCTGACCCAGTTCCTGCACCTGTTGACCCTCCTTTTGTTGAGCCATTCATTCCTGCACCCGCACCCGCTGATGTTGCTCCTTTTCATCCTGTGGAGTCTGATGTCCATCGTGTTTATTTACCTATTGTTTTCTTGCAGGACATACCCGCACCCCGTCCAGGGGAAAGTACTTCAGGCCAGCAGCCTAGTCATGTCCTTCACGTTTCAGCAGCTTTTCCACACATACCCTAGTCTGCACCTTTTGCTTCTTTTACTTCTTCACCACTTGATGAGCCACTCCGATGGTTCCCCCCCGTACACCATGCCGATTTCAGATCCCTACCATCCCTCGCATTTTATTGGCTATACACGGGATGTGTTACTCTTATCTCTTCAGCTTCAGTATGAGATTATGAGTCGTAGTATTTTGGAGCTCGAGATGACACCACGTCCTTTACCATGTCCTTGTCAGCCTGCTTTTGTTCCCCCTCGTTCATCACCGTCTCCATTTTCACATCCACCTGCACCTCTTACTGCATTTCCAGAGTTTGATGCTCGATTTCTTACCGTCGAGAAGTAGATCAGTTATCTGCTGTGTCATGTATATGAGCTTGAGGAGGAGCTTGAACATGTGCGCAGCTTGCTTTTCTTTCCTCCACCTCCTCCTCCACCACCACCATCAACATAGTTGGTTTTTGGTTTTATGTAGGTAGCATTGCTTTTGATTAGAGCACCACTATTGAGCTGAGCTTGTGAAGCCTTTTTGAGACCACCTTTTGTTTGTATGAGTTTTGGAGATTAGTAGACTGGTTGGACAAGGGTAGTGTGACCCTGTGTCCCTTTTGATATGAAACCCTTTTGTAAACAATGTAACCGTGGCCGATAATTAATGAAAGCTCAATCGTCATATTCTCACTAAACACATTGTTGGATTACTTGTTTATGTTATGATTATGTCATTGCATGATTGTTTAATAAGATTATTAATTATGCGTATGTACATACGACCTCTAGACAACTATATACATTTAATTAGCAACTAAGACCTGACCAATCTGATCTTCTCATTTAAAGAAGATGCCTCCTCAAGAGATCATTCGGCTGCCCATGACCGAGGCAGAATTGCAAGCGCACATCACATAGGCCATCGCATGGCACGAGGTTCTTCGCTACAGACACAGCGGAGGTACCTCAGGGAATAACCCACCTAACGGTAATGTTTAAGTCACCTAAGACACATTACAATACGTTTGGACATTTCTGAGTGTGCTTTGCTAATGCCATCTGTGAATGACGTTGCTTGTACAGGCTGTACTTACAAGCAGTTTTTGGACTGCAAGCCTCTGAACTTCGACGGCACTGGAGGTGCTGTAGCTTTGGTGAGATGGGTCGAGAATACGAATTCTGTTTTGCGAATGAGCAAATGTACTCCAGAGCAACAAGTCACGTACATTTTCGGATTGTTTCAAGATGGGGCTCTGTCATGGTGGAACCTTCAGGTTCAGACGTTGGGCGAGACTGCTACGTATGCTTTGACATGGAATGAGCTGAAAGAGTTGATGCGTAGAGAGTATTGTTCTCAGACAGAAATCCAGAAGCTGGAAGTTGAATTCTGGAACCTGAAGATGGAAGGTCCAAAGGTGGTGGAATATGTGTAGAGACTTCACGACTTGTCGCGAGTTATTCCATATCTGGTGGGACCAGAGTTTAAGAGGATAGAATGAATCATCTGGGGATTGGCGCCTCAGATTCTGAACTTGATGACGTCATCAAAGCCTCCAACAACTATCGATGCGAGTAACTTAAGTGCGGCGCTCACTAAAGAAGCACTTAGATTGGAAAAACTTTCAACCCTTAATGAGAAGAAGGAAACTCGGGTGGAGTCATCTGGAAAGAACAGAAGGAAGCTCACTGATTTCCAAGAAGGTGCTCGGGCAAATAACAACAATAAGGACAAAAAGGGAAAAGAGTACATGGGTAACCTACCTAAGTGCGACAACAGTCAACGACATCATACCGGGCAATGTAGATATGGAAAATGTTATAACTGTGGCAAAGTGGGGCATAACAAGGAGACGTGTTGGCGTGGTACTGGACATGGAAACGAAGGTCAAGATGGTAGCGGAAATCACAGAGGAAACAACAACAACGGCTATCTGGACGGAAACAGTAATGATCAAGAACAAGGTCAAGGCTGTGGTGGCATAGGGCATTCCAGGAAGGTTTACTTGGGGACTAAGCCTAGATGTGATGAGTGCAAGTTTCACCATGAAGGTCGATATCTGAGGCCTAAGTGCGATAGGCGCGGAAAGGAAGGACACAACAAGGATGCATGTTGGGTGAAGTATCCCAGACAAGGAGGAAATGATGACGGCAACCAAGACGGAAACGATAGTGGTAGAGTTCCAGGCTGCTACAAATGTGGGGACGTGGGGCAATTTAGGAAAGATTACCCTAGGAAGAATAACCAAGACCGTGGAAGAGCGTTCAACATTGGAGCTCATAAAGCACGCCAGGGTCCGAACGAAGTCACTGATACGTTCCCTACTAATCAACACTTTGCATCTGTGCTATTTGATACCAGTGCCAACTATAGCTTCGTATCTCTAGAGTTTAAGAATGTACTTGGTTTAGTAGAAAGTAAGTTAGATATCCCGTACTCGATAAGAACTAGCTAATGGGAAGCTAGTAGAAGCTAATGAAGTGATTAGAGACTGCGTTATCGAGCTTGGAGAGCGTGAGTTTTCGTCAGATCTTCTGCCAGTTGAAATGGGAAGCTTCGACGTTGTAATTGGGATGGATTAGTTGTCGAGCAATCGAGCAGAGATTGTTTGCCTTGAGAAGATTATCCGCATCCTGATGGCAAATGAAGAGACGATCGTGATTCATGGGGAGAAGCAGGATACGCCTCTACGGATTATCAGTCGTTTGAAGGCATGAAAGTTTTTGTGTAAAGGATGTGTTGCCTTCTTGGCTCATGCCGTGGGCAAAGAATCCGAAGAACCAAAGCTCGAAGACATCCCTGTGGCAAGGGAATATCCTGAAGTCTTCCCCGAAGACTTGTTAGGATCACCTCCTCAAAGATAAGTCGAGTTCTGCAATGACTTGGTTCCAGGCGCCGCGCCTGTAGACAAGGCACCTTATTGACCTGCGCCTTCAGAGAGGCAAGTGTTGTCAGCGCAGCTTCAGGAATTACTAGACAAGGGATTTATAAGGCCATGCTTCTCGCCTTGGGGAGCTCCATTTCCGTTCGTCAAGGAGAAGGACGGAAGTTTTCGAATGTGCATTAACTACCGGGAGCTAAACAAGTTAACCATCAAGAATCGGTATCCCTTGCTGAGGATTGATGATTTATTCTACCTACTTCAGGGTTCAAGTTGCTATTCCAAGATCAATCTTCGATCAGGTTATCGCCAGCTGTGGATTTAGGAAGAAAGTATACCGAAGTGCAGTGAGTCAACAATTTGTTTTAAACATACGCTAATATTGTGTTTTCTACACGGTGCGCAAAACAGTTTTACACGGAATACAAAACTTTGAGAATCTAGGAGACATGTACTTAGGACCTTCGGGAACTTAGGTCAAAACTCATTAAAGTCTATCACTTAGGAACCGCGTCTTTAACTCGAGCGAACACCATTATTCTGTCATGCATGCTATTTTAGTCAATCGAACAGGTGAAGTACTCGAATTTCTTTTATTGGAATCTCCACTTTTGCTTCTAGTGAGTAGATTTTTGCATCTCTACTCCTCTTAATGGTAGTTGCATCACGACAATTTTCTTCATTAGAGCGAACACTCATTTGCCTCATTTCTTGATCATTTCATATGATACACATGCATCATTTGTTACGCATGCGGCTTCCCCTCTAATGATCATTTTCATCAAAATTACAAATGTCATTTCGCTATATCCAGTTATTGCCTTGTGACTCGGATATTCTGCATTATTGTAAGTATCCACTCTTTGATATTGAGTCAACAAAACCTTCTTGAAATTTTTTTTCCTTCAAGTTACATACATGGTTTGTCTTTGTAACCATGCCGAAATTTCCTTGTCGATACATGTATTTATTGCCAGATTTCGCTGAAACCAAGTTCAATTGCTTGAACTTGTCCATTTCGTATATTCAATTCAAGACATCATATGATGTATGGAAAACATCATATCCAAATTCATTTTTGCAAGCGTCTCGTCTATTCCTAGTCGTAGTAAATTTGTTTGATCTACGGCTCCATTAAGTCATTTGTTGGTTCCAACACCTTGTGGTGGTGTCTCGTTAAATTGAAGCTTGCGCTAATCTCGTATACGCGTCTCATGCACGGATTTAATCATTTATTTTGTTTTAAATCCGCTTTGATTTATCATATTAAAGAGTTCTTAACACAATCGTGTGTTAAGACGATGGTACATAAATTCATTTTATATTCCAGTGTACCTCCTAACGATTCGTTCATTATCGATTGAATGCCTTGCGAAATTTGTTGCTCGTTCATCTTCAATCGAAAATAGTAGTTCTTTGGTGTTCTATATTCAATTGAAAAATCCTACGATGCCATTTGAATCAAATTTCAGGTTTGCCTCATTACACTTTCATTTGAATTCAAACATGGTGAACTTGTTCGGTCACCGCTGTGACAACCCGAACTTTTGAGGTTTGTAACGTTTAAGCTTGTGATCTTAACTCTTCGTTAATTCTCTCCTATGTGTTACATGTTCCGTACTATAATATTCTATTAAACGCTTGTAACTTTTATAAACGTGTTTAACATGTAACGTATCCGAGTATGCTTGTACGTGTGACGGGTTTTCTGTTGGGCCAATGGCTCGGTTAGGGTCGTACTCAAAGATAGGACACACACCTTAGTTCTTTTATCTCGGCCCTACACTCACTTAAGTTCGGCCCACACCACTTGAGCCCACCATTCATGGATTATGTATATCTAAAGATATGGCACTTCTGTTTGTTTTTTATTAATCATAACATCCACAACATTAAACCAAATTAACAATTTTTTTGGTGTCTCATTCTGATCTCGGCCCAAGCTGGATCACCGGCCCACTTAATGTTATTTGGGCATTATAATGGCATGTTACGTAACCTCTATTTACATCTCACTTTATCACCACAACAAACCCTATCTCTCTCAAGATCTCATACGTGCGGCATAGCAGATCCCCCCTTCCTTCGAAGATTGTTGGGCTCGAACACTTCTTTTCTCTTCGGTTAGTATAACTTCTTGATGTTTAAAATCTGGTTTTCTTGACATATAAACATAGTTGTAACAATATATGGCTGTTGTTGATTATGTTAATACTCGGTTATAAGTGTGCTCGATACATGACTAGTTTTGTGACATGATTGGTTTCTTTGGTAGATATAATCTGATTTGATTAGGCATATACATGTGGCAATATGTTTAGGCACTGTATACTTGTGATTGTGGATTGATGATTAATGATATTATGTGGTTTTGGTATGTTGTTAAATGTGTAATGTCCATGAGTTTTGAATAGTATGTTATTAGTTAAAGTTATTATTATTAGTCTAGTATGTATGAGGTTGTTATGATCAGATGTACTTGACTACATGATTTCTTGGTGATGATAACTTTGATTAAAATTTGTTAATGTCATGCTAGTTCGAAAGGCTGTTAATCCACTAAATGGATATTTGGGTAGTGGGCCGAGATCCAATGAAAGAATTAGTTATGTTAATGTGAGTCCAATAAAGTATGGGTTACAACCTTATTATGTGAAATAGATTGGCATTGTTTGTGGTGGTTGGGATTGGACCGATAACATGTATAGGAGCATAATTAAGTGGGCTGTTATAAACAAACTGATGAAATCATATTAGGTAAGTTGGGCCAAGTACTTTAACAGATTGTATATATGTTTGTTTAACCGATATTTGTTAAATGGATTCTGTGTAACATAGTTGAGCACAAATTGTCAATGAATTAAATGTATGGAAAGTTCATATTATATGCCATATGTGTTATACAGTGGGCTAGGGTACTAGAAACAATAAAAACGAATTACCATTGGGCTTTGTATCGGATTGGGCCACACAACATATGGGTATGTTGTCTAGTTGGGCTACACACACAAAACTAAATCATGATAGGCCAGTCGCGCGATGTCTCTGGGCCTGGTGTACAATTGGGCCGGGGACTCGGCCTGTTATCCATTTTCATGTGGGGACCGATTAGTGTTAAGAAATACATTAATGCTTTTGGGCCCTAGACTCTGGGCCGTATCTGGGTCACATGTCGTAGTGGGCCCGGAATCAGTTGGGCCGCACGGCACGAGAACCTACGTTGGGTTGTTAAGTAATGACTTGTGTAAAACTTTATGGTGTGTAAGACGTGAAGATTGAATGATTGTTAGTGCGTGATTTCATGTTACGAGTTGTTTGTCATTATGTATGAGTTTATGTGAAATGTGTATGAGGGACGTATGATTAAACGCTATAAAACTGACCATAACTGGAACTGATACTAGGATTGGATTGATCAAACTGTGAACACATAATTAATCCTACCGAGCAAACCAAAGGTTAGTTCATCTCTCTTGAGCATGCGTCCCGGTGGTTGGGACAGTCAGTGGGTATCCCGGGGAGGGATAAGTCTTTTGGGTAAAAACGGGAATATTGGATAATATACTCATCCTATCACCATTAAAGTCCCTCCGTGTTGTTTGGTTACCGGGGAGGTAACATGGTATTAGTTAGTAGCGCTACTTAGGTTTGGCAACCTCACCCCGTACCTGGGAGGACGGGTGTTGAACTAATGACCTAGTCATGACCAATGCTTTGATAGGAGCATTGGAGAAAGGGCAAAATAATCAGAAGCCGTCTTGTATTCGGGGTATTATCAACATTACTTTCGGAATTGTAAATTCAATGGATTAACTAAACACTTGGTAACTAACGTTTACGTAAAACTATGAACTCACCAGCGTTGTCTGATACACTTGTTGCATGCTCGCAGGACGTTAGATATCTTGGATTTGGGAACTTGCTGTCTGGAGAAGCTGGAGTGGTCATGGGTCGACTGGAGGGATTCATGTGATTGATTCATTGATACTAGACATTGGTTTTGAAACTGTTTAACATTGGTTTACTATTTGCTTCCGCTGAACATATTGGTTCCCATTTAAACTTGATGATGGTATTTTATTAATTGAGGAGTTTTATTTATTAACTTGTATGGGTTCAATGTAATTAGTGGCTCATTGTTGGTACGTCACACGCCTAAAAGGGACATTCCCTAGGTGGTATTTTGGGGGTGTGACAACCGCTATTATTGAATTATGCCAATACGACACCTTGTGGTGTCGGTATAAACTTGTAGCTTGTGCTAATCATGGTCAACTGTTTCACACGAAACTACACATACTTTTGTTTGACTTGTCATTTAAACATTCTTAATGCAACTTAAGACAATGATACACCAGATTCGATTGTATTTCATTTCGATGTATTCTTGCAATTCAATAATGTCAACACCCTAATTTTATCCATTTATTTGTTCGAAAGTTGACGGAACGTTTGTTGAGCTTGTTGATTCTGAGTTCATTTAGCGGATGTTATTGTTTCTAGAACTCATTTGCATATTGTAAACGATCCCTTGGAATTCTATCGGTCGAAACTCCTCTTTTGTTGAACCCCTGTTAACTATGTTACACTGGGCTATACTGCTACACGTCTCGTATCCTTTGACCTCGAATTCTAAAACACATACCTTTTAACCATTGGGTTCTTGTTGTTGTAATATGTCCTTGGATTCACCTGATTCGAATAAGTTTTGATTCGGTTTCGTGGTTAAGCACTTTGGTATTATACATATCCATACACGCATAAGGTAACCCTAAGGAGTTAATGTAGTTTAAATTTCGAGGACGAATTTTCTTAACAGGGGGAGAATGTGACAACTGTCAAAATTCCAGGTATCCGTACAATTATTAAACAATGATTAGTGCTTAATGACTGTGCTGAATTACAATTAATTACTTGAATTGCTTTCTGACTATTGCCATATACATACATGTGCATCATATATTGCAAATGACATATCATTATTACATGCAAACTTTGTTGGTTCAAATGATGCGCGAAACACAGTTAGCACAGTTATCAGACAAATCAGAAAAATGTTGACGGAGCTCAGTGTATAGACAAACATGGTATTAAGATACAGAATGGGTCAGAAACCCAGAGTTACACTAGTATAGTGTGTAGGAAAGTAAGGGTCATAAAACTGCATTCCTAGAGATAGTTTAAGTGCCGGAAAGTGCCTAAAACTCACATAAACTGCAGAATTCTGCAGAAATCAGCAAAATTCAGCATTTAAACACTCTAATATCATGCAGGAATATGATTAAATGATCCTGAATGCTTTCCTAAGTGTCGGGAATCAAAACTGTCACAAAAGGTAACATAAAGCACACTAAACTACATAGTTTAGCACCTTAACAAACCGGTAACCAACCGAACAACCAGACACTACCCGAAACACCAAATTTTCACTAGAAGCATTGTTTTAACATTACCAAGCTAGTTATGGTCCCCGAACATCATAACACACTATATAGCATACCAGTAACTAATCACCCTAACTAAGTACTTAGATTTCAACTAATGTAACTAACTTACCTTTACCACCTAGTCTAGACCCCCCCTACCTAGTTCACGGTTACAATGGCCCCCACATATGGATTTTATTTTAATATTTTAATAGATTTTGTTTCCACTTTTAAAGACATAATATACAATGAAATCTTGTGATGTTGGAAGATTATTACTTATAACCACAAGACATCCATCCTCTTTCATTCATCATCTTCTTCACAACATAAACCTCCTCTTCTCTTCACCATACCTACGGCCAAGCACACCGACTCAAAACCACCCATTTTAACTTCAATCCCTTCCATTCTAAGGTGTTCACAAGGTGTCTCTAGCATAATTAGGAAGCTTGGTGCCATTGGAAGTTGAAGGACCTTCACTGTCACACCCCGATATTTCCACGTATTACCATCATTGTCAATACACACAATATAATAGCACACCAGAAGGCTTGGTGAATAATTACTATTACAAACCATAGTGTCCGAATGTCCAAATAAAAGAATATACAGACTTGGTTGTAATAGAGATCCACAAGCGGATCATAAAATAAAATACAAGAAACTGAAATAACAGACTCCAGGTATCTAGGGATTTGCAAGATCCTCTTATTTGACACCTAGTAGCTCCAGCCTATTTACGTGAGGTACCTGTCAATTAGTCTTTGGAAAATACGTCAGTTTAAACTGGTAAATACAATTAACCGACTCGTTTTAAAAGAGTTTAATAAAATTGATTTAAGTGCACAAGCACAAATCATTTATACATGGGACAATTATTTAAGATAATCTTGTATACCGTTTTACATGTTTGTCATACATACGGGGCCGGTTTGGAAGCCGGTCATGATTAACCGACTCACCACTATAAAACCCACAAAGGAGTTATCCCCATCGTGTTGGTTATTTAGCATTTGCATCTATCAGGTGTATGCCTACACCCCGTGCATAGGTCGTAGTCATTTACAAATGAAATGAGCCAAGGATATCAAGAACACGGTCGTATTAACCCCCAATGTTTATGTTATCAAACAAAACAGATTAAAACGGGTTATGCAATTTATTAATCACAATCCGATTAAATGATTTCACACCCGACCAAGCGGTATTATTATAACACCATATCCCAAGCCCGTTTAAGGGAAAATAAGTTAAAAGTATTTACCTGAGCTAGATGAAAGAAGTAACTTAGCCGTATATTCCTAAAGCCTTATGAAAGTACCTTGTACCAAAGCTACTCAATCTGTATAGAAGGTTTATTAACCTATTAGGATACTAACGGGTCTTTATTTAAGTCAAAGACTTAGACCGGTTAGCTTGAAAGATACTTAACAGTTCTAAACGCTAGATTAAGCGGAGACCGGAATGGAATGTGATTCAGACCCGATAAGTTTGGATACTTGTATAATATAGGCAAACTATACACATTCTGTAATTTGAGGATTTAATGTCAAAGTTAAACCCGTTTCGGCTATTTTATGTAAACTAGTCACATAAACCGATCCGAACGCATAAATGCGTAACGGGTAACCAAATGAATTATATACAGGTCTCATATGTTATTATGCTTAAAATGTGTTAATACATCAGTAAGATGTCAACATTTATGCCCAAGAAGTATTTAAAACCAATTTAAGTCCCGTAGGGGCATTTTGGTCATTTTAATGATTATAAAAGGGATTTTATAATAAACTGAGGTTCTGGTCTTTGGTAATCAGTAAAAATATTTATTTTATCAAGTCATATCAGCAAGATATCATGCATATGTGATGTTTACTATTTATGGCCAAACTATGCCCGAAAGGGCATTTTGGTCATTTCACATATGCTTTTAAGGACATTTTTGGAAGTCTGATTTCATGACTTATACATACTGTAAAAACTTTAAAATTTATTTAAAAATTCAGTATGTAATAAGTCTTAGGTGTTAAATATGGTTTAAAACCATACTATGCACCTAATTAGCGTAAAATCGCTAATTGACGGTAATTAAAGTGTTTTATGGAAATCTGAGATTTTGATTAGTTTTAATTGTTCAAAATAGTTTATTTAATGTATGAAATCAGTAGGAAAAGGTTTGACATTCAAATCATTTGTTAATCTCATTTTATGCATAAAAAGGGTATTATCGTCATTTACCGAATTATACAAGAACTCCATGATATGATCAGATTGTAATATGATCAAAAATTCCAAAATTCACTAAAAATAGTTTCTTAATAGTAGGTAATGAGTTTTGGGTCAAAACCGATGCTTAAACATGACTTATGCAAGATATCGCAATTTAATTAATAAAAAGCTTCAATTTACGATATCGAGCATAACTTCTGTTTGAGACCAAGAACTGATGTCAAATTTTCGGGACATACTTATATATTAGTAATAACAGTTTTTTTCCTCTCACATTTCTAAAAATCTCGTTTATATGTCAAAAGGGCAAAAATGGCATTTATAAGCATAATAACGAGCATGAGCATATAATTCAAACTACTAAGGACGAGGTATTATAACTCCACGGGGCTATACTACAACATAAAGTGGTCCTGTTGGAAGCTTAAAACATGAAAGGATTAAGCTTAATCGGGTCAGAACTGAAAGTCAAAGCAAAAGTCAAGCTTTTGCGACTTTCGGTTGCGAACCAACCATAGACTTAGAATTGCCGGGTTGGACTTGTTTGGACATGTTCTAATAATGATTACTAAGTTATTAGAGTGTTAAAATATAATTTATAACCTCTGTATTATTAGTTTTAATCATTAATTTAAATTCTGTCTAGTTTGACTTTTTAATCAACTAGTTTGACACGACAATTAACTAAGCAAACGAAATAATTAGGAGGTGCCCTTTTAAGGGTTAATCACCTACCTAATTATGGTCTCATAACCACTTTTAATTCGGAAAGTGGCTGGACCATTTGTGATTAAACCAAAAGTCGAATTCAAATTACGATAACTTTGACTTTTCGGTTTTTAAACTAAAAACTGAACTAAGGAAGGGGACTAAGACACTTACATAGGGTCCTAGCTATCTTTTCTACAAACTTGAGCTCTCTTCTTGGCCAGGAAACTCCAGATGAGAGAGTAGGTTTGATTTCAAGTGAATGAGCAATAAAATGTTCAACATGGAGGCCTATTTATACTTGAAATCCTTGATTCAAGATCACACCAGGTGTAATGTGTTTAGGATCACCCCAGGTGTCCTAGTGGTATTCTAAAACCGACAATAAGCCCCAAGTTTCGAAATTCAGGCATCTAAGGCGGTGCAACAGGCTGCAACATGCAGCTGCCAGTTTTTTTTGGATGCTGGCAGTGACTACGCGGGCCGCGTAGGGATTCAAAAGGGGCTACGCGCCCCGCGACAAGGTGTCGCTCAGGTTAAACAACTTTCAATTGTTGCACTTTCAGCCCCTACTCGTTTATACCCTCAAATATCTTTTATTTTAGACAAAAATGGCCCTTGCAGTTAGTTTGTAGAGGTTCATGGAAGCATAAGCAAACTCCGTTAGGCAAGGTTTCGTTAAATGATCACCGAAACACTAGTTTCATCACGTTGACACTTTTCACCCAAAGCCTTGAAAACTTACATAACAATTTCGAAACTATGTGAAACTGATATCACTTATTCTTGAGAGTATATTTGAATATTACTAAACCTCAGGTTCGTTAAAAGGTCACTCAGAGGTAAGAATTAACATGTTGACACGTTTAACCCCTGTAGTTTGTAATCTTTCGATTATTTTCAATAACGGTTTCGTATATCCAATTTATTACTCGTTTAAGGATATATTCTTTGTGTGTGGTCATTTAGAGGCACAAGTTTGTCATGTTGACACATGTAGCCCCTTTGGTTTCATATTTTCATCTTTTGTCAACTTTAGTCCTTCAAACTCAATCTTTCACATGATTAGGGTTTAGGACACGTGTCTTCACATAAATGGACACGTTTTTACATGATGTTACATCCGCACCCCCTTAAAATAAATCTCGACCCCGAGATTTACTGGAACAAGTGAGGGTACCTCTGTCGCATAGTGGACTCAACTTCCCACGTGTATTCAGGGCCTCTACGGGCATCCCATTTAACTTTAACTATGGGCACGTGTTTCCTTTGGAGCTTCTTAACCTGTCGATCCTCGATCGATATTGGTCTTTCAACAAACCTCAGGCTTTCATCAATCTGTACGTTTTTATGAGACATTGCTAGCAATTCATCAGCTAGACATTTCTTTAAATTACAGATGTGGAATACATTGTGAATTCCACTCAGCTCCTCAGGCAAGTTTAGCTTATATGCTACGCTACTGACACATTAGATGATCTTGAATGGTCCAATATACCTTGGGCTTAGCTTGCCTTTCTTACCAAAACGCATCACACCTTTCCAGGGTGATACTTCAGTAAGACTTTGTCACCCACTTCGAATTTTAGAGGTTTTTGCCTCTTATCAGCATAACTTTTCTGCCTATCCCTGGAAGCTTTCAGGCGATCACGGATCTGGACAATCTTGTCTGTTGTTTCAAGGACTATATCAGGTCCTGATAACTGAGCTTCTCCTACTTCCGCCCAACAAACAGGCGTTCATCATTTCTTCCCATACAATGCCTCAAAAGGCGCGGCCTGAATGCTAGTATGGTAGCTATTATTATAAGAGAACTTGATCAATGGTAGGTGGTCATCCCAGCTACCGCCCAGATCAATAACACATGCACGAAGCATGTCTTCCAAGGTTTGAATTGTATGCTCACTTTGTCCATCTGTTTGAGGATGGTAAGCAGTACTAAAATTCAAACGAGTGCCTAATGATTGTTGGAAACTTTTCCAAAAGTGAGAGGTGTATCTAGTATCTCTATCGGATATAATAGATACTGGAACTCCGTGGAGAGATACAATCTTATCTACGTACAACTGAGCTAGCTTGTCAGAGCTATGAGTTTCCTTGATGGGTAAGAAGTGTGCTGACTTAGTCAGTCTATCAACTATGACCCATATGGTATCATTTCCATGCCCTGTTTTAGGTAACTTGGTTATGAAATCCATGGTTATCATCTCCCACTTCCATGTGGGAAGCTCTGGCTATTGCAGCAGACCTGAAGGCTTTTGATGTTCAGCTTTAATCTGAGCACAGGTCAGGCACTTAGCTACATGTGTGGAAATAGATTTCTTCAAACCTATCCACAAATAATTAGCTTTTAAATCTTGATACATTTTGTCACCTCCAGGGTGAACTGAGTATTTGGAACTATGAGCTTCCTGGAGGATTATATCTCAAAGTCCTCCATGAATAGGTGTTGGTGCATATTCGGTGACAACAGCTTAATAGTTTAATTATTTAGTCTTTGGATATTTTGTATTGGGCTTAGCTTATTGGTTAGTGAGTTATTTGTTGTAATGGGCTTGAAGAATGGCCTAGCCTAGTAGGAAGCCCAGTTCACAGACATGTGGTATATAAACATGTTTTGTGATTAGAGTTTTAGTTAGTAACTTGGAGGCTAGAGAGAGAAAGTCTAGAGAGAGAGACTAATTTCGAAATTAGGGTTGAGAGCAAAATCACAGATAGTGGCTGTGAGGTTGTGAGGTCTTGAATTGATTGTAAAACTGATTGTTTGGATAATCAATAGAAGACCCATTTGATTGTGAATTCTGGTTTCTACTCGTTTCTGTAACAAATCTGATCTAGAGGATTCCGCACTCTAGGTTGGATATACAATTCTGTGACGATCCATACGAACCAGGGGACCTACAATTGGTATCAGAGCATTAGGCTCTTGAAGAAGCTCAGTTCAGAATTGGTGGCTGCAGAAACCTGAAGAAATTTTCGAAAATTTTAAAATCTGAAAACTAGGATTTTCGAAATTATTGATTTTCTGATATATTCTGCGTTTTTGTTTGTGTTTGATCAGTTTGTTTGTTTGATTTTGCTGATTTACAGGTTTTTGGGATAGTTTTGGTTGATTGGTTAAGGAATTTTGGCTAGACAGATTTGAAGATTCGAAGACTGTTCTTCGTGTTCTTCAAAATTTTTGAAAAATTTGACTGATTTTAGTGTTTCGATTTTGCAGGAAACTGTTAAAATAATCTGGAAAATCTTCTGAAATTTCGAACATATTGAGTTTCCAAAATTTGCTAGCATAATTAACAATTCCGCTGACAAACTAGAGGAATTATCTGATCCAGCGAATTTAACATCGGTGACCAGCGAAATTAAAATCTAAAGGCGACTTTGGTAACCGTTTTAATAGTCCTCAGCGACATTATTACGGTGAACGGCGAAATTAACAATCGTCGTAGTAGCGAACTTGACCAGACCAGCGAAATTAATCTGATCAGCATAATTAACCAGCGAAATTAAGTTTACCATCATAATTAATTTGATTTGCCAGCGGATTTAACTTGACTCGCTAGCATAATTATAATTACTCTACCAGCATAATTATAATTACTCTATCAGCATATTTAACTTGGTTTTCCAGCATAATTAGCGTGACCTAGCATAATTAAGTTGGTTTGTCAGTGAAATTATCTAGAGGAATTAAAAGGTGGTGTATTTATTTTTGTGGAGTAATTAGATACGTATAGAGGAATTAATGTTTTCGAAAATAGAAAGTGATCCGTAGCTCATCTGACTAAACCGTTTGCACGGTTGGATTCGTTGGATTTTTAGAAAAAAAAAACTCTGGAAAATCCTGAATTTGGTTTTTGACATTATATATCATTGGATTCTTTTTTTCGAGACGATTCTAATGGTATAATCTGGTAAAAACAGTTTTCGGAAAAATTTTGTACGGTTTTATCAGTACGGTTATGGTAAAAGCGTGTTTAAAGATGGTTAAAATGGATAAGGTCAGTGAGACTGTTAAGAATTGGCAAAAGCTGAGAAACGTCAAAGAATATTCTGTCTGGAAAGAGGAGTTTGAGGGATTTGTGAAGAGTGAAGATATCAGAATGTGGTATTGTATGATAGATGGATACATTGCTCCCACACGTCGTGTTGATGGAAGAGTTATAGTGATGTCTTATGAGAAGATGGATGAATATGAGAAACAGGTGGTTGATGCTGAAAAGAGAGCCTTGGCTGCAATAAAAATGTCCTTACCTGATGGCATCAAGCATACCTTTTAGAAGTACACTAATTCAAAGTAAATGTGGGATGCATTAGAAAAGAGGTATCAAGGAAATGAAGATGTCAAAAAGAATAAAGCTTTGATCTCTACAGCACGAGAAGGGTCATATGATTGGAGTGTTCATCTAGAAGATAATGAGAATGCCACTCAGGCATTCATGGAAGAGATAGTGCCAGTTGATGAGGTTGAAACTACTGTGAATGATGCTGAAGCTAAAGTGGAGAATGCTGAAGCAAAAGTGGATGCTGAAGTAGAGATAGAGAGTAAAGCTGAAGAAGAGAAGGGTGATCAGACAACAGATGTTGAAGAGGAAAAGCAAAATTCTGACCATGAAAGGGAAGCTGAAGAAAAGGATGCTCAATACAAAAGAATGGAAGCTCAACTTGCAGCTCTAATGGCCAACCTTGACAAACAAACAGGAGAGGTAAAGTCTAATTCTGTGTGTTTAAAATGTCGTGAATTACAGGGTGAGGTTGACAGGTTGTCCACACAAAACCAAAGTTTTGTAAGCGAGACGTCTAACATTAAAGAATCAAACTTTTTTGCTAAAAGAAACGAATCTTCATACTTGAAGAAGATAAAAGGTTATGAAAGTGAAATTGAAGCTTTAACCTGCAAACTAAATGAAAAACTTAAAGTCATAGACTTAGCTCATGACATGATGGCTGAGAAAACTAAAGAGGTTTCTGAAAAATGCAAAGAGTTGTCAGATGCACAACTCAAAATTGTTGAACTTGAAAAGAAATTAAGTCAATTCAGGGACTCTACTTTTGTTATGAAACACATGATGGGTGGGTTAAAAAAGAGTAATGACAAGACCAGTGTGGGCTTCCAGGGCTTTAATGAAGTCCCACCTCCTCTTAGTCATGACTATTCATTCCTGCCTGATGAAGATGAGCTAACAGACTTTATGTCAACTGCACCAAGTAGTTTCGCATCAAGTCAAAGTGAGGGGTCTGAGAGTGATGATGCTAAGAAGAACAATAACAGGGAACCTTTAAAAAAGAAAAATTCACCTCCTAAGAGTAAAAATCAAATTTTTGTTAAAAAGATTAATTTTGTTCAAGGTAGTGATATGAAAACTGAAACCACTGTTATTGAAAACGAATCGAATGTAGAGTTTGCAAAAAATAAGACCGTAGAAAAGTCTGAAATTAAGCAAACTGAACCAAATTCTTCCAAGGCATCATTATCTGATGAGGGATCTACCTCAAAGACTCCAGCTAAGAAGTCTTCGAAAAGGAGATCGTGCTTTAGGTGTCACATAAAGGGGCATGTAGCCAGTTGTTGTCCTAACAAAAAGACTGGAGCACAAGTTAGTGAGAAACAGAGAGGGAAATCACCTGAGAAGAAAGGTGATAATGAGGAGAAAGTTGAAAATTCTCCAAAGAAATCTGCTCCTAAGCAACCAGAGAATGTTGCTATTGGTGTAGATAAGGCTGGATAAGGAACTCCACAAGTTCCTCGTTTTCAAAGAAATCAACCAAGATTTCAGCCTGAATCTACATCGGGCAGATATGAGAGACCTAGAAGTAGTTCATCTAGAATGAACAATTTTAATGGAAATTCAAATAATTTCAGAAGTCAAAGTCAATATCAAAATCGATACCAGAATAATGGTGGTCAAACTTTTTATAACAATGGCTTTAGAACTTATAACAGTCAAGCTTCTTGGAATCAAAATTCAAGATATCAAAATCAAAATTTTCAAAGGTCAAATAGTCCAAACACATATAGGAACCCTCAGGACCATAGACCTAGTGGAAATCAATTTCAAATTCCATCAACAGGTCTGAGATCCAAGACTCCAGTTAGGAGTAATGGATATTGGATGGATGTTCTAGTAGTTGATGAATTTGGACGACCCAAGACCATTAAGGCTTGGGTCGCCCAATCTAACTAATTTATTAGTTGGTGTGTGAAGGAGCTGCTAAGGGGGATTATCAACTTGTGGTATGTTGATACTGGCTGCTCCAGGCACATGACGAGGGATGTGAGATTGTTGACAAAGTTTGAAAATTATGATGGTGGACATGTGAATATTAAATGATTTAAAATGAAGTTCAAAGTGCTGAAAAGAAACTAATTAAACTTCATAGGGTTGACACACTAGATAACCTGGCAGATCTTTATACTAAAGATTTTGACAAGGCTCGCTTTGAACATTTAGTCGAACTCAACGGGACGAGGAATCCTGAATAACTGGTTTTTCATAAGAATTTTGTAAATAGTTTACTGCTTTTCTTAAAAATCAAAAATACAAAAAACATTGAAAAATCAAAAACATAAAAAAATAGAAAATAAAAAATGAGTTATCACAGTGTGAAAAAGAAGAAATGATAGTACATCAGCAAGTTAGACTGTCACACTGAAAATGAAATTAAAATGCTTAAGTGTGATAGCAGCTTCATCATATGATGTACCAGTAGGCAAAAAGCATGAAATAATCAACTTACTAATGTGATATAAACCTAAATACAACTGAGTATGAGTGGGGAACACATCAGTGGTGTATGGTTTAATGACCTTAAATCTTGCGTTGATAGATTGCCAAAATCTGAGGTTTTGGGTCTTTATACTGTTATTTCATCTGGGGATATCAGGGTTGTCCTTCTGCTGCATCCAGATACATGCTGACCTAGGCACAACCAGGATATCTTAAAAGAGCAAAAAATGCCAAATTCCATAAATGAAGAAGCTCTCTTAGAGAGTCATTCAAAAAAGTGCAAAATGCATAAATCGTACCAAAAATGGTATTTGTCTTAGCCCTCGTTAGATATTTTGGTCTCTTTGCTGTACGGAAGTACTGACCTGATCACCAATTATCTAAATGTTGAAAAACAAAACGGATGAATTCAGTATACTCACCTACTATGATGAATCTTTGTGCATACCTTGATCGCGGGGGTATATCCTGAAGTGGGACACACTAATATATCAGTAATAAAATTACCTTAATGTATCATACGGTAATGGTACTTGAAATGTTCATGCATTTTGTTTAAGTGGACAAACATACTGGTAATCGTCTTGGACTGCTTTTCACGAAAAATTAAATAAAGAATAATCTAATAGTGTGAAAACAGTTTGATTTTGCTGATATGATCTTCTTGCACATGATTCTCACAAAAATATGAAATTGTAAATATTTTTTAGTTTAGTTTAGTTTGTTTAAAAAAAATCAAAAATACCAAAAATATTTTTTTTAAAAAGACTTCCATTTTGAACTGACGGAATGTTGTTTTTGCATGATAAGATAAAATATTGGTTTATCTTTAATGTGGAAAAGACTAATGGTTTTTCGAGATACTTGCTTGTGTTTCTAAACAGATTGACGCAGTTAGCAAAATGAAGTGCAGAATACAAGTAAAGTGCAGATTGAGAGTGAAGTAAAGAACGTGTGAAGATGCATGGTAGGATCCTTCTACTACATTGCAGAGAGTAAGAGATATGGAAGAGTTGGAGCTTACTTGCTTAACCAAAGATTGCTAGCTAACTGATCAACAATGAATGAAAGTTTTGGAGATTGGAAGCATCAGCTAAGGGGGAGTCTGTTGATGTCAGAAACTGTGTAGCTGACGCTATCCAAAGACCAAAAGAACACAAGATGTTTGAAGACAAAGTTACACTATGAAGCTATTGTCAAGGGGGAGTCTATTGGTGCATATTCAGTGACAACAACTTAATAGTTTAATTATTTAGTCTTTGGATATTTTGTATTGGGCTTAGCTTATTGGTTAGTGAGTTATTTGTTGTAATGGGCTTGGAGAATGGCCTAGCCCAGTAGGAAGCCCAGTTCACAGACATGTGGTATATAAACATGTTTTGTGATTAGAGTTTTAGTTAGTAACTTGGAGGCTAGAGAGAGAAAGTCTAGAGAGAGAGACTAATTTCGAAATTAGGGATGAGAGCAAAATCACAGATAGTGGTTGTGAGGTTGTGAGGTCTTGAATTGATTGTAAAACTGATTGTTTGGATAATCAATAGAAGACCAGTTTGATTGTGAATTCTGGTTTCTACTCGTTTCTGTAACAAATTTGATCTAGAGGATTCCGCACGCTAGGTTGGATATACAATTCTGTGATGATCCATACGAACCAGGGGACCTACAATAGGAACCCAGATTCTTCCATTCATCCTAAGGATTCCATCCTTTCCAGGTGCTAACTGTTCAGTAGTTACACCTAACTTTTCACTTGGAAGGTTAGCTTCTAAAACAGCTTCCTTCTGAGCTGCTAACAGCCTTTGATTCAGGCTGTTCTTAAGTTCAATGCTCTTGGCATTAATTCTTATAGGTTTGATCTTTTCTTTTCGGCTTAGAGCATCAGCGACTACATTCGCTTTGCCAGAATGGTAGCGAATTTCACAATCGTAGTCATTTAGAGTCTCCATCCAACGACGTTGTCTCATATTAAACTCTTTTTGATTGAATAAGTGTTGGAGACTTTTGTGATCCAAATAGATCACACATTTGGTTCCTCCAATGGAAGTTATGGAGAATTATGAAAAGAAGGAGTGAATTCCCATTCAAACTTGTTCCACCATTCGGCCCATGGGTCGGGGCCTTGGTATGGCAATCCTAGGTAAGGAGAACCGCTGGAGATGCTGATAGGATGAGTTGGTGTTCCGGTTGGCGGCGCTGGATCAGGATCATCATCCATTTCCATATCTTGAGAGAAATAGTCCTCGGGTCCTAAAGGATGTAACCTTGAGGTTCGTTAAGATAATCGTTCGGGTTAAATTGACCCGGGGAATAAAGATCATGAGAACTAGAATGGTGAAAGGAATGAGAATGCAAAGAGTGATGTGAATGATGTGATTGATGGGAATGGTGTGAATGTTGGGGCTCGTCCCGAATAGGTAGCCCAAAAGATGGAGGATCTGAAGGTGAGGAACCTAGCGAAACAGAGTGTCTCGCCGGTTCAAAAGAATGTCTCCAGTTATCCCGAGAATCGGAGCTAGAAAAGGATGCTGACGGAGTGCGCCTGTGGGAGGGTCCCGCGTTGCTTGATGGTCCTCCTCACATCGGACCTTTTCCCTTACCTCGTACGCGAGGTGGCATTTTTAATTAATACTGTTAAAACAAATAACACATATAAATGACAAAAGGAAAGTTAAGAATATACCCTAGGTCATATGCCTAGACTCGGAAGTCTAAGGAATGTGCTTATTGTGTCATTAAGATTAAACACAAAAGGTTAGTGTTTAATTCACTCAATGTTGGCTCTGATACCAACCTGTCACAGCCCGATATTTCCACGTATTACCGGTGGGCCCGATGGGGAGTATCGTGACGTAGTTGATATCATCATTGTCAATACACACAATATAATAGCACAGCGGAAGGCTTGGTGAATAATTACTATTACAAACCATAGTGTCTGAATGTCTAAATAAAAGAATATACAGACTTGGTTGTAATATAGATCCACAGGCGGATCATAAAATAAAATACAAGAAACTGAAATAACAGACTCCAGGTATCTAGGGATTTGCAAGTTCCTCTTATTTGACACCTAGTAGCTCCAGCCTATTTACGTGAGGTACCTGTCAATTAGTCTTTGGAAAATACGTCAGTTTACACTGGTAAATACAATTAACCGACTCGTTTTAAAAGAGTTTAATAAAATTGATTTAAGTGCACAAGCACTAATCATTTATACATGGGACAATTATTTAAGATAATCTTGTATACCGTTTTACATGTTTGTCATACATATGGGGCCGGTTTGGAAGCTGGTCATGATTAAACGACTCACCACTATAAAACCCATAAAGGAGTTATCCCCATTGAGTGGGTTATTTACCATTTGCATCTGTCAGGTGTATGCCTACACCCCGTGCATAGGTTGTGGTCATTTACAAATGAAATGAGCCAAGGATATCCAGGACACGGTCGTATTAACCCCCAATGTTTATGTTATCAAACAAAACAGATTAAAACGGGTTATGCAATTTATTAATCACAATCCGATTAAATGTTTTCACACCCGACCAATCGGTATTATTATAACACCGTATCCCAAGCCTGAATAAGGGTAAATATGTTAAAAGTATTTACCTGAGCTAGATGAAAGAAGTAACTCAGCCGTATATTCCTAAAGCCTTATGAAAGTACCTTCTACCAATGCTACTCAATCTGTATAGAAGGTTTATTAACCTATTAGGATACTAACGGGTCTTTATTTAAGTCAAAGACTTAGACCGGTTAGCTTGAAAGATACTTAACGGTTCTAAATGCTAGATTAAGCGGAGATCGGAATAGAATGTGATTCAGACCCGACAAGTTTGGATACTTGTATAATATGGGCAAACTATACACATTCTAGAATTTGAGGATTTAATGTCAAGGTTAAACCCGTTTCGGCTATTTTATGTAAACTAGTCACATAAACTGATCCGAACGCATAAATGCGTAACGGGTAACCAAATGAATTATATACAGGTCTCATATGTTATTATGCTTAAAATGTGTTAATACAACAGTAAGATGTCAACATTTATGCCCAAGAAGTATTTAAAACCAATTTAAGTCCCGTAGGGGCATTTTGGTCATTTTAATGATTATAAAAGAGATTTTATAATAAACTGAGGTTCTGGTCTTTGGTAATCAGTAAAAATATTTATTTTATCAAGTCATGTCAGTAAAATATCATACATATGTGATGTTTACTATTTATGGCCAAACTATGCCCGAAAGGGCATTTTGGTCATTTCACATATGCTTTTAAGGACATTTTTGGAAGTCTGAGTTCATGACTTATACATACTGTAAAAACTTTAAAATTTATTTAAAAATTCAGTAGGTAATAAGTCTTAGGTGTTAAATATGGTTTAAAACCATACTATGCACCTAATTAGCGTAAAATCGCTAATTGACGATAATTAAAGTGTTTTATGGAAATCTGAGATTTTGATCAGTTTTAAATGTTCAAAATAATTTATTTAATGTATGAAATCAGTAGAAAAAGGTTTGACATTCAAATCATTTGTTAATCTCATTTTATGCATAAAAATGGTATTATCGTCATTTACCGAATTATACAAGAACTCCATGATATGATCAGATTATAATCTGATCAAAAATTCCAAAAATCACTAAAAATAATTTCTTAACAGGAGGTAATGAGTTTTGGGTCAAAACCTATGCTTAAACATGACTTATGCAAGATATCGCAATTTTATTAATAAAAAGCTTCAATTTGCGATATCGAGCATAACTTCTGTTTGAGACCAAGAACTGATGTCAAATTTTTCGGACATACTTATATATCAGTAATAACGGTTTTTGTCCTCTCACATTTCTAAAAATCTCGTTTATATGTCAAAAGGGCAAAAATGGCATTTATAAGCACAATAACGAACATGAGCATATAATTCAAACTACTAAGGACCAGGTAATATAACTCCAGGGGCTATACTACAACATAAAGTGGTCCTATTGGAAGCTTAAAACATGGAAGGATTAAGCTTAATCGGGTCAGAACTGAAAGTCAAAGAAAAAGTCAAGCTTTTGCGACTTTCGGTTGCGAACCGACCATAGACTTAGAATTGTCGGGTTGGACCTGTTTGGACATGTTCTAATAATGATTACTAAGTTATTAGAGTGTCAAAATATACTTTATAACCTCTGTATTATTAGTTTTAATCATTAATTAAAATTCTGTCTAGTATGACTTTTTAATCAACTAGTTTGACCCGACAATTAACTAAGCAAACGAAATAATTAGGAGGTGCCCTTTTAAGGGTTAATCACCTACCTAATTATGGTCTCATAACCACTTATAATTCGGACAGTGGCTGGACCATTTGTGATTAAACCGAAAGTCAAAGTCAAATTACGATAACTTTGACTTTTCGGTTTTTAAACTAAAAATTGAACTAAGGAAGGGGACTAAGACACTTACATAGGGTCCTAGCTATCTTTTCTACAAACTTGAGCTCCCTTCTTGGCCAGGAAACTCCAGATGAGAGAGTAGGATTGATTTCAAGTGAATGAGCAATAAAATGTTTAACATGGAGGCCTATTTATACTTGAAATCCTTGATTCAAGATCACACCAGGTGTAATGGGAGTGTTTAGGATCACCCCATGTGTCCTAGTGGTATTATAAAACCGACAATAAGCCCCAAGTTTCGAAATTCAGGCATCTAAGGCGGTGCAACTGGCTGCAACATGCAGCTGCCAGTTTTTTTGGATGCTGGCAGTGGCTACGCGGGCCGCGTAGGGATTCAAAAGGGGAAACGCGCCCCGCGACAAGGTGTCGCTCTGGTTAAACAACTTTCAATTGTTGCACTTTCAGCCCTTGCTTGTTTATACCCTCAAATATCTTTTATTTTAGACATAAATGGCCCTTGCAGTTAGTTTGTAGAGGTTCATGGAAGCATAAGCAAACTCCGTTAGGCCCGGTTTCGTTAAATGATCACCGAAACACTAGTTTCATCACGTTGACACTTTTCACCCAAAGCCTTGAAAACTTACCTAACGATTTCGAAACTATGTGAAACTGATATCATTTATTCTTGAGAGTATATTTCAATATTACGAAACCTCGGGTTCGTTAAAAGGTCACTCAGAGGTAAGAATTAACATGTTGACACGTTGAACCCCTGTAGTTTATAATCTTTCGATTATTTTCAATAACGGTTTCATATATCCAATTTATTACTTGTTTAAGGATATATTCTTTGTGTGTGGTCATTCAGAGGCACAAGTTTGGCATGTTGACACATTTAGCCCCTTTGGTTTCATATTTTCATCTTTTGTCAACTTTAGTCCTTCAAACTCAATCTTTCACATGATTAGGGTTTAGGACACGTGTATTCACATAAATGGACATGTTTTTTGTGACAACCCAAGGTTTCAAGGTCTTTCCTTGACACGTTACTTACTACAAACTCTGTTTCTGTAATTTGTTTGCGTATGTGTTGCATTATGGTTTAGTCTATGATTAATGTATTTAAGTTAATACAAACTTGTGAACTGTTTAAAAGTTAAAAACCATACTCGATGAAACCTTAGGGTTTCCCCACAAACCATGCACGACGAAAGATGGGTCGACGAAAGTCGACGAAAGTTGAGTCTTTCGTCACCTACGGCCCAGTTACCCTCAAAGCCCATGTGTTTCCGGCCATGTTCACGTTGTAGGTATATATATATATATATAACAAACCATGGAAACCCTAAAACACTCTCATTCTTTCCCTCATAACCGACGGTTGTTCCACGTAACTTGAAGTTCCGGCTCTTGATCAAATTGATCCATCCATCATCACGGTTAGCATTTTCTCTACTTATTAGTGTGTCATATTCAGATGATATGATCATGTGTGGGAATAGGGTTTCATGAACATCATCGTAATCTAAGACTATCATGATTAGGGTTGATCATTATTATGTGTGTGTTAGGAACATTTGATGTTGTATGATTTGATTTGAATGTGTGAGTCTTGACTAGTTGATAAGGTTTGAATGAATAATCATTGGTCAGAGTTATTATGTGAAACCGATTTCTTGAACAGAACTATTGTTCGTTTTGGTAAGAGATGTATTTGATCCATGAAACATGTCAATTGCCTGCTAACTGTTGTTATGAGACTATACGATTCTGAACGATAATTGACTGAGTTAAAAGATTTTGATCCGTTTTAGAGGATAGAACATCTGTATGACGAGACAGTGAAACGGTTAGGGTTAGAGTCGACGAATAACCAACAGGATCTTCATGATGAAACATGAGTTTTGTCGCAGTAGTTATCGACGAAACATGGGTTTCGTCAGGATCTTTCGTCACAAAGCTGATCGACGAAACACCGACTTTTGTCGGGAGGCCACCTGGGAACTATCTTAACAGAACAGTTGTTATAGCATGATTGGTGTTTGATGTGAATATTTAATTACGTGATTTAGTCTGGGCATGATGACACTGTTAGTTGAAACTAGGAAACTTGTATGCATAAAAGTGAATGAACAATTTAATTATTGAATGCTATTGTATGATAAAAATGTGGAATGTGAGCTAGCATGGAAACTGAGCACTTGTTATATATTACGACGATCTTGTGATGCATTCAAACTGTGAAAATGCATAACCTAGCTGTTTATGAAACTGATATCATTAATAATCACGATAGGGTTTGTGTGACTTACGGGAAACAGGTAACTTAACAAACCGAGCAAACCAAGGTGAGTTCACTGCTCTTTTTCCAAGCATGCGTCCCGGGGAGGGACATCTGGTAAACGTTCCGGGGAGGAATGCTGGGTTATTGGGATGTTTGTTAATACTCGCATATCTATCAATCAAGTCCCATCTACCGATTGTTGTCGGGGAGGCAATGGGGTATTAGTTAATAGCGCTATTTAGGTTTGGGAACCTCACACCGTACCGGGGAGGTCGGGAGTGAACTAATGATCCCAATCTTGACCATTGCTTTGATAGAGGCAATGGGGTTTGGGCAAAACAACTTTAAGCCATCAGCGGTAAATGAGTTATTACAACATCAAATCATCGAAATGTTTTATTCACATATCTGGTAACAAAAACATATTAAACAAACTTTGAACTCAACAGCGTCGTCTGACACACTTGTCTGCATGCTTGTAGGTCGTTAGATTCTTGATATGGACTTGCTATCTGGGAGTGCTGGAGTGGTCATGGGTCGAGACTCTTGGATACTTGCTTTGTTGACTATGAACACATGTTTTGAAACAATTGATTTACCGTTTACATTATGCTTCCGCTGAACATTTACTTTGGTTTAAACTTATGACTTGGATTTATATTTTGAAATGAATGGAATGTTTTATTTAAATATTATGCGTAGTTCAATGTGATTGGTGGCTTGGATCCTGGTACGTCACACATCCCGCGGGGATTCCGCATGTGGTATTTTGGGGGTGTGACAGTTTGGTATCAGAGCCACTGGTTATAGTGAACTAGGTTTTAAAACGTTTTTATAAAACCAGACTATAACCGAACAACTTCGAAAACCGACCATGACACTCAGCTCCAGATTTCAAGGTTCGTCCTCTGTTTACTTTATGCATTACTTGTTTAGTAGTCACACACATGACTTACATGAAACAACATATTTGATACCTCGATGTGATTACTTGTGCTACATGTTTTAGTGGAGCTAGATAGTGTGGCACTACTTTTCGACTTTTGTGATTATCGATCTTGTAATGCTCTTCGTTTCATTATTTGAATGTGGGGGAAACTTTTAGCGCAGGTTAAGAGGCACTGAGATGAGCATGCAAATTTCCTTATTATTATGGGTGCACACATAATAATAACGCGAGGTGCATGTGAGTCCCAGTAAGGCTTAACGAGTGTGAGAAGGGTTCTGCCCTATTGTGTGTAAACATGGTAGTTTGTAGATTTCAATGTGAGACTTGACACTTACCTCATCTCGACCCTTAAATTTGTTCCCTCTCCTTATATAGAATCATGAGTGGACAAGGTCATGGACATGGTCACATCGCGATGAACCAGGCTGGGCTGACAAACTTAATCAACACACGTGTGGCTGAGGCTTTGGCAGCCTACCAAGCTGGTACGAAATGTGCCAAATACTCTTTAATCTTGTGTCACGTACACAACTCTTACCCCTGTGTTGAATTTTCTTTCATCCATTAGGTCAACCAGCGTATCAGAATAATCTGCCTGCTTGCACATTCAAGACATTCATGGATTGTAAGCCACAGACGTTCAGTGGGACTGAAGGGGCTGTGGGGTTACTGCGTTGGTTTGAGAAGGCTGAATCAGTGTTCGCTATGTGAAACTGTCCCGTGGGGGACCGGCTGAAGTATGCTACTGGCACTTTGGAGGATGGTGCCTTAACTTGGTGGAATGCCCAGGTGCAAATGTTGGGCATCGAGATGGCTAACGCCACTACTTGGGATGATTATAACTAGTTGATGCGAGAAGAGTACTATCCTCGTGATGAGATTCAGAAGCTCAAGAACGAGTTCTACGATTTGAAGATGGAAGGATCCGAGATCGAGGCTTACACAAAACAATCTCAAGAACTAGCAATTTTATGCCCTAACCTGTCTCGACCTCCACATCGACGAATTGGGTTATATCTCAAGGGCCTAGCACCAGCTGTAAAGGGGTATGTCACTGCTGCAAACCATAACAATCTGCCCCAGATCATCCGTTTGGTGCATAAGATTACTGACCAAGAGGTCGAGCGTGGCTCATTGCCGCCTCGTAAATCTGCTACTACATCTACTGCTACAGCTACCACACCTGCTAGTGATAACAAGCGCAACTGGAACGATACTGACAAAGCAACCAGTGCGAGTCAATCTTAGAAAAGGCCTGACAATAGCAATAATCGTAGTTTCAGCCAGTCGTCCTCAGTTAACCAAGGCCAGGGTAGCAATCAGAGTCAAGGCACCTACTTTGGCAAGAAGCCAAAGTGCAACAAGTGTGGTTATCATCATCATAGACAGTGTGTCCGGGTTTGTCATAGATGCGACAAGTTGGGCCATGAGGCAAAAGACTGTAGAGTCCCATACCCAAAGCAGCAGAATCAGCAGCAACAACATCAGCAAAGGCAACAACCCCATCAGGGCCAGGAGGCAAAAGACTGTAGAGTCCCGTACCCAAAGCAGCAGAATCAGCAGCAACAACATCAGCAAAGGCAACAACCCCATCAGAACCAGGACTTTAAGAAGGGGTGTTTCTAGTGTGGGGATGAGGGCCACATCAAGCGGGATTGGCTTCAGCTGAATCAGAATTCCAATGACAATAACCGCCAGAACAACAACAACAACAATGCTGGGAACAACAACAATGGCAACAATGGGGGCAATGGTGCTCGTGGAAGGGTATTTACGATCAGTGCTGGTGATGCTAGGAACGACAGCAATGTCATGACTGGTACGTTTTCTATGAATAATCTTATTGCTTCTGTGTTATTTGATTCCGGTGCCGATTGGAGTTATGTGTCCCTAGAGTTTGGTCAACGATTAGGGTTAGCCCCGGCACCTTTAGAAGTTAAGCATGTAGTAGAATTAGCCATTGGCAAGATGATTGAAGCTTCACATGTCCTTTTTGGATGTAAACTAGATCTTGTGGGTCAAGTGTTTGATATTGACCTCCTTCCTGTTACCCTCGGTAGTTTTGATATAGTGGTTGGTATGGATTGGTTGTCCAAACATCAAGCTGAAATTCTCTGTAAGGAGAAGATCATACGTATTCCACTCCCTAGTGGAGAATCTTTATCTGTTCAAGGGCATCACAGTGGTGCGATGGTTGGTATCATCTCAGCTATGTAAGCGCAGGAATGTCTATGAAAGGGGTATCCTGCTATTCTAGCACTTGTTACTGATCCTCAGCCTAAGGAGAGAAAGATCGAGGATCTGCCAGTTGTACATGAATTTGCCGATGTGTTTCCTGAGGAACTTCCTGGTTTACCTCCTCACCGTCAAGTGGAATTTCATATTGATCTTACGCCAGGAGCAGCCCCGATTGCGCTTGCTCCCTATCGTCTTGCACCTAGAGAGTTGCAAGAGTTGTCTAATCAGCTTCAAGAACTGTTGGATAGGGGTTTTATCCGGCCCAGTTCTTCTCCTTGGGGAGCCCCAGTTTTATTCGTGAAGAAGAAAGACAGGTCCTTTCGCATGTGCATAGATTATCGAGAACTCAACAAGGTGACAGTTAAGAATCATTATCCTCTACCGCGTATCGATGACTTGTTTGACCAGTTGCAAGGGTCAAGTTTTTACTCGAAGATCGACTTAAGATCGGGCTATCATCAGATGAGATTCCGAGAGGAGGATGTTCCTAAAACGGCTTTTCGAACGCGGTATGGGCATTATGAGTTTCTAGTTATGTCGTTTGGGTTGACGAACACGCCAGCGGTTTTCATGGATCTCATGAACCGTGTATGCAAACCGTATCTCGACGATTTCGTTATAGTATTCATCAACGACATTTTGATATACTCGAAGAGCAAGGAAGATCACGAGCGGCACCTGCGTCTTATTTTGGAACTCCTGAGGAAGGAGCAACTCTATGCGAAGTTTTCTAAGTGTGACTTCTGGATTCGAGAGGTGCACTTCCTTGGACACATAGAGAATGAATCAGGAATACACGTGGATCCTGCTAAGGTTGATGCTATCAAGAGTTGGGCGGCACCAAAGAATCCTTCGGAGGTGCGACAATTTCTTGGTCTCGCTGGGTATTATCGAAGATTTATCAAGGATTTCTCGAAGATCGCTCAACCTCTTACCTCGTTGACACAGAAAGGTATTGTGTATTCTTGGGGAGCGAAGCAAGAGGACGCTTTCCAGTTGCTGAAATAGAAACTCTGTAGTGCGCCGATTTTGTCTCTACATGAAGGAACAGAAGATTTTGTGGTATATTGTGATGCTTCCATTCAGGGTCTTGGTCGCGTGCTGATGCAACGTAACAATGTGATCGCTTATGCTTCTCGACAACTGAAGGTTCATGAGAGGAATTGTACGACACACGACTTAGAGTTGGGAGCCGTGGTGTTTGCACTCAAAATCTGGAGGCATTACCTGTACGGTACTAAATGCACTATTTATACCGGCCACAGGAGCCTTCAGCATATTTTCGACCAGAAGGATTTGAATTTGCGACAGCGTCGCTGGGTAGAACTTTTAAACGATTATGATTGTGCAATCAAGTATCATCCGGGTAAGGCCAACGTTGTAGCTGATGCTCTCAGTCGAAAGGAATCAAAACCCAAGCGTGTTCGTGCCTTGCAGCTTACTATCTATTCTAACCAACCTGATCAAATTCGTTCTTCAGAAACCGAGGCGTTAAAAGAGGAAAACATTGAAGCAGAATACTTAAGGGGCATGGAAAAACAACTTGTAGAGAGATCGGATGGTATCCTCTACTTCATGGAGCGTGTATGGATTCCTTTGTTTGGTAACCTTAGAGAACTTGTGATGGATGAAGCGCACAAGTCTCGATACTCTGTTCATCCAGGTTCGGATAAGATGTATCAGGATCTCAAAGTCATGTATTGGTGGCCGAAGATGAAAGCTCACATCCCGACTTATGTGAGTAAGTGTTTGACCTGCTTGAAAGTTAAAGTGGAATATCAGAAACCGTCTAGGTTGCTGCAACAACCAGAAATACCCGTGTGGAAGTGGGAGCAAATCACAATAGATTTTGTCACCGGTTTACCAAGAACTCAAAACGGGAACGATACCATTTGGGTGATCGTCAATCGTCTCACAAAATCTGTGCATTTTCTAGCAATCAAGGAAACAGATAAGTTCTCAAAGCTAGCTGCTGTCTATCTCAAGGAAGTGGTTTCTAGGCATGGGGTGCCGACATCTATTATTTCTGACTGTGACCCGCGTTTCATCTCGGATTTGTGGCAGTCGATGCACAAATCATTCGGCTCGCGCCTCGATATGAGCACTGCTTATCACCCGCAGACGGATGGTCAAAGTGAGATAACCATCCAGACACTTGAGGATATGTTACGAGCATGCGTGATTGATTTTGGCAAGGGTTGGGAGAAACACTTTTCGCTGATAGAGTTTTCTTACAACAACAGTTACCATACCAGCATTCAGGCAGCTCCATTCGAAGCATTGTATGGACGGAAATGTCGTTCACCTCTCTGTTGGGCTGAGGTGGGTGACAACCAGGTTATAGGCCCAGAACTTATACTTGAAACCTCTGAGAAAATTGTTCAGATCAGGAACCGTATGGCAGCAGCACGCGATCGCCAGAAAAGCTACGCTGATAAGCGTAGGAAGCCTTTAGAATTCGCAGTTGGTGATCGTGTTATGTTGAAGGTCTCACCCTGGAAGGGTGTAGTGCGTTTTGGAAAACGCGGCAAGCTTAACCCTCGTTATGTTGGGCCATTTAAAATTCTGGAGCGAATTGGTAAAGTGGCTTACAAGTTGGATTTACCTGATGAGTTAGGTAACGTCCATGATGTGTTCCATGTGTCGCAATTAAAGAAGTGTTTGTCTGATGAAACACTTGTGGTACCGTTTCAAGAGTTAAAAATCGACGACAAGTTGCAGTTTGTCGAAGAACCAATAGAGATTACGGACCAGGAGGTCAAGGTCCGTAAACACAACCGTATTCCAATCGTGAGAGTTCGTTGGAACTCAAGACGTGGACCGGAGTTCACGTGGGAACGCGAGGATCAGATGAAGCTTAAGTACCCACATTTATTCCCAGATGACAAGTCCAAGTTTGACAAACCAAAATCTGGCACGACTAGTGAATTTCGGGACGAAATTCCCAATCAAGTTGGGGATGATGTGGCACCCACGGAGAATGCACAGTCATCTTGATCTAACACCGTACCGTTTTGGATTGCTTGTCAAATTTCGGGATGAAACTTCTTTCAAGTTGGGGATGATGTGACAACCCAAGGTTTCAAGGTCTTTCCTCGACGCGTTACTTGCTACAAACTCTGTTTCTTTAATTTTTTTGCGTATGTGTTGCATTATGGTTTAGTCTATGATTAATGTGTTTAAGTTAATACAAACTTGTGAACTGTTTAAAAGTTAAAAACCATACTCGACTAAACCTTAGGGTTTCGCCACAAACCATGCACGACGAAAGATGGGTCGACGAAAGTCGATGAAAGTTGAGTCTTTCGTCACCTACGACCCAGTTACCCTCAAAGCCCATGTGTGGCCGGCCTTGTTCACGTTGTAGGTATATATATAACAAACCATGGAAACCCTAAAACACTCTCATTCTTTCCCTCATAACCGACGGCTGTTCCACGTAATTCGAAGTTCCGGCTCTTGAACTAATTGATCCATCCATCATCACGGTTAGCATTTCTCTGCTTATTAGTGTGTCATATTCTGATGATATGATCATGTGTGGGACTAGGGTTTCATGAACATCATCATAATCTAAGACTATCATGATTAGGGTTGATCATTATTATGTGTGTGTTAGGAACATTTGATGCTGTATGATTTGATTTGAATGTGTGACTCTTGACTAGTTGATAAGGTTTGAATGAATAATCATTGGTCAGAGTTATTATGTGAAACCGATTTCTTGAACAGAACTATTGTTCGTTTTGGTAAGAGATGTATTTGATCCATGAAACGTGTCAATTGCCTGCTAACTGTTGTTATGAGACTATACGATTCTGAACGATAATTGACTGAGTTAAAAGGGTTTGATCCGTTTTAGAGGTTAGAACATCTGTATGACGAGACAGTGAAATGGTTAGGGTTAGAGTCGACGAATAACCAACAGGATGTTCTTGACGAAACATGAGTTTCGTCGCAGTAGTTGTCGACGAAACATGGGTTTCGTCGGGATCTTTCGTCACAAAGCTGATCGACGAAACACCGACTTTCATCAGGAGGCCGCCTGGGAACTATCTTAACAGAACAGTTGTTATAGCATGATTGGTGTTTGATGTGAATATTTAATTACGTGATTTAGTCTGGGCATGATGACACTGTTAGTTGAAACTAGGAAACTTGTATGCATAAAAGTGAATGAACAATTTAATTGTTGAATGCTATTGTATGATAAAAATGTGGAATGTGAGCTAGCATGGAAACTGAGCACTTGTTATATATTACGACGATCTTGTGATGCATTCAAACTGTGAAAATGCATAACCTAGCTGTTTATGAAACTGATATCATTAATAATCACGATAGGGTTTGTGTGACTTACGGGAAATGAGTAACTTAACAAACCGAGCAAACCAAGGTGAGTTCACTGCTCTTTTTCCAAGCATGCGTCCCAGGGAGGGACATCTGGTAAACGTTCCGGGGAGGAATGCTGGGTTATTGGGATGTTTGTTAATACTCGCATATCTATCAATCAAGTCCCATCTACCGATTTTTGCCGGGGAGGCAACGGGGTATTAGTTAATAGCGCTATTTAGGTTTGGCAACCTCACACCGTACCGGGGAGGTCGGGAGTGAACTAATGATCCCAGTCTTGACCATTGCTTTGATAGAGGCAATGGGGCTTGGGCAAAACAACTTTAAGCCATTAGCGTTAAACGAGTTATTACAACATCAAATCATCGAAATGTTTTATTCACATATCTGGTTACTAAAACGTATTAAACAAACTTTGAACTTACCAGCGTCGTTGTTAGTGCATACGTCTGTCGACTTCATCTTGTATCGAGTCTTGTAATAGAATTGTTAGATCAGGGCACGTAGTTCGAGAAATCTAGGGTTTGTATGTGAAAGGTTAATTTCGCATGAAATGGCATTTAGCTATTTTGCACGAAATAGCAATCTGCTATTTCGCACGAAATAGCAAGTGTTAATTCCATGCAAAATTACTTCTCCTATAAATACCCTTCATGCAAATTCATTTGTAAGGTTCATGATTCCGGTACCGAAGTGCTGCCGACGTGTCGTCTGATCTGTAAACGTGTTAAATCAATAAAACAAGACAATTAAGTGTGATTCAAGCTGTTATAAAGTCTAATCAATGAATTCCGCCTCTGATTAGACCGAGAACTCTTCTGATAGACTCGTTTGGGTCACAGAACGATCCTACAAGTGGTATCAGAGCTCAGGAGGAAGAGTTCTTACCAAAACAGCCATAAAATCTGACTTCTACACCTTCTTTTTCAAATTAAATAGAATTTCATCGTTAAAATGGATTGAATTTCACATTTTAAGTGCGAAACAGTGTTTTAATGAATCCTTGAAAGAATTGGACCTTAATTCGATCTAAAACTGGTAAAATTGGCTATTTCGCTTGAAAAACAGATCGGTCATGATGATGTCAGCAGTATTTCGCACGAAATAAGCAATTGATTTCGCTTGAAATTGCTATTTCGCTTGTAAAATCATCTTATTTCGCTTGAAAGTGGGTATTTCGCACGAAATCAGGGTTATTTCGTTTGAGAATTGTTGTTGATTTCGCACGAAATCAGATTTCGTATGAGATATTTCATACAAATTAGTATTTCGTTCCAAAGAGGCTATTTTCTTTTGAAATTGTAGTTAATTTCGTACGGAATCATATTTCGTTTGGTGATTTCGCACGAAAACATATTTCGTGTGAAAATTTCTGATTTAGTGTGTGTTGTTATTTCGTTTGAAGGTCTTTTGCAGATTACTGAATCATGGAAGAGGAATTCTACAATGCGTTTGCTACACCAGTTGCTCCTGTTACAGCTGCTGAAACTCTTAACAGTGAGAATGAGACGGGAACTTATCAAAAACCGCCGAAGCTTATGTATATTGAAGATTTTAGAGGATGGCAAAATCGGTTTGAAAACTGGGCGCAAGCTTATAAGTTTGACGCATGGTGTTCATTAGAGAAACCAAAAAATGAACGTGGGATTGAAAAAGCTTTCTGTGACTATTCAGATGTTGAAAAATTGAAATATACAAGTGAAAAAATGATGATCAGTATTCTTCAACAAGCAGTTAAAGAAGATATCTTTGTTTTACTTCAACATAATGGTACTGCAAGATCAATTTGGACTGCATTGATTCAAAAGTTTAAAGGAAGTGCAGATATGATCAAGAACAAAAAGGCTTTACTGAAGAAATCATTTGATATGTTTGTAGCTTTTGAAAATGAAACAACAAAAATGACCATTGATAGATATTGTCATCTGGTTTTGGAAATGGGAAGATTGGACATAAAGAAAGACGACGATGAATGGGTTGATAAACTAGTCGATGCATTACCACAGCAGAAATGGGGAACTTATTTGTTGATTCTAAAACACATGAGAAAATCTGAAAATATGAATCTGGCACAGTTTATTCAAAAGATTGAAGAGCACGAGTTGGATATCCAGAAAACGGCAATCATGACTAATCCAAATGCTCAACAAGATGTCATTTTATACTACAGAGGAAACAAATTTGAAGTTTCTCCAAGCCCAAAGATTCAAACTAGTTTCAGTGCTGATAGCTCTTCTGAAACAAAGGGAAGTACCGTGACACAAAGTAGTGGACCTTCATCTTCGTATTCAAGCTTTGATCCAAATTTTACAACACCAAGTCCTCAACGACAGAATTCTACAAATCTGCAGTGCAACGTTACCTTGAACATTCAAAATGGTCAAAATCTTTCTCCAGAAATAGCTAACCAACACATGGCATCACTTGTTGCTATGTTAGAATCATATGAAAGCTTGATTGCTGGCAAAATTGGAAATCCGATGCTTACCAAAGAGGATTATGACCAGATTGATGCTGAGGAACTTGAGTTGATGGATGTAAAGTGGTGTTTAGCGAGTGTTATTCGAAGGGCAGAAAAGTTTCAACAAATCACCGGAAGAGATGAGTTTACTGAGATGTCTAAATCTCTGATAGGGTTTGACAAATCAAAAGTTATGTGTTTTCGTTGTCGAGAAAAAGGTCATTTTAAGCGTGAGTGCAAAAACAAAGAAGCAAATGGAAGACAAGATCAATCTGGAAAAAACAATTATTATCAAAAATCAATTTTTCATCAGATTGCTCAACAACCACAAACTGCACATGCACGTGCCATTGAAGAAAAAGAGAAAAGAGCTTGTTATGGTATAATTGACCAAGATGATGAAAAGGTTGCAGAGGGATTTAGCTGGGATAAATACATTCCACCTGGTTCAGGTCTTGTTGCTAGAATTCTGGAAGAAAATGAAGTCAAAATTAGTCCGAAAAGAATACCGATTTTTCCAGATTTTGGAAGTGATGTAGATACTGATGATGAAGAAGAATACCTTAATAAAGCTAGAAAAGGTCTAGATCCTGATAGTTTTAATTTGTTTTTTGCAGATAAAGTTGAGATGCTGAATGATAAAAAGATTGCCAGATTGAAGAGAGAACTGGAAGTAAGAAGAATAGCTGATGAAAAGGCAAAGATGGAAGCTGAAGAAGCAAATGTTGAACCAGTAATTGAGAAGGTGATAGAAAAAATCGTTGAAGTAGAGAAAGTGGTAGAGAAAATTGTTGAGGTCGAAAAAATAGTCGAAGTTGAAAAACTCGTCGAAGTTGAGAAAATCGTCGAGGTAGAAAAAATTGTTGAAGTTGAGAAGATTGTCGAGGTTGAAAAGATAGTTGAGGTCATTAAACCTTGTCAGAAATGTTTAGAATCTTGCAAAGATTGTGATGAGAAGGATAAGAAGATCGTTGAATTAGAACAGATGAAAGAAAATTTATTGTCTGATGTGAAGTATGTGAAGGAATCTTATGACGTGCTGAACAGAACAATTGATGGTCTGAAAAAGACAAATTCAGAAGTTGATGCTGCTATGACAATGATGAGCTCAACTTTAATGACAAAGCAGAAAGTCATCAATGAGTATATTGAAGACGGTGCAAAGCTAAAGCAAGATCTGGAACTTGAAAAGATTGAGAGTGAAAGAATCAAACGTTTGTTGTTGAGTTATACAACTTGTGATTATTTGATTGATCGAGTTTATCCTACTGTTGAAGGTCTTGAAGCATTTCAAGATAAAAAGACAGAAGATACGGATACTGGTAAGAAACAAAGTGTCAAGTATAACAAGTGTCCGCCTCCGATTTGGAATAGTTATTCTCCCAGAAAACCAAATGAGGAATGGTTAAATAAGGCTCTCAACATCAAGTTAAAGTTTGAAACCATTGATGAGTTACCAGTTAACATTGATGTTACATTCTCAGCGTCTGACACTGATCATGAGTCTGAGTTGTTAAAGAAAGTGGTCGATCAAGTGTTGGATATGGATGAAGAGTCAAAGTCGGAGTCTAAATCTGAAAGTTCGAGTTCATCAGAAAAGAATCCGAGTTCACCGGTTAAACGGGTTTACAATAAAGAATTCATTGTATCAAAATTTAATTTGAATGACGGACCAATCAAAGTGGCATATACTTTGAATGATTCAGACAAATTATATTCTGATGAGGAATTTCCAATAAGAAGTGTCAAAACTGAAATGATCAAACAGGTTTTCAAATTAACAGAAATTAATATTTCTGAAATAAAAGATTTAAATCTTTATGAAAAACCTAAAAAATAGACTTCAGGAGTTCAACAGAGATTGAACAAAAAGAAAGGTTACAGTTCTGGTTCAGGTGTTCAAAAGAAACCAAACCATTACAGTAATTTCAAAAAGAAAGGTTTAGGATTTATTGTTCCAGAAAATTATAAAAATGAGAAAAATTATAAACCAAAAACAAAATTTGTTCCAGGTGGAAGTTCAGAAGAAGAACAGAAGAAACCTTTCTGGAGACAATCAAACCAGGAGTTTCTTGTTGAAAGGAAGAAGAAGTTGGTTCAAAGAGTTGAGAGAAGAACGTGTTTCAAATGTCACAAGATTGGACACATTGCTTGGAATTGCCAACAATCCAACAACACAAAACAAGGAGTTTCTTTTAACTCAAGATTGGAAGAAATACATGTTAATGGAAAGAAACAACTAACTGAGAAATCTAAAGTGTTTGAAAATTCGACTTTTGAAACTGGTGATGTTTCAAAACATTTTTACAAAAGAAAAGTCGATTTGAACAAACAGAGATGGGTTGTAAAATCTGAGAGTAGTTCTGACAATGAATCTGATTCCATAAAATCAGAGGAGTCATCTGTTGAGAAAAAGAATGAGAATTCCGTTCCAGAGTTGAACGATGAAAATTTTCCACCATTGCGGGCAGAAAATTTGAAATCAAAGGTGGGTTTGAGATTTCAGGTAAATTCTTCCCTGGTAAAGAAGAATTTGATGCTGAAAAGGTTTTTAATGGGAAAGTTAAACATATTTTTGGAAAGATGGTAGATGGAAAAGTGAAAAGTGCAAAAGGTTTTTACAGATCAAAAGGAGGTTGGGATAGTGTTGAATCAAAATCACCCAAGGCTGGTCAGGCTTGGGTGACTGCATTTTCAAACTAAAATTCTGACTTGTCGGAGCTTCCAAGTTGGTAATCGTGAAGCAGGAATCGGCATCATTCTTGAAGAAGTTTGTTTGGTAAACCTACAAGTGGTAGTTTTCACCTACAAGTGGTTGATCAAGGTCATTAAGTTGAACTTGATTTAACTTTCATACAAAGTAGTTGAAAAAACAATGTGATGAAACCCCGATCTTACAAGTGGTAAAATCAACAAAACTTATTTTCTGGAAAAACCATTTTTGATTAAAACAAACTTAAGTGTTTTGAAATCATAATGGGAAAATAGTTTGTTGTCAGGGGGAGTTCTGATTGTTTATGCCAAGTGAATGGCGATTTGAAGCGATTTGATATCAGTTGTCATGTTACTTGTACAGTTTGTTTTCAAATTTCCTTTAAATGATTTTGTATTTTAGGGGGAGTTAGAATTTTTGAAAAATCCAAAAACATTCAGAAAATCCAAAAACATTAGAAATTTTGAAAAAGCCAAAAACATGATAAAATAAAAAAATGAGTTTTGTTGTAAAAAGAGGAAATGATAGTACATCAGTGGACATTCACAGCATGCTAAAGAATTGGGAAGTTAATATGTTATAAATGGTCTCACTGATGATGTGCCAGTAGGTTTTGCACATTTAGTAGATTGTGTCGAGATATAAACCTAAATTTCAAACTTGCTTATATCATGGGGAACATCTCTCGGATATATGGGTAAGCCCCGAAATCTTGTTTGAAAGATCCCTCTTTCTGAGATACTAGGTCTTTATACTCAGTGATATCTGGGGTATTATCCCGGAACTTCTGATTTTGCGGAAGCAATGGCCTAGTCCCCGTATAATACTTTCCGCTTGCTTGAAATATAGCACCACCCTCAGTACAAAAAATGATGAAACATTGAAAAATGCTAATCATGTGCTGTTGAAGAAAAGATTCTCTAAAGGGAACACACCAAAAGTCGAAGCCATCATCTCTCTGATTTTGCGGAAGCAATAGCCTGAGCTCTCATGGCCCTCGCATTTAACCCTTTACAGATATCATCTAGGTATACTCACCTGTAAGACTGAATATTGGGATCTGGATACGGGAGTATATTCTGAGTTGGAACACGCGAATAAGTTTAAGTCTCTAAAACATTAATCTCCTATCTCGAAACAGTTGAACTTTGTGTGAAAATTTAAGTGGATCAGTATACTGACAATCTAAGTGAATCGTTTAGAACTTAAAATGTTTAAAGCTTAATGGTGTTGGTGATTTGTCTCATAAACTGATATGATCCTCTTACACAAACTCACAAAAATATTGTTTGTAAATATTTCTTTACTGCATTTCTGTAACACCCCGAAAACGGGTTTGGTAATCAAACCCCGTAAATACTAAAAGACGGGTAAAATACCGTTAGCGGTAAAAGTAACCCGGTAAATATCAGGATTTAAATAGATAAACCTAATATTTAATAAAACGAGAATAAATGCTTCTAAGGAAAATAAAGTTTATAAAAAGCCCGAGTTAACGGGACCTAAAATAAACTTAGTCATAAATATTCCCGAACCTGCTAAATTAACTAGGAATATTAAACCTAGTTAATAAGTGGGAATATTGTTGAAAATAATTAGGTTGTGACCTAATTAATAACTAACCAAACACGAGGGACCAAAGCCGGGTATCTTGCAAATGGAATTATAAACTTAAAAACAAAACACAACACACACACACTTGTGTGTGTGCGTGCGTGAGAGGAGCAAGAGACAACCTCCATGGGAGCTAACCCTAAAACTCAACAAAACCTTCAAATTGGAGGATCAATCGAAGGCCAAATCCAGATTTGAATACATAGAAATGATCACCAAGTCAAGGGGATCGTAAGGTATGTCGAATTTCTAACATTCATGAAGTTGTGAAAATTAGTTAACTTTGCATGATGCGATCTATGCATGAATCGTAGAGTCTATGGCCGAATTTATGAAGTGTGATTACTTAGGAACAAACCCTAAGTAGAAAATTGAAGTAAAATTGCTATGATTTGAGTATTTTGATGATTTACCACTTTTAGACAAGTGGGTTTTGATTATGTAGTGAAGATGAGGATATACACATGTTTAAAATCATCATAGTTGATAGTAGAAACAAGATACTTGAACAATTTGCAAGTTTGAGTGTTGATCATACATGACTTGAAATGGGTTTTTATAATATGATGATGTTGGTGCCTAATTTGTGATTAGAATCATCATATTAGAGAGTAAAGATATAGTACTTGAACAATTTAGGTGTTTGGGTACATGAATCATAATTACCATGAATTGGGTTTTGTATGAAAAGATGGAATTATGAAAGAAACGCGTAATTAGCTAACTTGACTAATTACATAAGATATGGGATAAAACGATTTCTAATCATAATATTGATTTGCCTTGATTGTGCATATTATATGATTAAAGGTAGTTGATTTTAGAAAGTCAAACTAACCAATGATGAAGTAGAATAGAAGTTTCAACATAAAATCCGTAATATGAAATAGTCATAATAATGATGACTAATCTAACCGTCTTATGAATTATGATTATAGTTTGACTCTTGACAAGCTAGATGGAGGCTTGGGAAAGAAGCGGGTCAAACGGATCGCGTACGCGAAAAGAGCAATAACCGGATGCAAGGTAAGTGAAACTTACACCATTTTGTAGAATACTTATTTATTCTATAAGTTTTAAACTCGATAAAAACAATATTGGAAAATATGGATTTCCGACGCAAATGATACGAGTCGGGACATACACAAAATTGATAAAAAACCATGATGAATGGTAAATATGGGTAAATGATAATATAGCCGTAAATGACAAGCATACAATGAATCTTGAGATGTTACCGTATGGGGTAACTCATAATAAGGATAGGGATAAAATGGTAATTTAGTCGGGTGCCGATAAATATAAGTAAAAGTTATAAGATACCCTACGGCGTAAGCCGAAATGGGTTAAATAACGAGATGGTATATATATATATATACCATTCTAAATTCAAATGCAAAATGTTTGGTCGTTTAGACCAAACGGGTCAAAGGGTGACTTTTAGTGCCAGTTGACAAATGACGACTAATAAGTACGTGTCAAGTCTTATGCTTACAGGATAATAATGGTTTATGGATTAAAGCGCTACGAATTAGCATACTATAGAGGCAAGGTATCGAAACGGGTCAATAAGTTGAACCGAGCCAGGTATGTGTAAATATGGTTGTGGATAACGTACTTCATGGCCAAATATGTAGCAAAAGCCCTTCATAGTAAGTGAGGGGCTAATGTTGACTAAAAGGACCTTGAAGGGTAAATTGGGCAAACGACCCATAGGGGTTGTTTAGGAACTTGCATTAAGATTATGGAATCATTAAATATGAATAAAAGTTATAGGAATATACAGTTGTGGGTCAAATGCACAAAAATGGTCATTTGCTTAAAATGACCAACCGATGGGTAAATGTGGGATAATAGGTTAGTTATGCTAAATCCACCACAAAAATAGTTGTGGTGGAACATAAGCAGATATTTAGATGTGGAGTTACGAAGTATTGAAAAGAAAGGAGCTAGTTTTGGACCAAAATGCATAAAAGATCTCCTAAACGGGTCAAAATGAATTATGTGCATAACTTGGGTGTTTGCCGCGTAATTCACAAAACTTATGAATCCAAGATAGATATTTTGAGTTAAATACCTTGGTCTATGATTTATGATTAACTAGAAACAAGTTTGGAGGTCCTAAATACCAACGGGTCAAAATGTGGATTATTAATAATAAGCCGAATGCTTAAAAATATAGGATTTTATTAGTTTGAATGTTGGGTTTAAACTCCATGAGAAGGAGAATCAAATTACGATCGTGTAGGAAGAAACGGGAAGTCAAACGGATATGCGGATTGAAAGATACGGAAGTTTTCGTTTCAAAAACGGCAAAGCATGGAAAGGTCTGATACAGGGACCACCGTAACTTACGGTGCCCACCGTAAGTTACGGTGGGGCTGAAATCCTTACGGTAGTTACCTCCTGCCTTACGGTGGGGGTATTTTAAAACAGAGGCCACCGTAGTTTACGGTGGCTACCGTAAGCTACGGTGGAGGCCAGTTTGAAGCCCTTGTTTTTGGGATCAAGAGATTAATGTTGGGATTTCCTTCCATTATCATTTATCTTGTCTTGTACCGTTATTTAAATTATCAATACTAACATTTTAGCTGGTATTGATCATAGGTGAATGTCGAGAATCCCGGATGAAGATCAAGTGTCGAGCCAGAACCGAACACACGTTAAATGAAGCTTCCGCAAGTTGTTTCGTCGTTATTCTAAAAACTGTCATACCCCGGCCACGTAGAACATACAAAACGTGGCGGAAACGTCGGGGAGTGTTGTAACAGAATTAATTGTTTCAAATCCATGGCAATTGAAGTTTCGTTTTATTAATCAAACATGAGGGTTTACATTGTTTGAACAAGAAACAAAGGGTACATAACATAAATTAACTAGTTCTTGTCTCGTTTTAAGTCGCTAAGGCACAGGTCCGCCTAAGTATGTCTTGATAAGTCCTATACATCATCACCTGAAAACACATGTGAAAATAGGTACGTCAGCATAAAAATGCCTGTGAGATACATAGGATTTGTGAAAACAGAATTCATGACTTATGTTTGAGAAAATGTTTAGTCATGAACCTTGTAATTTGCTTTGTTTTGTAAATCATTTTGAAAAACGATAAGATCAGATGATATGTATAAATAAGAGAATAATGTATGGTTAAATGAATAACCATTGTAAAATGAGTTTGTATAAGATAAGTTGCTTGTAAAACAATGTATTGTGAAAAGTACGTTATTTGTATAAAATGTTATATGTCTCAAACTGAAATGATTTAAATAACGCTACGATATGTAATACCATACAAGCACTTATATATAGGAAGTACCAGTGGCGTATCCACCATGCTTGTATCATATTACACACGCCTCGTTACTTAAATCACTTACTCAAACCAAACCATCAAGATGTAATGTTTAACAATTGTAGAAATGTTTATGTATAGTCAAATACGGTTCACACGGTTCACAGATACAAACGGTTCACAGATACAAACGGTTCACATAGTCAAATGTTTACAACGGTTCACATAGTCAAATGTTTACAACGGTTCACATAGTCAAATAGTTATAAACAGTTTACATAGTGAAATTGTTATAAACGGTTCAAAAATGTAATGTAAAACGATGTACTAAGTATGCACACAATGGACATACATAGCATAAAATGTAATGTAAAACGATGTACTAAGTAATGCACACAATGGGCACACCTAGCATGAAATGTAATGTAAAACGATGTACTAAGTAATGCACACAATGGGCACACCTAGCATGAAATGTAATGTAAAACGATGTACTAAGTAATGCACACAATGGTCACACCTAGCATGAAATGTAACAAGTAGGCACATGTGTTCCACCCCAAAACAGTTTGGAAAACAATAAAAGAGGGGTCTATGTACTCACTTGAGATTGCTTAGTAGTCCTTGAGTAACAACCAAACAATGCTAGAGATCGCGGATATCAAACGACACCTAATATAGGTAACTATGTTAATAACCGGACCTAAATCGGATGATTTAGATAGAATGAGGGTTTGTAAACCAAACGAGTATAGAGACTCGTGTCATATGGTTTAACAAAGCCTACATACTAAATGAAACCTAACCTAAGTGCTTTCGACCCATCGCGACTCATTAAGGTAGCTTATGCTACTTTAACGCGTCGTTCGCGTAGAACGCGTTCGGACCGCCTAACTAGTCCTATGACAAGTGTTATATGCCTAAACATGTTACATAATCAGTTATGTGACAAAAGTTTAGGTTACATATGCTTAATTACCAATTATACATGAAAAGGGTATTCTGGTAATTTACCTAAGGCATATAAACTACCTATCATACAACTACTCAAACGATGTGACCATAGGGTATAACCTCGGAAGGTTATTCCCTATATACTATGGTCACCTAATGTATTTGGTCGGATCCTAATGATCGACCAAACTGGGTCGGGTTCGAAGGTATAAGCGATTTATTAGATCGCTTACCCTTACGACCCTGGACAACGTGGTAATCAGTAGGCATAGTCCCAAGGGACTATAACCATCATGATTACAATCACGTTGCGAAGTTCAAACGAACTTCGCATTGACCATAAACTAGTCAACGCAGAAAGTCAAACAAAGTTTGACTTTCAGACTCGAAAAGCAATAAAAGAACGAAAGAATACTTACGAAGGGTCCCCGAATGCTAATCGTGATCAAAATAACTCAGGTATGAAACAATGGTTCCAACTTAGATTCTTTTTAATCAGATTCTTGTGGGTTTAGCAATGGGGGTGGATGGGTATTTATAGTTTTCGGGTAACCGTTAAGATCGTTTCATGGAAACCATGCTCGAATCTTGTGCGTACACTTGTCACAAAGTTGTGGTAACTTAAAAATGGTCCTAATGAGCTGAATGTGCAGTTGTGAGTGTGTGGTTGTGGTTAAAACAGCTGGAAATTGCTGACTATTCAATCTGATCTGTTCTGCAGACACCTTACGCATCGTAGGGGAAAAGTGCTTGCGCATCGTAAGCATACAAGTTTGGCAGAATTACACTTTTGGTCCCTGTTATGCAATCAGCCCATTTTCGACACGTTTAAGGCCCGTTAACCCCATTTCAAAGCTCTAAAATGAAGTTAAAGTATTGGGAACTTAAAACATGCTCAAAAATATCTCGGATGTCGGTTCGTTTAGCCGTACGATCGCGATGTTCGCTTAATTACGACGGAATGCGCATAAGCGCGAAAAACGATCCAAATGACGCGACGAATGGATTTTTCTTATGCCGAACACTAAAATAAAATATTTTAGTGCTTACATAAATTTTTGGAAGTCCGGATGTATTCAGAACGTAAGTTATGCGCGAAAATGCAAACTTGTGCACTTTTTGACACTTTTAGTCCCTGAATGACCCAAAAGTTTATTTTAGCATACCGAACCCCTCAAAGCCTATTTCTAAGCTATATAAAGGATATTTATGGTATGTTTAACTTATGGTCATGTTCCGGAATGTCTGTTACTGTTCAAATTGGCATACTTTCACAGTTTGTCCAGTTTAGTCCCTCTAAGCGAATAAACTAGATTTTGCCATACCAAAGCCTTCAAAACTTATTTCTAAGTTATGTAAAGGTTAATTAAGGTATGTTAAGCCTATTTCACTATTCCAGAGTGTTTGTTGCATTTAAACTGGTTATATTTACGCATCAGTGCGCGTATAACCTTCCAGAAAGCGATTTAGAGCTTGAAATCGAACAAGAATTGATATGTGCAAAAGATACACATATTTATACAGATCCCAAGTATGAAATACAATATTTCATTGGCTTGGTATTTGTTTGATGGTCGCAGTGACCCAGGTGTCACAGTCTCCCCTACTTTAGGAAATTTCGTCCCGAAATTTATTCGTAGGAGTCTATTTGTGACTTTGTGTCAAATAACCACCAGAGATATGTAAGGCATAATCTTGTCATTTCCTTAACGGACATTCTTCATAATGAAAATGAACAGACGGAGTCATTTTCCTCAACGAGTATTCTTCAGAAGCGGAAATGAAGGAATAAACAAACGGGGATTCATTTCCTCAACGGACAATCTTCAGAAACATAAAATGAACTTACGGAGTCATTTTCAACGGGTGCTTCATCAGAAATGGAAATGAAAAGAAGAAACAAACGGATATTCATTTCCTCAACGGACAATCTTCAGAAACTAAAATGAACAAACAGAGTCATTTTCAACGGTTGCTTCATCAGAAATGGAAATGAAAAAGGATAGTCAAACGGATATTCATTTCCTCAACGGACAAATCTTCAGAAACGAAAATGAACAAATGGAGTCATTTTCAACGGTTGCTTCATCAGAAATGGAAATGAAAAAGGATAATCAAACGGATATTCATTTCCTCAACGGACAAATCTTCAGAAACGAAAATGAACAAACGGAGTCATTTTCAATGGGTGCTTCCTCAGAAACGGAAATGAAAAGGATAGTCAAACGGATATTCATTTCCTCAACGGACAAATCTTCATAAACGAAAATGAACAAACGGAGTCATTTTCAACGGTTGCTTCCTCAGAAACGGAAATGAATAGAATTAACTTCTAGGCACATGACAAGGCTCGCTGTGGTTTCTGTGCACTAAATTCCATAATTATGTATGCATCCATAATTACGTAATTCCTTGCACAGTCTGCACAGTTTGTCTCGTAATGTTCATAAGCACATAATCACATAGTTGTTTAACTTGGTTATTAATTTGTTAATAATTTGTTATCGATTGAGAACGGATATGGAAACCAGTCAATTGACTTCAATGTCCTCTGGGATTTATCTGAAAAGATAGGAAGATCTCCCAAAAATTCGATCTTGTTTCCAACGAAATGTAATATTCGAATTAAGGAACACAACAATGTTAGGATTTACGGAAATACCCTTAGGTACCCTATTAAGGATTTACAGTGGTACTTTGGGTATTCGTCCAGTGTTGTAATTTGCGCCTTGTACTTCGTTTCCTTAGAATAAACGGGTACTTAGGAATTTCGTGGAAAACGCAAGAGATCATATGATGGGAAAATTTTGGGGGTAGTTTGTTCTTCAAGGAATACGGTTCCTTGATTGTCGGTATTGTAAAAGATATGTTGTTTATACATGCAACCACATAAATACATTGCAATGTAAATAAAAGGTTTATTTATAAACAATGATAACAACTGTTTCTTGGACCTTGACAACTAAAGAAAATAATAATACATAAGGATTGATTATTTCTAAACAGCGTTGTCTTCCATTCGGTCAGATGCTCATCCCTGTGCTGGATTTGCATTAGCAAGCTTTGGGCAATTTCTTCGGAAATGACCCATCTCGCCACAGTTGAAGCAAGAACCTGGTAGAAAACGACCTTGAGCGGTATTGTTGCCAGCTTGGTTTGGTGCAGCTGCGGTTGGGCAAACCCTCGCTGTATGACCTATAAGTCCGCAAACTTGGCATGTGCGGCACTTCACACCAGCATGATGATGTAGGCCACATTGGTTGCACAAGGGTGCAGTTCCGTTGTAGGGTTTCCTGGCAGGGGGTTGAGCTGGTCGGTTGGGGACGGCTTGATCATTGTAAGCGACCATGGCGAAGTTCTGAGAAGCCTTTCGCTTCTTTAACTTCTTAGGGGATCCTGTCTGTTCATCCATGGTCTTTGATTCCTCGACCGGTTTCTTGTCACCTTTTCGGAAAAGTTTACCTTTCCTGATCTTTGATTCAGTCAAGGTTGCAGATAGCTCAATGGTCTGTCTAACTGTAGTAGGGTTGCTGCCAGTCACAATGTCTTGTATTGAGTCAGGGAGGCCATCAATGTACTTTTCTATTGCCTTATCCAAAGGCGTGACCATGTTTGGGCATAACAGACTCAACTCCTCAAAACGGTCCGTGTAGGCTCGATGCTCACCGCTGTCTTGCTCAAGATTGTCGAATTCCTTTTCCAAGGCCCTAATCTCGTGACGAGGACAGAATTCCTTCATCATAAGGGCTCTAAGTTCAGCCCATGTCTGTGCTAAAGCAACTTCTGCACCACGATCTCTCATAACCCCGTTCCACCACGTAAGGGCCCTCTTCTGAAACACACTCGAAGCAAACTCGACCTTGCGATTGTCAGGACACTGCACGTGGCGGAAAGTATTCTCAATGCTCTCGAACCATTGAAGAAGCCCAGTCGCTCCCTCAGAACCACTAAACTTGAGTGGTTTCGCCGAGTTAAAACTCTTGAAATTGCATGGACCATTGTTGTTGTTGTTGGCTTGGTTCCATTGAGCAAAGAGATTTGGGAATTGAGCAGCCATTTGTTGTGCAATGATTTCTGCCAGTTCGGCAGTCGCTATCTGGTTTTCGCGTCGAGGAGGCATTCTAAAAGAGGAAACATGAAAGGAAACGAGTGAGAGAATTAGACGAAAAGAATGAAATGAAACAAATCTGATGAAAGCAAGGATAGTGGTCATTTTTTTGTTACCACAAGGTAAACAAACGACACACAGTGACTAATCAAAGTAAATGGGTCAAAAATAATGTATCGCGAAGACATGCTCGCCTATAAGTGAACACTCATCCCAAGAATTCCCAGGTAAGCACAACTGGTCTCACGTCTGATGAGATGTATACGAAGTGCTTGCCTAGACAGAAAACCCAGAATACAGGCATTCACCCTTCCAGTTTGCACGTGTTCACATTATTTAAAACCCAAAACCTTGATGAGATTTTGAAAATTCAAAGGGGTTCAAAACCTTATAACAGAGGGTTCAAAACCTTACAATAGAGGGTTCAAAACCTAGTAATCAATCATCCTAGAACAGATGATTAGTTTTCAAAGCGGTTTTGAAAATTATGTTCTTGTTGTGGTCGTCGCCTAAGGATAGGTGACAGTATTGTTTTATGACTAAACGCAAGTAAACTCGCGTTAGGGTCCTAAGAAGGTTATAGACTAGGTCAAAGCATTACTAATAACCTAATTCCCTATAACCATTGGCTCTGATACCATCTTTTCTGTCACACCCCGACCACGTAGAACATACAAAACGTGGCGGAAACGTCGGGGAGTATGGTAACATAATTAATTGTTTCAAATCCATGGCAATTGAAGTTTCGTTTTATTAATCAAACATGAGGGTTTACATTGTTTAAACAAGAAACAAAGGGTACATAACATAAATTAACTAGTTCTTGTCTCGTTTTAAGTCGCTAAGGCACAGGTCCGCCTAAGTATGTCTTGATAAGTCCTATACATCATCACCTGAAAACACATGTGAAAATAGGTACGTCAGCATAAAAATGCCTGTGAGATACATAGGTTTTGTGAAAACAGAATTCATGACTTATGTTTGAGAAAATGTTTAGTCATGAACCTTGTAATTTGCTTTGTTTTGTAAATCATTTTGAAAAACGATAAGATCAGATGATATGTATAAATAAGAGAATAATGTATGGTTAAATGAATAACCATTGTAAAATGAGTTTGTATAAGATAAGTTGCTTGTAAAACAATGTATTGTGAAAAGTATGTTATTTGTATAAAATGTTATATGTCTCAAACTGAAATGATTTAAATAACGCTACGATATGTAATACCATACAAGCACTTATATATAGGAAGTACCAGCGGCGTATCCACCATGCTTGTATCATATTACACACGCCTCGTTACTTAAATCACTTACTCAAACCAAACCATCAAGATGTAATGTTTAACAATTGTAGAAATGTTTATGTATAGTCAAATACGATTCACACGGTTCACAGATACAAACGGTTCACAGATACAAACGGTTCACAGATACAAACGGTTCACATAGTCAAATGTTTACAACGGTTCACATAGTCAAATGTTTACAACGGTTCACATAGTCAAATAGTTATAAATGGTTTACATAGTCAAATTGTTATAAACGGTTCAAAAATGTAATGTAAAACGATGTACTAAGTATGCACACAATGGACATACATAGCATAAAATGTAATGTAAAACGATGTACTAAGTAATGCACACAATGGGCACACCTAGCATGAAATGTAATGTAAAATGATGTACTAAGTAATGCACACAATGGGCACACCTAGCATGAAATGTAATGTAAAACGATGTACTAAGTAATGCACACAATGGGCACACCTAGCATGAAATGTAACAAGTAGGCACATGTGTTCCACCCCAAAACAGTTTGGAAAACAGTAAAAGAGGGGTCTATGTACTCACTTGAGATTGCTTAGTAGTCCTTGAGTAACAACCAAACAATGCTAGAGATCGCGGATATCAAACGGCACCTAATATAGGTAACTATGTTAATAACCGGACCTAAATCGGATGATTTAGATAGAATGAGGGTTTGTAAACCAAACGAGTATAGAGACTCGTGTCATATGGTTTAACAAAGCCTACATACTAAATGAAACCTAACCTAAGTGCTTTCGACCCATCGCGACTCATTAAGGTAGCTTATGCTACTTTAACGCGTCGTTCGCGTAGAACGCGTTCGGACCGCCTAACTAGTCCTATGACAAGTGTTATATGCCTAAACATGTTACATAATCAGTTATGTGACAAAAGTTTAGGTTACATATGCTTAATTACCAATTATACATGAAAAGGGTATTCTGGTAATTTACCTAAGGCATATAAACTACCTATCATACAACTACTCAAACGATGTGACCATAGGGTATAACCTCGGAAGGTTATTCCCTATATACTATGGTCACCTAATGTATTTGGTCGGATCCTAATGATCGACCAAACTGGGTCGGGTTCGAAGGTATAAGCGATTTATTAGATCGCTTACCCTTACGACCCTGGACAACGTGGTAATCAGTAGGCATAGTCCCAAGGGACTATAACCATCGTGATTACAATCACGTTGCGAAGTTCAAACGAACTTCGCATTGACCATAAACTGGTCAACGCAGAAATTCAAACAAAGTTTGACTTTCAGACTCGAAAAGACTCGAAAAGCAATAAAAGAACGAAAGAATACTTACGAAGGGTCCCCGAATGCTAATCGTGATCAAAATAACTCAGGTATGAAACAATGGTTCCAACTTAGAGTCTTTTTAATCAGATTCTTGTGGGTTTAGCAATGGAGGTGGATGGGTATTTATAGTTTTCGGGTAACCGTTAAGATCGTTTCATGGAAACCGTGCTCGAATCTTGTGCGTACACTTGTCACAAAGTTGTGGTAACTTAAAAATGGTCCTAATGAGCTGAATGTGCAGTTGTGAGTGTGTGGTTGTGGTTAAAACAGCTGGAAATTGCTGACTATTCAATCTGATCTGTTCTGCAGACACCTTACGCATCGTAGGGGAAAAGTGCTTGCGCATCGTAAGCATACAAGTTTGGCAGAATTACACTTTTGGTCCCTGTTATGCAATCAGCCCATTTTCGACACGTTTAAGGCCCGTTAACCCCATTTCAAAGCTCTAAAATGAAGTTAAAGTATTGGGAACTTAAAACATGTTCAAAAATATCTCGGATGTCGGTTCGTTTAGCCGTACGATCGCGATGTTCGCTTAATTACGACGGAATGCGCATAAGCGCGAAAAACGATCCAAATGACGCGACGAATGGATTTTTCTTATGCCGAACACTAAAATAAAATATTTTAGTGCTTACATAAATTTTTGGAAGTCCGGATGTATTCAGAACGTAAGTTATGTGCGAAAATGCAAACTTGTGCACTTTTTGACACTTTTAGTCCCTGAATGACCCAAAAGTTTATTTTAGCATACTGAACCCCTCAAAGCCTATTTCTAAGCTATGTAAAGGATATTTATGGTATGTTTAACTTATGGTCATGTTCCGGAATGTCTGTTACAGTTCAAATTGGCATACTTTCGCAGTTTGTCCAGTTTAGTCCCTGTAAGCGAATAAACTAGATTTTGCCATACCAAAGCCTTCAAAACTTATTTCTAAGTTATGTAAAGGTTAATTAAGGTATGTTAAGCCTATTTCACTATTACAGAGTGTTTTTTGCATTTAAACTGGTTATATTTACGCATCAGTGCGCGTATAACCTTCCAGAAAGCGATTTAGAGCTTGAAATCGAACAAGAATTGATATGTGCAAAAGATACACATATTTATACAGATCCCAAGTATGAAATACAATATTTAATTGGCTTGGTATTTGTTTGATGGTCGCAGTGACCCAGGTGTCACAAAAACGATGAATTAAATTACATTATGTGGTTTTGCTTTCAAGTTTAGAAAAGTTTTAATAAACCCGTATTTGAGCGTGAATGTTTAAATATAAATACTCAGTAATTTGTGATTATTTACGGAAATCGCTAAATAAATTTATGGTTGTTACAAGTTGGTAATCAGAGCTCAAGGTTGTTGACAAATGTGTTCGGTTCGAGGCTTGATCGCAAATTCGGTAAGTGCATGTATGTTAATGGTTTAGCGTATTAAAGTGTTGTAAACAACACATAGGGTTACCGTGTAATACACGTTACCCCAATCAAATGATAGATATAGCTAACAAAATTTCATGCATTGACACATATGGTAGAAAAGCCTTGTATTATGATACGGGCGTTTAGTAAAGTTGACATGGCTAACTTTTGTGAACGTTTTAATTGAAGGACACTTGCATTTAAAGATGACAAGGGTTAAACAAATTACAGATATGATAGAGGAACGGTCCGAAGTATGACAAGAGGAGCATGCTCACCAAGGACTAAATCGAGTAACGACCGCGAACAAGGTTAATGGCGAGGAACGCCCGTCGGGGCAAGCATTACCAGGTGCGCGCTTTTAAATATAATCGCACAAATAGCAATATGCAACAAACATGTAGAGAATGATTGTTGCATATATAAATTAGAAACTTGGAAAACCTGAATAGAATACCTATCCAGGATATTATTTCCAAGAAAACTAAATAGAGGCGTTACTTACATAGGGCGTGATGTGAAAACTATAAAAGGGTCGTGTGTGTCATGTGTTAATCGCTTACTCTGGCCAAGTAAGTAGTGGCATATGATACCATGAGCTTCTTATAGCGGACACATTTACATCTGATTTAGTAAGGACGGGGTGAATGGGATAAATTAAAAGTACCCAAATGAATCAAAAGAGCAAAATACCTGATAATAATGTAAGCGCACAGCCGGGTGACGGAAGCGTATTACATTAGGATAATGAGCCCGAGAGAAGGGGACAAAGATTAATGTAAAATAACTAAGATATACATTGGGAGGGAGTCTACTTACACTCGAACCCAGAGAGTGCAAATACGACTCTTAACGGGCCGCTTTTATAAAACGCCAAACCTAAGGACAAAGTCGGAATATAAAAGTGAAACGAAGTCTTAATGCATACCGGAAGGGTTGCAATAATAACGACTTCGGTAAAACACCCGGTTGATGGGTAAGGAGTTAAACACATGAGTAGACCGAGAAACGGGAATTCGGATGGAAAGTCAAAAGACTCGGGTTTCGAGCTATGACTAAAAGACGATAAGACACTGCAATTAGAAATTTTGATAAATTTACGTTCAACTATTTTAAAGTTGAACGGGTCAAACAAAGAATGAAGTTTGACATTCATAAGTGATGAATTTTCACGCGACAAGTCAAACAAATTTAATAAAGGACAACGCTTGCTAAAATAAGTAAGCACGAACCGAGTAAATGAAAGTGAGAAATATTAATAAACCTATGCAAAGGATTATAGGCGTTAAAAAAAACATTAAGATAAAAGAACCCGATTAATGGGTTGTAAAGAAGTATAATTATGAACCGGGAAACGGTGAGCGTAAAACAAACCGATGTGTAAATAATGTAAGGAGTTATAAAGTCGGAAGATTAGTCCGAAAGTAAACGAATGAAGCCTTAGAACACGGTCAAGGTCAACTAAAGCTCAAAAGCGAAAATAAATGATTTCAAATATAACAAGGGGTGCCTTGGAGCTATATATGTATATATATACATTTGAATAAAGACTTGAATAAAAGATGATCTATGGGATTATCATAACCTACGAGATTATAAATGAGGCTAAGTGTTAGTGCAGTATGTCTATCGCCTCCGTCATCTCAAGACCGTAGCAGAAATAGATTAATTCTAGGCTTATTTTGTAATATCTAGTTAGTAAAAGGCAAGGTGGCATAACTGTAAATAAGAAGAACCTCCTTATAACCTTGGCCTATAAATAGAACCATTAGGGTTCTCATTTAGAATTTTTTTGACACTTTTCATATCATCAAATCGAATCACAGATTTAGTACGTTCTCGTGTTCGGTCCATGCACGTGTACGGATTCCGCACGTCACACGTGTCGATACGCAATCGTTTCGGAGTCAAAACCGGTCCTAACAAGTGGTATCAGAGCAGGTGCTCGGTTGTGAAGATCAAACGCACAGATTCGTACAAGATTTGATCAGATTCAGAGCCAAAATCATCCAGATTTGTCAAATTCTTCATATTTTTCTTGTTCTTCATGTTTTTTAACTGATTTTCGTCAAATTTAACAGGTTTCTACGATTGAAAATTGCTGATTTTTGGATATGTTGTGCGAAAGAACCTGATCTACAAGCCTACAAATTTTCAGATATTAATTCCTAGCCGTTTGGGAGAAATTAAATATTTTTGGTTCAAAATATACATGAATATGTTTGCTATTAATGTTGGAGTTCATATGAATGCTAACCGATCGGACAGCTGATCGATCGGCTAGCTAACCGTTCCATAGCAATACATTGTAATTCATTTAAAAAACTTTGACTTGTTGACTGCTGTTCGATCGAACAGCTGTCCGAACCAAAGCTTTCATTGCATTTCATTAAAGATGTTGACCTCTTTGACTTTCCAGCCGATCGGCTAGTATCCCAGCCGAACGGTCAGCACACTGTATCATTACATCACTCATTCATTAAAAATTGTTTGACTTTGTTGACTGCTGATCGATCGAACACATGTCCGTTCCATTGATATACATTTAAAACTTTGACTATTGTTGACCTAGCCGAACGGACAGCTGTCCGAACGGCTAGCATCCCAGCCGATCGATCAGCAAATCATTACATAACACATCACTTTTTCAGGTCACTTAGTCAACATAGTAATCTGTAATCATTTAATAACATTCAACAGTATCACGTGATTCATTTTGTTGAAACATTATCAGCAGTTCATTAATTGATTGCATATGATATGTTCAATTGTCTCGAGAATTCAGAAATGCATGTGATCTTTTGATAGTTGTCGGTCATTAATTCTGCAATTGCATTAGTTTTTGTTGGTGGTGCATGTGATATGATTAAGTGCATGTGCTAAGTGTCGTTTTGTAGTTTGTTTACACGTGATTCAGGTCAAAGAAGTCATCGTGCCAACCGATCGATCAAGCTTTTTGTCGTCTTGTGCCATCACTTGAATTCCCAACCGATCGGCTAGCAATCCCCAACCGTTCGGCTAGCATTACCAACCGATCGGCTAGTAATTCCCAACCGTTCGGCTAGCATTACCAACCGTTCGGCTAGCATTACCAACTGATCGGCTAGCAATTCCCAACCGTTCGGCCAGCTTTCCCACCCGATCGGACAGCATATTTTGTCGTTTTGTGTCAGCCGATCGAACAGAGGGTCGATCGAACAGCTTTCCCGTCCGATCGAACAACACTCTGACCGATCGAACAGCTTTCCCGATCGATCGAACAGCAACTCCAACCGATCGGACAGCACTGATTATTTTCATTGTTGACTTTTTCGGATACCCGTTCGATCAAGTTGTTTGATATTTTTAAGCTGATCGTTTGTTTGATTGTTTTCAGGAGATTCAAGATTTACAAAGTGCGAATTTCAAGAAATTGTTTAAAGATGTCAAGTAGCGGTGAAGAATTTTACAACACATTCTACAATGCCTTTACTTCAGAATCATCCGAAAGAAGATCTGAAATAAGAGAATATTCGAATGAGATTTCAGATAATTTGAAATATGACAATATGTATGGAAGCCAACAGAAACCACCGAAACTAATGAGGATTGAAGATTATAACTGGTGGAAAAATCGGTTTGAGGGATGGGTAAAAGCTTTTGCTCCTGAAAGTTGGTTAAAATTGAAAAATGAATATACAGAACCAGTAAAAGAAGGAGGAGAGTTAATAGATGAAAAAGAGTTCACAGAAACAGATGTAAAAAATGTTGTAGCTGAGTACAAAATGATTGCATTGATAAAACAGTCAGTGAGAGAAGATATCATTTCGCTACTTGAACATGAGAAACATCGAAGAGTTTATGGGAAGCTTTAGAAAGAAAATGTGTAGGTACTTCTGAGATTGTGAAAAACAAAAAGAAACTGTTACGTAAAGAATTTGATTTATTTAGGTGTATGAAGAATGAATCTATTTGTAAAATGATCGAGAGATTTGGGCATCTGAAGATGGAGCTGGCCAGACACAAAATCACATACACTCAAGAGGAGCTGGTGGATAAATTGTTTGACTCATTGCCAAATGATCAGGATTGGCAATACTTCGCTTTAATGTTGAAAAACACAATCAAGCCTGAAGATTTAACTGTGGATCTGCTCATTGAGAGATTGGAAAGCCACGAGCTAGAAATCAAGAAGTCTAAAATCAACAATCCAGCTCATCAGCAGAATGTGGAGTTGTACTACAGAGGAAATCTACCACAGGCTGGGTCTCCAAGAACAGCGTTTTCTGCAGAAAGCTCAAATTCTGTGAACAATGAAAGTCCTCATAGTGGTTTTCACTGTGGATATTCTTCAACCACTTCAAGTCAAACTGCTTCAAAGAATTTATTTCAGTGTAATATCGCAGTGGATTTGAAGAATTGTCAGAATTTCAGTGAAGAGTCTGCTAAGCAGCAGCTGGTTTTCTTGGCTTCTGTGCTTGAATCATACGAAAGTCTCGTTTCAGGGAAGATAGGCAACACCAACCTAACTAAGGAAGACTACGATTAAATCGATCCTGAGGAGATGGAATTGATCGATATACGATGGTGTATAGCTAGGGCAGTGAGGAAGGCACAACGTTTTATGGAAATTACCAGAAGGCAGTCTATTGGTGGACCTTCTACCAAGTTAGGCTTTGACAAGTCCAAAGTGACATGCTTTAAATGCAAACAGAAAGGTCACTTTAAACGTGAGTGCAGGAATGCTAATGCTGATGATACTGCTAATCCTTTCAAAGAAGATTATTACAAGAAAGCAATCTATCATCAGAACTGTGACACCTGGGTCACTGTGACCATCAAACAAATACCAAGCCAATGAAATATTGTATTTCATACTTGGGATCTGTATAGATATGTGTATCTTTTTCACATATCAATTCTTGTTCGATTTCAAGCTCTAAATCGCTTTCTGGAAGGTTATACGCGCACTGATGCGTAAATATAACCAGTTTAATGCGACAAACACTCCGGAATAGTGAAATAGGCTTAACATACCTTAAATAACCTTTACATAACTTAGAAATAAGTTTTGAAGGCTTTGGTATGGCAAAATTAAGTTAAATCGCTTACAGGGACTAAACTTAAACATACCCTAAATATCCTTTACATGACAAACTGCGAAAGTATACCAATTTGAACTGTAACGAACATTCCGAAACATGACCATAAGTTAAACATACCCTAAATATCCTTTACATAGCTTAGAAATAGGCTTTGAGTGGTTCGGTGTGCTAAAATAAACTTCTGGATCATTCAGGGACTAAAAGCGTCAAAAAGTGCACAAGTTTGCACTTTCGCGCATAACTTACGTTCTGAATGCATCCGGACATCCAAAAATTTATGTAAGCACTAAAACATTTTATTTTAGTGTTTGGCATAAGAAAAATCCATTCGTCACGTCATTTGGGTCGTTTTTCGCACTTATGCGCATTCCGTCGTAATTAACCGAACATCGCAACCGTACGGCTAAACGAACCGACACCCGAGATATTTTTAAGCACATTTTAAGTTCCCTATACTTTAACTTCATTTTAGAGCTTTGAAATGGGGTTAACGGGCCTTAAACGTGTCGGAAATGAGCCTATTACACAACAGGGACCAAAACTGTAAATCTTCCAAACTTGGTCCTTGCGCACCTCAACAATGGGAGTGTTGCGGTGCGCAAGCAGGGTCCAGATGCAGCAAAATGTTTTTCTCAGCTGTTAACTGCCCTTAAACACTCCCCAAAGGCCAAGTGCCACATGTTAATCTCTTGTGGTGGCCAAAATCAGTTACCACAACATTCCGACAAGTGTACGGGCTAGATCATTCCCTCTTTTCCAAGAAACGATCCTAACGGTGAACCAAAAACTATAAATACCCACCTCCACCCTTCACTTTTCCTCACAAGAATCTGATCTAATGTGCTCTAAGTTGAAACCTTTGTTTCATACCTGAGCTATTTTGATCTAGATTAGCATTCGGGGACCCTTTGTAAGTGTTCCTTCGTTCTTTTATTGTTTTTCGAGTCCGAAAGTCAAACTTTGTTTGACTTTCTGCATTGACCAGTTTATGGTCAATGCGAAGTTCGTTTGAACTTCGCAACGTGATTGTAATCACGATGGTTATAGTCCTTTGTGACTATGCCTACTGATTACCACGTTGTCTAGGGTCGTAAGGGTAAGCGATCTAATAAATCGCTTATACCTTCGAACCCGACCCATTTGGTCGATCATTAGGATCCGACCAAATACCTTAGGTGAACATAGTATATAGGGAATAACCATCTGAGGTTATACCTTACGGTCGCTTCGTCTAAATAGTTGTATGATAGGTAGTTTATATGCCTTAGGTAAATTACCAAAATACCCCTTTGATGCCTAAATTCATTTTAAACATATGTAACATAACTTTTGACATCTAAACTGATTTGACAACAATATTAGACATGTCAAGGCATATGTTACTTATCATAGGACTAGTTAGGCGGTCCGAACGCGTTTCACGCGAACGACGCGTTAAAGTAGCATAAGCTACCTAAACGGGTCGTAATGGGTCGTAAGCACTTATGTTAGGTTTCATTTAGTATGTAGGCTTTGTTAAACCATATTACACGAGTCTCCATACTCGTTTGGTTTACGAACCCTCATTCTATCCGATCCTCCGATATAGGTCTGGTTTATTAACATAGTTACCTATATTAGGTGCCGTTTGATTCCGAGATCTCTAGCATTGCTTGGTGGTTATCTTAAGACTTCTGAGCAATCTCAAGTGAGTACATAGACCCCTCTTTTACTTTTTTCCAAACTGTTTTGGGGTGAAACACATGTGCCTACTTGTTACTTTCAATGCTTTCCTGTTTTCACATCATATACTCGCTATGTTCATTAGTACATTTATAGTACATGATTTCAATACTTTTCATGCTATGTATGTCCATTGTGTGCATACTTAGTACATTGTTTTACATTACATTTCATGCTATGTATATCCATTGTGTGCATACTTAGTACATCGTTTTACATTACATTTCATGCTAGGTACGCCCATTGTGTGCATACTTAGTACATTGTTTTACATTACATTTTGTTGCATATGCTCATCCAGCATATGAACACATTATATTACATTTTGAACCGTTGTAACTATTTGACTATGTGAACCGTTGTAACCATTGATTATATGAACCGTTTGTAACTGTTGAACCATGTGAACCGTTTGTAACTGTTGAACCGTGTGAACCATTTGTATCTGTTGACATGATTTACATTTGACAATAGACATTTGACTATACATAAACATTTCTACAATTGTTAAACATTACATCTTGGTGGTTTGGTTTGAGTAAGTGATTTAAGTAACGAGGCGTGTGTAATATGATACAAGCATGGTGGATACGCCGCTGGTACTTCCTATATATAAGTGTTTGTATGATATTACATATCGTAGCGTTATTTGAATCATTTCAATTTGAGACATATAACATTTTATACAAATAACACACTTTTCACAAGACATTGTTTACAAACAACTTATCTTATACAAACTCATTTTACATGGTTATTCATTTAACCATACATTATTCTTTTATCTATACATATCATCTGAACTTATTGTTTTTCAAACGATTTATAAGACAAAGCAAATTACAAGGTTCATGACTAAACATTTTCTCAAACATAAGTCATGAATCCTATTTTCACAAAACCTATGTATCTCACAGGCATTTTTATGCTGACGTACCTATTTTCACATGTGTTTTCAGGAGATGATGCATAGGACTTATCAAGACGTACTTAGGCGGACCTATGCCTTAGTGACTTAAAACAAGACAAGAACTAGTTAATTTATGTTATGTACTCTTTGTTTCTTGTTTAAAACAATGTAAACTTTCATGTTTAATTAATAAAACGAAACTTCAATTGCCATGGATTTGAAACAATTAATTCTGTTACAACACTCCCCGACGTTTCCGCCACGTTTGGTTGTCCTACGTGGTCGGGGTGTGACAGAAAAGATGGTATCAGAGCCAATGGTTATAGGGAATTAGGTTATTAGTAATACTTTGACCTAGTCTATAACCTTCTTAGGACCCTAACGCGAGTTTACTTGCGTTTAGTCATAAAACGATACCCTCACCTATCCTTAGGTGATAACCACAATGAAAACACAAATTTCTATTCCGCTTTGAAAACTAATCATCTGTTCTAGGATGATTTATTATATGGTTTTGAACCCTTTAAGTTTTCAAAATCCCATCAAAGTTGGTCTAAATAATGTGAACACGTGCAAACTGGAAGGGTGGGTGCCTGTACCCTGAGTTTTCTGTCTAAGGCTAGAGTGTTCGTACAAATCCACATAATCGGACCAGTCACTCTTACCTGGGAACTCTTGGGGTGAGTGTCCACTTATAGGCGAGCATGTCTTCGCGATACATTATTTTTGACCTATTTACTTTGATAAATCACCGGGGTCGTTTGTTGCTTTGTAGTAACAAACAAATGACCACCATCCTTGCTTTCATCAGATTTGTTTCATCGCATTCTTTTCGTCTAATTCTCTCACTCGTTTCCTTTCATGTTTTCCTCTTTTAGAATGCCTCCTCGACGCGAAAGCCAGATAGCGACTGCCGAACTGGCAGAAATCATTGCGCAGCAAATGGCTGCTCAATTCCCAAACCTCTTTGCTCAATGGAACCAAGCCAACAACAACAACAATGGTCCATGCAATTTCAAGAGTTTTAACTCAGCTAAACCACTCAAGTTTAGTGGTTCTGAGGGAGCGACTGGGCTTCTTCAATGGTTCGAGAGCATTGAGAATACTTTCCGCCACGTGCAGTGTCCTGACAATCGCAAGGTCGAGTTTTCTTCGAGTGTGTTCCAGAAAAGGGCCCTTACGTGGTGGAACGGGGTGATGAGAGACCGTGGTGCAGAAGTTGCTCTAGCGCAAACATGGGCTGAACTTAGGGCCCTTATGATGCGGGAGTTCTGTCCTCGTCACGAGATCAGGGCCTTGGAAAGGGAATTTGACGATCTTACGCAAGATAGCGGTGAACATCGAGCATACACTGATCGATATGAGGAGCTGAGCCTGTTGTGTCCTACCATGGTTACGCCTTTGGATAAGGCGATCGAAAAATACATTGATGGTCTCCCTGACTCAATATAAGACATTGTGACTGGTAGCAAACCTACTACAGTTAGACAGGCCATTGAGCTATCTGCAACCTTGACCGAATTAAAGATCAGGAAAGGTAAACTTTTCAGGAAAGGTGACAAGAAACCGGTCGAGGAATCGAAACCAATCGAGGAATCAAAGACCATGGATGAACAATCTGGATCCCCTAAGAGGTCCAAGAAGGGAAAGGCTTCTCAGAACTTCGCCATGGTTACTCACAATGATCAAGCCGTCCCCAACCAACCAGCTCAACCCCCTGCTAGGAAGCCATACAATGGAACTGCACCCTTGTGCAACCAATGTAGCCTCCATCATCATGCCAATGTAAAGTGCCACAAATGCCAAACTTGTGGACTTATAGGCCATACAGCAAGAGTCTGCCCAGCTGCAGCTGCACCAAACCAGGCTGGCAACAATCCTGCGCCGGGTCGTTTTCTACCAGGTTCTTGCTTCAACTGTGGCGAGATGGGTCATTTCCGAAGAAATTTCCCAAAGCTTGCTAATGCAAATCCAGCACAGGGATGAGCATCTGACCGACCAGAAGACAGCATCGTTTAGAAATAATCACTTCTTATGTATTATTTTCTTTTGTTGTCAAGGTCCATGAAACAGTTGATATCATTGTTTATAAATAAATCTTTTATTTACATTGCAATGTATTTATGTGGTTGCATGTATAAACAACATATCCCATACAATACCGACAATCAAGGAACCGTATTCCTTGAAGAACAAACTACCCCCAGAATTTTCCCATTCTATGATCTCTTGTGTTTCCACGAAATTCCTAAGTACCCGTTTTTTCTAAGGAAACGAAGTACAAGGCGCAAGTTACAACACTGGACGAATACCCAAAGTACCACTGTAAATCCTTAATAGGGTACCTAGGGGTATTTCCGTAAATCCTAAAATTGTTGTGTTCCTTAATTCGAATATTACGTTTCTTTAACAACAAAATCGAATTTTTGGGAGATCTTCCTATCTTTTCAGATAGATCCCAGAGGACATTGAAGTCCATCGACTGGTTTCCATATCCATTCTCAATCGATAACAAATTAATAACCAAGTTAAACAACTATGTGATTATGTGCTTATGTGTTCCTTTATATGTTTTTGTGTAATCTAATTTTTGTTATCCAAATCCTCGTAGAACCTTTCGTATCTTCATATGAGGGATTCGTAGTAGGATACCCAAAGGTACTACATAAAATCCATAATGGACTACTACGTAGTAGTTAAATCCCTTGGATTATAAAGTACTACTCCATAATTAGACCCCTTGAGTGGTCTACTTAAACAGATTGATCCAAAAATCTGGTTAGGAACATCATGTGATGATATAGTTGAAAGGACTCCTTGGTGGCCTAATTAATAAGATCATCTGTCGATCTAATTAAAAGGACCCTATGGTAGTCTAGTCACCCTCATCACAGATTTGATTTTCCTCCCCTAAACATTACAAGACAAACTGTGCGGACTGTGCAAGGAATTACGTAATTATGGATGCATACATAATTATGGAATTTAGTGCACAGAAACCACAGCGAGCTTTGTCATGTGCCTAGAAGTTAATTCTATTCATTTCCGTTTCTGAGGAAGCACCCGTTGAAAATGACTCCGTTTGTTCATTTTCGTTTCTGAAGATTATCCGTTGAGGAAATGAATATCCGTTTGATTATCCTTTTCATTTCCATTTCTGAGGAAGCACCCGTTGAAAATGACTCCGTTTGTTCATTTTTGTTTCTGAAGATTGTCCGTTGAGGAAATGAATATCCGTTTGATTATCCTTTTCATTTCCATTTCTGAGGAAGCACCCGTTGAAAATGACTCCGTTTGTTCATTTTCGTTTCTGAAGATTGTCCGTTGAGGAAATGTATATCCGTTGATTATCCTTTTCATTTCCATTTCTGATGAAGCACCCATTGAAAATGACTCCGTTTATTCATTTTCGTTTCTGAAGATTGTCCGTTGAGAAAATGAATATCCGTTTGATTATCCTTTTCATTTCCATTTCTGATGAAGCACCCGTTGAAAATGACTCCGTTTGTTCATTTTCGTTTCTGAAGATTTTCCGTTAAGGAAATGAATATCCGTTTGATTATCCTTTTCATTTCCATTTCTGATGAAGCACCCGTTGAAAATGACTCCGTTTGTTCATTTACGTTTCTGAAGATTGTCCGTTGAGGAAATGAATCCCAATTTGTTTATTCCTTCATTTCCGCTTCTGAAGAATACTCGTTGAGGAAAATGACTCCGTCTGTTCATTTTCGTTTCTGAAGATTGTCCGTTAAGGAAATGACAGGATTATGCCTTGTATCTCTGGTGGTTATTTGACACAAAGTCACAAATAGACTCCTACGAATAAATTTCGGGACGAAATTTCCTAAAGTAGGGGAGACTGTGACACCTGGGTCACTGTGACCATCAAACAAATACCAAGCCAATGAAATATTGTATTTCATACTTGGGATCTGTATAGATATGTGTATCTTTTTCACATATCAATTCTTGTTCGATTTCAAGCTCTAAATCGCTTTCTGGAAGGTTATACGCGCACTGATGCGTAAATATAACCAGTTTAATGCGACGAACACTCCGGAATAGTGAAATAGGCTTAACATACCTTAAATAACCTTTACATAACTTAGAAATAAGTATTGAAGGCTTTGGTATGGCAAAATCAAGTTAAATCGCTTACAGGGACTAAACTTGACAAACTGCGAAAGTATGCCAATTTGAACTGTAATGAACATTCCGGAATATGACCATAAGTTAAACATACCCTAAATATCCTTTACATAGCTTAGAAATAGGCTTTGAGGGGTTCGGTGTGCTAAAATAAACTTCTGGGTCATTCAGGGACTAAAAGCGTCAAAAAGTGCACAAGTTTGCACTTTCGCGCATAACTTACGTTCTGAATGCATCCGGACATCCAAAAATTTATGTAAGCACTAAAACATTTTATTTTAGTGTTTGGCATGAGAAAAATCCATTCGTCACGTCATTTGGGTCGTTTTTCGCACTTATGCGCATTCCGTCGTAATTAACCGAACATCGCAACCGTACTGCTAAACGAACCGACACCTGAGATATTTTTAAGCACATTTTAAGTTCCCTATACTTTAAATTCTTTTTAGAGCTTTGAAATGGGGTTAACGGGCCTTAAACGTGTCGGAAATGAGCCTATTACACAGCAGGGACCAAAACTGTAAATCTGCCAAACTTGGTCCTTGCGCATCTCAACAATGGGAGTGTTGCGGTGCGCAAGCAGGGGCCAGATGCAGCAAAACCTTTTTCTCAGCTGTTAACTGCCCTTAAACACTCCCCAAAGGCCAAGTGCCACATGTTAATCTCTTGTGGTGGCCAAAATCAGTTACCACAACATTCCGACAAGTGTACGGGCTAGATCATTCCCTCTTTTCCAAGAAACGATCCTAACGGTGAACCGAAAACTATAAATACCCACCTCCACCCTTCACTTTTCCTCACAAGAATCTGATCTAATGTGCTCTAAGTTGAAACCTTTGTTTCATACCTGAGCTATTTTGATCTAGATTAGCATTCGGGGACCCTTTGTAAGTGTTACTTCGTTCTTTTATTGTTTTTCGAGTTCGAAAGTCAAACTTTGTTTGACTTTCTGTGTTGACCAGTTTATGGTCAATGCGAAGTTCGTTTGAACTTCGCAACGTGATTGTAATCACGATGGTTATAGTCCTTTGTGACTATGCCTACTGATTACCACGTTGTCTAGGGTCGTAAGGGTAAGCGATCTAATAAATCGCTTATACCTTCGAACCCGACCCATTTGGTCGATCATTAGGATCCGACCAAATACCATAGGTGACCATAGTATATAGGGAATAACCTTTCGAGGTTATACCTTACGGTCGCTTCGTCTAAATAGTTGTATGATAGGTAGTTTATATGCCTTAGGTAAATTACCAAAATACCCCTTTGATGCCGAAATTCATTTTAAACATATGTAACATAACTTTTGACATCTAAACTGATTTGACAACAATATTAGACATGTCAAGGCATATGTTACTTATCATAGGACTAGTTAGGCGGTCCGAACGCGTTTCACGCGAACGACGCGTTAAAGTAGCATAAGCTACCTAAACGGGTCGTAATGGGTCGTAAGCACTTATGTTCGGTTTCATTTAGTATGTAGGCTTTGTTAAACCATATTACACGAGTCTCCATACTCGTTTGGTTTACGAACCCTCATTCTATCCGATCCTCCGATATAGGTCTGGTTTATTAACATAGTTACCTATATTAGGTGCCGTTTGATTCCGAGATCTCTAGCATTGCTTGGTGGTTATCTTAGGACTTCTGAGCAATCTCAAGTGAGTACATAGACCCCTCTTTTACTGTTTTCCAAACTGTTTTGGGGTGAAACACATGTGCCTACTTGTTACTTTCAATGCTTTCCTGTTTTCACATCATATACTCGCTATGTTCATTAGTACATTTATAGTACATGATTTCAATACTTTTCATGCTATGTATGTCCATTGTGTGCATACTTAGTACATTGTTTTACAATACATTTCATGCTATGTATGTCCATTGTGTGCATACTTAGTACATCGTTTTACATTACATTTCATGCTAGGTACGCCCATTGTGTGCATACTTAGTACATTGTTTTACATTACATTTTGTTGCATATGCTCATCCAGCATATGAACACATTATATTACATTTTGAACCGTTGTAACTATTTGACTATGTGAACCGTTGTAACCATTGATTATATGAACCGTTTGTAACTGTTGAACCATGTGAACCGTTTGTAACTGTTGAACCGTGTGAACCATTTGTATCTGTTGACATGATTTACATTTGACAATAGACATTTGACTATACATAAACATTTCTACAATTGTTAAACATTACATCTTGGTGGTTTGGTTTGAGTAAGTGATTTAAGTAACGAGGCGTGTGTAATATGATACAAGCATGGTGGATACGCCGCTGGTACTTCCTATATATAAGTGTTTGTATGATATTACATATCGTAGCATTATTTGAATCATTTCAATTTGAGACATATAACATTTTATACAAATAACATACTTTTCACAAGACATTGTTTACAAACAACTTATCTTATACAAACTCATTTTACATGGTTATTCATTTAACCATACATTATTCTTTTATCTATACATATCATCTGAACTTATTGTTTTTCAAACGATTTATAAGACAAAGCAAATTACAAGGTTCATGACTAAACATTTTCTCAAACATAAGTCATGAATCATATTTTCACAAAACCTATGTATCTCACAGACATTTTTATGCTGACGTACCTATTTTCACATGTGTTTTCAGGAGATGATGCATAGGACTTATCAAGGCATACTTAGGCGGACATGTGCCTTAGTGACTTAAAACGAGACAAGAACTAGTTAATTTATGTTATGTACTCTTTGTTTCTTGTTTAAAACAATGTAAACTTTCATGTTTAATTAATAAAACGAAACTTCAATTGCCATGGATTTGAAACAATTAATTCTGTTACAACACTCCCCGATGTTTCCGCCACGTTTGGTTGTCCTACGTGGTCGGGGTGTGACAAGAACAAATCCAAACCTCCCAGATTGAAGCAGCCTGAAGAAAAATCAAGAGCTTTGGCAGTTATTCATGACGATGAAGGTTATGACTGGAGTCAAGTTCTTCCTGAAGAAGATGCAGTTGGATTTGCATTTGTAGCTAATGTTGATCATGACAGATGGTGGAGAAATGATTACGCGAGATGGGAAATCAAAAAATTCAGGGAACCATTCAAAGAAGCCCAGAGAGCAAAAAGATGGAATGACGAATTAGAATGTTACATGGATCCATGGGGTAATCCAGTTGTTGACCCATCAAAGGTGGATTTTGAAGCTGTAACAAATTTGCTTCCAAGTCAGGCTACTTTCAACACAAGAAGGTTATCTGATAAAGAATATTTGCCGGATTTGGTGAGCAAGATAAAAGAAGCTTGCGAAGCAAGTCTACCAAAGGTGGTAGAAATGAAGAAGAGAAAAGAAGAAGAGTTGAAAAAGATGGTAGAAGAAGTGAAGATTACTGCAAAGTTTGCAGCTGAAGAAGAGCAGAAGATTGAAGAAGAACAGAAAGAAGAAGAAGAAGAAGAAGAAGAGAACAAAGAGGAAGATCAGACAGAAGAACCGGTGCTGAAAGAGACCGAGGTAAATGAATCTTCTGATCTATCAAAAGCTGAAATTGTTGATAAAAATGAGAACAAGTGCAGGAATTGCATAGAAATGTGCAAAGCCTGTATTGAAAAAGATGAAACAATCAAAACAAAAGATATTGAAACAAATAAACTTAAAAATGTTTTCAAAATAAAATGTAAAAAAATGATTGAAAAAGAAGAAATTTTGAAACTAAAGGTTGAAAAGCTAACACAGAAATGTCATTGTCTTGAAGAAGAAAATAAGGTTTTGAAAGAAATGTGTACAGCCAAATGTGTTGGTTGTGTGGAGAAAGATAATAAGTTTCAAGATTTTCAAAAGGAGTATGAAAAGTTAAAGTGGTCGAGTCAGAGAGTACAAGAAGCCTATGATACTTTGAAGAGCCAAGTCAAATGTTTTGACCAAAGATTGTCTGAAACTTTAATAACCAAAGAAATGTATGAGAGAAAATTTAAAGAAAAGTAACTTGAATTAAACAAGTGTGTGGATGAAGTTGCTAATCTCAAACAAGTTCTGGCTGAAAAAGAAAAGATTGTTACCAAACTTCAAAGTTATCATAACTCTTCGTACATTCTCGAACATATTTTCAACATCACACCAGATGACAAAGATACTGACAAGAATAAAAAAGGTATTGGTTCAGAATTTCATTAGGTACCACCACCATTGAGAAACAATTATACTTTTTATGATGAGGAAAAGGTGGCAAAAGGTCTGAACATAGTTGACCAATTACCTGAAAGTATCGATGTGACTTACACCAAATCTGATGAAGCTGATGATTCAGAGGTGGTAAGTAAGGTTGTTGATAGTGTTTTGAAAGATGAGTCTACAAAAGGTAAGTCTGAATCACAAGATGAAGATAAAGGTAATTTTCATGATGAGTATCTGAAAAACATAAAATCTGAGAAAGTTGTGAATGATGATTCAAAAGGATTGGTTTACACCATGATTGGATCGGACAAACTATTCTTAGATATTGTATTCCTGATTCAGAATGTGATTTCAGAGAAAATTGATAAAGTTTTTAAGATGGTTGAAATTGAAAAGTCAGAAATTTCAAAGTTTGCTGGTAAAGGTCGGAAAACTTTTTATAACAAACCTGGTTTCAAGAAGAAAAACATGAAGGCTGGGTTGGGTTATAAAAAGAAACAAAATTGGAAGAAAAATGAAGTGCCAAATTCTTAGGCAAAGATGAGTTTTGTTCAAGGAAAAAGTTTAGCAGAAGAGAAAGAACTCAAATTTGGACGACAGTCTAATGATGAGTTCTTAGCTCAAAAGAAAAGGCAACAACCACAGGTCAAAGATGTGTCTAAGAGAACATGTTTCAAATGTGATCAAATTGGACATCTTGCACGAAAGTGTCCAAATCTGAAACATGCGGATGTTGACAAAAAGAAGCCTGAAAATGTTGAGAAACAAAAATCTGAGGGTGTGAAACAAAGGTCAGCCAGATTTGATTCAAAACAAACTTGGAGGTACAACACAAACAAGTTTGCTTCGAATCAAACTTGGAAACCAAAACAGACTAGGTCTTATTCAAAACAAACACATATTTTTCACACACCCAGAGTCAGAACAACTCAAAGTTGGAAAACAACTGTTGATATGACAAAATCACAAGAGTTTTGAATCCAAAAGTTGTTGATCAAAAACAAAATGTTCAAAAAGATTCACATTTTTACAAAAGAGGTACTCCAAAAGGTCAAAAATTGAGTGCTAAGAAACAAGTAATTTTGGTAAAAGATGAAAAAGTTGAAGTTAAAGATGAAAAAGTCTTTGTTCAAGATGAAAAAGATTTTCCGAAATTGAATGATATATATTGTGTTAAAATGCCTAAGGTTCAACAGACCTGGGCTAAATTGTTCAAGTAATCAAGTAGTCTGAATGTGCAGGTGCTCAAGACAACTGAATATTATCAAGTGGAGTGTCGGAGCAGCCTGGCACAATAGGAGGAAGAGGTTGCTGGACCCTGGTTTGATTGAACAGGGAGTTTAACATTTTCTGTACATAAATAAACAATATTTCAAAACTCTAAAAATTGAAAATTTAAAAACCAAAAATATGTTTTTATTTTTGTCAAAATCTTGAAAAAATCAAAAATATGTTTGTTTTTAAATTTTGTCAAAAATTCAAAAATTTCAAAAATATGTTGATTGAATACGCCGAAACCCTCACGGCTGAAAAAACATGATTAATTTCACAAGATTGAAAAACGGTTTTCAAACTGTAAAATATCAATGTGTTGTAAATCATGGGGGTATGTTAGATTTTCTGCAAATCAGTACACTTTTAGCAGAAAATGGATGGCGAGACAAAGCTATCAGTATTGGTTGTCAAATTTTTTAAATGATTTTGCATTTTAGGGGGAGTAAGAAATTGTCAGAAAATCCAAAAACATTAGAAAATTTGAAAAAGCCAAAAACATGATAAAATTCAAAAATGAGTTTTGTGTAAAAAGAGGAAATGATAGTACATCAGTAGACAGTTACAGTATGCTAAAGAAATGTAATGTTTAAATAGCGTTAAACAGTCTCACTGATGATATACCGATAGGTTTTTATACATTTAGTAAACTTTTTCGGGATATAAACTTAAATTCAAACTTGCTTATTTCGTGGGGAACACTACTTGGATATATAGGTAACCCCTGAAATCTCGTTTGAAGGACCCCTCTTTCTGAGATACTAGGTCTTTATGCTTAGTGATATCTGGGGTATTATCCCGGGACTTCTGATTTTGCGGAAGCAATGGCCTAGTCCCCGGAGAATACTTTCTGCATTGCTTGAAATATAGCGCCGCCCTCAGCAAATTGATGAAACAATAAAATTGATAGTCATTGCTGTTGTAATACAAAAGATCCTCTAAAGGGGACACACCAAAATTCGAGCCGTCATCTCTCTGCTGAACGGAAGTTCTGACCTGAGCTCTCACGGTTTCGTACTATAATTTATTCCCCTTACAGATATCATCTAGGTATACTCACCTGTAAGACTGAATATTGGGATCTGGATACGGGAGTATATTCAAGAGGTGGGACACATGAATAAGTTTAAGTTCTTAAAACACCTAATTCGTATCCTGAATCAGTTGAAATTTGTGTGAAAATTTAAGTGGATCAGTATATCGACAATCTAAGTGAATTGTTTAATTCTTAATGTGTAAATAAGCTCAACGGTACTTGTGACTTGTCAAAAACTGATATGATCCTCTGACGCAAACTCAAACAAAATTATTGTCTGTAAATATGTTTGTAAATATTTTTTACTGCTTTATGTTTTAGAAAAATACAAAAGGATTTTGATTCTATTTTTTTTTTTTTCGACAACCGATGTCTGAGTGCTGAGTTTCAAAATCTAAGTAAGCTGATTGTGTTTCTGAAAATAAAACAAGTTCATTAATTTGAAACTTGAATTTTTATAAAAAAAAAACAAAAATCAAAAACAGTTTGTGAAATCTCCAAGGTCATTAGTTTGGACTTGGATGATTAACTGTGAGGGATTTGGATGTTTATACTGTTAAAATCTGTAAAAGAGCTAGTTTCCGATCTGTTTCGTTGAAACTGCCAAATCTTTGAAGTTTGTTGATAGGGGGAGACAATCAAGTTAATCCTGGATATATTTATATTATTATATTTTTGAGTCAGGATCTTGATTTAGAAAGTTTAATAGTGCCAGGTCACGATTCCTGGAAAACCGAAAATGCTTTCATTGTAAAAATGTTCTAGCTTATGCTGAAAGAGCCAGGATTTTCAATCCTGGATGATCAAAATGTTTTACTTATAAATGTTTGAGGATTGCAGATTCCAGACTATGATCCCGATAGCCGAGTCTAAGGGGGAGTCTGAAGACGAGCTCAACGCAAGAGAAAGCGTGGATTTAAGGAGCCAGGAAACTATCCTGAAGGAGCTTGTATACGGAAATCCAGGTGTCGATCCCAAAGCACGGAAGCTTGACGAAAGGGGGAGCCTGATGAAGAGAAGAGTTTACTGAAAGAAGAAGCTGAAGCTGAAGACAGATCCACGGGGATTCTGTTCGAGCAAGAGGGAGTCTACGTTGATAAAGACATGTTAAAGCTTCAAGAAGACTCAGTGAGAGAGAGAAAGATAAGACGCTACGAGTCTGACTAAATGTTTGAGATTGACTGCGGTAATATCCAAGGGGGAGTCTGTTAGTGCAGTATGTCTATCGCCTCCATCATCTCAAGACCGTAGCAGAAATAGATTAATTCTAGGCTTATTTTGTAATATCTAGTTAGTAAAAGGCAAGGTGGCATAACTGTAAATAAGGAGAACCTCCTTATAACCTTGGCCTATAAATAGAACCATTAGGGTTCTCACTTATAATTTTTTTGACACTTTTGCCATTTGCTACATTTGAGGAGATTAGAGCTAGAGAGAGAAAGTAGAGAGAGAAAGGCAAAAGGTGATTCACGTGACTTTGTACTTTTCATATCATCAAATCGAATCACAGATTTAGTACGTTCTCGTGTTCGGTCCACGCACGTGTACGGATTCCGCACGTCACACGTGTCGATACGCAATCGTTTCGGAGTCAAACCGGTCCTAACACTAAGGTCTGCGAGACCAAGAAGACCTTTGGGTCACAGATAGAAAGAAACGAATTGTCAGGATTTCACCTTAAAAAGGCAAAAAGGTGAAAATTTAAAGAAATAGCCTACGAGGCTAAGTGAAAGAACCTACGGGTCAATAGTATAAGACGAGGAAACTGGTTGTAATCTCCGGCATAAAATAATAACGGGAGATAAAGTTCGTATAAAAGTGATGGGTTTCGCTAAGTTAACTAAATGGGTTAAAAGCGAAGAGATCGTAAAAGGTCGGGTTGGCAATAAGATATACCCTAATGACGGGGAGTAAAATGACGGCGACTAATCAGTCTAGCCGGTAAAACCTTTCAAAGTCAGATTAGTGTTACGACTTATACAAGCACTTGTCGATATAAGATTAGCTTGAAGTAAGCATGTTGAAAATAAATATAACCAAGTGATCAGATGATAGCTCGGTCAAATAAAGGACCAGAATAAGAAATACAAAATGAAAGTATCGGCCTGCGAGGCCATACACATAAAAGGCGTATACGCTTTGAAACCAAAAGCACATTACCCTACTTCCCTGGTAAGAATACTATGTGCGAGCAATGCTCAAGCGATCACCGAAGCTAAGGTTCGGATGATCTAATCTTGTAAAGTACGTGAGAAAGGTTTCGGGGACGAAACCTCTTTAAGGGGGGTAGACTTGTAACACCCCGAAAACGGGTTTGGTAATCAAACCCCGTAAATACTAAAAGACGGGTAAAATACCGTTAGCGGTAAAAGTAACCCGGTAAATATCAGGATTTAAATAGATAAACCTAATATTTAATAAAACGAGAATAAATGCTTCTAAGGAAAATAAAGTTTATAAAAGGCCCGAGTTAACGGGACCTAAAATAAACTTAGTCATAAATATTCCCGAACCCGCTAAATTAACTAGGAATATTAAACCTAGTTAATAAGTGGGAATATTGTTGAAAATAATTAGGTTGTGACCTAATTAATAACTAACCAAACACGAGGGACCAAAGCCGGGTATCTTGCAAATGGAATTATAAACTTAAAAACATAACACAACACACACACTCTTGTGTGTGTGCGTGCGTGAGAGGAGCAGGAGACAAGCTCCATGGGAGCTAACCCTAAAACTCAACAAAACCTTCAAATTGGAGGATCAATCAAAGGCCAAATCCAGATTTGAATACATAGAAACGATCACCAAGTCAAGGGGATCGTAAGGTATGTCGAATTTCTAACATTCATGAAGTTGTGAAAATTAGTTAACTTTGCATGATGCGATCTATGCATGAATCGTAGAGGCTATGGCCGAATTTATGAAGTGTGATTACTTAGGAACAAACCCTAAGTAGAAAATTGAAGTAAAATTGCTATGATTTGAGTAATTTGATGATTTACCACTTTTAGACAAGTGGGTTTTGATTATGTAGTGAAGATGAGGATATACACATGTTTAAAATCATCATAGTTGATAGTAGAAATAAGATACTTGAACCATTTGCAAGTTTGAGTGTTAATCATACATGACTTGAAATGGGTTTTTATAATATGATGATGTTGGTGCCTAATTTGTGATTAGAATCATCATATTAGAGAGTAAAGATATAGTACTTGAACAATTTAGGTGTTTGGGTACATGAATCATAATTACCATGAATTGGGTTTTGTATGAAAAGATGGAATTATGAAAGAAACGCGTAATTAGCTAACTTGACTAATTACATAAGATATGGGATAAAACGATTTCTAATCATAATATTGATTTGCCTTGATTGTGCATATTATTTGATTAAAGGTAGTTGATTTTAGAAAGTCAAACTAACCAATGATGAAGTAGAATAGAAGTTTCGACATAAATCCGTAAGATGAAATAGTCATAATAATGATGACTAATCTAACCGTATTACAAATTATGATGATAGTTTGACTCTTGACAAGCTAGATGGAGGCTTGGGTAAGAAGCGGGTCAAACGGATCGGGTACGCGAAAAGAGCAATAACCGGATGCAAGGTAAGTGAAACTTACACCATTTTGTAAAATACTTATTTATTCTATAAGTTTTAAACTCGATAAAAACAATATTGGAAAATATGGATTTCCGACGCAAATGATACGAGTCGGGACATACACAAAATTGATAAAAACCATGATGAATGGTAAATATGGGTAAATGATAATATAGCCGTAAATGACAAGCATACAATGAATCTTGAGATGTTACCGTATGGGGTAACTCATAATAAGGATAGGGATAAAATGGTAATTTAGTCGGGTGCCGATAAATATAAGTAAAAGTTATAAGATACCCTACGGCGTAAGCCGAAATGGGTTAAATAACGAGATGGTATATATATATATACCATTCTAAATTCAAATGCAAAATGTTTGGTCGTTTAGACCAAACGGGTCAAAGGGTGACTTTTAGTGCCAGTTGACAAATGACGACTAATAAGTACGTGTCAAGTCTTATGCTTACAGGATAATAATGGTTTGTGGATTAAAGCGCTACGAATTAGCATACTATAGAGGCAAGGTATCGAAACGGGTCAATAAGTTGACCCGAGCCAGGTATGTGTAAATATGGTTGTGGATAACGTACTTCCTGGCCAAATATGTAGCAAAAGCCCTTCATAGTAAGTGAGGGGCTAATGTTGACTAAAAGGCCCTTGAAGGGTAAATTGGGCAAACGACCCATAGGGGTTATTTAGGAACTTGCATTAAGATTATGGAATCATTAAATATGAATAAAAGTTATAGGAATATACATTTGTGGGTCAAATGCACAAAAATGGTCATTTGCTTAAAATGACCAACCGATGGGTAAATGTGGGATAATAGGTTAGTTATGCTAAATCCACCACAAAAATAGTTGTGGTGGAACATAAGCAGATATTTAGATGTGGCGTTACGAAGTATTGAAAAGAAAGGAGCTAGTTTTGGACCAAAATGCATAAAAGATCTCCTAAACGGGTCAAAATGAATTACGCGCGTAACTTGGGTGTTTGCCACGTTATTCACAAAACTTATGAATCCAAGATAGATATTTTGAGTTAAATACCTTGGTCTATGATTTATGATTAACTAGAAACAAGTTTGGAGGTCCTAAATACCAACGGGTCAAAATGTGGATTTTTAATAATAAGCCGAATGCTTAAAAATTTAGGATTTTATTAGTTTGAATGTTGGGTTTAAACTCCATGAGAAGGAGAATCAAATTACGATCGTGTAGGAAGAAACGGGAGGTCAAACGGATATGCGGATTGAAAGATACGGAAGTTTTCGTTTCAAAAACGGCAAAGCATGGAAAGGTCTGATACAGGGACCACCGTAACTTACGGTGCCCACCGTAAGTTACGGTGGGGCTGAAGTCCTTACGGTAGTTACCTCCTGCCTTACGGTGGGGGTATTTTAAAACAGAGGCCACCGTAGCTTACGGTGGCTACCGTAAGCTACGGTGGAGGCCAGTTTGAAGTCCTTGTTTTTGGGATCAAGAGATTAATGTTGGGATTTCCTTCCATTATCATTTATCTTGTCTTGTACCGTTATTTAAATTATCAATACTAACATTTAAGCTGGTATTGATCATAGGTGAATGTCGAGAATCCCGGATGAAGATCAAGTGTCGAGCCAGAATCGAACACACGCTAAATGAAGCTTCCGCAAGTTGTTTCGTCGTTATTCAAAAAACGATGAATTAAATTACATTATGTGGTTTTGCTTTCAAGTTTAGAAAAGTTTTAATAAACCCGTATTTGAGCGTGAATGTTTAAATATAAATACTCAGTAATTTGTGATTATTTACGGAAATCGCTAAATAAATATATGGTTGTTACAATTTCATTTTAAATAAAAAATCCAAAAAGATTTTCAGTATGTTTTAGCATAAATTTTGAAAAATTAAAAAAAAGATTTTCAACAATTGATATTGGAGAGCTGATTTTTAAAATTCCAAGTGCTAAACATGATGAACAGGTTTGGGAGAGTGTTGTGAGAAAAAATGTTTTTTTTTCTATAAGTAGTCTTCAGAAATAAAAATTGTTATATCAATAATTGATATTTTGAACTTAATTATACAAGTGGTAAGCAGAAAGTTTAAATTTGTCAAAATTTTAAATTTTTGAAATTTAATTTGTGATTAGAAATTTGTGCAGGTTATGGCTATGAGAGAGCCAGGTTGTGAGTCTTGAATTTAGCACAACTTTAGGGGGAGTCTGTTAGTTGAGAGGAGTCTGTAGATGCTAGAGCCAGTGTCAGATCCTGAAGTTCACAAATTGCTGATGCTGATGAATTTAAGGAATCAATTGATCAAGAGATATAGAGTGAGATAAGATCCAGATGGAGATTCTGGAGACGAAAAGAAGAAAGGATGAAGGATGCTTACTCTGTCAGATATTTTGAAAGAGCCCTAAGACTGATCAAGGCTGAAAATTGTGAAGACTCGACACTGAAGACTTCGTCAACATCCGAGGGGGAGTCTGTTAGTGCATACGTCCGTCGACTTCGTCTTGTATCGAGTCATGTAATAGAATTGTTAGATCAGGGCACATAGTTTGAGAAATCTAGGGTTTGTATGTGAAAGGTTAATTTCGCATGAAATGGCATTTAGCTATTTCGTACGAAATAGCAAGTGTTAATTCCATGCGAAATTACATCTCCTAGAAATACCCTTCATGCGAATTCATTTGTAAGGTTCATGATTCCGGTACCGAAGTGCTGCCGACGTGTCATCTGATCTGTAAACGTGTTAAATCAATAAAACAAGACAATTAAGTGTGATTCAAGCTGTTACAAAGTCTAATCAATGAATTCCGCCTCTGATTAGATCGAGAACTCTTCTGATAGACTCGTTTGGGTCACAGAACGATCCTACAGTCGTCTGACACACTTGTCTGCATGCTTGCAGGTCGTTAGATTCTTGATATGGACTTGCTATCTGGGAGTGCTGGAGTGGTCATGGGTCGAGACTCTTGGATACTTGCTTTGTTGACTATGAACACATGTTTTGAAACAATTGATTTACCGTTTACATTATGCTTCTACTGAACATTTACTTTGGTTTAAACTTATGACTTGGATTTATATTTTGAAATGAATGGAATGTTTTATTTAAATATTATGCGTAGTTCAATGTGATTGGTGGCTTGGATCCTGGTACGTCACACGTCCCGCGGGGATTCCGCATGTGGTATTTTGGGGGTGTGACATTTTTACGTGGTGTTACATTCACCATTTGCTTTTATCCACTCCATTTCATCTTGTGATCATCCCTAGCCTTGAGCTAGTAGTAAGATCTTCTACACTTCATTTTACATCTTATTTAAGTGGTTAAAGTATGATACAAGTTGGTAATCTTGAAGAGCGCTATGAATCTTGAACATGAAACTATAACATAAGACCAAAATCATAAGAATACATAATGTTTAAGTATTGTTATGCTATTTGATTGTTGATTGGTCATGATTATGATGTTAAACATCATGTGACCTTGCTAGATAGTGATTAAAGACATAATCTAGCAAGATGAGAGGATGATTATGTTAAGATCAAAGTAACCATCCATATGTAAATCATGAACTTGAAGAGTAAAATGTTTTTCTTGTAAAGTGATGATCAAAGTGAGTATAAAGTCTTGTAGATCTATGATTTCAAGAATGGTTTTTCAAGAACCCAAGTTAAAAATACAAAGTTTACTTAATCTTGGTTCTTAAATAAATAAACCACATTTTTAGTGGTTAATCAAGTGTAGAATCATGTATTTAACAAGAAAAATCCAAGAAGAAACATTTTTAGAAAAACTAATTACAAGTTGTAAAGAACTAATTCTTTCAAAAATGAAGCTTTTAAACAAACAACCACACTTTAAAGGGTAACTAGACTTACTAAACACACTAGTAAGTTACTACACATTTTTATAAATTTTCAAGTTCATGAGGTAGTAGTTTATGCTTGTTTTTGGCAAATTGGTAAGTGTAGATTGATTTGTTGTTGATTTACAAAAGAAAATGATATGCCTTGAAGGCATGGAAACCTCCATTTTTAGGGGAAACTATGGCAAAAAATTTCTAAAAATTAAACACTTAGAAAAATATTTTTAAACAAATATTTACAAGTATATTTTAAACCATGAATTTTTATATAAAGTTTGCCATAATTTTTGTTACAATAATTATAAATATTGGAGGTTGGTTTTTATAAATAAAAGTGACTAAATATGTATTTAGGAAATATATATATTTAGAAGTCATCAAGTGTGTGGTTATTTGTATATTATGTGTATTAGTTATATTATTTTAGGACTTGAAATAATATAACTCAACAAAATACCAAAATATTACAATCCAAAATATTACCAAAATTCCAAGAGAATGTACACATAAATTATACCCAAAATATTGGAGAACCCGAACAAGGAATATAACTCACAAAAATATTCCGGAAACTTTATTCATAAGTATATTTTGGTAATTAATATTTTGGGCACTAAGAGAATGAAAATGTGAGTTTTACAATTATTACAAAGTTATATCATATTTTTTACCATAAGAAAATATATAATTTTTGGGTGAATAAAATATATATTTTCTTGAAATTATTAAAAGATATATTATTTTTGGAAAGAAAATATATTTTCTTGAGTAAACATGAAATACATTATTTTTGGGAGAAAAAGTATTTTGTTAAATAAACTTGAAATATATTATTGGATGAAAGATGGATTTATATATATTTTCTAAGTTGGACTTGAAGATATAATATTTTTGGAAATTACATGAAAATACAATTATTTTTGCCAAATGAAAATTATAAATAATTTTTCTAAGTAGTATTTCTTAAAATATATATTTTAAAAATATATATTGATGTATTTTTATTAAAGATATTATTCCCGAAAAGTTAATACAAAAATTAAGTATAAGGATACTTAATAAACGTTTTTTTAAAAAAAATACGTATTCTCATACGTATAAATACACACCGGAATACGCCACCGATAATTGGCAAAAATATACAAGTATAAGAATACGAATACAAATACACCCATCCTTGGGAAGGATATACATGTATAAACACATAAAACGTAACAAGTTAAAATATATTATTTTAACTATTATTCCAAAATTTAATAAATATAATTTAAGTTAAAATACTTATTATTTTAACAAATAATTATGTAACTTGGAATAATATTGAAGACACAATGAAACGTAACTCAAAGACACTAATTAATACTAAGTCAAGGTACGACCCACTCGTCTAATAGATCGTAGTACGTTATAGGTAGTCGTGTACACCAGAGGAAACTTTGAGTTACAGTCGGATTCGAAGAACGCAAAACCGTGAGTTCATGTCCCCCTTTTCTTTTAATTGTTTTCGTTTTATAACTTCGGGGGTGAAATACATGATACAAATGTTACTATGATTACAAATGGTATGGTTAGTCAAGAAATGAACTGTTAGATCATGTGAATGGGTAGGCAATAACTTGAGACCATTAATCCTATTATAAGGACCGAGGGGCATGAGTGATAGATCTATTTGGGTGTTGCGAGCCCCACCCATGGGTCCGCGAGTTGGCCACATGTGGTGACTATGTCATTCCAGCCGGGTGGCCCGGTACAAAATACGCAAAGGTTTGAGCATTCCTATGCCGTTGCACACATATTAATGGCCTTGCAAACCATTAATCGATCTGTTCATATTCTCTCTCATACAGGGTTTACAATTACATACTTACTTATAATGATTACAAAGTTTATTCGAGCTCACACACTTAACACATGAACTCGCTCAACTTTTGTTGATGTTTTCAAACTACATGTGTTTCAGGAAACTAAGTATGGATCTGGCGGGCGTTGAAGTTTTCAAGTGTTGTTTGGAATAAAAGATGCCATCCGGTGTCGAATGGTTTGGAGTATGTATTCTATCCTGGATAGGATAGATATCTCAAGCCTAGTTTTTATTAATGTCTTTTGTCGAGTCCTTTTGGAACACTAAAACAAATCACAGGGTTTGTAATTTGGATTTGAAGTATATGTTTGGATTCTAAAACAATGTTGTTGTGATGTTTTAAAACTTAATCAATGGATAAACATCTTGGTTTTATCATATAGTTGTTTGTTATGGTTGAATGCAATGATATTAAGCAAGTCACACATAATCACGCTTCCGTAAAAGTCAGGGTGTGACAGAAATTGGGCTGATTTGGTCAAACGATCAATTATCACCCAGATACTATCATGACCAGAGGGTGTTCGAGGTAGCTTAGTAATAAAGTCCATAGCAATGCTATCCCATTTCCAAACAGGGATTTCAGGTTGTTCTAAGAGTCCAGAAGGACGCTGATGTTCAGCCTTTACCTTCGTGCAAGTAAGGCATTTCGAAACATATGTAGCAATGTCCTTCTTCATACCAGGCCACCAATAAGTCATACACAAATCATGGTACATCTTATCGGCACCTGGATGAATAGAGTAACGGGATCTGTGAGCCTCATTCATAATGGGATCACGGACATTATCGCGATCCGGTACCCAGATGCGATTGAGGTAGTATTGGAGTCCATTAGGTTTAGTTTTGAGTTGATCAATTTTAGCGCCTTGGATTTCCACTTCTAGACTTCCTTCATTTGCTGACGAATACTGAGCTTCACGAATACACGCATGGAGATCACTAGAGATACGAATAACATTAACATGAGTTTTACGACTAAGGGCGTCGGCCACTACATTCGCCTTGCCAGGATGATAGCGATTTTCGCAGTCATAGTCGTTCAGCAGTTCCACCCAACGTCTCTGTCGCATGTTCAGTTCTTTTTGGTCAAAGATATGCTGAAGGCTTCTATGGTCAGTAAAGACCACACACTTAGTACCATACAGGTAGTGTCGCCGGATCTTTAACACAAACACAACTGCACCAAGCTCCAGATCGTGAGTGGTATAGTTTTTCTCATGCACTTTGAGTTGACGAGAGGCATAAGCAATAACCTTGTCTCGCTGCATGAGCACACAGCCCAAGCCACGGTTCGAGGCATCACAATATACCACGAAATCATCATTCCCATCAGGGAGAGTAAGTACAGGAGCGTTACACAAAAGGGTCTTAAGAGTCTGAAATGATTCCTCTTGCTCGGGACCCCAAACAAAAGGTTTCTCTTTCTGAGTCAATGAGGTGAGAGGGACGGCGATCTTAGAAAATTCCGAGATAAATCGGCGATAATAACCCGCCAATCCTAGAAAGGAACGAATCTCAGATGCGGACTTAGGCATACTCCAATTCTTCACAGCTTCAATTTTAGAAGGGTCAACATGAATACCTTGCTTACTAACGACGTGGCCAAGAAATTGTACTTCATTAATCCAAAACTCACACTTAGGAAATTTAGCATACAAACGTTCGCCACGTAAGATTTCGAGTATCAAGCGTAAATGACGAGCATGATCAGCTTTAGTTTTAGAATAAATAAGGATATCATCAATAAAGACTATCACAAAGCGATCAAGATAAGGTTTATAAACACGATTCATGAGATCCATGAACACAGCGGGTGCGTTGGTCAGTCCAAATGGCATGACCACCAACTCGTAGTGTCCATAACGAGTACGAAAAGTCGTTTTGGGTACATCATCCTCGAGTACACGAAGCTGATGATAGCCAGAACGAAGATCGATTTTCGAGAAACAGGACGTGTCTTGTAGTTGGTCAAATAGATCATCGATACGAGGGAGAGGGTAGCGATTCTTAACGGTAAGCTTATTAAGTTCACGGTAGTCAATACACATACGAAACGAACCATCTTTCTTTTTGATGAATAACACGAGAGCACCCCACGGGGAGGTACTTGGATGGATGAATCCCTTGTCGAGCAATTCCTGAAGCTGACTTGATAGTTCTTGCATCTCGGAAGGTGCAAGTCGATAAGGAGCCTTGGCGACAGGAGTCACGCCAGGTACGAGATCAATACGAAAATCAACGGATCTAGGAGGAGGAAGACCAGGAAGATCTTCAGGAAAGACGTCAGGGAAATCACACATTACTAGAACGTCACTTATGTTCTTCCCTTTGCCCTTTGTTCCACCATGTGGGCCAAGAAAGCGAAGTTTTGTTTACGTAAGCATTTGTTCGCTTGAGTGCATGACATCAACTTTAGTCCTTTCGAAGTTCGGTCCCCATAGACATGCAAAATATCACCGGATGGAAGAGGTAGACGTACAAACTTTTCGTGACAGGCAATCTCGGCATGATTCTTACGCAACCAATCCATACCAATAATGACATCAAAGCTACCCAATTGCATGGGTATCAGATCAATAGTAAACACGTGGTCGTTAAGAGTCAAGGAACAACCACTCAGAATAGAATCAACTAGAATCGACTTCCCATCAGCAATCTCCACCGAAAACGACTTAGGTAACTTAGAGCGTGCACAGTTCAACAAAGATTCAAATTCTACGGACACAAAGCTTCTGTCGGCTCCAGTATCAAATAGTATCGAAGCATAAAGGTTATTAACGAGAAACATACCATTAACGACGTCATTGTCGTTACGAGCCTGATTAGCATTAAGATTGAACGCTCGTCCACGAGCGGCTGGCTGCTGGTCCTGGTTTAGCTGAGGACACTGGTTACGAAGGTGAGTAGTATCTCCACATGTCACACCCTGGCTTTGCGGAAGCGTGGTTAATTTGGTGTGACTTCTTAATACCATAGCTTAATCATAACCAAGCTATATGAATTAAAAACATGCAAGATCATCCATTAAGTTTTGAAAACCAAATACAGTACCATTGTTTTAACGGGAACATACCCTAACAACCATAACCTTGTTCAACAAACATTACAAACTTGAAACATAACATAAACATGGTTTAAGGATTGTGTCTTGTCCAGGAAAGAGACACATCCCCTAAACCCCGGATGACCTCGGAAAACTAGTGCAGCGGAAAACATGCCATACCGTGCCAGATCTCGTTAATTTCCTGAAATACATGTAAGTTGAAAAATCAACAATAATGTTGAGCGAATTCATGTGTAAGCGAGTAAGTAAACCTTTGTGAGTATAAAAATAGTCGTGGTATGTAGCCAATAAGGGGACTTGTGATCACCAATGGTTTGCAAGGCCACTGATATATGTGAAGTGCAAATAGGGAGACTCAAACCTAGCAGATTTCGCCACGGCAATAGTATGTGGACAAAGTCACCCCAAGGTCCGTTTCTAGTTTGGCCTGGGGCTGGGCTCGCTACACCCAGATAGATCTACCGCTCCTGTCCCTCGGTCCCGACATGAGGACTAATGGCCTCATATTGCTCCTACCCACTCACATGATCTGAGTAATAAACCTCCTTACGCTACCCATACCGTGTATAAAGTACTCGTAATCATAGTAACATGTATTTCACCCCCGCAGTTAAGAAAACTGAAAACAGTTAGAGAAAAGGGGGACATGAACTCACTGTGAAGCGTCTCTACCAAGTATCTCCAAATCAGAAAGCTGTGCGACGACCTACAAGTGCTAATTCTATTAGACGGACGGCCGTGCCTTAGCTTTATAGTTTAAGTTTTTGGGAAATAGTTAGACAACTATTTCGTGTTTACATTTTGTATATACTTGGTAGTTAATCTCCTTCCCAAGGATGGGGGATTCAATACATGTGCGTTCATAAATATTTCCATAAGTGCGTAAGTGCGTAAGTTACGTTTAACAATCGAGTGGTAATATAATTACCGGTGTAACTTATATATTCATGGTGAAAGCGTTCGTATTATTTTGGATTCGTTAACGTTCGTAAATATTATTTTTACTCTAAAAATAATATTTATGTATTTTCACAAAATAATCATAAACAGTGTGTGAAAAATATATATATTTATCACGTTAAATTTTGTGAAAATCCCACCTCCGAATATTTAGTAAATAAAGTCATGGCGAAATTTATATTGCGAAAACATGTCAAAAATAATTCTAACACTTGTAGTGTAAATAGTTCTAAGTGTTAGGTTTTTAGAAAAATTTCGCCAGAGTTTCCTCTGTAACTGGAGGTGTCCACGCTTTCAAGCGTATCATTTTCTTTTACAAAATCAATTTCAACAACTTCCTTATTCAATCAAACAATTTCCGACACATCAAACTAGTCGACAAGTATGTAAATCGCATAATCGCATGAACTTGTAGTTTTTCCGAAACTATAGTGTAAATCCCATTATATTTTGTGGATCTTTATATAAAGTAATCTTGATTTCATAAAAACCTCGTTTCTAGAGAAATCCGTCTTTACAACTTCTCGTCATCTTTTACAAAAACGGTTATTTGTCGGATCTTTTCATTTCACAAGTGTTTACACACTTGTGGTTTATAAAAATCATACTTGTTAGTGTAAGACCCGTCTTTTAGAAAACATGATTTCTTTGACGCGTGGTCCTTTGAAAATACCACTGGCAGATACGTAGATCTGCTAGTTTTAAACACTATTGTACAAGTTAAAACACTTTTACACAAGTTCATGTTTCATGTGTGGTAGAGTTTCACCTTTTAACCCTTGTATCATTCAAAACAAGCTTATGTTAAGATCCATGATCTTACCAAACCGGGTTAAATGATGATCCGAGCTACCACATCGTAGATCGGGCCTAAATAACCATACATTTCAAATACTACAACATTTACACAACATATATGCTATTAACCACCATTTTAAGTGTTTTAAGTAGACTTTTGTTCATCATTTAGCATTTTAACGAAATTTAACCAATACAAATCTTTTTAACCACTTTAGAATAGTTCAAAAACGAGTTTTAAACATTATACCTCTAGCTCAAGGCTAGGGAAGAAACTAGTCGAAAAACGGGTGGTTAAAAGCACCGTAGAGAGGTCCTTGGCAATCCGCGAGTTCCGGGCTTCCTTGTATGATATCCTTCCCACTTGAATGTAGTTAATGTGGCTTAAAAAAAATTGAAAGTGGGTGGTGGGTATGTGAGTGCTCTCGGCAGTAAGAAAAAAAAAAGAAAAGAGGGAGTGATGTGAATTTTTGTTAAGTGTCGTGAAGTGAAAGTTTAGTCCATTAAGCATACTTATAGACCTTTATGTGTGATTATCCATAAGGTAATATGTAGGGAAGATATTAGGCATGTAAGTTTATAATATTCAAAAATGAGTGGTGGGGGTTCCCTTGAGGGAACCGTTCGGTTCATGTGGGGGGTGTTTGGGTTGAATTCCAACTTGATAGTTAGGTTATATTTAGTTAGTTAGTTAGGAAAATAAAATTTGTTATTATGTGTGTCGTAATATATAATGGGTGTTAGGGTATTCGGGGACCCTAACTGGCTCAGAAACAGAAAGACATTGTCATTGACAATATTCTTATGTCCCGGGTTAAGTCCGGTGGTTCGGTTAGATATTAATCCGTTAATGTGCTACATAAACGTTTAAAGTGCCGTTAATATTATTTAGTGACACAATTTGTTTCCTGACACTTTGGAAAGTGTCTAGTGTTATTTTTCCAACTTTTTGCACTTTACTAGTTTAGGTAAATGCTGAACTTTGATTTAAAGTGCAGAATTTTGTACTCAAAGTACGTTTTTGGCACATCCGTTCACTGTAACTTATTCCTAGAGGCGCAGTTCTACAACCCTTGTATCCCTACACTCACCATTAGTGTAGCAAAATATTTCAGGCTCTTACAGGCCTTAGAGGCAGTGTTTGCCTGATGCTGGCTTTATCAGCATGTTTAATAGGTTATCCGTGTATTGTGCTACTGTGCTTTTTGTGCATCATGTTTGTCACTAAGGTGCCGTATGTAAATAATGTAGTGACGATAAGTAAAGTATGATGCAGGTAAGTACATGTATCAGATATCGAGTAGCAGTTCATCAGCTAGTTCAAATAAGCATAGTAATTAAGCTGTAATTAATCATTAATTAAGTCGTACGGATACCTGGTTTAGTGCGGGTTGTCACACCACATTTGTAGCATACATGATTAGCGTTGACTGGTTTAGGATTCTGTGGAGGAGCTGGGAGAGCTGGTAAAGCTGCCTGAGTTGGGGCTTGCTGAGCTGGTTGGGCCAGGTTAGCTTGACGGCAATAGGGAGTCGTGTGACCATAGAGATTGCAATTGGTGCACAAACGACATGCAGAATTAGCAGGATGGTGAAAATTACAAGTTGTACACTTGGGGTGAGGCCCAGTGTACTGCCTCTTGGCTTCAGGAGCAGCAGGGTTTTGAACAGCGATAGTAGGCAGCAGGGTTCGTAGCAGGAACAATAGCATTGCACCCTGAACCCTGAGACTTTCTCTTCTTGTTCTTGCTGCCACTTGGCTGCTGAGTAACTTGATGTGCAGACTTAGAAGTAGCAGGGTTAGCAAATTGCTTATCATGAACACGGTTGTTGTTGAGACTGGCTGCGAGACGATAAACTTCCTCAATAGTTTCGAGCTGGGCTGCTTCAATAGAATCACGCATAGCAGGAGGTAGACCATTGATGTACTTGGTTATCATACGCTTAGGGGTAGAAACCAGGTGAGGAACGATCAAGCTGAGCTGCTTGAAACGAGTAGTATAAGCCAGATTATCATCACCAATCTACTTCAAGTGCCAAAACTCTTCTTCAAGCTTCAACCGTTCATGGGGAGGGCAGAATTCAAGCATCATCAATTCTCACACCTCAGCCCATGGAAGAACATAGGCTTCTTCATTAGAACGGATGTTCCTCTCATTTGACCACCACTCCAACGCTCTGCCTTGAAACATTCTCGTTGCACTCCTAGTCTTTAGATGCTCTGGGCACTCACTGTTAATGAAGGTAACCTCGATGCTGTCAAACCACTCGAGCATAGCAGTCACCCCATCACTGCCCGTGAAAGACTTAGGATTGCACGAGACAAAGTGTTTGTAGTTGAACTTTGCAGGCTTTTCCTTTTTTGTCTTAGAGTCAACAGAAGAGGGCGGAGTGTTCAACCCTTGGATCTCTGATACGATCTTTGGCACAACTCGAGCGATCTGGTCGGCCATGAAGGACATCGTCTTTTTCTGAGACTTTTCCCTGGATCTCTTGAGAGTGGCTGATAGCTTTCGAGAAGACATCCTAAAGATCCAATAAGAGGATCGTATAAGTCTAGATTCACAAAGCCTCACAATATAGGTTCACACACGATAGATTAAAGACTCAAGATTCAACAAGATTCACATAGATCACAATAGATTCAATACCGGAAACCTACGACCTTCGCATGGCACGTTGTACAAAGTTTGGCAACATGTCATAAATGCTTATATATAGGAAGTACCAGCGGCGTATCCACCACGCATTGGGCACATCACTTCTGCCTCGTACTCGGTGTCATGTTACGTGTCGTAATTGCCGACATAACAACACACTCACCATCATCATTATACACACATAGATTAAACCGGTAGATACACTTAGACTAACTTAATAGACTCCTATAGATTCCAACAGGTTCCAATAGATTACCCAGTAGATTCACATAGATTCCAATAGATTCACGTAGATTAGAGTTAAAAATCTCAACACAAAGCAACGAAATCCCGCATGGCATGTGCTACGAAAGTTCGGCAACATGACGAAAGCACTTATATATAGGAAGTACCAGCGGCGTATCCACCATGCTTCAATCATGCCACGCCGTCTCGTCATCGGTTTCATGCTCCTTTAACCATAACATTAGATTCCATCACATCTCACATAGATTTTTCATAGCTTAACCAAGTAGATTCAATAACATAGATTACCCCCGTTAGTTTCAACGACTTCAACCCGAGTCTACAAAACTACGAACTTCACTTAACGCGTGGTACGAAGGTTTGGTAACATGCCAGAAACACTTATATATAGGAAGTACCAGCGGCGTATCCACCATGTTTCGGACATGCCGCTTCCGCGTCTTCTTCGGCGCTAGGCTACGTTTCGTATCTTGTTCCTCAAAACAACACATATATAGATTACACATAGATTATGATAGAGTGCACATAGATTACACAAGTAGTTTCCCATAGCTTAGATTTCAACAACCTTATCACCAGTCTGCAAAACACTAAGTTTCGCATGGCACGTGGTATGAAAGTTGGTAACATGTCTGAAACACTTATATATAGGAAGTACCAGCGGCGTATCCACCATGCTTCAGACACGTCACTTCTGTCACGTATTTCTATGCCATGTTCCGTTTAGTGCTTCACAACCATAATAACACATAGATTCATCAAATATCTTCACATAGTATCATAGTCGATCAAGATTCCCACATAGATTCACATTACGAACAAAGCTTCATAAATTTAGTTTGATTCTGAGATTAGAATTAGTGTTTTAGATTGAGGACATGCGTGCAAATCATGTAAAAGCCTCGAAGAATCAAGTTTAAAACCACATAAATCGAGATAACACAAAAGATAGACTCATAAAACATAGGATTGTTCCGGTTAGAGGAACGGTGACTAACCAAAGTGATTCGAATCCCGTTCGAATTGAGGTAACGTGTCTTAACTTACTTAGACAAATACGTCATCGATGTTAGGCCTACGATATTCGTCCTTTTGGTCATTTCACGTACCTAATTGATTGGAAGTTTTGAGACTTTGGCGAGACATGAAAATATCAAGGAATGGGACTAGTTATCAAGGTCTGAGTTTCACCTCTATCTTGACAACATCGTACCCTAATAGTGTCGGTACTTATCAAGATATATGACCTACTAGATTATAATAAGGAAATTTCCCATCAAGGTTCAGATGTCACTCCAGACTTGAGGGCAGATCTCGTGCAAAATTCAAACACTGATTAGTAGCGTTTTCAAAGTATCAAGTGTATATTGTGTCAGCCTTAGGAAAGGCTTGTAAGTTTAGCAGGAAAATGTGTTGCTAGGAAGCAGATACGGTAGAATGCATAAGTCTTAAACAACATATAAGGATCAAGATTCCTAGAACTATAGACTAGGGCAAGTACTCCAACTTATCCTAATTCCCTATAGTTATGGCTCTGATACCAATCTGTCATTCCCCAACCGATGGCGGAAACATCGGGGTGCGGCCCTTAGCGTTCAGATTGCTCACGAGTTTCCATAAGATCAAAAGTTTCATTATAGATTAATTGAGTTTCATGCAAAATTTGTCTAAAACAACACCACCATCAAAGTATCAATACAACCATAAATCATTGTTCAAAAAGCTAAACTAAACTAGGTGGGTTTCTAAGCATCAACCCTAGCTTGATTTCCATGTTTCAGCATCCTATCAGCCTGCAACATGTATTAAAATAGAGTCAGTACAAAAATGTACCGGCGAGTATACAAGTTTGAGTATATAGCATAATAGATTCAGAAAGACTCATATCCATGTTGTAAATGATAACAAAATAGTTTCAGCCATGCTAGTGTTCGCAATGCAAGTGATAGCCCAAGTGTCCCAATGCTTTAGTGTTTTCCCAAGAATCAAGGAAAACTAGAATCCTCCAAACAATACCTCCGAGAGTAATGGGGAAGTGCATCTCCTATAGCGCTACTATTGTTAAGGCGGAACTACACACTCTGGATTAAACGTTCACATAGCATAAAGAATCAAGAATCACAAGTTTCACATATACATAGGATAGAGTTTAGATTCCAAAAGTTTCAAGTATCATAGTTTAATAGAATACATGTTGCATCCCAAAGTTTAAAACAAAAAGGGATCGAGTATACTCACAGTGATTGCTTAACAGATTGACTGTTATTGGATCAAAGGGAGCTCTTTAGGTTTAGCCTGATTAGATTACAACAGATAAGTGTCGGATAAAACAACGAGATTGCGCAAAGTGTCGGATCAGTCACTGGATCGGATGGCAATTCGATCGGATGGCTATCCGATCGGATTGCCATTCGATTTGAGGTGACTGTTGTGAGTGAGGGACGGATTGCCATCCGATCGGATGGTCATCCGTTCGGATGACCATTCGATCGAATGGTCATTCGATCCAAGTGTCAAGATGCCAAATTGTTACCAAGTTTCTGAAAAAGTTTCTAAGTGTTGAAAGGTCCCAAGGTGCATTGTTACTTTGATCGGGTGGCAGTTCGATCGGATGGCTATCCGATCGGATGGTCATTCGACGATCAAAGATTCAAAGGTTACTAGGCAAGCGTCGCCTGATCGGATGGTAGTTCGATCGGATGGCTATCCGATCGGAGTGCCATTCGACGATCAAGATTCAAAGTTCCTAAAATGGTTAAGGTTATGAGGTAGGTGTCACCTGATCGGATGGCAGTTCGATCGGATGGCTATCCGATCGGATTGCCATTCGATTTGGTTGTCCTTGTCCCGTTCACAACCTAGTAAAGTTTCTATGTTTTGCTTCGATGGTGATGACATGGTACGTATTAAGACAATGGTAAACACACACAAATGTACAGCCGTCTTGATCGGATGGGAATCACCCCAGTCCGTCCAGTCGTCTGTTCTTGGCGGTGCTTATGTCGAAATCCGTACTCCGGTCATCTTCTCCGGCAACAATCCATTTCCAAGCTGACTCAAGACTAATCATCAAGTCTTCAGCCTGTTCAGATCTGGATTCCACCATTTTAAGTAAAAGTTAAGAAAATGAAGAAGATAAACATAAGTTTTTAGCTAAAAAGTCTAGATTTAGTTAAGATTCAGTGTAAAACATATGAAATTCCTTAGATCTGAGCTAGATATCGACACGAATGACATCGCACCATAGTTTGTACAAACCACCATGATGACGTCACCCTCAAGAGCTCGAATCTTTGGGATTTCACGGTGAAAAGTGAGATTTCAAAGGGGAATCTCGTAGAGAATAGTGTATAGATCAAAGAGGAGTGCATGCGTCTGGATCGAGTGAGGTTGTCACATCAGTGAGAATGATGTGACAGGCATATTTATAGTGTCAGAGAGAGGGAGAGAGGCGGTGTGCACGGATCGGATGGTAGTTCGATCGAATGGCCATCCGATCGGTTGGTCATCCGATCGGATTGCCATTCGGTCAATCCCATCCTTTCCGCGTTCCCGTCTTTGTTTTGTTTTGCGAGTTAGATTAAGCGTTGCGTTGTATGTTATTGGGTAATAGTATCACATAACTAGATTAACATATTAGTTTCCAAGTTTCATAGATTCCGCCAGTGAAAATTCTCCAGTCTCTCGTTCAACCAAGTCTCAAGTTTCACGAGTCTCAAGAGTCAAGCACCAAAGTATCAAGAGTCAAGAATCTAGATTCCAAGTATCAAGTATCAAGAATCATAGTTTCCAAGTATCAAGTATCAAGAATCATAGTGTTAAGAATCAAGCATCATAGCGTAAGATTCACCAAGTAACAAAAGTATCAAGGTTCACATAGTTTAGGGACTAAAAGTAACAAAAGCTAAAAGTCTAGGGATGCAGGTGTAACACCCTTGTTATTATTTTAAGGTTTTCGTATGGTTTACGGAAATGAACATGTAATTACAATCACATGTACTTTGAATAATACGGTTAATTTAAAATTTTTACAAAATGAATGTTTATATACATCATAATGAGTAGGAGATCGTCATTTAAATGTTACGACGATATATCATGCGGAAGCTTTTAACTTTATCGTGTTCGGTTCCTCATCGAGCTTGATCTTCATCCGGACACTCTTGGCATTCACCTATGATCAAAACCAACTTAAAAGTTAGTTTTGATAGTTAAATAATAAGTTTAAACAAGTTCCATGGGTCAAACAAACAAAAAATAACATTTTTCCGGAACTAGGGGGTGTCGCGTGACGCCAAGGGGTGTCGCGTGACGCCAAGGGGCGTCGCGTGACGCCTAGCCCCCTTTTCAGTAGAATGTTGCTTAACAGTTGCTGTACATTCCCAGCATAACCTGATTTCACAGAAACGAGCATAACTCTCTCGTTTTTAATCCGTTTTACCCGATTCTTTTTCCTACGCGTCTGTAATTTATTTCTCCATCTTATGGAGTTAAAATCCGACATCCGGATTAACATAATCTCAGACTTTTAAGTCTTCGGCTTACTACCCTTTTTACCAAATATTGACCCGTTCATAATTTTATCACACCAACATATTCATTTGACCTTTAAACTCATGAAATTCATTATTTCAATATCTTCTATCATATTAATCTCAGATCACAGGTTTTCTTACATGATAAAATCCCGTTTACGCTTAAATGTTTATTTTGACCCATTAAGGGTATTTAGGCACTTTTAAGCTTAAAATCACTTTCATTCCTTTCTAGCATTGTAATCCTACATTTCTTATCTAGTAATCTTCCATCACAACTATATGTGTGTTGGATTTAATGTGGATATCTATATGTTCCGAGTTTTTCCCCTTCGGATTACCATTTTACGGCAAAGACTCAAATAGAGCTATTTGACTAACGTATTACATCTTTCAACTTCTACACTTATTCTAAGTATTTATTTAATCATGAAACTCATTTCCAAATAACCTCTAAGGGTTGTTTGTTCAATTTAGCCTACAAGGGCGTTTTGGTCAATTGTGGTCCTTTTACGACGAAGGACTCTCTCTCCAATTATTCGACCAAAATAGCACTTTTATCTACAATATAATTATGCGTACCTGGCCCGGATCAACAAGTAGACCCGATTTATACCTCGTTTTCATTATCACACAATCAATGGTGACGCAATTATCCGATTTGCTAATCGGTCCTGTTCAACATAAGACTTGACAACCACATTAGTCAATATTGTCAAATGGTGTTATCACCACCATTCGACCCGTTTAGACTATATGCCCAACGTTATCTATTTAATCAAAAACATCATTTTTGATTTCAAATTCATACATCCATCCCATCTCGGATTTTATTATCATACCCTTTTTCTTTTTAAAGTCTTTTCTTACTAATTCAACCCATTTTGACTTACACCATGGGTATCCTTTTAACCTTGATTTACATTAGTCGACACTTGACAAATTTCCAATTTTTCCCTTTTTCCCTCATTATTAGATTACACTACTAGGTAATCTTAACGAAAATCCATATTTCCAATATTATCGTTATCATGTTTACAACGTATCGAATAAACGAGTATTCTACATAAGTGTGTAAATTACACTTACCTCGCATCCACGTTACGCTTTTCCTTTCCTTCTTGATTCGTTTGACCCGCTCAGTCATCAAGCTTCCACCTAGCTCGTTAGGCGTCAAACTATCATCATCATTCATAAGATGGTTAGATTAGTCATTATCAATTATGACTACTCCATCTAACGGGTCTTATGTCGACTTTATCACTCGATTAAATCGTTGGTTAGTTTGACTTCCTAAAAGTCAATTGATCTATTAACATATTCAAATGCACACTTCACATGGAATTTCAACATTTTAGCTTCGTTTAGGCATTTTAACAAACACCTAGTGAGCATAATTTCACTAAATCAAAAATCAAGTTTCATGACTAACTATTTAGCCAAAATTAAACAATTCTTGCAAGTTTAATATATCTAGTATGCGTAATAACATCTCGATTCACCTCCTGTAGATAAATAACACTCAATTTATAATCAAATTTGTAGTGTTCTTCATCATTCTACAACACCCATTTAACACACATATAGGTAATCACCAAATCATTCAAGTCATAGCATCATATGTATGATTTTCACTTAGGGTTTAGTTCCTAAGCATGTGTACATCACTAACTTAGCCATAGCTCCTCTAATCCTTACATAATTCGCGAATTATGATGCTAACTCAAATTTTGCAACTTCACGAATCATCAAATTTTTACATACCTTATGATCCCCTAGGTTGGGTGATCACGAATTTGTAATCATGCAGACGATTCGGGCTTGATTTGAGCTTCAATTTGGAGGATTTTATGAGAATTAGGGTTTGTAGAGAAACCCCTGGTCGCCCCTCTGGTTCTGTTCGATCTCCACACCTGTGGGTGGTGTTATTATATATATATTTTTTTTTGCTTTAGTTAAAAACTAATTTGATTTTTAACACCTTTGGCCCCTCAATTATTGTCAGGTTCTTACTCTAGGTGTTTTAAACCCACTCACATACCATTATGAGACTTTTAATTAACTAGGTTGATTATTCCTAGTTAACTTAGTTAGTTCCGGGAGTTGTAACCCGTTTATTTTATGTCCCGTTAACTCAGGCTTCTTATAAACTTTATTTCCTTAGAAGCATTTATTCATGTTTTATTAAATATTAGGTTTATTTATTTAAATCCTAATATTTACCGGGTTACTTTTACCGCTAACGGTATTTTACCCGTGTATTAGTATTAACGGGGTTTGGTTACCAAACTCGTTTTCGGGGTGTTACAAGTCTACCCCCCTTAAAGAGGTTTCGTCCTCGAAACCTTTTCTTACATAATTCATTGAGTTTAAACTCAATGTATTTAAGCCGAGAAATCTTTTAAACATTACTTATACTTTTATCCAATTGTTAGTATTACCAGAAAAGTATGGTAACATCTTTTTGGTTATTATTTGTCTACGTATCTCATACGACATAGTGCAACTCGAAATAACGTAATCTCGTTATTTCCACTAGTTTAGTTACTTAGCGATATTCATCACTTTCATATACTATCGAATTCTTTATGGATCCGTTACTTTGACCCATTTAAAGGTCTTTAGTGAAATCTTTCACTTTTAGCAACAAATTCTTTTGTTTTCAAATTTATTTATTCGGTTCAGTTATACCGAATCCACCGTTTTCGAGCAAACCAAATTTCTTGACTTGAATTGCTGACCTTAACCGGTCTCACTAACTAGACTTATTAGTCCAGTTACTTTTTACCGCTCGCTTGGTTATAATGTGATTCTACTTCACATTGCATCTCTTGACCGTGATCATGTCACATCATGTTTAATTTATATCAACCTTTCATTTTCGAAAATATCACGTTTTCGAATATATTGACTTGCGCCTATCAGTGTCAGGACTTGTATCTTTCATGCTTATTATTTAAATTTCTATCAGAATTTATGTTTGTAAAAACGTTATTTCTTACTAAAACCAAAGTTTTAGTTTTTTTTTTTTTTGGATCTTCTCTTTAACTTTTGTCAATTACCCATACCAGGATATTGACAACCCATAATTTATTGTTTTCCGTTCTCGTTTTACGCGGGGAATCGTAACAAGTTCCCTCATCTTACACTACTGACCCGTAGGTTCCTTCACTTAACCTCGTAGACTATTTCCTTAAGCTTTCACCTCTTTAAAGCTAGGCCCTTATTATCCATTTGCTTCAATTTATGACCCGTGGGTCATTTTGGCCCCGTAGACCTTTACACTAATTAATATCCCGTAGGTTATGATGATCCCGTAGATCATCTTTTATTCTAGTCTTTATTCAATTGTCTATTTATACATATATAGCTTTAAAGCATCCTTTGTTATGTTTGGAATCATTTAATTTTGCTTTTGAGCTTTAGTTGACCTTGACCGTAGCCTAAGGTTTCATTTGTTTACTTTCGGACTATCTTTCCGACTTTACGACTTCTAACGTCATTTACACGTCGGTTTGTCCTACGCTTACCGTTACCCGGTTCATACTTATACTCCTTTACCACCCATTACCCGGGTCCTTCTATCTTATTGTTTTTAGCCTTCCGGTTTCACCGGTTTGCGTTTTCCTATTATATTAAACGTTATTCCTTAATTGACTCGTTTGACTCATTTTGGGTGAATTTTCATCACTTATGAATGTCAAACTTCATTCTTTATTTAACCCGTCCAATTTTGAAATGGTTGAACGTAATTACCAAAATTTATGTTTGCGAAAATTCTTGTCATCTTTTAGTCATGACTCATATTCCGAGTCTTTTGACTTTCTATTTCGCGTTCCTGTTTCTCAGTCTACGCATGCGTTTAATTCCTTACCCATCAACCGGGTGTTTTACCGAAATCGTTATCATTGCACCCCCTTCCGGTATGCATTAAGACTTTGTTTCGATTTACTTGGTCATCTTAGCGAAATCCGTCGCTTTTATTCGACCATGTCTTTTATTCTTTACGTGTCCACCATTGGCGGCCTCATTAATTATGAGTGACGATTATCATCATTATCCTTACTTTACTACGACTAAAGTTAACAACCTTGATTATCTTTTTCGTGTGGGCAACAGCTTTGTTTTTATGACCCGGCGGTCATCTATACTTTGGTTTTACTTGCCCGTTTTGTTCACCATGGCCCTTTCGTCCAAGATGACTTATTTTTCATGAATTTTCTTTTGATCATTCATTTATATCATCATTTACATTAATCCTTGTCCCTTCTCTCGGGCTCATTATTCTAATGTAATACGCTTCCGTCACCCGGCTGTGCGTTTACATTATTATCAACTATTTTGTTCATTTGTTTCATTTGGGTACTTTTTAATTTGTCCCATTTACCCCGTCCTTACTACATCGGATGTAAATGTGTCCGCTATAAGAAGTTCATGGTATCATATGCCACTACTTACTTGGCCAGAGTAAGCGATTAACACATGGCACGCATGACCTTTTTATAGTTTTCACCTCCCGTCCTATGTAAGTAATGCCTTTATTTGTTTCTCTTGGAAACAATATCCCGAATACATTTTCTATTCGGGTTTTTCCAAGTTTTTAATCTACATATGCAACTTTCAATTTCTACATATTTGTTGCATATTACTTATTTATGCAATAATTTAAAACGTGCACCTGATAATGCTTGCTCTATCAGGCTCTCCTTTTTCCGTTAACCTTGTTCGTGATCACTACGCGATTTAGATCCTTGATGAGTATGCTTTGATTGTCATACATCGGACCGTTTCATCCTCATATCCGTAATTTGTCCAACTCTCGTCATCTTCAGATGCGAGTGTCCTTCAATTAAAACATTCACAAAAGTTAGTAGTGTCGTCATCAATAATCGCCCGTATTATAATACAAGGCTTTTCCACTATACGTGTCAACACACGTAATTTCATTGACTATAACTATCTTTTATCGATTTGATTGATGTAACGTGTATTACACGATAACCCTATGTGTTGTTCTTCAACACTTTAATCATACTAAATCATTACTATATACATGTACTTACTGGATTTGCGATCAAACCTCGAACCGAACACATTTGTCAACAACCTTGAGCTCTGATTACCAACTTGTAACACCCTTGTTATTATTTTAAGGTTTTCGTATGGTTTACGGAAGTGAACATGTAATTACAATCACATGTACTTTGAATAATACGGTTAATTTAAAATTTTTACAAATGAATGTTTATATACATCATAATGAGTAGGAGATCGTCATTTAAACGTTACGACGATATATCGTGCGGAAGCTTTTAACTTTATCATGTTCGGTTCCTCATCGAGCTTGATCTTCATCCGGACACTCTTGGCATTCACCTATGATCAAAACCAACTTAAAAGTTAGTTTTGATAGTTAAATAATAAGTTTAAACAAGTTCCATGGGTCAAACAAACAAAAAATAACATTTTTCCGGAACTAGGGGGCGTCGCGTGACGCCTAGCCCCCTTTTCAGCAGAATGCTGCTTAACAGTTGCTGTACATTCCCATCATAACCCGATTTCATGGAAACGAGCATAACTCTATCGTTTTTAATCCGTTTTACCCGATTCTTTTCCTACGCGTCCGTAATTTATTTCTCCATCTTATGGAGTTAAAATCCGACATCCGGATTAACATAATCTCAGACTTTTAAGTCTTCGGCTTACTACCCTTTTTACCAAATATTGACCCGTTCATAATTTTATCACACCAACATATTCATTTGACCTTTAAACTCATGAAATTCATTATTTCAATATCTTCTATCATATTAATCTCATATCACGGGTTTTCTTACATGATAAAATCCCGTTTACGCTTAAATGCTTATTTTGACCCATTAAGGGTATTTAGGCACTTTTAAGCTTAAAATCACTTTCATTCCATTCTAGCATTGTAATCCTACATTTCTTATCTAGTAATCTTCCATCACAACTATATGTGTGTTGGATTTAATGTGGATATCTATATGTTCCGAGTTTTTCCCCTTCGGATTACCATTTTACGGCAAAGACTCAAATAGAGCTATTTGACTAACGTATTACATCTTTCAACTTCTACACTTATTCTAAGTATTTATTTAATCATGAAACTCATTTCCAAACAACCTCTAAGGGTTGTTTGTTCAATTTAGCCTACAAGGGCGTTTTGGTCAATTGTGGTCCTTTTACGACGAAGGACTCTCTCTCCAATTATTCGACCAAAATAGCACTTTTATCTACAATATAAATATGCGTACCTGGCCCAGATCAACAAGTAGACCCGATTTATACCTCGTTTTCATTATCACAGAATCAATGGTGACGCAATTATTCGATTTGCTAATCGGTCCTGTTCAACATAAGACTTGACAACCACATTTGTCAATATTGTCAAATTGTGTTATCACCACCATTCGACCCGTTTGGACTATATGCCCAACGTTATCTATTTAATCAAAAACATCGTTTTTGATTTCAAATTCATACATCCATCCCATCCCGGATTTTATTATCATACCCTTTTTTTTAAACTCTTTTCTTACTAATTCAACCCATTTCGGCTTACACCATGGGTATCCTTTTAACCTTGATTTACATTAGTCGACACTTGACAAATTTCCAATTTTTCCCTTTTTCCCTCATTATTAGATTACACTACTAGGTAATCTTAACGAAAATCCATATTTCCAATATTATCGTTATCATGTTTACAACGTATCGAATAAACGAGTATTCTACATAAGTGTGTAAATTACACTTACCTCGCATCCACGTTACGCTTTTCCTTTCCTTCTTGATTCGTTTGACCCGCTCAGTCATCAAGCTTCCACCTAGCTCGTTAGGCGTCAAACTATCATCATCATTCATAAGATGGTTAGATTAGTCATTATCAATTATGACTACTCCATCTAACGGGTCTTATGTCGACTTTATCACTCGATTAAATCGTTGGTTAGTTTGACTTCCTAAAAGTCAATTGATCTATTAACATATTCAAATGCACACTTCACATGGAATTTCAACATTTTAGCTTCGTTTAGGCATTTTAACAAACACCTAGTGAGCATAATTTCACTAAATCAAAAATCAAGTTTCATGACTAACTATTTAGCCAAAATTAAACAATTCTTGCAAGTTTAATATATCTAGTATGCGTAATAACATCTCGATTCACCTCCTGTAGATAAATAACACTCAATTTATAATCAAATTTGTAGTGTTCTTCATCATTCTACAACATCCATTTAACACACATATAGGTAATCACCAAATCATTCAAGTCATAGCATCATATGTATGATTTTCACTTAGGGTTTAGTTCCTAAGCATGTGTACATCACTAACTTAGCCATAGCTCCTCTAATCCTTACATAATTCGCGAATTATGATGCTAACTCAAATTTTGCAACTTCACGAATCATCAAATTTTTACATACCTTATGATCCCCTAGGTTGGGTGATCACGAATTTGTAATCATGCAGACGATTCGGGCTTGATTTGAGCTTCAATTTGGAGGATTTTATGAGAATTAGGGTTTGTAGAGAAACCCCTGGTCGCCCCTCTGGTTCTGTTCGATCTCCACACCTGTGTGTGGTGTTATTATATATATATATTTTTTTTTTTGCTTTAATTAAAAACTAATTTGCTTTTTAACACCTTTGGCCCCTCAATTATTGTCAGGTTCTTACTCTAGGTGTTTTTAACCCACTCACATACCATTATGAGACTTTTAATTAACTAGGTTGATTATTCCTAGTTAACTTAGTTAGTTCCGGGAGTTGTAACCCGTTTATTTTATGTCCCGTTGACTCAGGCTTCTTATAAACTTTATTTCCTTAGAAGCATTTATTCGTGTTTTATTAAATATTAGGTTTATTTATTTAAATCATAATATTTACCGGGTTACTTTTACCGCTAACGGTATTTTACCCGTGTATTAGTATTAACGGGGTTTGGTTACCAAACCCGTTTTCGGGGTGTTACAGCAGGCGTTACACGGATTGGGGTAACTGGAAGCTTTTTGACATTCTTGATCTGATGTAGTTTTGGTTTTGTGTTTCTTTGTTTGTTGTCCTTGTTCTTTTGTTTTCTCAGGCTCTTGTTGGCCTTTATATATATATATATATAAAGAGTTTTTGCCGTTCCTAAAAAAAAGAAAAGAAAACTAATTTTCTATTATGGAAGCATTCATAATCATACAATTTCGGATCCAATTTGTTAATTTAACGATTTTCTTCCGGATTTATCTTCGCACAATGATACCATTCGACATATTTTTTTAGTGGCTTTAGATTTAGGTAAAACACGTGTTGATATCTTCTCTGACATATTTATTTTGATAACTATATCGAGTATCGGTATCATGACAAGCAAAATTGAGACGATCGGAACGCACTACGTAGCGCGGATATATCTACTAGTTAATAAATTCCAATTTTGACACGGTTTGAAAACAACTATGAAAATCACATCCAAGGAGCAAACTTTTGTCATATATTTAGTGAGATGACAGCTGAAAAAAAAGGATTAAGCGTGTTCCATTGTCAAGTACGATGCCCTTGTTGATCCTATGAATTGGTTTTGTCGTTTAATCTATGATTTTGAATATAGATACCTTCAATGCATCACATGCAATTTCTAGGAAACATGAAGTTTTTTTGTTGTTTGATTCAGAATTGATGATCTCTTTTTGTGTTCTATGTATAAGCTGTATTGCATTGCATTGCAAGCTCATTCGAAAATTTATGTTCATAATGGTTTTCTTCTGAGATACTAATGAGGGTCACACGTTTATTTGCTAATCACATATTTCAATTGGTCAATTTCATGCATTTGTTGTTTGGATCTTGAATAATGGTGATTTTAGCACACGTAGATGATAATATGGATCAATTATGGTTTTTGTTTCCAACGAATTAAATGGGTTAGATTAAAATTGACCGTTGGATCAAAACATTTGACGTTGTTTGCTCAACATCTGACCGTCAAGACGTTTTCATGAGCTTTTAACATATAACGGTGTTAGAAAAGTTTAACTTGTGAGAGAAGTAAATTTGGAGCTGTAACTTATAGGCTAGAATCTTGCTAGCAATGACGATCAAACTTTTAACAAATAGATTAATCCGGGTAACTTTTAATATCTAATTAAGTTAATTTGCGGTTCTTAGTTTATCTAGGATTAAAAATAAGATAACTTTTAGAACCTTGCAAGCTTAGATCCTATCCAAACAAGCCGAGACCACCAACAAGCACTATTTGCTTTCATCATCTACCGATAGTCAGAAAAAAAAAAAAAAAACCCCCACATTTGCCACAAAAACCACCATGATCGCTATCACTATCACCGCCGCACCACTACTTCTGTCCGTCATTACTAGTAGCCAGGGGCGGAAGTAATGAAAAACTAGCCGTAGCACGGGCTACGGCTCAACTTTTTGGCGAAGTGTAATTTTCTTTTTCATCTTCGTTTTATTCATCAAGGATACCCTTGAACAAATATAAGGATACCTCTAAATATAGGTGAAAATGAGATTAGATGGAATTTTCCTTCACCGGAAATGAAAACTCTGGTCGGCAAAAACTTGCAGCGGCATGGAGAAGATGAAGTTTATTTAGAATAGGGGTGAGCAAGTTTAGGTCCGGACCGAAAATAACCGAGAACCGAACCAAAAATATACCTAACCCGACCCGAACTCAAGTACCTAGGTATTTAGATCGGTTCCAATTTTTCATATAAAATAGGGTCGGGTCGGGTCGGTTCTCGGTTCTTTTCATGGTGAAACCCGACTTGGACCTATGGACTGGAACCGACCCTATATTTAGGATAGTGAATCGGTTCTTTATTTTATGTTTGATCGGTTCTCGGGTCGGGTCAGGTAATGGTCGGGTAGGGTCGGGTTTTTCCTTTTGCTCACCCCTAATTTAGAAGATGAAGTTTATAGGGATGATGAGTGAAAAATCAAAAAGTCACAGCAGCTAATATAGTCAAATTTCATTTAAAATGGTTGGTGTCGATTAGATCTTGCAGCACATTACAGTTTATTAACTAACATAATGTGTCGTTAATTAATTATAAGCAATATAATATAATAATTGCTTAACATTCTTTCCAGTATAATTTATTTTTTTAAACCAACACCTTATCAAATTTATGTATTTTAGTTTTTAACGTTTTTAATTTTTAAGTAATTTACTTTTCTTTAATAACCTGTATGGATTGGTTTTTAAATAAAAAAAATAAACACAGTGTTATGTTTATTTTCTTAATAATCCGGTATAAACTTTGTTATAAACTTGTTCGAAATAGAGTAAATCTTTTTAGTAACGTAGAGTATATCAAGTGGCGCTACCATACCATAACGACCAATATGTCAGTATCGATGTCTGTATTATCCTTCAAAATCGATTGGGTCAGACATAATTGATTTTTTTCTTTACCGTGTTGAACCAAACGTCCGAACAAAATCGGTAACAATATTCATTTTTATAGTATTCCGACGTTTTTGTATTTTAAGGGCCTATTTTTACTAGCCGCACAAAGCCCCTAGTGGCCCTCGAATTCTCAGGGACGGTAAAATAAAAATTTGAGATACCCTTAAATTTTTTTTCTAGTTCCGCCACTGCTAGTAACATAACTAAAAACTAAATGAGAGAGAACACATTTTGTTAAACCATTTCAACCCCAATCCATTTACTCCTAACCCGACCCGAAACATCTGTTTGACCATGCTTTGGCTTTAGGTGGTAAGTCAACCAATAATAGTTGCACATGCGAGGGACCCTTAAAAGACCGTTTCATGTCACTAGTGGCCTAAAACTCTTCTTACTTGACTTAGTTTGCTAAAAGTTTCAACATCTCGTATTTATTTCCCATAATGGTAAATTGAAATATGCCAATTCAATCCATTTCTCTTTTCTGGACCACCACGTTTTTGCAAGATGCCAATTCAATCCCTTTGACCAACCTTTGTCTATAAATACTTACTCCTCATCCTTCACTTTACCCACTTCCAAAATTTCAATACATAGTTTTTACTAATTCATCTCACACTCAATTCAACTATTCTCACAACAAAACTGCACAAAAAAAAAAAAAAAAGTTACACAAAACTTGAAATCATGAGAGGTTTGATTTTTCCATCCTCAAAATCACAATCACCATCGAATTCTTTCGCTCAAACGTCTTCGATGAGCACTCATTCTCATCACCGAACCTTTTCCGTTTCGATCATGGAAGAAGATTTGTTACACGCCGAACAAATCATCAAACGATGGGATCTCGACTCTCCATTTTACACCAAACTCGACTATTTATTCACCGGAGACCAACAAGAATCCCGACAGTTCATTCTATCAGTCAACAACTTGCAATCCGCAATGCATTTCTTCGTGTCCGAAAATGCAAACTCTGAAAAAATAATTCACGCTCAGAAGTTAATGCAAGTCGCAATGAAGCGGTTGCAGAAAGAGTTTTATCACATTTTATCAGCACATAGAGATGTTTTAAATTATGTTTCGGCTTCGGTTTTGTTTTCGAAAACTAGATCGAGTGATTCTGTTTCGGATGAAGATAATACTTCAGACGAATACGATCAAATTACGACAGTTATGAACGATCTGAAAACGATTGCGGATTGTATGATCAGTTCCGGATACGGAAAAGAGTGCGTAAATATTTACAAAATTTTACGCAAATCGGTTGTTGATGAAACAATGTATAATCTCCGAATCGAGAAATACAGTTTCAACCAAATCAATAAAATGAATTGGAACGTTCTCGAACCGAAAATCAAGAGTTGGCTAAACGCTGTTAAATTCGCCGTTAACTCGCTGTTCTCCCACGAAAGAATGTTATCCGACTACGTGTTTACATCGTCGGAGAAGATCAGAGAATCGTGTTTTTCCGAAATCTGTACGGAACGAGCGCTCGTTCTGTTCGAGTTTCCGGAACTCGTTGCGAAATCGAAGAAATCGATGGAGAGAATGTTCAAAACTCTAGATCTGTACAATGCGGTTTCGGATTTGTTTCCGGATATCGAAACGATCTTTGAATTCGAATCAGTGGCGGTTGTTCGAACACAGGCGGTGACGTCACTCGTGAAGCTCGGTGACGCCATTCGCGCAATGTTAGCCGATTTCGAAGCGTCAATACAGAAAGAAACGTTGAAAACTCCGGTGACCGGTGCCGGAATTCATCCGATAACACGTTACGTGATGAACTACTTACTTGTTTTAACCGATTACACCGACGAATTATCCGATATCGTTGCGGATTATCCACTACAGTTGCAGATCCAGTCGCCGTTGCCGGAATCTTACTTCTCAAACAAGTTTTCCTACGTGACGTCATCAGTCTCCAATCGGTTCACCTGGCTTGTACTCGTTTTACTCTGTAAAATCGACTCGAACGCCGATTTATACACCGACGTAGCGCAATCGTACATTTTCCTACTCAACAACCTAAACTACGTCGTTTCGAAAGTGCGTAACTCCGGTTTGAGAAACATAATCGGTGACGATTGGATTGATAAACACGAGCAGAAACTGAAGCAATACATTAAAAATTATGAACGGATTGCATGGAGTAGAGTGACGTCATCGTTGCAGATGAATGGGAAACAAACTGAAAGTAATATATCGGTTGAGTTTGTTAGAGATTGTTTTAGACAGTTTAATTTGGAGTTTAATGAAGCTTACCGGAAACAATCGGTTTGTGTCGTGTCGGATTCGAGGATGCGTGAGGTGATAAAAATGTCTTTGGGGGAAAAGATATTGCCGGTTTACCGGAGTTTGCATGTGAAGTATAGAGGGGATTTTAGAGGTGTTGATTCGGTGGTGAAATATGCGCCTGTTGATTTGGAGAATTGTTTGAAGGATTTGTTTCAGGGTGATGGAGGTCAGGGAAAGAGTAATACGTCTTCGTATTCATCTTCGTCTTCAGGTAGCCGTTGAGGGGTCAGAACGGTGGTTTTTTTTGTTTTTTTTTTTTATTGTTTTTTTTATTGTTTGGATAAATGTAAAAAAAATGGTATTTGAAACACATGAATAACACAATTCTTTGATTTATATTTTCACTAAAACCTCGTATAATACACGAGTTGAATAAATGTAATTTTATATATCAAATAATAAAAATATATCTTTAAAAACCTTGTTTATTACACGGATTGAATAAATATAATTTTATATACTAAATAATAAAACAATATATCTTTAAAAATCTTGTTTATTACATGGGTTGAATAAATGTGATTTTATATATTAAATAATAAAAAAATTATATCTTTAAGAACCCCGTGTATTGTACGGGTTGAGTAAATTTAAGTTTATATATTAAATAATAAAAAAAGTTACATTTTTAAGAAACGCATTTATTGTATGGGTTGAGCACATGTAATTTTATATACCAATAAGAAAAGGTTATATCTTGTTATATTTTTATAAACCCTGTGTATTGTACGGATTGAATAAATCTAATTTTATATATCACATAATAAAAAAAATTATATTTTAAAAAACCCGGTGTATTACATGAGTTGCATAAATGTAATTTTGTATAGTAAATAATAAAAATATTATATCTTTAAAAAGCCTCGTTTATTACACGAGTTAAATGAATCTAATAAAAAATAATATCTTTAAAAAAACTAACGGATATACTCGATATATAATGGATGAGGTGATTGCGGTGATGGTTCTAATAAATGTCACGTAAACATAATGAATATCGTATTTGAGTTGAGAGTTGAATACGAAAATAAAAGTATAGAACAAATAAACATTGATTAATCTTTTGTTTACCCCTTGTAAACATTTTTGAAATAGGTTCTACATTTAATTACTTTAGTTTAATAAAATAAATAAATCATTTACATTATATTAATTTATAGAGTTAAATGCCCGGATAGTCTCTGTGGTTTGGCCTTTTTTCACCTTTAGTCTCTAACTTTCTAAAATTACCTTTATAGTCCCCAACTTTTCAATTTTCGTTCCTTGATAGTCCTTGGAGCGGATGTAGGTTAGCTTTCTCAGTTAACTGGGTGTGAAATTACTAAAATGCCCTTCATTAAAAAATAACATATAAATAAAACATATATCTCTATACTCCTATCTCTATCTATCTTTCTTTTCTCCCTCACTAAAACCCACCACCACCGTCACCTCCGGCGAGATCTTTCTTCTCCCGCGATGGCCTTATCTTCTCCGGCGAGTTATTTTGTTTTCCGATTTGCTTTGTTTTTATTTTTCGATCTGTTCTTCATCATTTTCATCTCAAAACTCTTTATGTTTTAGATCTGTTCTTCGAGAGTAATCTGAATAGTGGCAACAGAGTAATCAAAACTCTTTATGATAATCGTACCTAACGGAAACGACGACGGTAGTTTAGAAGCAACGGCGGATGTAGCGAAAGCGATGACCGGATTACTAATCCGAACAAGGTCCGTTAACTACGATTTGGTTGAAATCGGATTAACAGGAGAGAGTGTGTAGTCGGTGATGGAGAGTGGTTGTTGTGGAGGAGGGAAGAGGTGCCGGTGGGCGGATGCTGTGGAAAGTTTTTGTTGTGGAATTGAAGCCGTTACGGGGATCTATGGAGGTTGTATCCGCCATTGATGTGGTGGTGCAGTTTTATGATATGTGAAATACGAGTAGAAGATGAGTATAGGGAAGATGAGAAGTGCAGATTTGATTTGTGAATCTGAATGGTGGCAGTGGTGTAAGGAATTCATAAAAAGTCAACATCTTTGATTCTGTTAAATGCCCGGATAGTCAACATCTTTGATTCTGTGAAGGGTGATGGTGGTAGTGGTGGATGAGGTTGAAGATGAATGTGGAGGTGGGTGGTTGCAGGTGGTGTTGGGATGAAGAAGGGGTGGGTGGTGATTTAGGTGGGGCCCACTTAAGTTTAAATTTATCTTTAAATGTTTTATTTATCAGTTTTTAATATAAAGGGTATTTAGGTAATTTCACACTCACTTAACACCAAAAACTAACTCCCATCCGCGCCAGGGACTATCCGGGAACGAAACTTGAAAAGTTTGGGACTATAGAGGTAATTTTAGAAAGTTAGGGACTAAAGGTGAAAAAAGGCCAAACCACAGGGACTATCCGGGCATTTAACTCTAATTTATATTTAGTGAACGTTTTTGTTAATTTTAGGATAAATAATTTTGAAATCTGATAAATATTTCAAAATATTATATTATCTCCTATATGAATTGTTTAAATTTATATTAAATTTAATTTTATAGTTATCTTTTAATTAATATTAATTATCTATAATTAAGTAGAAGAGAGCGACGAGAAAACTAAAAAATATATTACTCCAATGAATAACATGTGTCCGCTCATTGGTTTCTTTTATATAGATAGATTTACAAATCTTTGATTTATAGTTTCATTTCATATTATTAAAATTATCCACTAACTAACTTGTGAAATTAAATGGTTTGAAAATGTATGTGTATATATATATATATAGGGTGGGGTTCCTCTATAAAGCGTATTTTTTCCTACAAAGTGTAGGAAGTGATCTTGATCATTGGATGAGTGTATTTGATGGTTGAGATCATTTTGGTAGCATTTTAGTAATATATGTTTATTAAAAATAGGCTAATTTAATTGAATGGGGGTAGTTGTGTCATTTAACATTTTTTAAATAAGGAAATAATTGCCAATCATAAACCACCTCCATAATTGTCGCGATTTTCCGTCTCTCTATTCCCTCACATCCGAAAACACCAAATCATACCAAAAATAACGATAAATAAGATCTAGATATGTTTATAGTACTGTGTTTTAGTGATAAAACCAATGTTGTAGAAAGCGCTAGTCGGGCGGTGAGGTACCGCCTAGGGATTAATCGGGATTAATCAGGATTAATCGGAATGGCCTTTTTATGTATAATTTTACAACTTTAAATATAGTGTTAATTTTATACATTTTATATATAAATATACAACTTTGGGAACCATATGTAAATTAGTGAAATATAGAGGGGTGTTAAATGTTAGAAAATCCAAACATAATAAAACCTAAACTCTTACCCACATTCATCATACGCCGATCTTTCCCACTCTTCATCGTTCATCAGATAGAGAAACAATACAAAAACCCTAATCCCTAAATTCGCTTCCGAAACAATTATTTGTTCAATGCGTTCGATTTTGAACGATGGATACAGATGCAGGTCAGATTAAGGTTGGAATCAAGGTAAGAACTCATTCCTTTTGACAGATTTGGTCCGATTTTGACCTAATATGATTCAATTTTGACTGGTTTTTTGACCGACTAATCCGATTTAAGCCAAATTTTTGACCGATTTTGACTTTTACCGCCAAAGTTGACCGACTTGGCAAAATCGGGGCGGTAGACCTCCGATTACCGCCTAGTGACGTGTTATCGTAATCACACGCAAATTTAATCCAATTACAACTAATAGATAGTAGCAAGTGGATATCGAACACAGGGAGTTTGTGGAAAGTGTGTTGATTCTATAGCTTTGTGAATTAACTACAAGTAAACTAATTTGCAGAAATTAAATTTCAAGAATTTGGATTGTTTGGTTTAAAAAGTAAATTACTATCTAAATTGCAAATCAAAATTGGATTATTAAACAGATTATGAGAGAATGACCATCTTAGGTTCCGGTTTCCATTAACAATTGTGCCTAAATCCAACTAGAAAGAGTTACATAGTCATAACTCATGTATAAATGTTTGTTGTGATAAAAGGGAACGAAGTACTCGGATTATATAAACGCGAGGTTGTTACCCGATGATTAATTAATCAATATCCAACCCTAACCCTTCCCGTGATATCTCGATTGTCAACGACACCAAGAACGTACGATTTAGACTAGAATCAAAACATCAATTAACAAGTTACAATCAAACATTCATACATCATAATAAACATAGCAAACACACCAAGTTTATCATTCTAGAAATAAAAGGAAACACACAAAAGTCATAGTAGAAACCTTCACCTAAGATGATCACCGAAAGTTTAGCCGGACATGGCTTGGTGAATCATCATTCCAACAAAATCAATGTTCATAAGCATCAAAATACAAACTGAATTGTTTAGAAATGTTCCCAATCACTTGCCAAAGCCAAATTTCGCCCAAGAACTCCAGAGAAACGTTCCCAATCATGAATGACATGAAATGACACTTGAAAACGGTTTAATATGGGCAGTTACGCTTTTCTCGTCTGGCTCTACCGTAATTTACGGTACCTACCGTAAATTACGGTAGCCTTGATATTGTTACTCTAATGAACTACTGCTTTACATGGAATTTGGGGGATTTCAGGGGCTACCGTAAATTACGGTAGCCACCGTAATTTACGGTGGACCCCTGACTTCTCTCATTTGTTCCTTCTTTCCATCCTTGTGTGTCCCGCTCCATTCCACTCCATCCAAAGCAGCGTTTTCCCTCGTTTTTTAGCTCCAAACGCACCTGAAACATAAGCAACTGTAGTCACCTAATTCAAGACAATTACATGATTAAATGAAGGATTAATTCATATTTTAACACACTTAAGGGTTGTCCTATGGACCACCAGTCACATCCCCACACTTAACCGTTGCTTGTCCCAAGCAACCCATCAAAACCATTTTCAAATGCACAAGCGATCAACATAAATCAAGCATAAACATGTTATCCTTTTACTAACCCTTTCCTAACACCCAAACAACACACCCCTCGCTATATCTCTCCTCTCGGCAAGTAAGCACTAGCAAAGATAAGCTAGACACACAAAAGGCAAACGGGCGATTGCACAATTATATGCTTGTACCTAAATCGGTCCTCCACCTAACAAGTGCCAAACATGAATGCAAATCAAAGGGACTTAAAGGTTGTAACATGGCTAGGCGTACGGGTAGGAAATGGAAATAAATATGTAGTAGCGAAGGACTTAACCCGGTCTTTTATTACACAACGAAACAAACAAACAAGACATAAACTTCTATATATAAGACAACTCACACATCACTTTTTTTTTCATTTTTCCATTTTTTTCACTTTTTTTTTAAACATATCAAATATTCAACATAACATATCTAAACATAACTAAAACAACTACTAACACTATAAGACCGGGTCAAGTCGGGTAAATTTTTGAGGAACTAGGTAAGGGTTAACAAATGATTGGCTTTAGGCATAAAATGGGCAACTAAATGTCCAAACCCCCAACCCTCTCACTACCAAGCTCATATATATAATTTATGAGGTCCAGCCCCCAAATCCCACACTCACACACACTATGACGAGGCTAACTAAATGCCCATATCCTTTCTACATTCATGTTCAACTAAGGCCTCGAACCGTATTCAAGCACAAGTTCTAATGCACCCCCACCCGTTGCCACTCTCATCAAAGACAAGCATTATTTATTTAAAATTGTGGCTTCAACTCTCACCAAGAACAAGGGTAATTAATGGTTGCCGGTGTGTCCCTCAGGTGTAATAAAAAGTGTTCAAATTCCCACAATGTTTAGCTTGATTTAAAAAAAATTTAAAACCTCAAAGTTTTCCCCCCATCCCCACACTTGGGATACATTGACCCCAATGTATGGTTTTGGGAGGAATTGATCGCTAAAACCCTTCTACATCAACAAAAGCTTCAAATCTCAAACCCCAAATTTCTTTTTGGTTTTTTTTCATTTTATATTTTTTTATATTATTTTTGCTTTAAAACATAAACACCACCAAACTCGCACAACCCAACATATCAAACACCTAAACACCACCCATCCACCCAACCATGAACATAACAAACAAATATTCACAAACATATACAAGAAAGAAGGAATACAACCTGACTAGTAGTAACGCGGCTGAGGAGGCCCAAAGATGGAAGACATCATCTCCGACCATTCTCCAAATGCAAATGAACCGCTACCACTTCCACTTCCTCCTTGTTGTGTGGCTCCAAGTTGTTGATCTTGACGGGGGTCCACCCATTGCAAATGATGAAGCGGCGGTGTCGGATACGAAACACTACCATCATAAGGTGGTAGAGAGGCATAATCCACAGGAGGTGGATCCACAACCACCGGCCGCCCCACATGCCAATCTGCGTGCATCCGTCGGGCTTGATCATCATTGTACCTGTTGTTCATCTCCTGCTCAAAGGAATAAGCATGTGTGCGGTTCCACGACTCCTGTCGGTCAAAGTTGTGCTTCAATGCCCGCTCCATACTAGCCCCCATCCATGTTTGATGATCGAAGAATGTGCGCTCGGACCCCGACCATGTGTCGAAAACCGATGCCGGTGGACGCTGGTTTTCGATGATTTCTTGCATGGTTCCATCATATGCCCAGTTTGGCTCATACGAGCGCTCCGTATAATCAAAGAAACCACCACCATGTCCCCGACTTGGACCCCCTTGGTCCACATTCATGTGCTCACCGTGTGGTTCATCCGCATAATCTTCATCCCCACTCGGGGGTTCGTCCTCACTTTCAGGCTCGTCCGCCTCACCCGGTAGTAATGCCCTTGCATCAACTTTTAAAGCTCGCCACCTTTGACCCTCCGACTTCAACTTATGATAACGCTCTGACTCCTCTTAACTCCAACCAACTCCCATTCTCCTAATGTCAAACGGCTTGTGCCTCTTCGATGCCCCCTTATCTTCCGGTGTGATAGCCTTGAACAATTTCAATAACCCCGTGATCATCCGACAATACGGAATGATATTTCTTCCCACCTTATTCCGGCATATCCAAACATTGTTCATTACCAAATACCAAAACGGGAAACGAGGCGACCCATGCATCAAAGAGTAAAGAATGGGTATCTCTTGAAACCTCACTTCTTGCTTATCACCTCTTCTTGGGATCACATTTAAGATGCAAATCGTAAGCAATAGTTTTGCTTCAATCTTCAAATTTCTTCTATACAACGTGCCACTAAAAGTACCCGGTAAGAACAACGCAACCAACATGTCATTCCATCTCGGGTGTGCCTCCGGTTTGAGAAGCAAGTCATCAAGACTCTGTATCGTATAGTCACGTGCGGGCAAGCTATCATACCTTGCCAACTTTCTCAACGTGTCGAATGACATCTCCACATCTATCCCATTCACAGTGCCCGTTAACTTCATTTGAGATGGCCGGTCGTACTTGTTGCATGTTAGAGTGGCCATCCACTCCTGAATCTCATTCATGAACAAATTCTTATTATCTTTATCATAACAACTTAATCCCGCTTCCACCCCAGGGCACGAAACTTAGCAAACACGTTGAACGGCCCGAACTCCACTTCTCTAACCTCTCTTTCACAGATGAATGCGGCTGCTTTTTCTTTTAAACGGTTTATGCTGTCGTTGAACAATGTTGGCTGCCATTCTTCCGGTTGGTCATCTAACGGACCCGCTTCCCACTTCGGCTTGTCCGCCGGGTCCAATTCTATCTCTTCCTCTTCCTCGCCATCATCATCTCTTCCTAAATATCTCCGCTTCTTCGGTTGTTGTTCCGGTTGTTTGCCTTTTGACGAACTAGCTCCCGCTGTCTCTTTCGTTCTCACCATTTCCTACACATACCACAAACACAACAAACCAAACAAACACAAAAATCAGTCCCCTTTTTCTCAAAAATCCCCACACCTGCTTGTTACTATGGTTGTAGATGGTGGAGAGCTCAAAGTTTCATATGTTGTTTTCATAAAATTTGGGCATGGTGCCTCTACAATGTAGAGGTTGCCAAAAGTTCACAAATTTAACCTCAATCCTACATCTACAACCATAACAATCTCTCAATGAACAATTTTTATGACATAAACTAAGAACAAGCAAGTGTGTGAAACAAATAACACTAATAACCTTCATCTTCACAATGCATCATCAAAAATAAAGTAAAAACATCACATACCTTGGATTGAAGATGCACAAACACAAGAAAATCAAAAGCTCCAAAAACCCCCAAAAATTTTGACACCTAGGGTTTGACAATCGTCCAAGAAAACAAGTTTTTCTTGCAAATCTCTCCTCAAAATCAGAAAGTTCGTGAAATTTCAGGCAAGATAGACCCAAAAATCACTTGATTTGGCTAAAAATTGAGAAAGAAATGAGGATCTTAAGGTTTGAAGGTTGTGGGGTTTCTTAGGGATTTTGTGGGGAAGATGAAAGGGAAAGATGATATGTGTGGATAGGGATAGTGGGCAGAAATCGAGTGGAGGGGGTTAATTGCACGTGAATTATTATTTTTTATTTTTTTATAAAAGTTGTAACCTGCTGCGTCCTTTCATTCGCCAGGGCTACCATAAATTACGGTAGCCACCGTAATATACGGTGGCATCTGGCAAAAAATTCCGACCGTAAACCAGTGGGTTTCCAGCGTAAGAGAGCCAAGATCCCCAGGCTACCGTAAATTACGGTAGCCACCGTAATTTACGATGGTATGGGGATATCTAGTTTGCCAAAAATGCAACTTTTAGTGTTTTTTTTTTTTCAGTTTTCTAATTTGTTAATTTTTTTATGCTTTTAATATTTTTCAAAAACATGGAAAATTACCCTACCCCCTTGAAAAATCCCATGTTGTCCTCAACACTATGCTAGAACTATTCGTAACCCGAACGTCCCCACACTTGTTTCAAACACGAGCTTCAAGCGAATACGGTAATTGTGCAAACTAAACAAAACAAACAAAATAAACTAACTATGTACACTACCAAACCTGGGCCTCTCATGGTTTTTCGTCATCTACCGGGCATAGGATGTAGCCCACTTTGTCAAGCTCCAAGTTATTGATGTCGTTTCCTTCCAAGTATGGCTTTAACCGATGTCCATTCATCGTTTGTTGCTTGTTGGTTTGCTCATCTTGAATATCCACATCACCAAATCTACCGACTCGCCGAATGACATATGGGCCCATCCATTTGCTTTTTAATTTGCCCGCAAACATCTTTAATCGATAATTGTACAACCATACCTTTTGACCCACTTCAAAATTTTTCTTTCTCAACTTTGCATCATGGACCTTTTTGGGTTTATACTTGTATGTCGATGCACACTCGTAAGCTTCATCTCGGATTTCTTCTATCTCACTTAGTTGCAACTTCCGCATCTTCTCCGCTTCATCATAATCCGCATTTACCGTCTTGATTGCCCAATGCGCCTGATGAGCCAATTCCATTGGTAAGTGACAACCCTTTCCATACACCATCCGGTAAGGTGTTGTACCAATTGGAGTTTTGTAGGCCGTCTGGTATGCCCACAATGCATCGTCGAGTTTGCTTGACCAATCCTTCCTATCCGTTCGGACCGTCTTCATAAGAATTTCTTTAATTTGATGATTGGACCCCTCGACTTGTCCACTAGTTTGCGGATGATACGGTGTAGCGATCAGGTGATTCACATTGTACCGCTTCAACAGTTTTCCAAAATTGAAATTCTTGAAATGCGACCCACCATCACTAATGAAAACTCTTGGAATACCAAAACGGGCAAAGATGTTGGATTGAACAAATTTACAAACAACCGAATGATCATTTGTTCTTGTTGCAATAGCTTCAATCCACTTCGAGACATAGTCCACCGCCACTAAAATGTATAAGAACCCGTTAGAATTCGGGAAGGGACCCATAAAGTCAATGCCCCATACATCAAATATTTCAACAACCAAAATCGGTTGCAACGGCATCTCGTCCCTCTTTGAAATACTCCCCATCTTTTGGCAATTAACACAATTCCTTGCAAACTCGCATGCATCCTTGAAAATTGTAGGCCAATAAAACCCACATGAAAGAACCCGGTAGCCCGTTTTATGGCCACTAAAATAACCTCCACAAGCGGATGAGTGGGCATGAGTCAAGATCTCCAACACCTCCGTTTCGGGCACACACCTCCGAATGACTTGATCGGGCCCAATCTTAAAAAGGTCCGACTCATCCCAAATGTATTACTTCACTTGGACCATAAATTGTTGTCTTCTTTTCTTGGTCCAATAATTTGGGATTGCACCCGTGGCTAGATAGTTCACATAGTGGGCATACCACGGTGCAACGAAAGTAGATACGGCTAGTAGTTGCTCATCGGGAAACCTTTCGTTTATCTCGCTCAAATCGTCAACCCCTTCCACTGGAATTCGAGACAAGTGATCCGCCACTACATTTTCACTTCCTTTCTTGTCTCGAATTTCTAAATCAAATTCTTGTAACAATGACACCCAACGGATCAAACGGGGCTTCGCGTCTTTTTTCTCCATCATATACCAGATCGCGCTATGGTCCGAATACACGATCACTTTGCTTCCCCAAATGTAAGACCTGAATTTTTCCAAGGCATACACCACCGCTAATAACTCCTTTTCGGTCGTGGTGTAATTAAGTTGCGCCTCAGACAATGTCTTGCTTGCGTAGTAAATTACCACCGGCTTTTTATCAATTCTTTGACCCAAAACTGCACCAATTGTAGTGTCGCTTGCGTCACACATGATCTCAAATGGCTTCGACTAATCCGGTGGTTGCAAGATGGGAGCTTTCACCAAGTGTTCCTTCAAAATATTAAAAGCTTGCAAACACTCATTAGTAAAGTCAAAGGGAACATCTTTTAATAACAAATTGCACAAAGGTTTAGTAATAACACTAAAACCTTTAATGAAACGTCTATAAAAACCCGCGTGTCCCAAAAAATGACCTTACCCCTTTCTCATTTTTCGGTGGGGGCAAAGATGATATTACCCGTATTTTTGCCTTGTCCACCTCCATACCCCTCTCCGAAATCACATGGCCTAACACAATACCCTCTTGCACCATAAAATGACTTTTCTCCCAACTAAGCACCAAATTTTTCTCAACACATCGTTTTAAAAATTTTTGTAATTCGTTGAGACAAGATTCAAAACTAGTACCAAAAATTGAAAACTCATCCATAAAAACTTCAAGCGACTCTCCAACCATGTTCGAGAAAATACTCATCATACATCGTTGGGAAGTTGCCGGTGCATTGCACAAGCCCAAATGGCATTCGCCTAAAGGCGAAAGTGCCATATGGACAAGTGAAGGTGGTCTTGCGTTGGTCGTCCGGGTGTATTGCGATTTGATTGTATCCCGAATACCCGTCCAAAAAGCAGTAATATTTTTGACCCGATAATTTTTCAATGATTTGGTCAATAAAAGGTAGCGGAAAATGGTCCTTAGAAGTGGCAGCATTCAATTTGCGGTAATCAATACAAACACGCCACCCGGTGACCGGTCGGGTGGCTATTTGTTCCCCATTTTCATCTTTAATAATTTGAATGCCGACCTTCTTAGGCACAACTTGGGTAGGACTTACCAAAGCACTATCCGAAATGGGATAGATAATTTCCGCATCCAACCACTTAATTACCTCCTTTTTTACCACTTCCCGAAGATTCGGGTTCAATCTTCTTTGTGCTTCTCTTGTCGGTTTTGCATCTTCGGTGGTAATGATTTTGTGCATGACGATTGATGGACTAATTCCTTTTAAGTCGGCAATCGTCCATCCAATAGCTCCTGTGTTCGCTTTCAAGACTTCCAATAGAGCTTGTTCTTGTGCCATCTCTAAATTAGAGGCAATAATGACCGGTAGAGTGTCATTATCCCCTAAAAATGCGTACTTCAAATGGATTGGTAAGTCTTTGAGCTCCAACTTTGGTGGTTCCTCCAATGATGGTTTGGTACCCGAATTGATTTCCACCGGTAAGCTTTCAAATTGGTAGGTCCATGGCGGTCGACCATCCTTCAATGCCATAGCATCTTGTTTCTCCTCTTCAACCCTTAGTGCACAAGCATGTACCTGTTCAGAAAAATCACAAACACACATATCCATACTATCCTCCTCATACTCATGCGGGTTGCATCCGTCGACTAAATCTGCCATGAAACACTCATCAACACCAATAGAGTTAGAAGTGTTAGTAAAAACATTAAATCTCATTTTTCGATTTCCAAAAGTCATGTCGACCATACCAAATCTACAATCGATCACGGCATGTGCGGTGCTTAAAAATGGCCGACCCAAAATAACATTTTGTTGTTGTTTCGGGTCCACGGATGAGTAATCTAAGACTAAAAAGTCAACCGGGTAATAAAACTCATCTATTTTCACGATTACATCTTGAACCATCCCCCGAGGTAGCTTATGAGACAAATCGGCTAACACAACCATTGTCTCTACCCTTGCTAATGGACCAAAGTCATATTGGTCATATAAGCCCCCCGGTAAAATGCTCACTCCGGCTCCAAGATCTAATAACGCCTTTGACATTTGAAAATTACCAACTTGAATATTTATTAATGGCGTACCCGGATCTTGGAGCTTAGGAGGAAGCTCCCCATTCAATACCGCACTAACTTGCCCGGTTAAATCGACCCGCTTAGGCATCTTTTTCTTTTGTTGCCTTTTTTGTGTGCACAATTCTTTTAAAAATTTAGCGTAAGCAGATACTTGTTTTATTGCATCAAGTAGTGGGAGGTTAACTTTTACTTGTTTGAAAATGTCCCACAACTCTTCTTTTTTGGGACCCCTTGATGAAATAAAAATTTTCTTACCCAGGTCGAGTAGAGCCGATGGAAATGGGACTTGACTCGGCTCCCCTTCATCTTTTTTATCTTTTTCACTTTCACCCAACCCTGGTTTTTTAACATTTCATTCCTTAGACATAATCGGTGAAACTTCATCTTCTTCACTTTCATTACCCGTTATGTCCTCAACCACCCCTTCAACCAAACCCGGTGACAAATTCTCTTTAAACTCTTTACCACTTCTTAACACACTAACATGATTAATATTAACATTATTACCTCGTGACGAGCTATGGGAAGGATTTACCTTAGTATTGCTAGGAAGTTGACCTTTGTTTTTCTTCAACTCCGTCACGTCGGTTGCTAATTGACCCATTTGAGTTGTTAGTGCTTGAATGCTTTTGTCACGAACCTCATCCTTTTGCATCCGGACTTCATCAAGTTGATACCTTTTTTGAATGTCTTGTTGCATTGCCTGAAGCATGTCCATAACCTCATTTCCACTTGATGAATTCTGACCCGATGAACCACCTTGACCCGTTTGCCCTTGGTGACCAAAATTGCTTCCACCCCTGTAATTACCTTGGTTGTATTGTTGACGCGGTGCAAAGTTTCCATGAGCTCCTTGGAAATTTGGGTTAGCTTGGTTCGCCAGATTCCCGTAACGGAAGTTAGGATGATTTCTTAACCCGAGGTGGTATGTGTTCGAATTCATGTTAAAGTTTTGACCACCCCCTTGAATAGCATTCACCTCTTCTACTTGCTCTTCAACCACTCCTACTAAACACACCTCCGCTGTGTGGCCTATTTCATTGCAATTAGTGCACACGTTGTACACTTGATTTGTGGTTTGGACGCCTCCACTCTCTACTCCATGCACTTGTGGCCTTGCTATCACATGTCTTGCTCGTCTTGAGGATTGAGCCTTCCTTTTTGAAGTTACCGCCATTTGCTCTAAGAATGCCCAATCATCTTGCTCAAAGTTGGTACCGAATGTACCATTAGTGATTGACATCAAGTCACGAGCATCCTCCGAACTCAACCCTTCGTGAAACGCGTTCAACAACTCCCAAAGTTGGATACCGTGATGAGGACAATTCCTCAACATCATGTTGAACCTTTCAAAAGCCTCATGAAACATCTCCCCCGATTGTTGTTGGAAGCTTCTCAAACATATGGAGTCATATGTCTCCAAATGAAAGTAAGGTTCTTCCGTTGCTAACCCCTTAAACTTTGGCAAACTTTGGAGTGCGGTTGTTCTAACCTCAAAAGTCCTTCCATCCGCATGATGAGGAATGACTACCGGGGAGGGATTGTTAGTGATAATGGGTCGAAAATGAGCTTCGATTCCCCGTACTACCTCCCGGTGATGTCTTCGCGGGGCGCCCAATGGGGCTCTTGGTTGACCCATTTGCCCTTGCATAGGCCCTTGAGGTGCAAATGGGGGCTGAAATTGGTATTGTTGGAGTGGTGGTTGTTGCATTGGCCTTTGAAATTGCGGTTGTGTATTTTGTGGAAGCACTTGATGTAGAGGCGTAGGACGTTGCAATTGTGGCCCTTGTGGTCGAATATGTTGTATCCCAACCGGTAGTCTACCCATGTCTTGAATTTGTTGTAGCGGTTGATTTTGTTGACCCGCTCCTCCTTGAGGTCCCAAATTACCTCCATCACCCCCATAATAAAATCCTTCTTCTTCATACCCCCTAAAATCTTCTTCATACCCATCATCATACCATCTCCTCCTATGCCCGAAGATTGCACAAATGGAAAAGATGAATATTGAAAACCCGGTTGGTTCGGTGGTCGGTATGTAGAAGTAGCATGAATGACGGTTGAGCTTTCTGGTAGTGGGTGGGTAGAAGATGATTGACCCGTAGTTGGAAAAAATGTGAAAGTGGTGGAATGGTGGTAGAGGGGTTATATGTAAGAGTAGGTTCAATTTGGGTAGTAGTAGGTGATGTGGTGTTGGTTGGTGTATCGTCATGTGGTGGAGTAGGATTGGTGGTGGAATTAGGCATGGTGGTATTTGGTGAAGGTTGTGTTGATGTAGGAATGAAAGTTGATGTTGTTTGTCCCATAGTTGGTGGTACTTGGGTTTCTTGCATGATGTTTCTTGGTGTAATGGGTGAAGTGGGTGAACCAATGATCTTGTTTTCTCGTACCAAAACTCGGTTTTGCCTTAGCGTTCTTTCAATTTCCGGATCAAACGATAGTGATGATGACTTGTGAGAGCCCCTAGTATGCATACACTTGAAGTACCTGCACACTAAACACAACCAGCGTAAACCCGAAAATAACAAAACAAAACTACTAAATTAACACACGTTGCGCACTACTCCCCGGCAACGGCGCCAAAATTTGACGTGTTGTCGTAATCACATGCAAATTTAATCCAATTACAACTAATAGATAGTAGCAAGTGGGTATCGAACACAGGGAGTTTGTGGAAAGTGTGTTGATTCTATAGCTTTGTGAATTAACTACAAGTAAACTAATTTGCAGAAATTAAATTTCAAGAGTTTGGATTGTTTGGTTTAAAAACTAAATTACTATCTAAATTGCAAATCAAAATTGGATTATTAAACAGATTATGAGAGAATGACCATCTTAGGTTCCGGTTTCCATTAACAATTGTGCATAAATCCAACTTGAAAGAGTTACATAGACATAACTCATGTATAAATGTTTGTTGTGATAAAAGGGAACGAAGTACTCGGATGATATAAACGTGAGGTTGTTACCCGATGATTAATTAATCAATATCCAACCCTAACCCTTCCCGTGATATCTCGATTGTCAACGACACCAAGAACGTACGATTTAAACTAGAATCAAAACATCAATTAACAAGTTACAATCAAACATTCATACATCATAATAAACATAGCAAACACACCAAGTTTATCAGGGGCTACCGTAAATTACGGTAGCCACCGTAATTTACGGTGGACCCCTGACTTCTCTCATTTTCCTTCTTTCCATCCTTGTGTGTCCCGCTCTATTCCATTCCATCCAAAGCAGCATTTTCCCTCGTTTTTAAGCTCAAAATGCACCTGAAACATAAGCAACTGTAATCATCTAATTCAAGACAATTACATGATTAAATGAAGGATTAATTCGTATTTTAACACACTTAAGGGTTGTCCTATGGACCACCCGTCACCTAGGCGCCGATTAATCGGCCGCCTAATCCGATTTCTGCAACATTGGATAAAACACAAAGTGACAAACTAGTGACTGACTGCTAAAACACAATGTCAAGAATCTGTTTATGATAAAAGACAATGTGATAAAACCAGTTACAATTACTGACTGCTAAAACACAACGTGATGAATCAGTTACTGACTGCTAAAACACAACGTGACGAATCAGTTACCGGATGCTGTAGATGTGTTCATAGAAGTGTGTTTTAGTGATAAAACACAATCTGACGAACTAGATGAAATACGAATTGAATGTGAATATGTTGAAACGATTGTATTATAATCATTGATTCACATTTGAAATCAAAGAGATTTTTTCAAAAATAAAATAATTTTTTTTGTGTGTTTATTAGATATATTTGGTTCTGTTCATATTGGTTCTCGCGATTCACGCAATAAAGGGTGGTTTCTAATGGATTCTTCTCATATATATATATATATATATAGGGTCAGGATTTAGAGAAAACGGTAGAAAGTGTGAGAACGGTGAGAACGCTTATTGATCGTCCGATCAAAACAATCTATGGACTAGATTGGCGCGGTAGCATTTTGGTAAATAACATCATTTTTATTACGTGGACGCGCTTCATTAAAGGTAAAAAAGGTAAAACACGATTTCTCACATAAACGCCATTGAAAAATAAAACGCCAAATAAATACAAAACGCTAATTTTATCGCTGCGTAATTTTTTCTGGGTTTTTATTTAAGCTCTCTGGCTACAAAAACGCCACAAAATATGAAACGCCAAAATATATAACACCAAACCGTACATTTTTTGTTATAAAAATAATATCCCGCCTAAACTACGCGCCAAAAAAAATTCTATAAATAGAAACGTCTCACCACCTTCCGTTTATCACACCAAAAAAACGCACAAAAAAACACAGTGGTTGCTAAAAAAATACAACTCAATGTAAAACGCCAAAAAATACAACGACGACAAAACATCTTTTCTTTGATACTCAGTAAATGTTCTGCATGAAGTTTCGCTTAATGATTTGTTATGTGAATGTAGAAAGATTTTGCTGAATGAGATGGACAAAATTGAAAAAAGATGGACTGATGACACCCAAATGTCATTCTGTCATCTTTGTTCTTGAAGAAGGTTTGGATGATAAGAAGAGACCTATACCAGTGTAAATGCTACTTTGGCCTCGATGATTATAATGAAGACGACGGGCAGATAGCATGCACCCACAAACGGTTGATCCATATCTCCAACATCCACAAAGACACTTCAACACATGAACAAAGATAATAAACAACGCCAAACCCAAAACGCTATTTATTTGTCACAGTTCTTGTACTTTCAAAAGACAAAAGAGACTGATGACACTGAAGATTTAAATCATAAATTGCTTCTACTTTGTTTTTTTTTATTTTCTTTATCTGTTGTTTGTTTTGTAATTTCAGTTAATAAACAACAAATGTATTTTAATAGTATATAATAAAACGCCAAAATGAGCAAATGCTTGTAAAACGCTATAATGCCATAAAAACGCCCCGAAAAAACTACCAAAGTATAATAAAATTAATTTAAACAATTACTATTATTAAAAATAAATAAATAAGCATGAAACAATGTGCAAAGAATATAAAACAAAAAAGTCCAATCGTTATCTAACCGCCATTGGAAAACAAAACGTCATAATTACAGCCGTCAAAAGATTTGACGTGTTACACCATAAAACACAGTTGAGTCTGAAAACAAAACACGGTAAAACTGCAAAAAACAGTAAAATGAAACGACGGAAAACATAATTACTAACATTAATAATATTAAAAGCCAAATTTTTGGGAAATTAAATTTATTTAACTTTTTCAGAACGCCATAATTACCTGTCATGCGCGGGAAAAAAAAAAGCCAATGTAAAAGAAGACCATGAGAACACAAGATCAAACACGCCAAAAAATTTGACTAAAACGCCACATATTATCCAAAACGTCAAAAACTTTTAAAAAGGCTAAAGTTATTGCACGGAGGTTTGAAAGAAAAGAGAAACGATTCATCATAAAGTTCTCTAATAGGAGAAGGGTAAAGGTAAGGACAATCAAACCAATGCTTGGAATGAATGAAAAGGTTCAGAAGGATATCCTGGCCCTTGGGGTTCCGATGGACAACGATTGTGAAAGAAACAGAACTGTAATAAAAAGACTGAAGAGAAAATTTCCGGCAGAAGATGATGATGATATTGACGACACTCCTATACCAAAACTTAGCAGTTGGGTATTGCTTGAGTAAAAAGGAACACTTGAAGTTATTTATAAAAACGGGGTGCAATATTCAAGGCCAATGGAAGAAATGTTGAAGACAGGGTTGCTATATATCATTGAACAACTCTGTGATTTAGCACCTTCAAACGATCTAAAATCCAAAGATGCAGTGATATTCAAGAATAGGCTGCAGCAAAGAAGAGAGGAGCAAATGGCGTTATACGCAAATATGAAATTTGATGATGAAGAATCTGAAGAAAGTGATGAACAAAGCGGTGGGTACATCTCTGATTTAATCCCACCTACGGAAGACTATTAGTTAATTTTGATTTCGTATTATTGTAATTTTATAAAATAGTAATCTATGGTAATCAATTATTAACAAAAAGATATAAAACGCCAAAAAATGACATAAAAAAAGTAATAACGCCAAAAAAATTAACTATGTGACACAAAAAGAATTAATTCAACGAGAAGAAATCTGAGAAAAACAGTAAAACGCCAAATAATTAATAATTCTAGATAACGCCAAAATTATCTTGCACGCAAAAAATAAAGCAGCATGTCAAACGCGAAAATCGGGAAAGAAGAAGAATACTAAAAAGACAAAAAAAACCCTCGGACCCTGATCATGCCGCGCGTCACGTGTTGGGCCAGGATACATACATATATATATATATATATATATATATATATATAAGGGAAGGCTAGACAGAAAACCCTTAAATTTTTAGAAAACTCTGGAAACTCAAATCTCCCCCCATTTTTACCCAACCTCCCGACATTTTTTTTTTTGAAAAAAATAACACATGTAATATACATGTTTTAGAGTGTTTTGGGCAAAAAAAAAAACAAAAAAGCGCCGAAGGGATTTTTTAAAAAAAAATAAACAAATTTCAGCAATGTCCGGTTGTCTAACATGTGTTAGGCACAAAAGACAGAAATTGATGAATTTTTTTTTTTTAAAATCATCCCTTCGGCGCTTTTTTGATTTTTTTGGCCCAAAACTCTTAAAAACATGTATATTACATGTGTTATTTTTTTTCAAAAAAAAAAAAATGTCAGGAGGTTGGGTTTTCTAGGGTTTTTTATATATATAGGATTTTCTATATATATATATATATATATATATATAATACAGAAAGTTTGCTTTGGGAATAAAATAAAGAAAAGAGGATTGCTAGTCTCGATGTCATGGGATGAAAAAGTCAAAATTATAATAAACTTCTTTTTATTTGAAATGTGATGAGCTTAGGGTGAACAGAGTGGTCGGCAATCTCATTCGGTAAACGAGTTTACCGAGCGGTAATACCACCGCCTAAGGTGTTTACCGCTCGGGGAAGGAGTTGGATCGGTGAAGCTTTACCGCTCGGGAAGGGATTGTTTTTTTCGACCGTTGTGCAATCCAACGGCTATATGGCCGTTTACATTAAAAAAATCACCTTTAAAACAAACCAAATTCACTGCCATTTTTATAAACACGTTTTTATCCTCGTCATTTCAAATATTTTCAAACAAATGGAAGGATCAAATAAAGGTGAAGGGAAAAAAAAATTTAGGGTCCGGTTCGAAGGCGAGGGGCTCAAGATAAACATGGTGGTTTGGGTGGTTCATGTGCGCCGTGTCATCCCCAACTTGGCTTTGCTACACAAACCCAACCTCCATTTTTTAACCAAACCATCCAACCGAATTTCGGTTACGATAGCCAACCCCACCAAAATTGGTTGCTACACGGTCCGACGTTGGTTAGACCCGGTGTTTATGATTATCCCCTTGACGCCCAAAACTCTTTTGACCCGTTTGCTTTTCAAATCCCACGCTCACAATCACCGAGAGATATAGAAGATGACTCAGAAGAAGAATTCGTGCCCGATACTCAAGAGCAACATAATAATGAGGACGAAGATGTTGCCGTACAAGACGATCTTGTGAACCAAAATGAAGCCGCAAACGATCCGAAAGGAAAGAAGACTAAAGCGAAACGTGAAAATTGGACGCCTAAACAAGAAGAGGCTTTGGCAAAGGCTTATGTTCATTGCACTTTAAACAAAAGAAAAGGCAATCAACAAATGTCAGATGGTTTTTGGAACCAAGTTCTTAAGCACTTCAATCAAACGGTTGGAGGAAGCAACCGAAACCACCATCAAGTTCGATCGAAATGGATGGCGATGCAAACAAAGTTGAACACATTCAACGGTTTTTATCATCAAGCGGTAAACTATATTATTTTTATATGGTTTATTTTTAGGATCGTCTACGTCCTAGCGGGTGCGACGATGCTTTTGTAATGAAGCAAGTGCTTAAAGATTACAAAAACAAAGAAAAACTTGACTTTCCTCATGTTGCGGTGTGGGAGGACGTTAGAACAAAGCAAAAATGGTCGTCGGTACCGTTGTTGGGTGAAGATAGCTCCGGCTCGAGTCAAAAAAGAAAGTCGTCGGATTCGGAAAATTATAAAGCGGATACACCTAGTGCCGAAGCCTCGAGCGGTCTTCCCGGCATGAACGAGGATCCCTCGCTAAGAAGACAAAAGAGAAAGAAGAAAAAGGACAAAGGACCGTCTTCAACAAGCGAAGATCCAAGAGATATAACCGGTAGATTCAAATAATACAAGGCCATGAAGAAAGAATTGATGGATATTAAAAGGTTACGAGAGGAAAAATACATGTCGTTGGCGGAAGAGCAACGTGAAGCGTTGCGACAAACTATGTTCGACAAGGACTTGGAGACGTTTAACCGGCCTCACGACAATGTTCACCCTTCGATGTTGGAAATGACACTCGCTAGAAAACGCGAGATCGCAAAAAAATATGGTTGGCCTTATAATTTTTAGTTTTTTTGTTGCGTTGTTTTATTATTATTGTTTTTTTAACTTAGATTTTAATGTAATGGTTTTTTTTATTTTTAAAAGTTTGGTGTTTTATTTATTTTATCTTAACAAATAATTAAAAAAAAAAGAGTTTACCTAATCCAAATAGGTAAACCATCACCAACGTTTTTGAGTAATAGGTAACAAAATAAGTAAAATGACGTGACACTGCTTGATTAGGTAATTTGAGAGTTTACCTATTCCAAGTGTTTAACCAATCCTACCCCTTATGGTGTAGGATGACAATTATTATTGCAACAAGATTGTATTGGGGTGGCAATTTCTACGAGTGAGTGGCCCGTAAGTTTTGATTTGTACAAACAAAAATTTTAGTGGGCCAAAGATTTCGATTCAATTGTTGATTGAAGTGGAATAGTGCACTTTTTAGTGGACAAATGGAATGTTATTTGGACCGAGACTATTAATTGTCTATTTGGGATGGTGTTAACTACAGAAGTGAAGCGAAGTTAAGTTGAGATTTGTTAAAACAAATTGAGGGCCTAGGATACATCTTAGTGTGCGCTTGAAATTCATTGGATCAGGCTTCATAGTATGTTTTAGTGGACCACTAGAGCTCGATCAAGAAGGTTGGATTTACAGAAAATTGCTCAGGTCAACATCGTCACTCTGGGCTATGTTCTTGGGTGTTACTTAAAAATTGTGTCGTGTTACAATTTTTAAGAAGTTCGTGGGTGTCATCTGATGTGGTCTAAAATATATACATATTTTTATATAAATACTCATACACTTTTTACAGTAGTTGGAGTGTCGTTTTGTTTAATATCTACTCGTCCCTTGTTATATGTTAATTTGTGGGTTTTAAATAATAATCAGTTTAATTAATTATTAAAAAAAACAAAAAATAAAGAAATGAACATAAAAAATCATACAATTTGAAAATTAATTTTACCAATTAAGTGATCAAATAGTTTTGCCTAGAACGAAAAAACAAAGAAAAAATATGAATGGAAGAGTTAATGCATTTACTATTGTAATTAAGACAATATTGAAAGTTTATGAACTAATTGGTTTCTTGTGAATTGATTTTGTTGTAGGTTGGCTGTACGAGGATTACAAAAGAAAAAAATAAAAAATAAATAGCCATCAAGTGCATTAAAGAGGGTTTGTTTTTTTTTTAACGGCAAACTCACTTTATATATGAATATAAAGAGTCAGCAAGAGGCTGAGGAACAAAAACCGAAAGAGGGTTTGTTATTGCTTCATTTTTTTTGAACGGCAAATTTATTTTATTACATGACGCCTATGGGACTTAAACGCAAGACCTCCCTCTTGTTGTATAATTGGTCTAGAACAAGTAATTTCAAAGAAATTAACAAACCTGGAAACCGAATTGAAATTGCAAAGTTTGTGATAAAACCTGGATTAATCTCTGAATCGTATGAGAACTATCAGATAAACCTATTTGCGGGTTACACGCAATGATTTATCAGATTAGACAGAGATCACTCTTGTTGGAATTGGAGTTGATGATTATATGATATGAAGATAATGAAGAGCACAAAAAACTGTAACCGTACTGTGTGTTCTATATCCATATGCGATCGAGAGACCAATTAATAAAACTTCACACGGCCTTTTTCAGTTCAGAAAACCACGTCAATGGACTTTTTGATATTGTGTAATAAAACTTCTATGACTTTTCATGATGGCCATTGGCCCAACAAATAAAACTACGTAATGGACATGTGTAGTCCATAAGTTAGTGGACTTTTAGTAATGGAGTTTAACAAAAAATAATAGTATAATGTTCAATGTTCATATGAAGTCCAAAACCTTTAATTATAAACTAACTATTAATTATAAAGGCCATGTAAATTACTTACATAGTAAACTCAAATAATATTAGGATTAAATTGAGCCCGCACTCCCGCGTCATCTAACTCGTTTAATCTCTAACATTATTTTCTCGATCGACAAGTTAATCCAATACCCTAAAATCCGTTGATAACACTAAAATTACCAACAATCCTCCCCCATTTTAGTTGTATCCATGATTAACTTAACCGTCCTCACATAAACACAAATGCATGCATAATGAAAATGTCCTGAGGATTGAATTTTCACTTAGTATATTACACGTTACACATATTAGAATAACATGGTGTCTCTATGGATTGAACCCATGTTATTCATTTAAATACATGTAGGTAATATACACAAACATTTACAAATCCAAATTCCACTTGACACAATATTTTACTAGCCTGTGTCCTAATCCTTCAAAGAATATATCAAAGCTCAAGTCCAAAGCTTCTTGAAGCGGCTAAACTTCATATTCTTATAGGTAGTTCATTACTCTTGCACCTGCACTGCAATTTATCAATGAACTATTAAGCAGTTCAACTTCAACCTACTTTATCTTGCAGTCTGAACACATACCTTGGGATGATTTGCTAATGTGTTCCAATATCGTTATGACAAGCTTTCCGCATTGAATTCTGCATCTAACGTTGTATTAGATGGGAATTGGGTGTCTTGACATAAGATATTTAAAATGGACTTTAAACCCATCCCTTTAGCTGATTTCTTCACGAGATCTCTTCCTAACCCTTTGGTTAGATGATCAGCTAAATTAAGCTCAGATCTAACAAACTCAATGGATATCACTCCATTCATGATTAATTCTCTAATCATACTATGTCTAACACCTAAGTGTCTAGACTTCCCATTGTACACTTGACTATATGCCTTAGCCAATGTAGCTGCACTATCGCACCTGATAGAGATTGGTGATATCGGTTTCGACCATAATGGAATCTCATAGATCAAATTTCTGAGCCACTCCGCTTCTTTACCAGCAGCAGCTAAAGCCACAAACTCAGATTCCATAGTTGAGTCAGTGATGCAAGTTTGTTTCTTTGAAGCCCAGGAGATAGCACCTCCACTAAGTAAGAACACCCATCCACTTGTGGAGGAATGATATTCCTTATTATTTATCCAACTTGCATCAGAGTACCCTTCTATAACTGAAGGAAAACCTTAATAGCATAAACCAAAGTGCATGGTTCCTTTTAGGTACTTTAGCAGTCTGTTCACTGCTTGCCAGTGTTGAGCACTAGGATTACTAGTAAATCTGCTCAACTTACCCACAACATAAGCTATGTCAGGCCTTGTGCTAATCATAGCATGCATCAAGCATCCAATGACCTTAGAATACTCTAATTGTGAAACTGAATCACCAGAATTGGGCATCAACCGGATGCTAGGATCTAGAGGAGTGCTCACATGAGAACAATTATAATGATTGAATTTCTTCAACACTTTCTCAATGTAATGAGACTGTGTCATGGTTATACCATTGTTACTCCTTTTAATCCTTATTCCAAGGATCACATCCACCTCCCCCATATCCTTCATTTCAAAATTCGAAGACAACAATTTCTTTGTCTTATCAACCTAATCTTGGTCAGTGCCAAAGATCAACATATCATCCACATATAGACAAATAATCACTCCTTTACCAGAGGATTCAAATCTACTGTAGACACACTTATCAGCCTGGTTTAGAAGAAAACCATGAGATAAGATCACTTCATCAAATTTTTGATGCCACTGCTTAGGTGCTTGTTTCAAACCATATAATGATTTGACGAGTTTACACACCTTGTGCTCTTGTCCAGGTAATACAAAACCCTCAGGTTGTTTCATGTATACCTCTTCATCCAATTCACCATTCAAGAACGCGGTCTTAACATCCATTTGGTGAATTACCAAGTTATGAATTGAAGCAAGAGCTAAAAGAAGCCTTATGGTGGAAATTCTTGCAACAGGAGCATATGTATCAAAGAAATCTATTCCTTCCTTTTGTCTAAAGCCTTGGATAACCAACCTGGCTTTAAACTTATCTATGCTACCATCAACTTTCATCTTTCTTTTAAAAATCCATTTGCAACCCAAAGGTTTGCAACCAGGAGGCAAATCAGTCAATTTCCATGTATTATTATGCATGATAGAATCCAACTCATCTTGGATGGCTTCTTTCCAGAAAGCAACATCCCTAGATGCCATTGCCTGACTATACATGTTAGGATCCCCCTCAATATTGAAACGATATTGATACTGATGTTCAACCCCATTCCTGGTTCCTTCCACCAAATAAAGATGAAAGTCAGAGCCAAAAGACTTGGCTTTCCTGACCCTAGTACCTTTCATGGGTTCAGTACTAGTCGATGGTACATCTTTGGTACCAGCAGAGTTACTACCAAACTCAGTTACAGCTGATGTTTTCAAACTATAAGGCATGTCTTATAGTCTAGGCACAGAAGAAAATCTATCCTCATTGTCAAAATCAGTAGTTCTTGATTCAATCATAGTGTGAACAGAAACATAGTCATTTGGTTCGGTGACATAGAACCTATGAACAGGGGAATGCTCACCATACCCAATAAAGATGCAATCAATGCCTCTTTCACCTATGTTTCTCAATTTTGGTTCAGTAAGCTTTACAAACAGCTCTACAACCCCAAACTCTAAGATGACTTAAGTTTGGTGCCTTTTTGTGCCAAAGTTCATATGGGGTTACTTTAGACTTTTTATTAGGAACTCGATTCAGCAAATAACAGGCTCTTAACATAGCCTCACCCCAGAATCCTTCACTTAACCCATAATAGAATAATATGGAATTAACCATTTCTTTCAAAGTCATATTCTTCCTCTTTGATACACCATTTTGTTGTGGTGTATAGGGAGCAGTGGTTTGATGTATTATACCAATAGACTGAAAGTAAACTGGATCATAATACTCTCCACCTCTATCAGTGCAAAGGTTCTTTATCAGACAACTTTGATGTCGCTCTACCTCTTGTTTATAAATTTTGAATTTATCAAGAGCTTCATATTTTGAATGCAACAAATAGACATAACAAAACCTAGAGGCATCATCAATAAAAGTAACCACATACTTTTTATTTCCAAGTGAGGGAGTACTATGAAAGTCACATAAATCAGAATTAATTAATTCTAATACCTTATAATCCCTTTTAACATCTTTAAACGGTTTCCTAGTAATTTTAGTCAACTTGCAAGTATGACATTTACTACAGTTTTGCATGTCAAAGGCGGGTATTAGGCTCATTTTAGACATATCTTTCATCCTATAATAATTAACATGACCTAATCTAGCATGCCATAAACATGAATCATTCTCAACATTACTAGAAGATGTAGATGCCATACATACAAATTCAATAGCAAACGGGACATTAATATTAAGCATGAACATGCCATTACATAAATATCCAAATCCAACAAAGGTTCCATGTCGAGAAAAGATAAACTTATCCGACTCAATGACCTGTTTATAACCACAATTGTTTAATACAATTCCAGATAAGAGATTCTTTCGAATCCCAGGTATATACAACACATTATCTAATAATAGATGTTTTCCAGAAGTAAATACAAGTCTAACTTTTCCAACTCATTTGATGGGCTCGGTTACAACATTTCCCATCCTTAGTACAAATCCATCTTCAAGTGGTTCAAATTCCTCAAACCATTTGAGATCCTTGCACACGTGACTCGTAGCACCCGAGTCTACCCACCATGCAAGCATGTCATCTTGTACATAAAAGGATTCAGAAATAAATGATACATAATTCTCAGCCGAATTATGTTTATAAACGATTGGACTTTTTGAGTCCAATAACAAACCCGAAGACCGGGTTTCATTTATTTCGCACCCAGAGGGATTTTTTCCGACTTGTATACTTCTAGTAATTTGGCCAAATTGTCCCACGTGTGTACCACTACAACCAACGGGCCGCACCTTTGTATTAAATTTGTTTGATTTAGAAACATTACCATTTATTTGTTTATAATTCGAATCACCAGATAAATTTTGTTTATTTAAATCAAATCCATTTTTTTGTGTTTTGCAAATAATTAACATGTCCCGAATGACTAAGTGAATCAACTACAAAACTCATAGGTTTTGTCAAATTTAAAGTGAAATTAGTAAGCGTACCTTGTGAAGCATTCGGATCTTTCGACCCACTTGGACCAGATATGTTAGCTTTGTTTCCATCCGCAGGCTTCACGCGACAATCTTTCTTGAAATGACCCGGTGTGCCACATCTCCATCAACCCCCTTTTGGTTTCTTGTTGGAATCATTATTACCTCGGTCAAACTTTCTTTTATCACCCTTACCCTTGTTGAACTTCCCATTTGCCTCATCACGTTCAACCATTTTGAAACAATAGGTTTTGAAATTTGAAGTGATCAAATTAAAATAAAGTACACTAGACTTCTTATGTAATTTAAAAGGTCCCACTTTCAATTCAATTAAATGATTTCCCAAATCACCAAAACAATTCTCTAAGCAACATAATTATTATCCTCGCAAAATTCTTCAAATTAATCCACCAACTATATCCTTTCGTTAATGACAACGAATTTCAATTTCATGTATAGATTTGAGAATATCAAAATATTATATACCCTTTAATTCTTAATTCCTTGACCAATTCAATAGACACCACTGAATTAAAATAAAAGTTCCAAATTCTTGACACATATTCATGATAAAATTAAATTGCAACTCAGTTTGATTCCTAATAAAGTAATAAGTAGCCAACTGTTGACCAAATTCAAAACTCAATTACTTTTCCTCTTAAATCCAGTCGATGATGACACCATATATTTAACAAGTAATATAATTGAATTCAAAGTCAGAATTTCCCTACTTAAACTTTCCAGTAAAATTACTATCACAGGCAAATATTTGAACAAAACTACCACTACAATTCGAACCAAATTGAACCCTAAAATAGGTTTATCTTTGTTGTATAATTGGTCTAGAACAAGTAATTTCAAAGAAATTAACAAACCTGGAAACCGAATTGAAATTGCAAAGTTTGTGATAAAACCTGGATTAATCTCTGAATCGTATGAGAACTATCAGATAAACCTATTTGCGGGTTACACGCAATGATTTATCGGATTAGACAAAGATCACTCTTGTTGGAATTGGAGTTGATGATTATATGATATGAAGATAATGAAGAGCACAACCGTACTGTGTGTTCTATATCCATATGCGATCGAGAGACCAATTAATAAAACTTCACACGGCCTTTTTCAGTTCAGAAAACCACGTCAATGGACTTTTTGATATTGTGTAATAAAACTTCTATGACTTTTCATGATGGCCATTGGCCCAACAAATAAAACTACGTAATGGACATGTGTAGTCCATAAGTTAGTGGACTTTTAGTAATGGAGTTTAACAAAAATAATAGTATAATGTTCATATGAAGTCCAAAACCTTTAATTATAAACTAACCATTAATTATAAAGGCCATGTAAATTACTTACATAGTAAACTCAAATAATATTAGGATTAAATTGAGCCCGCATTCCCGCGTCACCTAACTCGTTTAATCTCTAACATTATTTCCTCGATCGACAAGTTAATCCAATACCCTAAAATCCGTTGATAACACTAAACTTACCAACACCTCTCCCAAGATGTTTAAAGGTTTTGTCTTTGCCAATGGACCACCACCCCATCGGTTTGTTATTGCTTCATGATTTGCAAGATCAAGAATTACACGAAAGAATACATAGAATTAGAGGTGCACAAAATAACCGGTTAATTAACCGTAACCGGTTATTAACCGAAACCGTAACCGGTTAATAACCGATTTAGGAATAACCGGTTAGTGGTTATTTTTAACCGTAGGTTAGTAACCGGTTATAAGTATTTAGTATAATAACCGGTTAATAACCGGTTTTTTTAACCGATAGACCGGTTAACCGAAAAAATAACCGAAAAATTCAAAAAAAAGGCAAAAAAACCGGTTAATAACCGAAAATAACCGGTTAATTAACCGAACCGGTTAAAGTAATTAACCGGACCAGTTAAAAAAATAACTGGTTAAAGTAATAACCGGTTAAAGCATTAACCGGTTAAATTCAAAAAGTCAAATTAACCGGTTAACCGAACCGGTTATTAAAATTAACCGGTTTGTGCACCTCTACATAGAATTCAACAAATTACACAAACAAGCCTTTGCTGCCTATTCATTTGTTGTCTTGGGCTGTTAAATGAACGCAAGGTCAGACCCACTTCACTATTAGTGTATTGTATGAGCCCAGGTCCATTATGCCTTTTGTTAACCGCCAAATAAATCCAAGTGATGGAAATTGTGTGGAAAAAATATACAAGAGGGATTGGACGAGAATTCAAAAAGAAAAAAAAAGAAAGATATAATACACAAAACCATACTGTTCAACGAGAAATATATAATTCGAACGGAAGAAACCATAAAGGAGAACAACTTGTTCGACAAGGCTGCTACCATACTTCACAAGATATTATTATCATACGGACGAAGATCAAGAAATTTGGAGGATTTATTTAGAGTAGTTCAAGAAAGAGGAAGATTGTGATTAAAGAACGCGATTAAAGTTTATTTGCTTTCGGTTAGACTTTTGTTTATTGTTTCAGGTTGATAAAACTTGAATCTCATGATAATATTTTCTGAACATGTTTGCTTTAAATTTATTTTTGTTTCACTTCCGACTATGGGTAGCTAAACTTGTTATGGTTGCTTAGGATTGATGAACTAGACGAACGGTTTGAATGATTAATTTTTGGTTTTGAATGAATGTGTTGATTTACATGTCAAAACTTTGAAACAGACTCTAATTACTTGCGTGTTGAGTTTGACAGAGTCTTCATTCAAAAACCAGGGTTAGGATTTCATTCATTAGTCTAGGGATTCTTGCCTAGGTAACAGTCCATTCTCCAGTTGTGTTTGCTTGCTGTCTGTTTGATTGTTTATTTGTTTAATTTGCTTTTTAGTTTGAAAAGAAAATCATTCTCTTACAAAACCAAATTATTAGGCTAAGGGCCAATATAGGTTTAGTATCAAAAGTCGCTCTTGTTGTGTCCACGGTTCGATATTCGGACTTACTTGTTTTACTACTTACGTCTGGTACACTTGCCGGTGGTGTGTGGTTTAATGGTTCTTCCAAATTTAAAAACTTGTTTGAAGTTAATTAATACATATTTCACACATCAAGTTATTGGCGCCATTTACGGGGGTACAGTGTGCTTTTGAGGACGACCCGAGTCGGGGATTTAGCCATTTTACTGCTTTCTTAGATTAGTTTGTTTTCCTTAGTTAAAAAATAAAAAATAAAAATCAATAAAAAATATAGTTTTTTGCTTGCTTAGGATACTTGCTAGTTGTGTGTGCTTAATTGTTTAGATTGTCTGTTTGTGATCTTTACCGTTCCTGCTTGCTTTTCAGTGCATGGACACACCTTCCTTGGGCCCACCTGACACTTCACCATTTTCTGAGCTGGAACGCGAGTTCCATCGTCTTCTCTTTTATGTAGTTATGGCTGATCATAGAATCGTTGCTGATCAAATTAGTGTTGTGCCCACCACCGTTCGTTGGAGCATCACCCTTCCCACTGTAGAGGCGAACAATTGGACCATTCCACCCTCCTTGATTAACACCATTACCCACCCAGTCCAGTTCCAAGGTCTGCGAGACGAGGACCTACACACTCGTTTAATTACGTTTGGTAGGGTCTGTAGTACTTTTCACCTCACTGGCGTCACTGAGGAGGCCATTAATCTTCATTTGTTACCATTCTCACTCACTGATCGGGGCGCTGTTTGGTTGGATTCCCTCCCATCAGGAACCATTACTACATGGACTGGTTTCCAGTCCAAATTCCTACTGAAATACTTTCCCCCTTCTAAGACAACTCGTCTTAGAAATCTTATATATGCATTCACTTAGCAGCTATGGGAGACTTTCTACGAGACATATCACAGATTCAAGGCACTCCTAAACAACATGATCTTGAGGAGTGGAGAGTCGTGGAAAAATTTTCTAATGGAGTTTCTAAAGAGACTAAGAGACTTATTGAATCCACAGCAAGCGACAACATGATGAATACTAAAACCGTTGTTGAGTGCCTTTAGATGATGGAGGATCAAGCCGCCAGTACTTACACCAAGCCTAGCTCTACATATGTTACTGCTACCCTTAAGGGCATTCACACGATAGATGCTAGTGTTGCCTTAGCTACTCAGTTAGATTCCTTAACCAAGATGGTTAAGGAATTTCAGGTTAAGATGTCTTCTAAGTATGAGGTGTGTAGAGGTGGACATAAGACGATAGATTGCCCTGTAGGATTTGATGAGGAGTTGAGTTTTGTCCAGAACTAGGCAAGAGGCCAGGGTTACAACTCTGGATGGTAGCCACGCCAGACCTCAAACTGGCAGAGCAGGAATCCCCGTGGATTCCAACCCCGCCAGAGTCTGTTTCAGACTCCTACTGATGGACATAATAGTGGAGAGTCTAAGTCTGAGTTGAGTGAGTTTTTGAAGAGCAATGAGGAGAGCCATAGTATGACTAACAAACGTGTAGAGTCGATAGTTATGCAGGGTGAGGCTAGACATCAGGAGCTGTTGAAGAAAACAAGGAGTTTGAATTGATGTTTAGGAATCAGGGGTCCACCATACAAAGTCTATAGAGGACGATGGGAGAGATGGCAAGTAGGATGACCAGGAGGCTCGCAGGTTCATTTCCTAGCACCACCCAGGTTAACCCCAATGCCCAATTACATGTCATGTTCACACGTAGTAGTAGGTGTACAATAGTTGTTGATGAGGGGTTTGAGATAGAGAAGGTGATAGAACCTAAGAGGGTTGTTAGGAAAAAGGTAGAACCAGAGAAGATAGTTGAGAAGGTGGTTGGATCGGAAGAGGAGAAAGTAGAAGAACTGGTTGAATAGTATGAGCCAGTTCTTCCATACCCTACGAGACTTTTGAACAAAAAGCAAATTGCTCAATACAATGGGTTTTTGGAGATGATCAAAAAGCTTTATGTAGACATTCCGTTCCTTGAGGCTTTGGCTAAAATGCCTAAATTTTCCAAGTTTCTCAAGGGACTCCTACTCAATAAGAAAAAAATTGAGGATCTTTCGATTATTACATTGAGTGAGGAATGTTCTGTGGTGATCTCAATCAAACTTCCCACAAAGATGCAAGATCCAGGAAGTTTCACCACTCCTTGTGAGATAGAGGGATATAAGTTTAAGACTGCCTTGCCCAACCTAGGAGCTAGTATAAATGTGATGCCATTTTCTGTGTTTAAGAAGCTTAAACTATGAGAGCCTACCCCGACATACATGAATGTTCAACTTGCTGATCTTTTGGTGAAATTTCCGAGGGGTATAGTTGAAAATGTGTTAGTAAAAGTAGGTAAGTTAAGAGTTCAAGATCCGGCGAGTTTGACGGAGTTTTGGTCCCGAAATAACCGGTTCAGTGATAAGAAAGTGAGTAGAAGATAGAATATGACGCCGAACAAGTCAATTTATATTAATGTATACTAGTTACATACCTGTCAAACCAGTTGGATGGCATCTCCCCTCTGGGAACCAAAAGCTTGTCCAACACAAGACCCAACACCCATATATATAGGCATAATGCCTTCGTACGAAGCTGCTAAGGTCTTGTGGCTCCGTATGAACCGACTCAAGTGTCCGTTCGTATGAAGGGACTCCCTTCGTACGAAGGATCTGTTACATCACAGAACCTTTCAGTTCGTACTGGATTTCACACTATTCTATACAATATTCAATACACGCTTTATCTAGCCTATTCGTACAGTGGCGGAGATACACAATATGCACCAACATATTCCCCCTTGGCCGTCATTGTAGAATCGTCACTTTGAAAACCTTGAGTCGTGTTTGAATATTCTGTACCTTCAAATATTCTGCAACTTCAATCAGGCATCTTGAAATCTTCAATAGATTCCCCCTTGATTGATGATCCGGGTTTGCTTTGACAATGTTGTACATATTCCCCCTGAAATAAATCTTCAGGTTTTTGTTTGCACAGTTCATGACTCCTCCTCTGATTTGCTAAACTGCAATCTTCACGAATAATCACCAACTTGAAACTAATCGTTGCAGCTTCTCTGTTTCAGCTTTAACCACATCCGCGTTCAGTTTTTGATATACCATTTCAGCATCATCGATCTCGCATTCCGCCTGCTTGATCTGTTTATTGTACAAAAAACCAACCGGCAATTGATAGAAACTTCAAATACCACACTGGTTAACGGCAAATTTGTGATTACCCGCAAAAATATGAAATCCCGTTTTCCATGATCAACTTTAAGCACCTTCAGAATGATAGATCCGTATAAATGGTAATCTCCACAATCACTAAATCTTCATCGGATAACAAATCATCTGGTAACACATTCAGATCTCCGAAGCTTTCGTCCACAATCAGATTCACCCTCTCGGATAATCTAGATCTCAGAAGCTATCATCCACGACCAGATTCACATTCCCAGACGACTCTGAAGTTGGAACCACCCGAATACTGTTGCAGCGTCACGAAATTAAAAAGGAATTTCAATATATCCTACGAAATTTTTATCCCCCCTCATTTTTGCAAATTCTGACACCTCATCACTGAATTCCCCCTCAAACTGAGCAATCCAGTCTTCTGTCATCTCTGAAAAACTTGACTATACTGAGAATATGACAATTTCTACCCCAAAAGTCAGTTTTTCATCTATGCGGATTTTACGTTTCGGCCCATAATAGTCAGATACCTCAAATGATAAACATTCTGCACCATTATCATGACTACCCCACTAATTTCTACAATCTGTGATTGCATCATCAAATCTGTTTGCTAAAGACTAGGACGATTTGACGATTAAGCACTAAGTGTCCCTTTGTATGAACCCATGAGGTGGCTTCATAAAAACCTAGTCCTACGAATGGACTCAATACACATCAACATTTCAATCTCCCTTCATACGAACCTAGATGTGGATTCGTACGAACCTATAATGTGGGTTCGTACGAAGCTGCACATTCGTACCAGGAAAGCTGATTTCTTCAAGAACACTTTCAAACACATTTTTTCGATCCAGAATCTTTATTTCTTTGAATTTCATGATGAAACTTCACAGGATTGTGTGAAAATCAATTCCGCACACAATGATGTCTTCAATTTTGAATTCTATTCGTGAATTGACCCTCAATTTTATGTTTTTTTGATATTTTACGTCAAAACTCACTACAAATCCAAAATTTATGAGCGTAGGTGATTCAATCAAGTGTTAGATCGATTGAATCGATACCGTAGCTCTGATACCAATTGAGAGTCCAGGATCCGGCGAGTTTGACTAAATTTTGGTCCCGAAATAACCGGTTCGGTGAAAAAAAAGTGAGTAGAAGATAGAATATGACACCGAAAGTATAAACATTACATACCCGTGAAACCAGTTGGACAACATCTCCCCTCTGGGAACCAAAAACTTGTCCAACACAAGACCCAACACACACACACATATATATATAGGCATAATGCCTTCGTACGAACCCACATAGGGTGCCTTTGTACGAAGCTGCTAAGGTTTGTGGCTCCGTACGAACAGACTCAAGTGTCCGTTCGTACGAAGGGACTCCCTTCGTACGAAGGAGCTGTTACATCACAGAACCTTTCAGTTCATACTGGATTTCACACTATTCTATACAATATTCAACACACGCTCTATCTAGCTTATTCGTACAGTGGCGGACATACACAATATGTGTCACACCCCTTTCTAAGGCGGAAGCACGAGGTGTGATCCTGAAAGGTTCTCATTGCATACGAATGGTAAACATGCTACATGATCATAAAACAAACTCCATAATGCCATTGATATTAAATATCCCAAAACAAAAGTTAAGTTAAGTGTTTACATCACATGAAGATAATTGTTTGAAAAGTTTACAACTTGTTCCAAAAACAAATATCAAGGTTTTGATCATTATATCACCACATGAGGCGGAATATAACAACCAAATCTCACAAAAGAGGCATTGGAGTCCTGACACAAAATATCTAAAAACACAAACAACATTCTTGAGCAAGAGGAACCGTGCGTACATCCATCTAGTTACCTGAAATACATGTAAGTTTTGGAAAAATCGTCATCATAAGTTGGTGTGAATTCATGCAATTTTGTGTAAAACATTTAAGCGTTGTTGTAAGAATCATGGTATGAGATTGTACTTGAAAAAGTATTCTGTAAATGTAAGCGTAAGGAATACGATATCGCTAAAGGTTCGCGAGGCCACTAACATATGTAACGACATAGGAAGCATCCAAACCATAGGCATTTTACTTGTCGATTCATGACTAGAGACACAAAAGCACTCATGGTAACAAAGAGGCCAAGAGTGTGGCTGCCTGAAATCCATTAGATCTAACATTTTTTTTCGCGGTCTAGGACTTACGTTGATTAATGGTGCTTATGATGTAACGCTCCGCATTTTCGCACTTTCTTATTTTAGCAAGTCATGTTGTACTTTCCATATTTAGACACTTGTACTCTCTTTGTAATCTACTTTCGTTTCACTTGTAATTCGAGACTATTGATCATAATGAAATCGAAGCTAGTTTTATTCATATTTTTATATTCAAAGTTAGTCTTACATGCAACTATTAATCAATTTCTCGTTTAAGCGAAATATTATGTAAGGATTCTTGATTCTATATTTATCGTTAAAAACTCTTAAAATAATGAGATTCGGAAGCTTTGTGAAATGAATAATCGTTTAAAGGTTTTTATCCTGATTTAAATTTGTTCATAAATACGGTTATTTATCGATCCTATTTTATTTAATTAATTAAATTAATTAATATGGTTATATAAAAAGTTTATTTTATAATATCTAGTTAGTCTCGTTAGTTATTAAAGTTAGTAAACTAACTTAGTTAGTTTAAACTATAAAGTTAGTTTCTCCTTTTAAACAACTTAACATAAGTCTATTAAAGTCCAGGGGCTATTTGAGTAATTAACTGAAAGTATAATAACAGGGGCTGAATGTGTAATATATCAAAGTCTTATTTAAAAAAAATATATGATGGAGACGGGGATCGAACCCGGGTCTCACACCTATCAGGCGCGCACACCAACCAGCTAAACTATGACTCCTTATTGAACTTAATCCAGCCCTTAATTTATTTAACCTCTCGGCCCGCCAGCAAGCCCTGCCCACAAACAGGTTAATTCAGGTCTGTTTTAGGCGCGATTTTTGTGTTTTTCTTTGAGTTTAAACCATGTTTAGCATTTATTATCCAACTACAACCTAACCTAACTCTTCCCTATAAAACCCAAACATAATCCAAGCATTTTACACTTTGCAAATCATCAAAAACACTCTCAAATCCTCCTCTAATCAGCTGTTAATCACGAATTCGAACAGATTCATACCAAGTTACAAAAGTATGCATAACTTTCTTATTTCTTAACTTTTTCACTTGATTCTTTTTCCCACTTGCTTGGAACAACCTTAGGAACATTTCCAGAGGTTTTTCATGTAAAACCAAGCTCTGGAATGTCACCAAAAAGGCTCCAAAGTGGGCTGTTCGTTTCTGTTTTCATCTCAAACTTTGTTAAACTTAGTAAACTTGAGTTAATCTCATCTCAAACCTATTTCCTAATGCTCATAATCAATCAAATGATTAGTTGGGCTTAAAAGAAGGCTGAGAAATGTTAAATCAGAGGTAAAAACCTCACAAACATTCTGTTTTAGTTAGGGTTTTACCCACAAGAAGTGTTCAAGCTTGAAGCTTGATGAATGTGCGATTGTTAGACTAGCTTGGGCTATCTTTCAAAAAAATCCACTCACTTCTTGATGTTTTCTCATAGATTAGTTGTTATATTTCATTATTCTTATAAGTTCATGACCCTCCATGTTGTTCATAACAATTGTAGTGGTGAACAATAGAGGTACCTAAATGGAAGCTTTGTTCTTCCTATACCTCATGCATGAATTCCATGATTCTTAGAGATGCCTAAATGAAGACTTTAATCTTCTACCTCATGCTTGACATATATGATATAATATACACTATGTAATACTTATGTAATAACCAAATAATCGAACTCTTGGTGATGAACTAATGGACATTCGTCAAGCTAGTAGATTGTATCATCTTAGGCCTTGACAACTTGTCACGATTCTAATGGAACCTTGTTCCATGAAAACATTTAAACTCTTTTAGAGTTTCATAGTGTCAAGAACAAGTGTATAGGTGTTAGATGATTATTTTCATGTTATTTAAACTCCAAATCCCTAGAACTGTATGTAAACACCTCTTAAACTCCAAATCGAACACATTCAACTTTATAGTCTCAACAACTTCGTCACATTGGATAATCGGAAAGCATATGCAATTTTGTGAGTATACTCGAACCCATTTTACTTTTTAAACACTTTTGGGTGCAACATGTATTCTATGTAAAAACACGAAAACACTTGAAACTATTTGAATCACACTCTATCCATATTGAAACATGTTAATCTCCCACTAGTCTATTGGGTGTGAAACTTTGAACAATTTGATGCTTGTTAATCTCGTATGCTACGTAAACTATTTGTGTTGATATATGCTCATTAACTTTGCTAGCCCACCTTAACAATTATAGAGCTATAGGAGTAATGCACCACCCACGAGTCTTGGGGTATTGTTAAGTTAAACATGTTACCTCCCGTGATACTTTGGGATAGGCTATTTTAATGCATTGGATTCTTGGGTTTGAACATATTGTTACACAATCTCAATGTACTAGTAATTTGCATATTGTTGTTCATGTTGGATACGAGCATGTTAAAGAATTTTATTCTATGTTATACTATGTATCAAACTTGTATACTCGCCTTTGCTTTTGCATGGAACTCTATTTTAATACATGTTGCAGGTTCGATAGACAAGATGATGCTAAGTGACGGAACAAGATTTAGGTGGACTTAGAAACACATTTAGATTAATCTATTTTGTCAATGTATCTTTGAAACAATGTTGTCTTATATGATTTTTGTATGACATTTGTAGCAATTTTATGAAATTTGAATTTAATCTATATTGTCACATAGCGTTATGAAGTTTTGAGCAATTTGTTTGTCTCATCCCGATGTTTCCGCCATCGGTTGGGGTGTGACATATGACACCCTATTCGTGACATGATCTATAAAGTCATTCATTAGTTTTGTTTCGTCATACCACAGTACATATATTTTCCCCAAGTTTAGAAAACAAGAAAATGTTTAAAAGTGGGGACATGAACTCACAATTTTGCGTATTTCGCGTCGTAAACTTCACCGGCTATTTAGTAAGCGTCGTGACCTAAAATTATTCTATGTATGTTAGTCACTAGACTTGTAACACACAAGTACAAGACACCATCTTTAGCTTATGTATTTGTTCTTTGTATATTCATCTTTTATGAGGGTCGTGCCCTTGTTTGTTGGGTCTTGCCCGTTCGTTGTGTCTTGCACTTTGAGCATGTATTGTTTATTGTAAATATATATTTTACTTTTCACAAATATATATTTATTTGTGTAGAATTTGTCAAAGTAATAAGTGTTAAAAATAAACTTTATTTTTAACTTGTCCATATACGTTACTTATATTATTTTTCCAAAATTAAATATAAGTATTTTGTGAAAATTCTCAATATTATTTTTGTGCAAGTATACTTAGGAAAGTATGCTTGTATTTTATGTAAATACTTGTGTATTTTACATTATTCGCCAAAAATCAATTATTTTATTTTTATTACTTTCCGGAATTATATTTCTTAAAAATAATGTATTTTTAAGTCTTGTAGGGAATATATATATTTTGTCATGGTATAAAAAATATATAATTATTCTTGTTATTCACCCGATTTTTGTGTAATTCCCATTACTTGGAAATGGTTATATATTTATCCAAAAATATATTTATGTCCAAAAATTGTCCAAAGTCCAAATATTTGTGGAATATATTTTTACAAATATATTTTCTTGTATTGTCCAAATACTATTCTTGAGAGGATTTTTGTATACTTGAATACTTAGGTATTCTCATGTATTTGTATGTATATTTTGGTATTTATACTCCTTAGGAGTATTTTGTGTATTTTTAAGTTCCTAATACACTACTACATATAATACACATAATATACACTTAGCACAAAATTTGGTGATCACTAAATATATATATTTTTCCTAAATATACATACTTAATATTAATTCTAACTTAAAGAAATCATCATCTTTTAACTTGAAATTTCATACAAAAATTAGGAAACATTGGTAAATATTTTTTGGTGAATTTTTGGGGAATAAGTTTCACCAAAACTTATATTTTTCTAAGTGTCAAAATTTTTATAAAATTTTGACATAGTTTCCCTTAAAAATGGAGGTTTCCCATGTTTTCGAAACATGTGTTTATTTTCTTTTTATCATTAAAACCAATTTTTCAACAATTTACACCAAATAACATACACTAATTTCTTCATATGAAACATTATGGTGAACTTGATTCTTGTTAAAAATGTGTAGTCTTTGAGATCTGCACTTAACATACAATGATCTTTCCAAAAACAAGTGCTCTTGTAAATTTTAAAGAAAATTTTTAGAAACTTTAATTTACTAACGAAATCATCCATGAGTTTTATGGTTTCAAAGTCTTGAAAATCATGTTTAAAAATCATTTTTATGTTCATTAGAAAGATCTTTATGTTTAAAACCTTGTTTCATCATGGATCTTCCAAGATCCACACTTAACATCTTTAAATCTTACATTAACAAGCTTCTTGAAGAACCATTAACAAGCTTTTCATAGATTTTAGTTTCGAAAGCTAGTTTTACACACACTTTGTTACTTCAAGATTACATGATTCAAAATTCATTTTTCAAGTTCACATAAGTGTTTCACATGTTCATCTTCAAGTTTAACCATGGATCTTTCAAGATCCATGCTTAAACTTGTTAGATCTAAGCTTCTAACAAGCTTAATATACGATATCTAAACATACACACAAGATTCAACAACATCAACTTCATCACATACACTAAAAATCACTAAAATTACTTGTTTTCTTCATGATTATGTTAGATCTTCTCATATTCATCCTTTAAAGTTTAGTTACTTAGATGGTGAGACTTGTACATAACATAAACATGAACTAAATTAGTGAGTAGGAGGCTTACAACTAGCTCTATTGTCTAGGGAAGTGGCACAATAAGGAAGATGATGATAGAAGAAATTGAGTGGTTAATGGCTCCTCCAAGTGGTCCTTCAAGTTCTAGCACTTCAAGCCTTCTTACTTAGCCTCCATACACCTTGTAGTGACCTTGGAATGCCTTGAAATAGATTGAATATGGTGGATGTATAGGGGTTGTGTGTGAACCGAGAGCAAGGAAGAGAGGAGAGGAAGGAGGTGAATTTTGAAAGTTAGAATGATAAGGTTTCAACAATCTAATGGTTACTTTTAAAAACTTTCCAAGCATCTAATATCCTCAAGGTTTAGTGCACAATATCAAGGGGACATTAGGAATTATTTTAATCAAAAGAAAGTGGGGCCTTGGGGCCGGTTTTCGAACAAGAGGGGGGGGGGGTAAAGTGCAAGTTGTTGAAAGTTGAAGGTTATAAATGCAAACTAGAAGGTTTAAGTTAGTTTAAGTGTGTTTAGGTTTTTTTTATGATTTTTAAGGTGTTCTATCACCAAAACTAGCTTAATATCATAAAAACATTGCTTCTAGTTAAATTTTGATGCTTTGGGTAGTGTCCGGTTATTTGTTTCGTTACGTTTTGCTAAAGGGCTAAATTGCGCATTTTTACTAGATATGAAGCACCTTTTGTGACACTTTTAATTCCCGACACTTTGTAAGTTATTTTCGGACACTAAAACTTCAATTCTGCATAATATTTTGGTGTTAAATTGCTGTTTTTAGCTGATTTTCTACTGAATTCTGCAGAATTCAGCACTTAAAGTGAGTTTCGGGTGTGTTTTAGTACATAGTTTAGCCTCCGGAAAGTTTATATGTTAACCCTTGTATGCATACTTGGGTTTTGATGTATTTTAGATGTTGGACCTACTCCTAGGCTCTAAATCTATTGTCTGACTGCTTTCTGCAGAAGTGCCGACACAGTGTGTTTTACCGGTGAGTTGACTAGTCTTTCTGACGCAACGCTTAAAGTAATGTACAATGCAATATTTGAAGTATAAAACATGCATGAATTCATATGTAAAGCAAGTAATCACCTAATGTTGACATTTAACACATAGTTGTAGTTAATAAATAATAATTAAAATAGTTCGGAAATTACCGGTTTGGTGACAGTTGTCACATTCTCCCCCTGTTAAAAGAATTTCATCTCGAAATTCAAGCTGAGTTATCTCTCGCAGGAGCTTTCTCGAATAGGTGGGGGTACTTAGCTTTAAACTGGTCTTCACGCTCCCATGTGTACTCGGGTCCGTGTTTACAATTCCAACGTATTTTGACAAGTTTAATGCAATTCCTCCTTGTTTTCTGGATCTTCCAATCCATTACCTCAACGAGCTGTTCTGTAAATCGGAGTTTGTCATCGATATGCACCTCATCCGCAGGGATGACAACTGTTTCTTGGGTTGGACTATTTTTAAGGTTTAACACATGGAACGTATCATGTACACCGTTCAGTTCTTCCTATAACTCCAATTTGTACGCTACGGTACCAATCTTTTCCAAGATCTTGAATGGTCCAATGTATCGTGGATTCAACTTTCCATGTTTTCCGAACCTTGCTACACCTTTCCAAGGTGAGACCTTCAACAAAACTTTGTCTCCCACCTCGAAATCTAAAGGTTTCCATCTTCGATCGGCGTAGCTCTTTTGTCGATCACGAGCCGCCTTGATGCGTTCTCGGATCTGCATGATTTTGTTGGTCGTTTCTTGAACAAGTTCAAGACCAATCAACTGTTTATCTCCCGCGTCTGCCCAACACAATGGTGAGCGGCACTTGCGGCCATATAGAGCTTCAAACGGTGTGGCTTTTATGCTCGTATGGTAGCTGTTATTATAGGAAAAATCAACCAAGGGTAGATGAGTATCCCAGCTGCCGCCTAATTCCATCACACATGCGCGAAGTATATCTTCCAGTGTTTGTATAGTCCGTTCGCTCTGACCGTCTGTTTGCGGATGGAAGGCCGTGCTTAGATCCAGTTGAGATCCAAAGGCCTCTTGAAAGGATTGCCAGATCCTTGATACGAAACGTCCATCTCTATCTAAAATAATCGAAATAGGCACTCCATGACGTGCCACTATTTCCTTAAGGTATAGTTCAGCCAACCTTCCAGTGCTATCTTTCTCTCGAATTGGCAGGAAGTGTGCAGACTTCGTTAATCGATCCACCATTACCCATATCATATCGTGCCCTCTAGGAGTCATGGGTAATTTCGTTATGAAGTCCATCGAAATTTGCTCCCACTTCCATACGGGAACTTCAGGTTGTTGCAATAGACTGGATGGTTTCTGATATTTAGCCTTGACCTTAGCACAGGTTAGGCACTTTCCAACATAAACAGCAACGTCGCTTTTGAGTTTTGGCCACCAATAATACTCTTTCAAGTCTTGATACATTTTGTCCGATCCTGGGTGGATCGAGTACCTCGACTTGTGAGCTTCATCGAAGATGACTTCTCGAATACCGCCATAGAGCGGAAACCAAATGCGTCCCATAAAGTATAAGGTTCCCTCTTCGTTTGGCACCAATTTCTTCTCCATACCCCGGAGGTATTCAGCTTTGAGATTTTCCTTCTTCAAGGCTTCTTGTTGGGCATCATGAATGCGTGAAGTGAGATTCGTTCGAATCATCATTTCTAAAGCTCTAACCCTTAAGATCTTAACCCTTTCCTTTCAACTCAATGCGTCTGCTACCACGTTCGCCTTTCCAGGATGATACTTGATCTCACAGTCGTAATCGTTCAGCAACTCAACCCATCGTCGATGACGCATATTTAACTCCTTTTGATCAAATATGTGCTGCAGACTCTTGTGATCTGTGAAGATAGTACATCGAGTACCATATAAATAATGTCGCCAAATCTTCAAGGCAAATACCATCGCGCCTAGCTCCAGGTCTTGGGTGGTATAATTCTTCTCATGTACTTTCAATTGTCGTGATGCATAAGCGATGACTTTCTGGCGTTGCATGAGCACGCAACCCAATCCCTGACGTGAAGCGTCACAATACACCACGGAGTCTTTAGTGCCTTCGGGTAGAGATAGTATCGGTGCATCGCATAGCTTGTTTTTTAGTAGTTGGAAGGCTTCTTCCTGCTGGTCTCCCAAATCGTACTTCTTGTCTTTCTGAGTAAGGGAAGTCAGCGGTTGAGCTATTTTGGAGAAATTCTCGATAAATCTGCGGTAATAGCCCGCTAATCCCAAAAACTGTCGAACTTCAGTCGGTGTCTTGGGAGCTTCCCAATTCTTTATCGCTTCAATCTTCGCTGGATCCACATGGATACCATTCTCTTTCACCACGTGACCAAGGAACTATACCTCGCGAATCCAAAATTCGCATTTTGAGAACTTTGCATATAGCTTCTCTTTCTTCAGTAGTTCCAGAATGGTCCTGAGATGTTGCTCGTGTTCTTCCTTTGTTCGTGAATAAATCAGAATATCATCGATAAATACAATCACAAGTTTATCGAGATATGGCTTACATACAAGATTCATCAGATCCATAAACACTACTGGCGCGTTCATCAATCCAAATGGCATCACAAGGAACTTGTAGTGTCCGTAACGAGTCCTGAATGCAGTCTTTGGTATGCTCTCCTCTTGAATCCTCAATTGATGATAGCCAGACCAAGGTCAATCTTGGAGTAATAGCTCGATCCTTGCAACTGGTCGAATAAGTCGTCAATCCTCGGTAACGGATACCGATTCTTAACAGTGAGCTTATTCAACTCTCTGTAATCAATACACATCCGCATGGTTCCATCCTTCTTCTTCACGAACAATACTAGAGCTCCCCAAGGTGAGAAGCTCGGTCTAATAAATCCTTTATCCAACAACTCCTGGAGTTGTGCAGATTATTCTTGCATCTCGGATGGCGCAAGTCGATAAGGTGCCTTGGCTACAGGAGCGGCGCCTGGGACCAAGTCAATATGGAACTCGACTTGTTTTTGCGGAGGTAATCCTGGCAAGTCTTCGAAAACACATCAGGGAATTCCTTTACCATAGGAATGTCTTCAAGCTTCTGCTCCTCAACCTTCTTATCTACTTCATGCGCCAAGAATGCAACACATTCTTTTCGCAAGCATTTCTGTGCCTTCTTACAGTTGATGATTTGCAAGGGCGTGTCTCTTTTCTCTCCATGGACTATGAGCGTTTCATCATTCGCAAGAGGGATGCGAATGATTTTCTCGTGACAAACAACTTTGCTTTATTCTTGGACAGCCAGTCCATTCCGACTACAATATCAAAGCTACCCAATTGAACAGGCAAGAGATCGATACTAAATCTTCGCTCACCAAGTTCCAATATACATCCCCTAATAATTTCGCCCGATTCAACAAGTTTGCCATCGGCTAGTTCTATGGAATAAGGAATATCTAATCTACTAGATTCTATTCCAAGCATACGTTTAAATTCCATAGACATGAAACTATAATCGGCACCAGTGTCAAATAATATGGATGCAAAGTGATTGTTAACGAGAAACGTACCAGTGACCACATTAGGGTCCTCGCGGGCGTTCCTTGCTCCTATCACGAATGCTCGAGCTTGAGCGTTGTTCTCTCTCGGACAGTCCTTCTTGAAATGCTCTTTTGCTACCACAACCAAAACATCCTTGGTTTTGTCCATTTCCATTACCATTTCTATTACCAGTACCATTGCCGTTTCCATCACCGTTCCCATTACCAGCACCGTTGCGGTCTCCATTCCTATTTCTATTTCCACTTTCACCTCTTTTTCCCCAACAATCATCGGTACGGTGACCCAATTTTCCACACTTTTTGCATTTTGGAATGCGACAAGCTCCATCATGGTGACGCTTGCACTTATTACATTTGGGTATGGTGCCCTGGTATCCTCTGGTCACAGCGTCATTTGCAGCTGCAAACGTTTTTGTCTCCTTAGGTGGATTGGGGTCACGCTTCTTGTTGTTGGAACCCTTGTTGTTGTTACGTGTTGCTTGATTCAGGTTCGAATGCTTCCTTTTCTTGTCACCGGACGACTCAGCATGCGTCTCGATTTTCTCAGTAGCTTTCAGCGATAACTTTTTCATACGGACAACATCTTCAATAAGGTTGACAGCCAGAGTTACAGCCTGAGTGATCGTTGCTGGTTCTGCCGCAGTCACCAAAATGCGAAATTCCAGAGCCAATCCCCAGATGTAGCGCTCAATGCGCTTAAATTCGGGAGTCATCAGATAGGGGATCACTCTTGGCAGATCATGAAATCTCTGAGTGTAACCAACAATGTCCGCACCAACCATGGATAGATTCCAAAATTTCGTCTCCAATCTTTGAAGTTCAGCATGCGAGCAATACTTTTCCCTCATTCTTTCCTTCAACTCATCCCAAGTCATACCATACGCGGCATCATCACCCAGAGTTTGGACTTGCAAATTCCACCAAGTCAAAGCTTCGTCGACGAACTATCCAGTAACAAAAGTGACTTGCTGGTCCGCAGTGCACTTGCTCATGCGGATTGTGGAATCAGTTTTCTCCGTCCAGTGCACGAAAGCCGCTGCACCTCCAGTGCCATCGTAATTCAGCGGCTTGCAGTCGAGAAACTGCTTGTAGGTGTAGCCTGGAATTTATCCAACCAATTCACATGTGAGCAAACAATGAAACAATGAAACAAAGACCGTTCACAAATTTCATCAAGTTATAGCAAATCAACTTAAGGTTACCTTGAGTCAGGTTTCCTCCAGATGAATCTCCATGTCCATTTCATCCAGTACCGCCTGATCCTCCACTGTTCCCAGCACGGTTCGCCTCATACTGGGCGATAGCTTCAGAAATCCTTTCTTCCAGCAGAGAGTTCAATTCCTCAGCAGTCCTCGGTATTGGTGGAGGAGGTGGTTGATCAGAACCTCGAGTGTTCACCACTCTCCTAGGTGCCATGTTCTTTCAAATCACAACACAACAGGGTTAGATAATTGTCTGATACCATCATACTAGATAGTAGTAGTACATATACGTATATACACACACACATAAGCAATATCAAACAATCCACCAAACATATAAATCAATTCATACAACAACAAGCATGCATAAACAGACAAATACTGATGTGTCATAAGATATTCACCGAGTTTTTATACATATCAGGACAACTTGTTACATCATTGTTTGCGAAGAAAACAAAATGCATAAGGGTTACATCACCCCATAGTACAAGTTTAATACATATAAAAGACAAAATATCTTTCTTCACATTGGCGGTCCTTCCCAAAATTTGGTCGTAGTCTTTATACCCAAAAAATACTGCTCCATCAAAGTACCTGCAATGAAAGAAAACTAATGGGCTGGTGGAGAGGGTAGGGGAGTAGGAAGAACCAAACTGCGAAGGTGCGCCACTTCATCCTCGAGCTCATGAACTCGACAGATGAGGAAGCTAACCTGCTGCTCTACAGTGAGGAACCGAGCAGCATGACCCTCATTAGGTGCCCGAACAGGTGGTGGCGGAGATGCCGGTGGGGGTGAAGATGGTGGTGGAGGTGTAACAGGCGGTGGATAATCTGGTGGAGGAGGTCGTCTCGCATCGGCCTCATTCTCCAACTCGTAGACCCTACGACATAGGATCTCCACCTGAAGCTGGAGTGATAGCAGGAGATCATCCCTAGTGTATCCAGAGTGATGTGAGGGATGGTAAGGATCAGATAATGGCATCGTATACTGAGGGAATAAACGGGGCGACTGAAAATGTGGACTCAACTCTGGTGGAGGGATATGAGGATGTCCGGAAGGCTCTCCCCCATGCGTGGGAGGTGTGTGCGGGAAAGTTGAAGCGTAAGGGATACTACGTAAACCACTAGTATAGTCTGTCGGAACAGGTGGACGTGAAGAGCTGTCACTGGCTACCTGAGTAGGAGTGTGGGGAGGTGTATGAGTGGGTGTAGAGACATGAACATGAGAAGATGGCGCAACAGACATAGAGTCATCGTCGTCATCGGTAGGGTAAGCCCTCAGTCCCGCAGCAAAAAATGTCGAAGAAGTCACTGACTCAAAGGAATCAGCGTCAGACTCAAGGTCAGAGTCAGAAGAAATATCGATAATAGACACAACAGGAGATGCTAACTCTAGGATAGCGATGTCGTACACCTCTCCATTGCCAAGATCATCGTCAAGGTGCTCCACCTCGATCACGAGACCGTCAACATCAACATCCAGATCATCAATGAAAGGCCAGTCCTCAGCAGGGATAGCGGCAAGAGGAATAGCATGAATGGGAATAGGCTCAACGAGGTGCTCACCATCTAGATGTCCGATGATCAGCTGGTCATGGAGGGGCAATGGTAAAGCTAGGACATCATCAATGAAAGGGACATTGTCAACAAAGTCTGGTAGGGCGAAAGGCTGAAAATCGTCGAGGTCATTATCATCAGACGCCATCTCCGGGTCGCTCTCAGAGTCGGACGTGAAGATCCCGGGGGCATGTGCTACCTCATCATCAGAGACAATAGCCATAGTATCGTGCTCCTCAGATAGTCCGATGCTTTCAGACGAAGACATGTGTACCTGTAACATAATATCCATGGTATATGTATATATTAATTATTACTACTTAATTAATATATAAATAGTTATACACATTGTTGAAAGTAATCCCTAGTTAAAGACAAGTGCTACCCATGTGCACCCTAAGTCTTGTAGTCTATTCCTGTGTGTGACCCAATCATGCGATAGTCTCCGCTTGATTTTTGAAAAACAAGTTCAGGTAGTGGATGTTGCAGAATGTTTTATGCAATCGTAAAATTGTTTTCGTGAGAGGATCCTAAAGATTTTAGTCTAGACTCGAGAAGGAATCCTGGTTCACTACAATCGCAGCTCTGATACCAATCTGTCACACCCCTTTCTAATGAAGAAGCACGAGGTGTGATCCTGAAAGGTTCTCATTACATACAAAGGGTAAACATGCTACATGATCATAAAACAAACTCCATAATGCCATCGATATTAAATATCCCAAAACAAAAGTTAAGTTAAGTGTTTACATCACATGAAGATAATTGTTTGAAAAGTTTACAACTTGTTCCAAAAACAAATATCAAGGTTTTGATCATTATATCACCACATGAGGCGGAATATAACAACCAAATCCCACAAAATAGACATTGGAGTCCTGACACAAAATATATAAAAACACAAACAACATTCTTGAGCAAGAGGAACCGCTCGTACATCCATCTAGTTACCTGAAATACATGTAAGTTTTGGAAAAATCGTCAACATAAGTTGGTGTGAATTTATGAAGTTTTGTGTAAAACATTTAAGTATTGTTGTAAGAATCATGGTATGAGATTGTACTTGAAAAAGTATTCTGTAAATGTAAGCGTAAGAAATGCGAGATCGCTAATGGTTCGCGAGGCCACTAACATATGTAACGACATAGGAAGCATCCAAACCGTAGGCATTTTACTTGTCGAATCACGACTAGAGACACAAAAGCACTCATGGTAACAAAGAGGCCAAGAGTGTGGCTGCCCGAAACCCATTAGATCTAACATTTTGTTCCGCGGTCTAGGACTTACGTTGATTAATGGTTCTTATGACACCCTATTCATGACCTGATCTATAAAGTCATTCCTTAGTTTTGTTTCGTCATACCACAGTACATGTATTTTCCCCAAGTTTAGAAAACAAGAAAATGTTTAAAAGTGGGGACATGAACTCACAATTTTGCGTAGTTCGCGTCGTAAACTTCACCGGCTGTTTAGTAAGCGTCGTGACCTATAATTATTCTATGTATGTTAGTCACTATACTTGTAACACACAAGTACAAGTCACCATCTTTAGCTTATGTATTTGTTCTTTGTATGTTCATCTTTTATGAGGGTCGTGCCCTTGTTTGTCAGGTCTTGTCCGTTCGTTATGTCTTACACTTTGAGCATGTATTGTCTATTGTAAATATATATTTTACTTTTCACAAATAAAAATGTATTTATGTAGAATTTGTCAAAGTAATAAGTGTTAAAAATAAACTTTATTTTTAACTTGTCCATATACGTTACTTATATTATTTTTCCAAAAATAAATATAATTATTTTGTGAAATAATATTCTCAATATTATTTTTGTGCAAGTAGGAAAGTATACTTGTATTTTATGTAAATACTTGTGTATTTTACATTATTCGTCAAAAATCAATACTTTGATTTTTATTACTTTCCGGAATTATATTTCTTAAAAATAATGTATTTTTAAGTCTTGTAGGGAATATATATATATTTTGTCATGCTACAAAATATATATAATTATTCTTGTTATTCACCCGATTTTTGCGTAATTCCTATTACTTGGTAATGGTTATATATTTGTCCAAAAATATATTTATGTCCAAAAATTGTCCAAAGTCCAAATATTTGTGGAATATATTTTTACAAATATATTTTCTTGTATTGTCCAAATACTATTCTTGAGAGAAATTTTGTATACTTGAATACTTAGGTATTCTCATGTATTTGTATTTGTATTTGTAATTTGGTATTTGTACTCCTTGGGAGTATTTTGTGTATTTTTAAGTTCCTAATACACTACTACATATAATACACATAATATACACTTAGTACAAAATTTGGTGATCACTAAATATATATATTTTTCCTAAATATACATACTTAATATTAATTTTAACTTAAAGAAATCATCATCTTTTAACTTGAAGTTTCATACAAAAATTAGGAAACCTAGGTAAATATTTTTAGGTGAAATTTTCGGGAATAAGTTTCACCAAAACTTATATTTTTCTAAGTGTCAAAATTTTATAAAAATTTTGACATAGTTTCCCCTAAAAATGGAGGTTTCCCATGTTTTCGAAACATGTATTTATTTTCTTTTTATCACTAAAACCAATTTTTCAACAATTTACACCAATAACATACACTAATTTCTTCATATGAAATATTATGGTGAACTTGATTCTTGTTAAAAATGTGTAGTCTTTGAGATCTACACTTAACATACAATGATCTTTCCAAAAACAAGTGCTCTTGTAAATTTTAAAGAAACTTTAATTTACTAACCAAATCATCTATGAGTTTTATGGTTTCAAATTCTTGAAAATCATGTTTAAAAATCATTTTTATGTTCATTAGAAAGATCTTTATGTTTAAAACCTTGTTTCATCATGGATCTTCCAAGATTCACACTTAACATCTTTAAATCTTACATTAACAAGCTTCTTGAAGAACCACTAACAAGCTTTTAACAGATTTTAGTTTCGAAAGCTAGTTTTACACACACTTTGTTACTTCAAGATTACATGTTCATGCTTCAAAATTCATTTTTCAAGTTCACATAAGTGTTTCACATGTTCATCTTCAAGTTTAACCATGGATCTTTCAAGATCCATGCTTAAACTTGTTAGATTTAAGCTTCTAACAAGCTTAAATGTTAGGCACTAAAGTGTGAGACTGACACATTAAATTAATACAACGAGCTATGGTTATGAACTGGGCCTTACCGGGTTAGTTTATATTAGGTTTGGACCTTTATAGGTCACTTGGGCCAAGCTTTAGGCCATGTAGGCCAAGCAGGCCCAAGGGGAGCCCATGTAGGGAAGTGGGCTTGAGTTAGTATATAAACAAGTTTCTAACTTGTTTTTAGGTTGGAACCTCTTAGAACCTCCAAGTTACACAAGTTCTAGGGAAGTGAGAGAGAGAGAGAGGGAGGCGATTTGTTGGTGTAGGAACTTATACCAGACTGTTTTGCTAGTTGATAGTAACAGAATCGTGTGCAAGTTTAATAGGTGATTCGGTTTATTCTTCGTTTTTCATATTTTTTGTGTTTTGTCTTGAATCACATCAAGTTTGGATTCCGCACAAACTTGGTATGTTTGATATTATTGAAAGATCTGGTTAACGGGACTTACAATTGGAATCAGAGCCTTTAGAACATGTTCTAGGCTCGGTTTGATATCAAATATTCAAGATTTGGAATTTTTGTTCTTCGCGTTCTTCGTGTTCTTGAAGTGTTCATCTGGTTTCTATTGAAAAATAGCCATATTTTGGTGTTTTGATTTTTCTTTAGGTGTTAAAGGATTAAAATTTATATTAAACTGATTTAGAAATATTTTCTAATTTTGATAAGATTTTAAATCTTTGAATAATTTCCAACAGTTTCGGAACAAATTGCTTCTAAAAGATATTTTCAAAATATTTCTTTGGTTGACCAAATATTCTATTTCAAAAGTCTCACGGTTTCGAGTTCCTCTGGTTTCGAGTCACCATCTTACAACAGGTTTCGAGTTGCCAACTTATCACGATTTCGGGTCTACGAGTTGCCGGTCTCGAGTTATTCATTTCTGAGTCACAATCACCACCACACAGAGGATTCCATTCGCAACCTCAACCGCCATAGTTTCTAATGTTCATCACCTTCGCAAGTCTCGAGTTGTTCACCTCCGAGTTGCAACCTCGATTACGAGTCGCAACCACCGTTTCGACTCGTCCGACTCGCAACCAATCTTTCCAATTCCGAGTTCTCGAGTCGCAACCTTCACTTGGTCTTGAGTCATCTCCACCGTTTCGACTCCATCACCTCCATCTTCACGGCCGTCACCTCCATGTCTTCTCCATCTTCTCTGATCATCGTCGTCGGTACGATTACTGTCTTCCATCTTCATCAGACATCATCATCATCGGTCATCGTCTACACCACCTCTGATCTTCATTTTCTTCTCCGATAACCTTTCACCGGAAACGTGCAAAACCCTCGTTAATCATCATCCCCATCGCTCTTCACCACACGACCATCACCTTAAGCGTTCATCACTTCGAATCACCGTCACCATTACAGAAGTTTCATCACCATATTCCGAGTTGATCATCATCATCATCACCTGAACCACCATTATTTACAACGACATCACTGTAAGATTAAATATATTATATCTTAATATTTAATCTAGTAGCCATTATAATCATTTACATTATATAGATCAAAATGTATAACAACCTATTAAATAATTAGTTGGTAATTGTTGATGGACCGTATTACCCTTATTAACTAATTAGGTTTCCTCTTGGGTGCTTATATAAGGAGACTTATGTAGAGGTTAAAAGGTTATACACTTAGACACATAACCTAATTCTAATAACATCATAATCGACCTCTTCTCCATAACTGAACTCCCTTATTCGGTTTCATCATCACCATCATCAGTCACACCCTAAGGAGGAACCAGATAACACTGACAAATATGTCAAACTCGATGGCATCATCCCTCACTGGATTCTCCTCTGCCCTGTCTGTTGTAACAGGTATGTTTTCATGTTTTCCATTATGTTTAGAACAGAACTGATCCAACAATCACCATTGCACACCCCCAACCATTAAGCATCATCTTGTCTTCATTCTCACCTCCGTTTAACATCATACCTGCCATCACTCGACCATCATCATCCGAACACCACCGTCGACCACTGTATCCTGAACTACGGACACCATCATCTTCGTCGGACCTTCAACCTTGACACGATCACGAAAACTTTTCGAGTTAACCCTTTTGCGAAACAAGATTTCGAGTTTTCAATACTTCTTTCATCATCACCTCAACTTTTCTGCACTCTGATCATGAAAACACGACCTCCGTTCATCTCCTTCGTATATTCATCGTTGTCGTTTGATTGATAAAACAAAGGAGATTTTTTTGTTTTTGTGACAGTTGAGGTGTTGGGAAAGAGAGTGTGTTGGAAAAGATTGATACAATTGCATTGAAGTTGATCTGACGTTTAGTATTCTATTTTTTAATAATAATTATAATAATAATAATAACTTTAGTAATAATAGTTGTTTAAAAATTTGGTTGATTAAAAAATTATAAAAAAGGGGGTTTGATTTGTTTGTGATATCGGTCTGACAGGTTTTGAGGCGCGGTTCAGAAAGCAGGTTCATTCGCGTGCAAAGGGTTTGAGTTAGCGAGTACATGGGTTCTCGTTTGGTTTGTGTTTTGAGGAGAAGAACAAAAGTATCAACCACCCATTGAAATTATGGCATTTATGTTTAACAAAACCGTGGCTCAAGAAATTACTCGTGAAGAGATACTTTCTGTCTTTTGCACTCCTGAGTGTAGAGAAAGGGTTGAGGCATATCGAATACACAACGCTGAGCTTATACAAGATTATCAAGACATAAAAAATAAAAAAATTTACTTTAGTAAAGAATGAAAAGCTTTATAAACAAAAAATAGAAGCTCAGCGAAAAGACATCATTTAACTTAAGAATGATCTAGTGTGAAGACTTGCCACTACCTGGAAGTTAAAGAAAAGTTATGCATCTTGACCAAAGAATTGGAAGACATCAGAGAAAAATATCAAATTAACGAAATTAACATTAAAAATTATGAGTCTTCCAGTAAACTGGTCAAAAATCTATGTGATCAGCAACTTGCACACAAGAGAAAGAAGGGATGTGGGTTGGGTTTCAATCAAGTTCCTCCTCCATATAATGAAAACTATACATATTTACCTGTTACTGAGGAGGAATTGATGAATGAAGACAAGATGACTTACGGACCAAAAACCGATAAGTCATCAATCAACAACAGACCTATTGACAAACGAGCGACTTCTCCAATGAATTTTGTTTCTAAGGGCACTTTTGATCCTAACAGCTCATTTACCTGTGCAGATAAAGTAGTGGACTCAAAGTGTGGAGATATTCTTGAGGATGAACCAGATTCGAATTCTGATTTTTCTAAAAACTCAATAAATGAATCTGATTCTGGTTGTGTGTTTGGACAAGCTTTTCTTAACTCGTTTAGTAGTTATGTGTCAGGTAAAATAGTTGATGCTTGTCATGAACCTTTGAATAATGCGTCTGATGATGGTTGTTTTTCAGTAGTTGATGATGCATCTAAGCCTACAGCTACTGATAGTGTGACAGTGGACGTCCCCAATGTTGAATCTAGTGGGACCATATTGGAAACCAAAGTTGAAAGTGAACCACAATTAAACTCACATGATACATGTGTTGATGAAACATGTGTTGATGAAACTTCTGCATCTTTAGAAATTTAAATTGAATCTGATTTTGTAAAAGAAGATGTGGTCACTATAAATGAACAGTCACAAGAAAATGTTTCTGAAAAATAAGTTAAAACAGAAGCTGAATCGTCTTCTCAAAATGATCATGATAAAATTGTAAAAGACGAAAAGCATCATCTGTCTGAATCTCATACATGAGCTAGTTCTGATTAACAGGTACAGAAGAACTCAGAAAAGGCACATGGAACACAAGCAGAGAAATCAAAGAAAGCTAGTTCATCTAAACCCATCAGTTTTGCTAATGTTGCTGGATCTTAGAATCTCCATACATTGAAGCGACAGACATGTTTCAACTGTGGAATTCCTGGACACATTGCTAGAAATTGTGTTCATCGTCCAAACGTGCAACAAAATGCCAATACTCACTCTTGTGCTGATGTTTGTGAGCCGGTTCACAACACGCAAAAGGACCCAAAACGAGCAGATCAAAATTGAGGGTATGAGAAGTCTGCTCATCAAGGACAATCACGAACTCATAAGGCTCGTGACAAGGTGAATGAAAGCTACAATCAGAGAGAAAAGATGAAGAATGGTGCTCAGAGCAACAAGACTTCTGCAAACAGCAAATACAAGTACCCAAATTCATCTTCGTCTAAAAGTAAAGTGCAGGCTCATCCAATGCAAAAAGGAACAGTTTGTCCTTCAAGACCTGCTAGAGCAAATCAAGCTGCTCAAAACGTCTTTCTGATGAAAAGACAGACTTGCTAAAACTATGGCATTGCGGGTCATATTGCTAGAAATTGCACACGGCGTCCCTATGTACCATATTATATGCAAAATCAGAGGGTTACACCAAAGGACAACTACCATTCTAAGCCAATGAAGGTATCTTCACCTAAGGCAATGAAAATTGTGAATCCCAAGGTTAAACCTTCTGATGGGGATTGGAATGCTGCTAAAGCAAAAAAGAAAACAAGCTTTGAAACCTATACAAGTTTCGAAAATAACAAGGTTGATAAGCCAACTGTTTTGCCAAAGGCATCTAAGAAATTAGAAAAGCCTAAACAAATTTGGAGAGCAAAACAAAAAGCAGCTACATCTCCAATCCTTGAAACGAAAGGGGACTTATGTTTAAAGGAAGTGTCTTATTTTGATGCTTCAGGAAATCCCAGGACCACGATGGCCTGGGTACCCATATCTTACTAACCTCCTTAATTTTCAGGAACAACCAAGGAAGAGCTGTTGACAATCTCTGGAATGTTGATAGCCGTTGTTCAAGAGATAAAACGGGTAACATTTCACTGTTGCAAAAAGTTCAAATTTTTTTTACAGATGATATGTTTCCTTTGGAGGAGAAAATGAGAAGTAAGATGAGATCAGCAAAAGGTACAATTAGGAATGGCAATGGGCCGGGTATTGGTAATCCCAGGCCCGTACCCAGTTGTAATTCTTTGTCCCATACCCGACCCATTACCCGTCGGGTAATTACCCGTCGGGTATCGGGCAAACCCGCGGGTATCGGGTATACCCGTTAATTTCATAAAAATACCCGTTGTGACAAATGTGCAATTTTTACTCTGATGTTTATATAATTTACTATTTTAATGACTATAACAAATGAAAATATAATTAATAACTTACATATCTTGTTCAAACCACATATACCAAACTAAATCAAAATGATTACTTAATTAAGTAATTGTATCAGGACCATCAAATTGCATAAACATCCACATAATAAAGGGTGATAGCTTCCATATCCAATATACATGCTCAAAAATAAGTTATATGTTCACTAAGAACCTTCCAAATACATATCCACATATGACTATAGAGAAGGTAATAAGTACATGTACTAAGTTTATATATATGGAAATATATAATATGATACTTTCGGGTATTATTAGGGTAAATGGGCCGGGTATCTGGCGGGTATCACTAAATCCCATACCCGTACCCGTACCCGATTTTTTTTCCTTTTTAAGCCCTTACCCGGCCCATACCCATTGGGCTTCGGGAATACCCGGCCCGTATGTTTCGGGTTTCGGGTATACCCGTTGGGATTGGGCTTTTTTGCCATCCCTATGTACAATTTAAATTCAGTACTTTAATTTGGATATTGATTAGTCTTCAATCTGATGACAGAATGGTTACGCAAAAATATTTTTTTCCCTTTCTTAGTTTATCACTTTGTACATAACGTGTCCTTTCTCTAGTAAATGGTAAATTTGCGCAAAAGATTTATGCACAAATTTAGGGGGGGGGGGAGGGACATATAGATAGATATAGAGTTTAGGGGGGAGAAAACTCATAAAAGAAAAATACAAAAAGAGTTTCCTGTATATATATGCATTGTTTTAGGGGGAGAAAATGAGAAAAATACAATATAGATAGATATAGAGTTTAGAGGGAGAAAACTCAGAAAAGAAAAATACAAAAGAGTTTGCTGTATATATATGCATTGTTTTAGGGGGAGAAAATGAGAAAAATACAAAAACATTAGAAAAATGAAAAAGCCAAAAAGATAAATTGCATGATATGGGAAGTGAAGTAAATGTTTGTGTTAAAGGGTTTGACTAACACATGTAAGGTTCCATAGCTGAAAAGACTAGGATCTACTGTGATATGTTGATAAGCTTGACGCTCAAAATGATAAACGATACTAAGTGATATAAACATAACGAACTATGTACCATGTGGGTAACATACCAACGACGTATGATTTTATGGTCTTAAATCTTGCGTTGATAGATAGCCAACGTCTGAGGTTTCGGGTCTGTATATTGTTGAATCATCTGGGGATATCTTGGCTGTCCTTCAGTTGCATCCAGATTATATGCAGACCTAGACACAGTCAGGATATCTTAAAAGATCCAAAGTGGACAAAAACCTTAAGGAATAAAATCTCAAAATGAGAAAATTCCCAATGCTCAAAGAGCCAAATTCTTGCCAAAATGGTATTTGCCTCGCCCTCGTTAGACACAATCATTTGTCGCTCTGCTGTACGAAAGTACTGACCTGTCACCAATGGTCTAACGTTGTAAATCAAAAGGATGACATCAGTATACTTACATGCTATGATGAATCGTTGTGCTTTCCTTGATCGCGGGGGTATGCCTTGGAATGAGACACACGGGTATAATAGTATAATATTACCTTAAGCATATCACGAAGTTGAAAAATTGAAAGTTGAGCGTTAAAGTTTAAGTGGACAAACATATTGGCAATCACATAAACTAGTTTGATTAGGCCCGTACTGAAAAGTGTTCCTTAGTCTGTCTGAGAACGAATTTTGATCCCATTGCAATTGTAATTGTATATTACGGTAGTTGTTTATATTTTGAGTTTTTTTTGTTTTAGTTCTTAAAATTAAAAAAAATTAAAAAAATAGAAAAATTCAAAAATACAAAAATAGTGTCTTGTTTTTCTATAAAATCAAAAATCCAAAAATAGAGTGCTTATTTGTTTTTCTTAAAATTAAAAAATGTAACCGTTCTTGAAGATTTGACTGATCATCAAAAGTAGAAAGAATTGAAATTGTGAAATCCGAGTAAAAGTACTTGGATGTACCTAGTGCTCATATGGTACTCTCCCTGTTGCATTAGAAATGTTTGCTTATGAATTTATGAGCATGTGCAGAACTTGATTTCAATCAAGAACAGGGGTTGATGAAGACTGAGATGCTATTAGTTGCTGAAGAAGCCTGAAGCAGCACAACAACAAGATGTACCTGAGTCAGAGGAAACGGATACGAAATGCCGTCTGACAATGAAAGTACATTTGAAAAGGTACCTGTGAACCTGCTTGAAAGACAAAGATTGAAGAAGAAAAGAGCTGCTGAGAATCCTCCTCTCACATTCTTTTCAACAAGATTTTCAAGCAAATGCTGATCGAGATCCTGATATGAAGCTAACCACAAGAGCTGAAGAAAAGAGACCCAGTGCTGAGAGTTCAGAAGTCAAGAACTTCCACAACATCTATATCATAGCGACAACCATAGACTTCGTTGAAGACGTTGCTGAATTCATGCTATGGAGACAATGTCACACCCCGACCACGTATAACATACAAAACGTGGCGGAAAACGTCGGGGAGTGTTGTAACAGAATTATTGTTTCACAACCATGGCATACAAAGTTATACTTTATTTATTCAACAAGAGTGTTATATTGTCTTAAACAGGAAACAAAGTGTTCATAACATAATTAAACTAGTTTGTCTTCATTTTTAGTCTCTAAGGCACAGGTCCGCCCTAGTGTCACGATCATCATCCTATGGAAAAGCTCCTGAAAACACATGTGAAAATAGGTACGTCAGCATAAAAATGCCTGTGAGATACATAGGTTTTGTAAAAATATGATTCATGACTTGTGTTTAAGAAAATGTTTAGTCATGAACCTTGTAATTTGCTTTGTCTTATAAATTATTTGAAAAACGATAAGATCAGATGATATGTATAAATAAATGTAAGGTTAAATGAATAGCCATGTAAAAATGAGTTTGTGTAAGATAAGTTGCTTGTAAGCAATGTCTTGTAAAAAGTATGTTATTTGTATAAAATGTCATGTGTCATAAATTGAAATGATTTAAATAACGCTACGATATGTAACACCATACAAACACTTATATATAGGAAGTACCAGCGGCGTATCCACCATGCTTGTATCATATTACACACGCCTCGTTACTTAAATCACTTACTCAAACCAAACCACCAATGTAAATTGTTTATGTATAATCAAATGTCAAAATGTTATTGTGTAAACCATATCAAATATCTGTGATTAATGTTAATCATGAATTGTGTATATCAATGTCAAAATGTTTATGTCTAATGTAAATCATGTGATGTGTATCCAAAAATGTCATGTATGGTATGTGAAATATATCAACTAACCATATGTAAAATGCACAAAAACAAGGTATTGAAGTAAAACATGGTTTAAATCAAAGTTATGTTTTGTGGAACAAATGCATGCTATACTGATATAAACAACTATGCGGTATTGTGAAAATGCATACATCCAAGCCTTGAGACTGTGGCGATAAACCCTTAAACAAATTAAAGGTTTATCTAAGTTATGTATATCGAATTCGGTCATTCCTTCCAATCCAAACAAACCCAGGATTTCAGGAACGGGAGTTGTCAATTCCTATGGTACCACTACCTACTAACGAACGGCGTAGCTAATGTTAATGAATGTATTGTTCCATTGAAACAAACCAAATGTCATACCAAAATGTAAGCATGTGATGAAAACAACTGTACTAAGTATGTAACAAATGGACATACATAGCATGTGACGTGAAACAAATGTACTAAGTATGCACACAATGGGCATACATAGCATGAAATGTAATGTGAAACAATGTACTAAGTACGCACACAATGGGCATACATAGCATGAAATGTAATGTAAAACAATGTACAAAGTACGCACACAATGGGCATACATAGCATGAAATGTAATGTAAAACAATGTACTAAGTACGCACACAATGGGCATACATAGCATGAAATGTAATGTAAAACATGTACTATAATGTACTAACGGACATAGCAGGTATATGATGTGAAAACATGGAAAGCATGAAAGTAACAAGTAGGCACATGTGTTTCACCCCAAAACAGTTTGGAAAACAGTAAAAGAGGGGTCTATGTACTCACTTGAGATTGCTCAGAAGTCCTAAGATAACCACCAAGCAATACTAGAGATCACGGAATCAAACGGCACATAATATAGGTAACTATGTTAATATACCGGACCTAAATCGGAAGATCGGATAGAATGCGGGTTCGTAAACCAAACGAGTATGGAGACTCGTGTAATATGATTTAACAAAGCCTACATACTAAATGAAACCTAACATAAGTGCTTACGACCCATTACGACCCGTTTAGGTAGCTTATGCTACTTTAACGCGTCGCTCGCGTGAAACGCGTTCGGACCGCCTAACTAGTCCTATGACAAGTAAAATATGCCTTAACATATCTAATATTGTTACCAAAACAGTTTAGATACCAAAATTTATGTTACATATGCTTAAAATGAATTTTGGCGTCAAAAGGGCATTTTGGTAATTTACCTAAGGCATATAAACTACCTATCATACAACTACTTAAACGAAGCGACCATAAGGTATGACTTCGGAAGGTTATTCCCTATATACTATGGTCACCTAATGTGTTTGGTCGGATCCTAATGATCGACCAAATGGGTCGGGTTCGAAGGTATAAGCGATTTATCAGATCGCTTACCCTTACGACCCTAGACAACGTGGTAATCAGTAGGCATAGTCACAAGGGACCATAACCATCGTGATTACAATCACGTTGCGAAGTTCAAATGAACTTCGCATTGACCATAAACTGGTCAATGCAGAAAGTCAAACAAAGTTTGACTTTCGGACTCGAAAAGAAATAAAAGAACGAAGGAACACTTACGAAGGGTCCCCGAATGCTAATCTAGATCAAAATAGCTCAGGTATGAAACAAAGGTTTCAACTTAGAGCACATTAGATCAGATTCTTGTGAGGAAAAGTGAAGGGTGGAGGTGGGTATTTATAGTTTTCGGTTCACCGTTAGGATCATTTCTTGGAAAAGGGGGCACGATCTAAGCCGTACACTTGTTGGAAAGTTGTGGTAACTCATTTGCCATCCACCATAAGAGTTTGACACTTGGCACTTGGCCTTTGGAGAGTGTTAAGGGCTGTTAAAAGCTGAAAAAAAACGTTTTGCTGCATCTGGCCCCTGCTTACGGACCTAGTTTGGCAGATTTACAGTTTCAGTCCCTGCAACCTCAAAACTTGGTTTTCGATGCGTTTTTTTTGACACGTTTAAGCCCCGTTAACCCCATTTCAAAGCTCTAAAATGAAGTTAAAGTATAGGGAACTTAAAATGTGCTCAAAAATATCTCAGATGTCGGTTCGTTTGGCCGTACGATCGCGATGTTCGCTTAATTACGACGGAATGCGCATAAGCGCGAAAAACGATCCAAATGACGCGACGAATGGATTTTTCTCAAGCCTAAACACTAAAATAAAATATTTCAGTGCTTACATAAATTTTTGGATGTCCGGATGTATTCAGAACGTAAGTTATGCGCGAAAGTGTAAACTTGTGCACTTTTGACGCTTTTAGTCCCTGAATGTCCCAAAAGTTTATTTTAGCACACCGAACACCTCAAAGCCTATTTCTAAGATATGTAGAGGATATTTATGGCATGTTTAACTTATGGTCATGTTCCGGAATGTTCGTTACTGTTCAAATTGGCATACTTTCGCAGTTTGTCAAGTTTAGTCCCTGTAAGCGAATTAACTTGTTTTTGCCATACCAAAGCCTTCAAAACTTATTTCTAAGTTATGTAAGGGTTATTTAAGGTATGTTAAGTATATGTTGATGTTCCGGAGTATTTGTCGCATTAAACTGATTACGTTTACGTACCAGTTTGCGTATAACTCTCCAGAAAGTGATATAGAGTTTGAAATTGAATAAAAGTCAAAACATGAAAAATGTAAAACATAAACAAACAAACATTGGGATCAAATAACATTGTTTTATTGATAATTGAACTGTTCACAATGATTACAAGCACAGATGTTATAGACAATTTGATGGCATCACTCTAGGGGGAGATTGTTAGGCCCTAAAGTGTGAGACTGACGCATCAAATTAATACAACGAGCTATGGTTATGAACTGGGCCTTACCGGGTTAGTTTATATTAGGTTTGGACCTTTATAGGTCACTTGGGGCAAGCTTTAGGCCATGTGGGCCAAGCAGGCCCAAGAGGAGACCATGTAGGAAAGTGGGTTTGAGTTAGTATATAAACAAGTTTCTAACTTATTTTTAGGTTGGAACCTCTTAGAACCTCCAAGTTACACAAGTTCTAGGGAAGTGAGAGAGAGAGAGAGAGAGAGAGAGAGAAGAGATTTGTTGGTGTAGGAACTTTACCAGATGGTTTTGCTAGTTGATAGTAATAGAATCGTGTGCAAGTTTGAAAGGTGATTCGGTTTGTTCTTCGTTTTTCATATTTTTCAAGTTTTGTCTTGAATCACATCAAGTTTGGATTCCGCACAAACTTGGTGTTGTTTGATATCATTGAAAGATCCGTTTTACGGGACTTACCTTAATATACACGATCTAAACATACACACAAGATTCAACAATATCAACTTCATCACATACACTAAAAATCACTAAAATTACTTGTTTTCTTCATGATTATGTTAGATCTTCTCATATTCATCCTTTAAAGTTTAGTTACTTAGGTGGTGAGACTTGTACATAACATAAACATAAACTAAATTAGTGATTAGGAGGCTTACAACTAGCTCTATTGGCTAGGGAAGTGGCACAAGAAGGAAGATGATGATGTTGGAAGAAATTGAGTGGTTAATGGCTCCTCCAAGTGGTCCTTCAAGTTCTAGCACTTCAAGCCTTCTTAGTTAGCCTCCATACACCTTGTAGTGACCTTGGAATGCCTTAAAATGGATTGAATATGGTTGATGTATGGGGGTTGTGTGTGAGCCGAGAGCAAGGAAGAGAGGAGAGGAAGGAGGTGAATTTTGAAAGTTAGAATGATAAGGTTTCAACAATCTAATGGTTACTTATAAAAACTTTCCAACCATCTAATATCCTCAAGGTTTAGTGCACAATATGAAGGGGATATTGGGAATTATTTTAATCAAAAGAAAGTGGGGCCTTGGGGCCGGTTTTCGAACAAGGGAGGGGGGGGGGGGTAAAGTGCAAGTTGTTGAAAGTTGAAGGTTATAAATGCAAACTAGAATGTTTAAGTTAGTTTAAGGTTGTTTAGGTGTTTTTATGATTTTTAAGGTGTTCTATCACCAATACTAGCTTAAGATCATAAAAACATTGCTTCTAGTTAAATTTTGATGTTTTGGGTAATGTCCGGTTATTCGTTTCGTTACAGTTCGTTAAAGTGCTAAATTGCGCAGTTTTACTAGATATGAAGCACCTTTTGTGACAGTTTCAATTCCCGACACTTTGTAAGTTATTCTGGACACTAAAACATCAATTCTGCATAATATTTTGGTGTTAAATTGACGTTTTTAGCTGATTTTCTGCTGAATTCTGCAGAATTCAGCACTTAAAGTGAGTTTCGGGTGTCTTTTAGTACATAGTTTAGCCTCCGGAAAGTTTATATGTTAACCCTTGTATCCATACTTGGGTTTTGATGTATTTTAGATGTTAGACCTACTCCTAGGCCCTAAATCTATTGTCTGACTGCTTTCTGCAGAAGTGCTGGCACAGTGTGTTTTACCGGTGAGTTTACTAGTCTTTCTGACGCAACGCTTAAAGTAATGTACAATGCAATATTTGAAGTATAAAACATGCATGAATTCATATGTAAAGCAAGTAAACACCTAATGTTGACGTTTAACACATAATTGCAATTAATAAATAATAATTAAAATAGTTTGGAAATTACCAGTTTGGTGCCAGTTGTTACAATATACACCAACATAAGCTTGTGTTTCCTATTGATTTTGTTGTTCTATACATGGGCGAGGATCCTAGTGGATACTCTTGTGCTTCACTCATCTTAGGTCGTCCATTCTTTTCTACTGCGAAAGCTATTTTAGATGTTTATGGCGGTAAGATAACTCTTGGTGTCACTGATGGCACGGTCACATTCCATGTTAATGGAAAGAATACCGATAAGGTAGGGAAGCCCTCGGTAACTAAGAAAGAGTTAAGTGGAGTTGGAGATGTTTAGATGGAGAATGATAGAAAGAAGGAGAAATACGTTAGGTTTAAGGAAGAAGTGGAAGTAGTTGTAGGTGAGGATGAGTTTAAGGATAGTTCCTGGATTTCACTAGCGGAAGATGAGTGGGGAGAGTTTAGTTCGACAGATGTGAAGGAAACTAAGTGTAGGGATAGCATTGTAGTGTGTAATTCGAGATATAAATTCCCCATGAGTGAGCATAAGTCGAGTTTGTTTGATGGCGGCTTTTGGAGAAAGAAGGGCAGTGATTTGAGTGATTTTGGTGGAGGTCCTAGTGTTAGGTTCGGGGATGAGTTAGACATCAAATATCCCACGTAGAACACATCATGAGTGTCACTTTTAACCCCGTTTAACCCAATATTTAGGTTATATAAAGGTGTTAAGGCATATGTAACTTGGATTTTGCCCGTAAATGTCATGGATGTCGGATCGTTTGGTTGTACGGTTACGCGTTTCGTAAATAAAGTATAATACTTTATTGAACATGAAAATGACCGAAATTGTGCAATGATTGAAATTTTGCATTCTTACCAATAAAATACAAGATTTTATTGAATAAAAATGTCCAGAATTGTATAATGATTGACAATTATACATTGTCGCATATAAAATACAAGATTTTATTAAATACGAAAATGTTCGAAATCGTAAATCGATTAAAGATGTGCAAATGTCACAGGTGGGTTGCAGACAAATTTTTTTTTAAGTAAAACTAGTAATAAGACCCGCGCGCGTTGCGGCGCGGATACTTTGCAAATATCAAACAGATTAGTCCAAGCGTTATGTAATGTGTTAACCATATGAAAAAGCATGTTTTGACGTATTCGATTGAACTCAACGTATCCTATAGTTACATTGTCATTGGATCAAAAAGTAACGTAAATCGAATTTATATTGTACAATCATAACGTATTATACGCGACCCGACTAACTCGAATTTATATCGTCAAGCCAAAAACTCTCGAGAGGGTCAAAGTGGCATTTACAAAGTTCATAAAAAGTCAAGTGGTTAAAAATTACATTTCTTAAACTTAAGGGCTAAGAAAGGGTAAAGATAAAATTTGAGAAAGTTTTAGGGTAAGAAGGAAACTATAACAAAGTTGGGGCTGAAAAGGAAACTACGACAAAGTTGGGGTGTCAAAAGCAAACTATTTGTAAAATTGAGTAGTAGTTTAGAGACTAAATTTGTCATTTTATGAAACTTTGAAGGTACCAAAGTCAAGGGGCTAAAATTGCAACATCGTAAAAGTATGGGGGAGGGGAGGCAAAGACGGTGGGGTTTCCACCGACTTTGTCTTTTAAGTTATAGCTAGTAATAAGACCCGTGCGCGTTGCGGCGCGGGTATGTCTCAAACGTCGAACGGTTAGTCCAAGCGGTATGTGATGTGTTAACCATATAAACACGCATGTTTCGACGTATCCGATTTAACTTAATGTGACCTATATAAACATTGCGATTGGATCAAAACGTAAAGTAAATCAAATTTATACCATACAATCATAAGGTATTATATGTGACCCGACTAACTCGAATTTATACCGTCAAGTCAAAGCGAATTATACGCGACCCGATTCATACCTAGGAAACGTACAAAAGAAAACATGAAAGCGTGCACCAAATTTACATCGAAAGGTAGACAAACTCGAATTTTTTTTTATTAGGATAACACTATGCGTTGTGGTGGGTGTGAACCCAATCTATTTCGATGCATAGCAAACAAAGGAAAAAAAAACATCGTTACTTTTTTCTATTGAATTTCTCAAAAGGTATATAACTAAAGAATTAAATCTCTAACTTAAAAAAACAAAACGTTGATTCAAATGAAAAAAATATGTGTATAGATAATGAAGAGGTTCCATAAGTAAGTGATCTCTCTTAATATAAAAAATGAATAAAAGAAACCAAGAAAAAAAGAAAAGAAAAAAACACCGAAAATGAAAAAGAGAAAAAAAGCAAAAACAGAAAGGTGGAAGGATAATTAAAATATGTAGTAAAAGAAACTGAAAACAGGCCAACCGCCTGGATTCGAACTTATGGCCTTTTGTGCAAATAACAACGTCCTTGCCAACTGCACTACATTCCAATTAGTAACAATTTTGTTTTCACGCATATATATTAACGAACAAAGTCGGTGGATTGATACAACATCCACCGACTTTGTCTTTTAAGTTATTGTAGAATGTAGAATAGGTATGCGTTGAACGAGTTATAAGGTATTAATTTAGGTCGTGTTAAAATAAGTATTGCATATTGAATTGATTTGAAATGAGTTGATAGATCCACCGTCTACAAAAGCAAGTTTCTTTTTTTGCTTTTGTAAAGACATTCCACAACAACCATACACATTCTTGAATACATTGCTACAAAGCGTCAAAAAATTCATAGAATGAGGTTTTTTTTTTTTTTTTTTTTTTTTTTTTTTTTGCAATTGTTTTATTAATCATTAAATTTATAATACAAAGTAAATTATAAACATAAATAATAACTAGTGAATAAGCTTACAAGTCTGTGTATAATTTGACAATCTGTGATTAAGTTTACGACAACGTTATAACCCTTTTTATAGCTAAGACATTAATATGTCAATACCATACCGTATCATTTTAAGTATATTAATAATAAATAATAATTATATAAGTAACTTTCTTGAGCCTGGGAAGTAATCCCAATTGATAACCTAGTTGCAATGATAATTTTCAAATTTTATAAAGGATTATATTTTGAAAGAAACAAACTATGTCATATCGATCGAAAACCATAAAAATGAATATCAGTAACGTTTTTTTATTGTACCGATAATGGTACCAATGTTGTCTGGTCGATATTTATTTGGTTCGTCGTGCTACCAGTATGATACCGATGCGCAATATAGTTTACAATACCAAAAATAATACTCTCGTATAAGAAGTGAAATTAAAAAAGTAAACACAATTGTGTATGTTTTTTTAAAGTTAACGAACACATCTAATTAGAAAAAAACAATTAGTAGAAAATTAAATTAGTTAGAGGGATATATTATATATTGTATAAGGGGTGAAATCAAAATTTTATAAACAATACAACAACCATACCAGTAAATCCACTGATATCATAACTATGTGTAGGGTCTGGAAAAGGTGAGATATAAACAAAACTTTTCCTTATCCATTAGAGATAAATAAATAGAGAACTACCAATAACCGAAAAGGGGGTGAAAGGGTATGTGAATAACGGCATATCCAACTTTTAATAAATTTAGTGCCATATGGAATTCTCGCATGGAACCTCAAAATTCTTCCTTATATTTTATTTAATTTTTTAAAATATTAATATTTGGATATCACTTATTGTTATCCTTAATCTTATTATAATAAATGATTCTAAATAATACCAACTAGTATTAAGCACCCCTTGCGTTACGGCGGGGGCGAGCACTAATGCCACACTACTGCCAGCGACCACTGACACTGAAGTTAGGGCGTGTTAATGCGAAGAAATTAAACCAAAACGTAAAACACAGAATAAAATAACTAAGTTGATTTAGGACTCGCGCGTTACGATGAACTCACGTCTATTTTTTCCCGTTTGACAAGTTAATCGTAATCTATATATATTATATATCATTACCACTATAGAAACCATAATGCATATACTACAACAACCATTGCATCAATATGTTGCAAATTATATTTATATAAGATTTTAGCTAAATTAATTAGATTATTATAAATAATAATAATTTACAAATAAAAAAAACAAATTTGAATGGATCAAACTGATTGAACATAGTAAGATAATGAAACCATTATTTGATTAGGGCCCAACCACTTAAGCACAATTTACAACCATACATGCATACAAAACAGATTGAATTTGGTAAGGTAATGAAACTATTATTTGATTAAGGTACAACCACTTAAGCACAATTTACAACCAAACATGCATACAAGTTATTTGATTAAGGTATAAACATTTAAGCATAATTTACAATCAAAGATACATACTATTTGATTAAGGTACAAACACTTAAGCATAATTCACAACCAAATATGTATACTATTTGTTTAAGGTACAAATATTTAAGCATAATTTACAACTAAAGATGCATACACATGTTACAAATTAATAGTATATAAATTGTTTATACCAAATCTCTTCTCTAAATTTATTATTATATATTAATCTTTATTCCAATTTATTAACTGTTAAATATAAAAACATGAGCATAAATGATATCGTGGGTTCAAAGGACCAGAAGAAAATTATTAACGCTGTCTTTCAAACGACTACATGGGAGCTATGAAAAGTAAGGAATGAATTGGAGTTTAATAAACATGTCATATCGACTCAACGAACGGTGAACACTATCATGGAGCATTCTTTCTTGTGGGTCAAATGTAGATCTAAGTTTGGTGATCTCGTTTGGGATCGATGGTGTAATTTTAATCTAAGAGACATTGTCATGTAATGCTTTCGGGTTTTTCAGTCTCTGACTGGTCCGTCTATATTTTTATATGGAATTTTGCCGTTAAAAAAAAAGTTAATGACAAAGATGATATATAATAATATTATAAATTTTAAATTGAATATTTAAATGTTGATAACTACTTAAAGAAGATGTGTTACCACTCAAAATTATAATTTTGAAAACTATACTCCTATTTTTTAAACGCATATTTTATTTATATTATGATATTTTTAATACGTAAAATTTCTATACTCAGATGATATTCGTATCTCTTAGTCAACATTTCACAAAATACTATATATATACAGTGGCGGATGTAGGAATTTTTTTACTGGGTTCACTTTTTTCATATGACTGAACATAAAAAATTTCGGGTCGGTTCGACAGTTCGGATCGGATAAGGTTCATCACATAATAAATGTACGATACAATAAGAAAATCGTCATTAGAAATTTAAAAACACATAATATAAAATATGATAGTATTTACAAATAAAAAAAAACTACCTAAAGTTATTATAAGAGAATCAAAGAATGAATCAAAACAGAGGAACATGTTCTTCAATATAATCTTTTAAGTTCTGATTGTTATTAGCTTCAATTAGATTTAAAAAAACCCACAATAGGGTATTACATTCAACAATTACACATAAAACTGTGAAAAAAAGTATACCTCAACTGAGAATTGAAGATGTAAAGAAACAATACGACACTTATATAACAAACATATAGTGCTGAAGGTATAATCAAACCCAATTTATGTAATGATGAAAATCGTATAAAGTATAAAACTTACCTTAATCACTGACTGGTGTCTGTGTCTGGTGGTGGAGAGGACAGCCGACAATCGGCAATCGGCGATCGGCGGAGGTGGAGGCGCCTGTGGTTCACCGTTCTCCGTTCACTTCAATACAGGGGCTGCTGCTTTGTTAAAACCTTAATCGCTCACTGGTGTCTTCTCTAGTTCTCTGACTGGTGTTGTGTCTGGTGGACTGTGGAGGCGATGTTTTGTTAAAACCCTAAATGGGTTAATACATAAAGAAAAAAAAGAGAAATAAAAAAAACCGGAACAAAAAGATTCAATATTGCCTCAAACGGGATTCAAACCCGGGTATCTTGGGGAGATTAACGCTGGTCTAACCAGTGGAGAACCAAGGCTTTTTTTGTTTATGAGTTCCTTTTATATTTTACTTATGGGTTCTTTTTCAGTTTGTTATATATATTTATACTAAAAATTAAAAACCGAATGGGTTCCTGGGAACCCGTTCTTTATGAATAGGTCCGCCCCTGTATATATATCAAAGTATTTCGTATATAATTAATATACATAGTAGGATTTCGTTACAATTCATTTGCCATGACTTTATAACTTACAATTTATTTTTTAAAAACACTTATAGTTTTATCATCATTATTTTAATTTTTTAGTGTTACTATTTTAAAGTCGTATATAATAAAATGAATTATAATGACTTAAAAGAGAAGCGAAAACTTCGAAAAATACATTTGAAAAGGTGAAAATGTAATTTTTCTTTCTGTTTCACGTTAGACAAAAATGAAATTGCACTATTTTCAAAGTTATTTTTCTATTTTCATGAAAATTAAATACAACGATTACTAGTTACTGTCTTATTTAAAAATGTGATCCACTCATCTAGATGAGAAGTAGTAATACGCGTTTTTGGAGTGTGAACAATTATAAAAGAAACCACGACTAAGATTTGTCGTATAAATATTTAACTCATTGACTAGGTCAATGCATAAAATTATGGATAAAAGTTTGCAAATCTTTATTTCATCTTAATATGTCACGTATTCTTACCATTTTACTTCTTTTGGAGTTATCCACGAATCTTGTCTACAAAAGCCATAATATTTTTTTAATCACTAAATGGTTAATTATTTTCTTGAGTTAATTACATTGTTAGTCCCTGTGGTTTACACAAAGTAACAATCTAAGATACTAATAGTTTAAAATCACATTCTAGGGTACTAACTTTCCATTTTTTAACATATGAGGGTATTAACGTTTAATGGCTGGTTAAATTTAACTCTGACACCCTCACGTGCAAAAAACGTGAGGGTATAATGGTCATTGCTTATCTTCCTTATCTCTGCTAATCTGTATATTGTTTCATCTTCCACCTCTCAGATCTGTAATTTTTACACCCCATTAATGGAGTTTCATCTGAGATCCAGTCTTTGAATGCATTCATCCCTTCACTGAGAATCCCCAATCAGAAGGTAAACAAACCACATTCCCTTGATCTTTCCACATACAGACATAATACAATACCAAACACACATATAGACATGTACGTATATTATGATGAATATAAACAACAGAATACAATACCAAACACACATATAGATCAAATCTTGATAGATTCAACAATGATTATTCAAACAGAAAAAACTACCAGCATGCTTCCACAGATGATGGGCTTCAAGATGTATGCTGCTGATGGGCTTCAAAATTACCAGCATTCTTTCCATCTGATGACAACAACTGATTCTTAACATTATTCATTGTTAGATGACCACCAGGCCCAGGTGTTCCAGGCATCAATGTACCACCCTCAAGACCACCATTTAAACCACCATTAAAGCCAGTGATTTTAAGCTCACACCTTCTATCACTAAGAATAACTGCATGAGTAATTGGGTTCAAAAACTCACTACTACTAATAGATCTAGGACTGCAGTTAACTGGCTTTTCTGGGTGTCTTTTACTGCCACCATGAATGACATCTTTGAGGTTTGCCATGGACCTTGAACACCCGTAAACCTCAAATGCTCTTTAAAACCATAACAATTAACACACGTAATCAATGATTGACGGAACCAAACCACCATTGCACCCCACTTAAATCAGTGATCGACGGAACCATGATTAACCTGCGATTGTACTTAAATCAGTGATTGACGGAACCTTGATTAACCTGCGATTGTATTTCATGAAAAGTGGACAGATTGCCGGCGAGTTCTAGAGAGAGAGGAGAGTGATCGGCGGCACATGGTTAGGGTTTGAAATTGGGTATTTTGAAGGAGGTTGAAGAAGAAGACTGGTTTGATATTATCCAATATATTAATATAAATGAATGGGTTTATAATGACGAAAATACCCTCATGTTTTTTGCACGTGAGGGTGTCAGAGTTAAAGTTAACCAGCCATTAAACGTTAATACCCTCAGATGTTAAAAAATGAAAAGTTAGTACCCTAAAATGTGATTTTAAACTATTAGTACCTTAGATTGTTACTTTGTGTAAACCACATGGACTAACTATGTAATTAACTCTTATTTTCTTCATCCCAAAACAAGTCGGATATGGTCGACCAATCAAATTTATAAATTGTCCTTTTATTTTCAGTTGTTTAGTATTCAATATCTTAAATATTAAATAACTATCATTTCATAATCTTTCATAGAAGAAAGGAGTGTATGAATATTAACTGCTCTGGTTTAACGGGTTGATGTTTTTCATAAAGACTAATTGAATAAAAAAATACCTATTTGTTCCTGACGTTAGGTTTAATCTGTCTGCATCTCGATCGTATAATGCTTTTAAATCCTTCACAGTATTCTTTGTTTTCAAGTTGGTAGTCATGCTATTAGCTTAAATCATTTGTAATTTAAACAAATTAAAAAGTAAAGAAGATAATAAAAATAATAAAAAAAGCAATATTTATTATTATAATATTATTACTTATATTATATATATATATTATTATTATTATTACTGTTCAAAGCGTTGTCTTTTTAATATATAGAAGAATACTTTACGAATGATTAAAACAGAAAAAGAACTCAAATCTATCACTTCATCTATACGTTATTTGGGGTGCACAAATTCTTTGTTCCCACTATACGTTATTTTGATATTGGATTTTTAACAGAAAAAGTATAACAAATTCCTCAATAAAATTTATATTGGAACTTTAACAGAAAAAGATATATAAACAAAACAGCGTGAATTATTTTTTTTTTTAAAGTAATTTTTTATTTTTATTTTGAATAGCAAGACGGAACTTTTTTTTAAAAGTAAATACTACAAGTTATTAGAAAAAAAGTTATATTTTTATGTCAAATAAAGTACTAAAGCAAATTTGATGAATTCGTCTCCACTGGAGCGAATAGCCAATATTTAAAACTATATCTAAATACCACTTAGACCATTGACTATGCTTTCACGCAATTAAGTACAGTGACGGATGTAGTATTTTATTCTAATGGGTTTCTTTTGTTAAATTCTCTTTAATTCTTACTAATTTTTTCTAAATTCTACGAAGTTCTTACTATTTTTTTCCATTTTTTCCAAACACTATGGGTTCCTGGGAACACACAAATGTGGGTTAGATCCGCCGCTGCTTAACTACATGTAGGCAGACATCACGTCACCTACTTTACCTATGGGCGTTAACAGATGCCAACTAGGATTAATACCTACAACTATGAACGTTAGAATATACCAGATGGCATTATAAGGGAATCATTGTAGTAATGGCAAATACTATCGTGTAAAACCATTGCATGTAACGAAAACAATCAATGGAAACAAACACAGTATATTATTCATTTATTATATAAAAAGTTGTTCCTAAACAGATAATGATAGTATTAACAACTTACAAGTTACAACTCTCAATAAATACAAAACACCATTACCAACCGTCACTGATTAATTAATCGCGGTACAAACCCTACGAATTTCACCTTGAGTCCCACTTTTTACCTCAATATTACCCATCCTCACCATAGATCTCCCAAACTCAACGTTAAATGTTAATCCAAGCAGTCCCCTAACACCAAGAAACCGTTGCACAAACCTTTGCGTCGTCGGGTCGTTCCATAAAGCCGCATCGGATTCAAGTACTCCTCGCTTGTTCCTCAAGTTTGCGTAGTATGAATTGTCGAATCTGCCTCCGCTTCCGTTGTCTAAAGCCACACGTACTGTGCCATCACCACCATTGGGGCACAGGTTTTGGAGGGTTGGAAGGAATGCCGGATCGATACTCGGGTCAGGTCCATTCGTGCTGTTAAAGTTGTATAGCCGGTAGCTAAATAATGCGCAAGCTGCTGTCCCGAGTGTGTGCGCTCCTGAGAATAAATCAAACCATGGAACACTATTAGGGTTGTAATTGTTCGTGTTCGTTTGTTAAGAAAATATATGTGTTTACGAACTGTTAATGAACAATTATCGAACGAGATTATATTTTATATTCATGTTCGTTTGTTAAGGAAATGAACTAGTTCATGTGCATTTGTATTCGTTTGTTAATTTTAGGAAAACATGACCGTTAACGAACAAATTATAAATGTTTTATTTTTTCTGAAGTTTTTGAAGCAATTAATAAAATATACAAACTAAAAACACTAATAAACTATCGAACACAAAGAAACTCGTTATCTAACGTTCACCAACATAAATAAACGAACGCGACCTCTATTCATTTTCCTTCATTTAACTAAACAAACAAATTTTTTTTTTTCGTGTTCGTTCATTTATTAAACGAACTTCCTACCGAATGGTTCACGAACTGTTCACTGAACATTCGGTTTATTCGCAGCCCTAGACACTATATTGCAAGAAGAGTGAGAATAAAAAGAATTATACATTTTTAAGATACACGACAATGATAAACATGTTATATTTGTTCATCTCCTAATATTCTAATTAATATTTATATATATAACAACATATATATTATTTATGTATTAAATTTTTGTTTTAGAAATATATTAACAAAATTAGTTTATAGTTTTTTCCCATGCATAACGTAATTAAGCATTTATATATAAAAAGTAACCATTGATAAAAAGAGTTTACTTTTTTATAGTGCTTCCCACCATGGGTGTTAGTGGTTATAATATGGGAATTCAATTTATATGACACTATTCTTTGTTTAACTTACCACTAAGTGCAACAAGATCTTGGGTGTTAAGACCTTTGTCCGTAAACTTCCTGATTTGGACACTAACAGGGTCATTAAAAGCGGGAAGGTTCGCGGTATCAGCAGCCCGCGAAACTAATCCATCTCGGCGACCTAATGGCACTGACCATCCTGTTCCTCCAGTCTACAACATCCAAAAAGTTGAATCAGTACATGTTTTAAGCCAAACAGATACCAAGTAAAAATGTATATACCTGCTCGACAGAATCACGGGCAGCGAGGGCAAGAATGTCAGCACAAGAGACCACACCTGGACACGCGGTTTCCAGCTGTGTCTTTGCAGCATCAATGACTTCAAAGCCTCTCAGTAACGAATTTGGGGCAGCGGTTTTCTCGGAAGAAGAACCGTCAATTAGGATAGAGGCATCACAGCCGTTAACAAAGCAGTCGTGAAAGAACATTCTTAGTAAACCAGGTGCGATTGCAGCGTTGGAGTTGACTGCAGACTGGACCGCAGAACGCACGATGGTTTCTACCCGTGGGCATGAGGTCTGGTAGAACCCGACTCGGGTGCCTTGGCCTATTGCCAATGTGATGAAGGTGGCTAACAAGATAAAAATAAGGATGAGCCCATTGTTGTTGGGAAAAATCTGCATCATTAGAATGAGTTGTTTCTGGTTTTAAGAGATATGGTTTCTAATGTGAGGTAGCGTATACATGAAGAACGTATTTATACTCTCACTAGAGAGGGGGGGGGGGGGGGGGGGGGGGGAGGGGGGTAGTATAATATGTCAAAACATATTGCGAGTTGACAAAAGTAAACAAATTCGGCTATGAAGATGCAAAGAAATATACAAACGTTTTTATAACATAATGGAATAATAGAAATATTACATTTTTGGTGGAAGTGTTACCTTTATATATTATAACAAAAATGCTATTTTAGTAAATTACATGGCGTTATTCGTACCAACTTTGAATAACTGTAAGTAATGATTGTTACAACTAGTGAGATTTCTCTTGAGTCGCGGCGGCTATTTGGGGTATCGGTTTGGTCACGTTATGGGTAAAAACGTGAAAAAATCAATAAAAATTTATATCGATACTGATACTCATGTTGTTCGGAAGGTTTTTCACGGTAAGAAACAAAAACTCAATTATATTTTGTATGTTCCACTTCTAAATATGAACTTTTAACAAAACTTCGCAACGGTATTTTTAAGGTTTTGTAAAACATTGAATCTTGGAAGTTACAAAAGAAAAATAAAATATGGAACAAGCATATTAATATGCTGCTCCTACAAGAAGACAACCTACAAGACAGGCCAAGCCTATTGAAATGGCTATTGCAGGAACCACTATTCCATCCAACCAAACCACTGCCACCACTCAAACCACTGCTTTCACTATCCAAACATTTGTTGTCACTATGAAAGTGAAAGCATATGTTATATCTACTACAACACCTACCCCAAAACCACAACAGGCCCTGCATATTTACCAAAGTACCTCTACAGAGGTACTCAAAAGAAAACTACCCACTCACAACCACTCTCCACCCAAAAAGCACCTACACCATATACCAGGGGAAGACGAACAAAATTCACCATCCAAGAAGATGATAAAAAAACTCCCCAAACCTCACCCATCTCATCAATTCCACCACCAACCACCACAGCCATAACCACCTTCTCACATCCCTTGGAACTAGAAATTGTGTCATAAAAGATACAGTCTTAGAAGGGCATTAATGGAAGATTATATGGAATACATGTGAAGCATAAGCCTTACAAAACTTCAAGAGCTCAATTCACTGGTTTGTCTACAGAAGCCTTTCTTGATGAGATCTTAAGAATTGAAAAGCTAAAGCTAAATCCTGAGTTCAAGCCCACTCTGCAAAACTGGAAAACAGGAAAGAAACCAAATGATAAAAAGGCCATCCAGTTAAGAAGAATGAAAGAGAATATGGTTGCTGCAAATTTAGAGACTATGAAGTTCATAGCTAGATGGGATGAGCCAACAATCCAAGAAAACTACAAAAAGTTAGAAGTTCTAGGAGAAAAGGATCCCTTAGTCCCTAGAAAGTAAACCTATGAGGAAGTAGACTTCCTCATCAGATCTCTGGTTAATCCCTCAGAACTTCCTACTGCAAAGAACATTTCCACAACTCTAATTGGCCACCTTAAAAAGCAAAAGAAAATGCTTGCAGAAGATATGAAGAAGTACCAAGATGAACTGAGAAAAGAAGGGATCAGATGTGAACTAATGTTTGCACATCCAGATCAAAATCCAGAAGACCTGATTGGCCAATTTTGGGAAGACCTATCTTTCCAAACTCATCAGCAATAACTCTGGTCCCAGCAAACCTTCCTATTCATTAAATTCTAAAATGGAAGTCTGACAAATCAACCCATGAGTTGACTCTGCTCCGGGCTAGTGAGGAGTGCATAAGATCTCAATGAATAGTGTGTTGGAAAAATAGGTGAAAATAACATTTTTCACAAATATAGGAAAATGATTTTTTTCCTATTTTGGACTAGAAATAAATATAATAAAATGAGCGGGTTTTATATATTTATTTATAGGTTTGTGTTCTATGTTGGAAGAGCTTCGCAACGAACTAAACCACGTCCAAAACGGAGCTAAGATGAATGAGATATCGATGCTCAAAGTTGGGTGTTTGAAACATTCAATGCTGAAACAAAAGGGAAAGTAGCACCTTGTCCCACATTGGAGGAAAGATGGAACTTAAATGGGTATTTAAGTGGGAACTCTCCCTCCTTATTGTTTCATGGAAGCACACACTAAGTGTCCTCGCGAAGGGTGCGGAGCACCCTAACTCGCACTCGCACCCGCTCGCGCGCGTGGCGTGGGCGATGAGGCGCAATGTGGCGCTTTGATGGCGCACTTTGCACTTCGCATCACCGCTTGAGAGCCGCCTTTGTATTTTTGACCACGTGCGCGTGGTGGAACACAGAGGCTGCAAGGACCAAGTGGTGAAGTGGCATGCAGGTTCGAGGCGCGCGGTTGCGCATGGAGCAGGGTCCTGTTGTGCGTGCGCGGCGCACCAGATTGAGCCAAAACGGCGCGACTGTGTGGCGTGCTCGTAGAGGCTCACAGGTGACGTGGCGCACACGCGCATGGCAGTGAGCCAAGAGGACGCACCGCGCATGAGTGTGTCTTGCGCGCGCGCGCACGCAGAAGCTTCCAGCATTGAATAACAGTGCAGTTTCAGTCCAGCTTCGTAACTGACGAGTTAATAGGCTTTGACTGAGAATTAAATGATGTATTAAATTGTATTGAAGACGTTTAATGCAATTTAAACCTCTCATTTAATTCGTTTTTAGCTGTTTCAAACCAGGAGCTGTATATATACAGCTCTATACCTTGCTGTAGAGGACACTAGTAACAACAACAGCAACACCAACTTTCTCTCTAATTTCTTCTGATCATTTTCTTGCAGCATTCAAGGTAACCTTCGGGTTGTAGGCGAACTCCGGCAGTACTACTGCTCCGGTTGTTGTACCCTGGGAAACAAAACGAGTACTCCTGGGAGACTCGGAATTTGTTTTAAGGGAAGCGTGTAGAACACGTGCCTCAGTCTTTCTGCTTCTACTCCATTCTTGTATTGTCGTTTATTTCAGGTGTATTGTACCAGTAATTTTGTTTTCTTATTTCTGTATTGTAATCATAATAATAAAGAATTTGTTTATTTTATTTAATTACGCGAACGGTTCCTACAATCTTAAAACAAATTTTTAAAACCGTTCGTGTAATCAAAACCATTCTGTTTGTGATTCAAACCAATTTTGTTTTCACTCAGTTTGTGTTTTAAAAACAGATTTTTTTTTGTTTTCTTCTTCAAAGGAGCGACTTTCGTTGAAAACAATTTGGTTACATTCAGTTTTGTCCTAAAAATTGGTAATAAACTTTCTGCCTTGGTCTTCAAAGTTGGACTTAGAAGCCAGTCAGTAAGTTTTAATTATTAAAAATTTCTGTTTTTTGGTCTTCAAAGTTGGACTTAGAAGCCTAAACAGTAATTTGTGGTAAAAATTAAAATTTAGTAGTTTCCTTCTGGTTTTTGCGTAAATCAGATTTTTTGACTAAACTTTAAAATTTTAATTTTTTCAGCATGTCGAACGAAAATGTCAACGTTAACAACACCACAAATGTTGTGACGGGAACCCCTCTTAACGCCACCAGTGTGGGAGCGTCCACAGTGGCCAATCACGCTGAACGACCCGAGAAGTTCTCGGGTCTACACTTCAAAAGGTGGCAGCAGAAGATGTTCTTCTACCTGACCACCATGAACCTTGCGAGGTTCTTGTCGGAAACCGCTCCCCAACCTGTGGAAGGGGAGACCGACGCACAAAGACAGTGCGCGGTAGATGCGTGGAAGCATTCGGATTTCATATGTCGTGGCTATGTGTTAAACGGCCTGTCAGATGCATTGTATAATGTGTACTACAACGTCAAGACTTCCAAAGACCTTTGGGATGCCTTGGACAAAAAGTACAAAACGGAGGATGCTGGCACAAAGAAATTTGTGGTAGCCCGTTTCTTGTATTTCAAAATGGTTGATTCTAAAAGTGTTATGAATCAAATCCAAGAATTCCAAATTATACTACATGACATCTTTGCAGAAGGCATGACACTTAGCGAGACATTCCAAGTGGCAGCGTTGATTGAAAAGTTACCTCCTGGTTGGGTGGATTTTAAGAATTATCTTAAACACAAACGAAAGGAGATGACTTTAGAGGACCTTATTGTTCGTCTTCGGATTGAAGAGGGCAATAGAATTGCCCTAAAAGGCAGCCATGCGCAAACTTCTGCTAGCGCAAACGTGGTTGAGCATGGGCAATCCTCTAAGGGCGCGAAGGGTAAGGGGAAAAAGGACAAAGAGAAAGCAAAGGCTAGCAAACTTGGACCGAAGAAAGGGGTTGTGAAAAAGAAACCTCCAACGTTCCAAGGGACTTGTTACAACTGTGACGAGCCGGGGCATCGGGCTAACCAATGCAAGAAACCAAAGCGTGAGCGCGCGCACATGGTGGATGAAGACGGAATGCCTTTGGTGGCAATGATTTCCGACAAAACCGCAATGTTGGATGAGGTCAATGCTGTGACCAACACTCCAAAAGGGTGGTGGATTGATACGGGAGCGACCCGTCATGTGTGCCCAGACAGGAGCCTCTTTACCACCTTCAAGGAGCTTGCGGGAGATGAGAAGCTGTATATGGGAAATGCAGCCACCGCGGACATCAAGGGTGAAGGAACGGGGATTTTGAAGTGGACTTCAGGGAAGGAGCTCACTTTAAGCAACTTGTTATATGTTCCAGACTTGCGCAAGAGCCTAGTCTCGGGATGGTTGCTTAATAAGTTTGGATTTCGTTTAGTTTTTGAGAGCGATCAATTTGTACTTACTAAACGAGGAATGTATGTAGGCAAGGGCTATGCCCAAAATGGTATGTTTAAATTGAATGTAATGGCAGTCAAGAAAAACATGAATAAAATTGCTACTACTTCTACTTATATGCTTGAGTTTTCTGAATCGAATAAATGGCATGGTAGATTAGGTCACGTAAATTTTAATTCAATACGCCGTTTAATCAATTTAAATTGTATACCAACATTCCATATTGATTCACACTATAAGTGTGAAACTTGCGTTGAATCCAAACTTACAAGATCATCATCGAAATCGGTTGAATGAATAACCGAACCCCTTGACTTAATTCACACTGACATTTGTGATTTAAAAGCGGTACCCACAAGAGGTGGAAATAAGTACTTCATCACGTTTATTGACGATAGTACTAAATATTGCTATGTATATTTACTAAAAAGTAAAGATGAAGCAATAAGTAAATTTATCTTGTATAAGAATGAAGTTGAGAATCAACTTCAAAAGAAGATAAAAGCTTTGCGAAGCGACCGAGGAGGCGAATATGTTGCACCTTTTGCCGATTTATGCGCAAAAAGTGGCATTGTACATGAGTGTACACCTCCTTATTCTCCACAATCAAATGGCATGGCGGAACAAAAGAACCGCACATTGAAAGAAATGATGAACGCCATGTTGATAAGTTCTGGGGTGAGCCAGGAAATGTGGGGGGAAGCCATTCTCTCGGCTAATTATCTTTTGAACAAGATACCACTCAAAAAGAGAGACGAAACTCCATATGAGTTTTGGAAAAGGAAGAAGCCTTCATACAAATACTTGAAAGTGTGGGGGTGCCTAGCAAAGGTGATTGTACCACCTCCTAAGGCTCTTAGGATAGGACCCAAAACTGTTGATTGCATATTTATTGGATATGCGCATCAAAGTAGTGCACATCGCTTTCTTGTACATGAGTCCAAGAATCCTGATGTACACGTAAACACTATCATGGAGGTGAATCCTAACGTTGTGTCTTACTTTGAAAATGTGTTTCCTTTGAGAAAACAAACACATGCAACGTTATCAACACCTAATTTTGAAGTAGGTGAAAGTTCATCTACACCAGTTGATGAGGTAGTTCATGATAAGACACATGAACAACCTGAGGTTGAAGAAAGTGACCGTAGGCGAAACAAAAGGCCAAGGGTTGAAAAATCCTTCGGTCCAGACTTCGTTAGCTATATGGTTGAGGGCGAGCCCAATACATATCGCGAAGCGGTTTCTTCTTCAGAAGGACCTCAATGGAAAGAAGCAATAAGGAATGAAATTGATTCTATATTGCAAAATCATACTTGGGAGTTAGTAGATCTTCCACCTGGTTGAAAACCACTTGGATATCGTTGGATATTCAAAAGGAAGATGAAAACTAATGGAAGTATTGATAAATACAAGGCTAGGTTGGTGATTAAAGGATTTAGACAAAAGGAAGGTCTAGATTACTTTGATACCTACTCGCCTGTGACACGCATAACCTCGATTAGATTGGTTCTTGCTATAGCGGCTTTAAGAAATTTGGAAGTTCACCAAATGGATGTTAAAACCGCATTTCTAAATGGCGATTTAGAAGAAGAGATTTACATGGAGCAACCTGAAGGTTTCTCTGCCCCAGGTCAAGAGGGTAAAGTATGTAAACTCGTCAAGTCTTTCTATGGCTTGAAGCAAGCACCAAAACAATGGCACCAAAAGTTTGATCATGTCATGATTGACAATGGTTTCAAAATAAATGAGTGCGACAAATGTGTTAATTCAAAGACACAAATGAAGGTTATGTCATTTTATGCCTTTATGTAGACGATATGCTTATCATTGGGAGTAATGATAAAATTATCAAAGCTACTAAAAGCATGTTAAAAGCGAGATTTGACATGAAAGACATGGGTTTAGCGGATGTGATTCTTGGAGTAAAGATCATAAGAACCCAAGAAGGTCTTGTGTTAAATCAATCTCACTATGTGGATAAAATTCTTGAAAAATTCAACTCAGGAGATACGAGTCTAGCTCGAACTCTAGTTGATACCTCCCAACATCTCAAGAAGAATAAAGGAGATGGAGTTGCTCAGTTAGAGTATTCAAGAATTATTGGCAGTCTAATGTATCTAATGACATGTACTAGACCCGACTTGGCTTACGCGGTGAGTAGGCTAAGTAGATACACCAGCAATCCGTGCGCGGATCATTGGAAAGCTATCACGAGGGTGCTTAAATACATAAGATACACAAGAGATTATGGACTGCATTATACCCGACAACCAGCAGTGATCGAAGGATACACTGATGCAAACTGGATATCGGATAATAAAGATTCCAAATCAACAAGTGGTTACGTGTTTACACTTGGAGGAGCTGCTATTGTTTGGAAGTCTTCTAAGCAAACGGTGATAGCAAGATCCACAATGGAATCCGAATTTATCGCCTTGGATAAGTCAGGCGAGGAGGCGGAATGGCTACGTCAATTCGTGGAAGATATTCCAAGATGGCCAAAGCCTTTGCCAGCCATATGTGTACATTGTGATAGCCAATCAGCGATTGGTAGAGCTCAAAGCTTGATGTACAATGGCAGATCAAGGCATATGCGACGTAGACATAACACGATACGACAACTACTCTCAACGGGTGTTATCACAATTGATTATGTGAGATCAACGGATAACATTGCGGACCCGTTAACAAAAGGCTTAAGCAGAGAGTTAGTAGAAACGTCGTCAAGAGGAATGGGACTAAAGCCCGTGGTAAATGGGAATATGAGGGAAACCTAACTTAGCTGACTGGAGATCCCAAGATCTAAGTTCAATAGGACAACTTAATCATATTACCAAAACGGAGTCACTGTGGGGGAGTACCTCAAACTAAATAAAAAGGGAGTTATATATACTTCCTAGTCCATTCCAATCAGTGACATTGAAGTGAGGCTAAGCATATTAAGGTTAACGATTTCGGGAAATCAAATAACCATGATGCTTTTAATGATTCAGAGGAATCACCCATGTTAGAGAGAAGTAGGGTCGCTTCGAATGGATTTGTGGGGTGCGCAAATCCTAGAGCTCTCGCAGAACCAGGCTAGTGTTCCAGGACCATAATAGGACACGACAATGAGGAGTTGGCCAAACCAGGGAGAGTATTGTGTGAAGTGTATTGTCGTTTACACAAATGGGGGTATGTTCAAGGACATCGCGTCTACACACCGCTAGTAAGCTAAGTGCGCTTCACAAAAGAAGGTTCAAAGGTGACAACCTACCTATCTTGCTATACTCAACTGTCGAAGTTTATCGTTGAAAAGTGTAAGGAAAAGATCCATTTCCATACATGTGGGGGATTGTTGGAAATTTGATGAAAATAGCATTTTTCATGTGGGGGATTGTTGGAAAAATAGGTGAAAATAGCATTTTTCACAAATATAGGAAAATGATTTTTTTCCTATTTTGGACTAGAAATAAATATAATAAAATGAGCGGGTTTTATATATTTATTTGGGGGTTTGTGTTCTATGTTGGAAGAGCTTCGCAACGAACTAAACCACGTCCAAAACGGAGCTAAGACTAATGAGATATCGATGCTCAAAGTTGGGTGTTTGAAACATTCAATGCTGAAACAAAAGGGAAAGTAGCACCTTGTCCCACATCGGAGGAAAGATGGAACTTAAATGGGTATTTAAGTGGGAACTCTCCCTCCTTATTGTTTCATGGAAGCACACACTAAGTGTCCTCGCGAATGGTGCGGAGCACCCTAACTCGCACTCGCACTCGCACACGCTCGCGCGCGTGGCGTGGGCGATGAGGCGCAATGTGGCGCTTTGATGGCGCACTTTGCACTTCGCATCACCGCTTGAGAGCCGCCTTTGTATTTTTGACCACGTGCGCGTGGTGGAACACAGAGGCTGCAAGGACCAAGTGGTGGAGTGGCATGCAGGTTCGAGGCGTGCGGTTGCGCATGGTGCAGGGTCCTGTTGTGCGTGCGCGGCGCACCAGAGTGAGCCAAAACGGTGCGACTGTGTGGCGTGCTCATAGAGGCTCACAGGTGACGTGGCGCACGCGCGCATGGACCTGAGCGCACACGCGCATGAGCGTGCAGACCAGCGCGCGCGCACCAGTGTGTCTTCCTGAACGCAGAAGCTTCCAGCATTGAATAACAGTGCAGTTTCAGTCCAGCTTCGTAACTGACGAGTTAATAGGCTTTGACTGAGAATTAAATGATGTATTAAATTGTATTGAAGACGTTTAATGCAATTTAAACCTCTCATTTAATTCGTTTTTAGCTGTTTCAAACCGGGAGCTGTATATATACAGCTCTATACCTTGCTGTAGAGGACACCAGTAACAACAACAGCAACACCAACTTTCTCTCTAATTTCTTCTGATCATTTTCTTGCAGCATTTAAGGTAACCTTCGGGTTGTAGGCAAACTCCGGCAGTACTACTGCTCCGGCTGTTGTACCCTGGGAAACAAAACGAGTACTCCTGGGAGACTCGGAATTTGTTTTAAGGGAAGCGTGTAGAACACGTGCCTCAGTCTTTCTGCTTCTACTCCATTCTTGTATTGTCGTTTATTTCAGTTGTATTGTACCAGTAATTTTGTTTTCTTATTTCTGTATTGTAATCATAATAATAAAGAATTTGTTTATTTTATTTAATTACGCGAACGGTTCCTACATAGTGCTTTTGGACTCAAAGATGCAGATCTGCAAGACTTAATAAGTCTTCCACTCGAAAGGGATCCATAAGATAGCATCTTTATGAACTTTGAATTACAGTTTAAGAGCCAAATCAGGGAGAAGCTGATGAGAAATAAAAGTTTATCAAATAAGGCTAAGTTTTGGCATCATCTGTTCTAAGGGGAGATTGTTGGACCTATAAAAGAACAGATGATTTCTGAAAGCCAAAACATGTCATGCAGATCAAGAAATAAACAATAGATTGAACTTATCCCCCTAAAGATAGTGAATCTTGAACACTAATCAAAACATCTGTTTAAGACATTCAAATATCTGTTTTGAGCCTTAGAACCATTATTGAAGAAGAAGAAACCACTGATCAATGGCGAAACCCCCTGTTGAAGCAAAGCACTGATCATGAAGGTCAAACATTTGTTTTGGCTAAACAGATGTTTGAAAAAAAGCAACATAGGTTTATTCAATGTGATAGTATTTAGCTTACGATAGAGTTTGTATGTAACAGATCAAATGTTAGATTCCCGAAGATGTTTGCTAACATCTATGTTTTCTAACATCTGAAGAATCTTTTCTATTAGGAATGTAAGATGTCACTATCAAGGTGACGTCAGCTGATTGCCAACAGAGCTTTAGTACTTGTATAAATAGATCTCACCTGTTAGAGATCCATTTCATCACATCACTTCATTCCTTTTGTAAGAATAACAAAGTTGAGTGATCAAGGTAATGGGGAGTTAATATAATCTTTCTGTATTTGTAATCATTTTGATTATCAATGGAAAACAGTTTGATATACCTTTCTCTCTTGTATGCTCATTTAATTCTGCAATTTCCATTGTTTATAAAATTTCATTCATACTTGTTCATCAAAGCATACTAAAAGCATCTCAGATCCTAACACTACCCCTCTCAGTAAAAGCCAAGGAAGTCTAATCAAAGTGCTGAAATAAAGGTACTAGCAGAGAACAGTGGTCAAAGTGACTAGTCAAGCCTTGATGGAACCAGGCCTTTAAGTTCTCAAGCCTAGGTTGATATTGAAAAACTAAGAAAAAAGGCACCTAGGAAAATTAGGAAACAACAAGAAGAAGGGAAGGAGAAGTGTTCATTTTATGTTGGTCAGAAGTTTGGGGATAATTTAGAAATCAAGGCCCTCAAAAGAAGGCATGCAATAGAAACTAGAAGGGAAATTGCATTCTATAAGAATGACCAGTCAATGGTAAGGGCTGTTTGCAATGGGATAATTCCCTATTTTCAGATAAGTTTAAATAATGTTGTGATAAGCAGTACAAGTGACAACAAACAAAAAAGGTCAAAAAGTGCTAAAGATGGTGGTAGAAAACAGTAGAAAAACCGAATAAGTGTCCTTGGGTACTATATGCTTCTAAAATTAAAGATGAGCCCACATGGTTGGTGAAAACATATAATCCTCAACACAGATGCCTTCAAACCAGATTTGTTAAGCATTTCACATCAGAGTTTCTTTCTAAAGAGATTCAGATGCAAATTCAAACCAACCCTAAGATACCCATAAAAGCTATCCAAGAACAATTGCAGAAGAAGTTTGAAATGGGAGTCTCAAAAATGAAGGCATTTAGGGCTAAAACACAGGCATTAGAGCAGGTAGTTGATGATTTTACTAAGCATTACAGGCTGTTAAGGGACTATGTTCTAGAATTGCCATTAAACTTAAACATTAAAATGAAGGCATTTAGGGCTAAAATACCACGGTCAAAATTGACATTAAACCTGAGCCAAGTAGTTATGCTGGTACAAGAGTCTTTAGAAGAATATACATTTGCTTAGGTCCACTAAAGGGGGGTTACAAAGCTTGTAGAAGGCTAATGCTTGGTTTGGATGGTGCTTTCATGAAGAGGCCATTTCCATGTCAATTACTAACTGCAGTGGGTATGAATGCTAATAATGGAATATATCTGGTTGCTTATGCCATTGTTGACACTACGTGAAAAAGGGGCTACGGCTACACTTTTGGCAAAACCGCACTGCCACACATTTGTAAAAATGTGTGGCTAAAGGTTATTCATAACATTTTAAAACACCTTTAGCCACACATTTTGTTATTAATGTGACCATTTATACCAGTTCAGAACCTTTAGCCACACTTTTAAAAAATAATGTGACATTTATTAGCCACAAATCAAAATGTGTGGCCAAATGTGAGCTATGGCAACATATTTTTGTTTCATGTGACGAAAAAACATGTATTTGACACCTTTAGTCACACTTTAAGAAAAAAAATTATGGCATATATTTGCTACACTAGCAAAGTGTGGCTAAATATTATCTACGATCACATTATATATTTTCCTGTGACCAATAACATGTGTATTCAAAACCTTTAGCCATACTTTAAGAAAAAACTGTGAGATTTATTAGTCGCATTAAAAAAGTGTGGCCAAATTTGATCTACGGTTACTGTATTTGTTTCTCATGACTAAACACAAAACTATTCTAAATCTTTAGCCACACGTTAAGATAAAACATCCACATTAAAAAAGTGTGGCCAAATGTGTTCTACGACCACATTATTTGTTTAGTAATATGGCTAAAATCTAATACATATGGCCATATATATTATTTTATGTAACCAAAGGTTGGACAATATTCACACTTAAAATTACAAAATTAAATGTGGTTTTAAATTAACATTCGTTACACAATCATCATTTTGTTTATTTGTGTGACGAAATATTATCAAATGTCATTAAAAAAATGTGTGACCAAATTTTAAACTTATTACATCTTCAAAAAATCTCCACAAAATATTTAATTCCAAAACCTAAACTTCCACCTAAAATATTTCATCCTAAAACTTCCCCCCAAAATATTTCATTCTAGAACTTAAACTTCCCTCCAAAATATTTCATCCTAAAACTTAAACTCCCCCCCCCCCCCCCCAAATTATTTAATTCAAAACTTTCCTCTCAAATAATATTCTTATTTAAAAAAAATACATTATTTAATATTAAAAAATAAAAAAAATCTTACTAGATATTTAATAATTCAAACTATAATTAAATATTATATATTTTAAACCATATTTGTTTTCTTCTAAATAATATATTAATGTATGCATATTAATAATGGTACCGAATTTCTCATGGTTAATTGTTTTGGGTACTGGTACTTTCAGTTTGATACGGTACCGGTAGTTTTCTGAATTTTACTTTCAAATAGCGTTGCGGTACGAGTACTTTACAGTACCATACCGAACATTTTTGGTACCAGTACCGGTGCCCATATTTGATGATTTCCGGTATTGGCGTTTTCTGTACCGGTATGTTCGGTACCAGTACCGGTACCGAACTCATCCCTAATCATATATGTGTTAATATACCATATTGGGCTTTACTGGGTCACAATGGCCAATAGTGGTCATAGATATGTTAATGAACCATATTGGGCCTTAATGGATCACAATAGACAATAACAGATCACACATGTCTTAATGGATCATATTGGGCCTAAATGATAGTGGATCATACATGTCTTAATGGATCACAATGCACAATAGTATATCATATATGTATTAAAGGATTATATTGGGCCTTAATGGATCGCAACGGGTAGTAGTAGCTCATATATGTCTTAATTGACTACATTGGGCCTTAATGGATCACAACAGACAATAGTAGCTCATATATGTCTTAATGGACCATATTAGGCCTTAACAGCTCACAACGGGCAATAGTAGATCATATATGTCTTAATGGACCCCATTGTGCCTTAATGGATCACAATGAAACTTAGTAGATCATACATGTCTTCGTTGATTATATTGGACCTTAGTTGATCATACTTGACAATAGTACATCATATATGTCTTCGTTGACATATTTGGCCTTAATGGATCACAGTGGACACTAGTAGATCGATCACACATGTGTTAATAGACCATATTGGGCCTTAATGGACCACAACAGATAATAATAGATCATACTTGTCTTAGTGGACCATATTGGGATTTAATGGATCATAATGGCCAATAGTAGATCATACAAGTGTTAGTGGACCATATTGGGCCTTAATGGATCACAATGGTCAATAGTAGATCATACAAGTGTTAATGGACCATATTAGGCCTTATTGGATCACGATGACTAATAGTAGGTCATATAGTTCTTAGTGGATCACAATGGACTATAACATACCATACATGATTTGATGGACCATATTGGGCCTTGTGGATCACGATAGCCAACAGTAGATCATACATGTGTTAATAGATCATATTATGCCTTAATGGATCACGACAACCAATATTAGGTCGTACATGTCTTAATGGACCATATCGTAGAGGTGCACATAATGATTTTTTACATAAATGGTTTTTTTATCAGAACAGCCAGTTTTTTCTCATTTTTCCTTTAACCGGTTTTTACTTTAAGCTATTCGGTTAATAACCATTTTCTTCGGTTATTCACTTTAAACGATTCAATGAATAACCGGGTTTTTTTAGTTAATTAACCGTTTTTTAAAAAAAATATTTTTTTGGGTTTCGATTAATAAGTTGTTTCCGTTATTCAATGGCTATGAGGTTTTAAAAGATTCGATTAGGTTTCAAAACCTTTAGAGGGTGTTTGGGTTAGCTTATTTTGGAAGAACTTATAACTTATTGACTTATAAAAGTTAATAAGTTATTTTTATAGCGTTTGGGTTAGCTTATTTAAATTGTTTTTGTGTGTTGAGAAGTTAAAAATGATAAATTAGTATTTATAACTTATAAATTATGACTTATATTAGTTAATAAGTTATTTTTAATTTTTAAGAAGGAATCGCAAACACTACATTGGATTTTCAAACCCCACCAAATTCACCCCGCCAATCTTCCCTCTTCCTAAAACCCTCAAATTCTCAAATCTTCCCTCTTCCTAAGAATTCACAAATTCTGTAACTCTCTCCCGCCTTCCTTATCGTACACATTCCACACCCTTTCTTCCCTTCTGACCCAACCAATTTCTAGGGTTTTTATGTTGTTTATGAATTGTGGGTACCTTGGCCGTCTAATCGGAGACGAATGTACCACCACCGCCGGTGAAGTTGGCTGACTCTCTCTCTCTCATGTGTAGTTTGGCCATGTCGGATTTGACTCATTTGTGAGATTGGATGGTTACAAGAGGACGATTGGTGGCTATTTTTGCTGCAGAGATAACAAGGGGGCTAGGGTTTGGGCAAAAATAATATATCTTAAGCTTCGAAGTCAGCTCTACAGACCTTGTCATAGCGGTAAGCCCCCTGACCCTCTCACAAACACACACATAACCATTTGTTTTTGGATCTTTCAGTCTATATTAATTGACTCGATTGGAGGTGATACATCATTATAAATTTGGGGATTTTGTGCAGCAATATTAGTGTTACTGTCGCAAATTGAAAACCAACCATGTGCCACGAAAACAAAGGCAGGGTGTTTCTTAAAACCTGTTTTCAAAGCTATTTTCTGATCGGAAACAGCCCGTAGGCAGTGGCGGCGGTCTGGTGGTTTGCATGGCTTGCTGCTAAAGATGTGGCTGAGTAAGATTTGAGTGAACTTTGTCACTTTTTTGGGGATGTTGCTGAGGTCCGACCGTTCTAACCGTAAATCTTTTGGGAAAAAGTGGTATCTATTTTTTGTTTTGGATTTAATGCTTAGACTGCGGAGTGTGTATTTGTTGTTTTGGTTTGAGAATTGAGTTTTGTCGTGTGCAGAAATATTGGTTGACTTTGTGGGTTTTAACACGCTATGCTGTAAAGATATTTTCCAAAGCTATTAATTTTGGCCTTAAGCATACCGACTACATATCTGGCTTTTGCTAAATTTGTCATTTGTTGTTTTCTTGGTTAGTTATTGATGTTCCTTTCTAGTTGACGAGAGACATCATCTTTAAGATAGTATTAAGACATCTTTTGTTTGGATGTAGAATGATTAGGAACATAAATCAAAATTGGACGAAATAATGTTTTTTTGCAATATTTGCCAGTATCTGCAAAGTGACATCTAATGAATATATGGGAAACTTTAATACAAAGTTGCCAGCACTATACGCACATGGCACATAGAGAAGAGTTTTTTAGTCTGATATAAACAGAACTTATATAATCTTTGTATCTAAAGGTAATGTCAAGTGTAAGTGTACTTGAGTGAAGTTTAGGGACTGCATGCACATTTAAGTGTTGTTTGGGCACGACATTTGCTTTGCGTGCTATAGTTATAGGAGTAAATTATGTAAGATGCATGTCTAAAAATTGCATACTTTCACACACACACTTCAGGGGATTTTTTTGACTATTTCTCAAACACCTTAAATATCCTTTATAACAACAAACTTGGGGTGAGAGAGATCTCATGGACTAAAACAATAGTAGTGAAATTGGTTGGAAAGGTAATTTCAATATAAACAGGTGACAAAAAAGGAAATACTTGAATTTACGTGGGAGGCCTTAAATTGGAAATTATTGCAAATTTGTTTAATGGGGGGCTTGGGTTGACATGTGGCGGAGGTGGGCTTCACATGGCTGCGCGTGGCTTTTTTTGGGTGTGGGGTGGCGTGGCTTTTTTTGTGGGGTGGCATGGTTTTTTTTGGGTCAAATATTCCCAGCCAATCCCAGCCAGCCACATCATCTCCCCCCGCCCCAAGCTAGGCTTCATAGCCACGCCAGAGGGGCAACGCCCAAAGCCAAGCCCATAGGGGATGGTGTGCAACGCTTGGGTGGGTTTCCCACGCCCCAAACCCAAGCCCACACCCCGCGGTCTTATATGTGTGATTGTTGTTCAGGTAAGGTTGGTGAGGAATAGGGACACCAATGAAAGTAAGGGTTTTGCATTTATGGGATTTAGAAGTAAAGATGTTTCTCAAAAGGTCATTGAAGAGCTGCATAACAAAGATTTTAAGGTATAAAGATCTAAACTTTTGTTTCTTTATTATATTAAAAATTCAGTTAACAATTGATTGAACAAAACACAGATTAACACATAAACATTTAATCTTGATTCCATTATCACACATTCATTCATACATCGATACCTTTTATATATCTATGTTGTCAAAGACGCAAGGCGCATGCGAGGCGCATCGGCCTCGCCCGGAGCCTAGGCGCAAGGCGCAAAAAAAGCGCGGGCTTTTTTAAGAAAACCGCACATAGAGAAAAAAAAATATAAAAAATATGTTATGCTTTGAAAATAAATAAGATTCCACATATAAAAAAAACTATTATATATGCCATTTAAGATCATGTAGCTAATAGTTAGTAGCAAAAGTTTAGGACTTATATGTTGGAAGTTTTGGATGTGTGAATGAAAGTCTCAAAAGGTGGTAAATACTTTGTCCCACATTGGTGTGGGAACAAAGTGAGTGGTTGTTTATAAGGTAAAGCCTTTACTACATTGTAACTTTATGAAATGTTTTACCACAAGTCCTACCCACGCGCGCGGGGGTTTGGGGGGGGGGGGGGGTGCAAAAATGAGTTTCTGAACTGGAATTTAGTTGAACTCGTGCATGCCATGTCCTGCGGACACGAATGTAGCTCCGAAAACCCGGGCCCACGTGAGGCTCAGTTTTGTTTTTGCACTCGTTTTTAGTGAAACTGCTTGTTTTTTTTTCCGCTCACTACGCTGCGCCCCTCGCTAAGGGGCACGCCTTTTGCGCTACCACCATTTTTTCAGAAAAAACCCGCTACCACCAGGCGCTATAGGGTCGCCTCACTGCGCCCTTGCGCCTAGGCGCGCGCCTTATGCGCTTTTGACAACTATGGTATATATTGGTTGAACGTTTTAGAAACACTGACTCATCTCGATTAACTTAATTACAGTTTAACCTTTTTGATTATTAAATACATTTTTCACACTTAAACTCAATACTAATGACATAAATAATGCTAATCCTTCGCATAACTACCAGTATATTAGACATTCTTAGGATTTGATACTCAATTGTATGATACTTTTTGCAGGGTAAGACCGTAAGGTGTTCGCTTTCTGAATCTAAATACAGACTATTTGTTAGCATTGTGCCAAAGACTTGACTACAACGTACCTGGAGGTAAGAATTTCTGTTATTTTCTTGTAATTGTTTGTTTAAAAATAACCAGTCTTCATTAACAACCATATAGGAATGTGCTTCTTGTAGGAAAGCTGAATCAGGGCCTCTCTGTTAATGTAGTGATTCTGAAGAAAGTTTTGATGAAGAGCCAGAAAAAACCACAAGCTGCAAAAAAGGTAGGTGGATATATTGGTTTAACACTATAAGAAGAGAGGTAGATTGTTTACTTCAGATTGTGTTTTGTTTTTATTTGTTGATTGGTCTCTCACTACAGGTTGAAAAAAACGCTTACAACAGTTTTGAAGGTGAATCTGATGAAGAAGATGAAAGCTCCAAAGAGGAGGATGAACTGCAAAATGTTGTTGATAAGTATATATACATGTTTTTTATTCTTAACTTTAGGATTTAGTTTCTAACATGCATGATACTGATGTGGAGATGGTTGATGCCCCATCAGCAAAGAAAGCGGTTAGTGGTTTGTTCAAGTTGTTTGTTTTAAATGTGTTATTGCATTAGTAATAATTGTTATATGGCAGCCTTAAACTCGAGCTACTCCCCAAACTTTGTTTATAGGCAACTTAACCTTCACTATTGAAAAAAGTGACGTGTATGTGCCTTTTGCCTATACTTGATGACTGATGAGTACGTCAAATATCATTCATTGTGTCTGATTGTTACTGACTAGTTTCCCTGCCGAATTAATTTCTTAAAGACGTGGCTGAAGTTGTTGATGACCGTTTTGCTATCAGGGATGATCAATTCGTAGGCTACGGGCATGTTGAAATTGCTACTCTTGAGGCTGCCCAAAAGGTATGTTTTGTTTCCCTTCTTGGTTTCCTTTTCTAAGTATTTTATGACATTCTTTGCAACATATGATTCTAAATTTCTATCTACAAACTCTTGAAGTTAATGGTGAACCATTACTTAACCATCCAGTGAAACTTGATTTAGCAAAGGAAAAAGTGCATACACTCTTGGTACTGGGTATGATTCTTTGCCAATAAGTGCTTTAACACCTGGTTAGAAAATCAGCATTTGACTGAGAATTCATATTTGTTTCTGTAGAAATGAGAGGTCTTTCCAAAAGAGTGCGTAGACTCCAGCACTAACTGCGTTTGTAAGGGGATTTGGTTATGATGGAAGCATTGTTGATGTTTGTGTTTACCATTAGTCTGCATATTACATTCTTATGTTATTGAATTTCACATGTTTAAAGTTTTACTTTTTACTTGTTGTAAATTAAGAATACTCTTAGGAAACTCTTTGGCCAATGTGAAGAGGTTTCAAGGATTTTTCTTCCTGAAGATTTTGAGTCATGTGAAACAAAAGATACGGCATGAGAATTAGCCACAGGTTACAAGTTTACTCCCGACTATGACAACAAGGTGGCTAGTTACAAATTTGTAGCACTATCAAGTCCAAATGTAGTGAGTATATGCACTTGAAGAAAACATCCTAGAAATAGTTGTTAGTTTATGTGTATAGACTTTTCTCTTTGTAACTTTATTAGATAGGTTTTGATGATAAGTTTATGTCTTTAATTAATATTTAAACCAAAAACTTATGTATGGATTTTGGGTTATTATTGTTAATATCATTTGTTTTTTAGATTTTCTCATGTTTACACAAAAATGGCCACATAAAATCATAATATAAAATCATAATAAAGATGTGTGACTAAAAGTTAGAGAATAGTCACGCTTAAAATTACAAAATTTTATGTGGCTATAAATAACAGTTAGCCATACCATAGTCACTTTGTTTCTTGTTTGTGTAACGTAATGATACCAAACGTCATGGAAAAAGAAGTTATGTGCGACTAAAAGTTAGATAGTAGTCACATTTAAAAATACAAAATTTTGTGTGGCTATAAATAACCATTAGCCACACCATAGTCACTTTGTTTCTTGTTTGTGTGACAGAATGATACCGAACGTCATGAGAAATGAAGTTATGTGTGACCAAATGTTAGATAATAGCTACATTTAAAAATACAAAATTTCGTGTGGCTATAAATAACCATTAGCCACACGATATTCACTTTGTTTTTTGTTTGTATGACGAAATGATACCAAACGTCATGGAAAAAAACAAATATGTGTGACCAAATATTAGACAATAGCCACACTTAAAATTACAAAATTGTTTTGTGTGTCTAGTAAACGTTCTTAGCCACACTTACAACAAATTCATGTAACTTTATAATAGAACCGGCCACACTCATAGTAAATTCATGTGGTCGTAGCTACCCTTTTGCCACACTTTTTTTAATTGATGTGGCTAAAACAAAATTTTTTGGTAATTTATGTGACTATATAGTAGTAACGGTCACACTTAAAGTAAATATATGTGGCCGTTGCTATCCTTTAGCCACACTTAACGGAGGAACTGCTAGATTTTAACCAAAAATTTTGGTACACTTTAGCCACACTTTTAAGCTATACGGCCACTAAAAATGTGTGTGACCGTATGATACATACGATGACTCGAGCTTTGGTCACACTTGACCTGAAAAAAATATGTGAGGCGAAAGACATATAGTCACACTTTTTTTGCGTGGCGGTTTCCCTATTATAGCGTAGTGTGAGGCAATGTCAAGAGCTACTTGGACTTGGTTCTTAGATATACTAATAGATGAGTTGGAATTGCAAAGAAACTCTAATTTCACGTTTATATCAGACAGACAAAAAGGAATAATCCCGGCCATTGAAGACATATTCTCTAGTGCAAAACATCGATATTGTCTTAGACACATACACCAGAACATGCAACAAAAGTGGAGGGGCAAGGCTTTTAAAGACGTGGTGTGGTCTATAGCTACAGTGACTACAATTCAAGATATTCAAGCCAAGATGATTGACTTGAGACTGATGAACCCTGAGGCTCAGCAAAGGTTAAGCCAGATTTGTCACACCCCAACCAAGGGTGGAATCATCGGGATGTGGCATGATGCGAATAGGTTGCTCGAGAGAATCCATAACGACTAATTATGACAATATTTAATAAGGTTAAATTTCCCATACAATCAAACAAATATTCTCACAAAACCGAAATGAAATTCAACAGTCCTCAAGCAACAAAACAAGACATAACAAAACTTGCAATTAAATTTAGGAGGTTTCTAGAATCCTAAACCATTTCCAGCAGTAATCCATCAACCTGTCACATACGTTAAAATAAAAGTCAATACAATAATGTAAAGGTGAGTACACAAGTTTAGCATAAGTATAGTAATAAAACCTATACACATAACCAGCATGTAACACATAAAGGGACGCATTAAGTAAGCAATCGACAATGATACAAGCTAACCAACATGACTGCGTGGTAAAGTATGCGCGTTACGTGTTCACTGCAGTGAGCACGCACGTAAGGTTAGTAAGAAATCCTTAACAACCCCTGAGTGAACAGGTGCTGAGTCCAAACTATAGTACTATCGTTGCTAAGGGTGGTAGGGCAAGTCATCACTGTGTAAACATAGCAAACAACCATTCAATAATTCACGTATAACATGCGAGAGCGGTTAGCATGTTTAAAAGAGTTTAAGCGTTGTGTGCGTCGTGTTTTAATAAAGAACGTATGTAACACCCAAAAAGTGCGTTAAAGCGAAAAAGGGGTGAGTATACTCACAGTGCGTGCTTAACAGTTAAACACAGTCTGGAAAGGAGTGGAGGGAGCGCCGGATCAGCCTGCGTACGGGAACAGAAGTGCATAAGTCTTCCAAAGTGCTGAAACGGTCAAGTAGGAGTGTCTAGTGGAAAACAAATTCCTCGTACGAAGGGCCGCTTCGTACGAAGGTGGTGCCTTCATGCAAGTTGCTTGTTTCCGTGTCCAAAATCGAGTGTTCTTCGCGTCTTCCTTTGGGAAATCGAGTGTTCATCCCTCCAGCCTTAAGCTACTGATTAAACTTAGACCCGGAGAGGTCTTTTGTGTGATTAAGTCACCAGTGGGAACATGGGCTGGTTAGTACGAAGGGTGCTTCATACGAAGTCGGTGCCTTCGTACGAAGGTGGTGCCTTCGTACGAAGGGGCGTTTCGTACAAGCCAGTCCGGCTTGCACAGGTGGCTGTTTTTGAGTCTTCATGCGTTCGGAACTGTGTTTTCGCCTGAATCGGATGTTTTTTCGAGTCCTTTTCATGACGGTTTCGACACCGCTTCGTCCCATGTAACACCTCGTAAAATCAAGACCAATATAATGAAGACACGTGTCATGAGCTTTAAACGTGTAATGGATTGAATATGAGGGACTAAAGTTGACAAACAAAGAAAGTATGTGTGTAAAAAGATTCAAAGTGTCGACATTGGATAATTATACCTTTCAACAACCCTACACGATGTTTATACCCTTAAACGAATGAATCATGAAGCGTATGAAACCGCTGGTGGAAGAAAGTGAAAGTTTACAAGACGCGAGGGTTAAAAGTGTCAACATGTTTAAGTTATACCTCTGATTGACCTTTTAGCGAACCTGGAGCCTTGTAACGATTAATTATACTCCCAAGAATAAGTGATAAAAATTTCACAAGGTTTCGATATCGTTTGAGAAAGATACGTTAACTTTCGTAATTAAGGGATTAAAAGCATCAACGAGGCAAAACTTATGTTTTTGGTTACAGTTTAATGAAACCAGACCTAACGATGTTTGGTTATACATAATGAATCACAAAAATATAAATTTCATGGGTTAATTGTGCTTAAAATGAAAGATTTGAGGTTTTAAAGGTCGAGGGGTCAAAACTGCCAAGTTTTAAACTTGTTTGGTTGGTTACCTACATGCTGGCGCTGCGCCACCACTGAAGCTCTCTGCCGTCGCGCGACGCGACGGCCTGATCTGGGCAGAATCTTTGCACACCTGCGAGTACAGCCAGTTCCACCGCCTTAGAAGCCTTGTATTCAAATTCAGGGGCTGCACCTGTGGTTTTTCATGCATAGGGACACTTGTAAATGATCAGGGAACATCTGTAGACCTTGTTGGAATGATCTTATGCATTTTAAGTTGCTATATAAAGAGCTCTTGGTTGCAACATTTTGCATTCACCTTGAAAATCATTCAAACTAAATTTCTGGAGCTCTCTGGACCTCACACAAGATTCCATTAGCTTCTAAATCGTACTAAGTACTTCAGTAAGCTTCCTTAACGTCTCTAATTTCAGTTTTATTAGTTTAATGGCCTAAAGTCAAACCCGTCGTAATTAAGGTTTGACTTAGTGATTAATCACTAATGGTCCAGTCAATTCTCGAATTGAAAGTAGCTATGAGTTGGTAATTATGTGGGTAATAAACCCTTAAAAGGACACCCTCTGATTCCCACTCTAACTAGGTCAATTGTCGGGTCAAACTTAATTATAAAAAGTCAACAGAAAGCTAATTTTCAAATAAACGGATAATTAGCAATGTAGAAGCCATGAAACCTGTTTTATCACTTGTATAACTTGGTAATTAATATAAGAACATGTCTAAGCATGTTCAACCCGACAATTTTCAGTTTAGGCTCGGTTCGGGACCGAAAGTCGCAAAAGTAGACTTTTGCTTTGACTTTCAGTTCTGACCCAATGTAGCATATTTTAGAAATGCCTTAGAGCTCTATTAGGACCAGGTTATAGGATAGAGTAACCCTCTGAGGTTATACAACTTGGTTCCTTAGTTATCCGATTCATGTGCATGTTTCCGTTATATGCCTAAATGTTGACCATTATGCCCTTTTGACCTTAAAACGAGATTTTTGAAAATGTGAGAGGACAAAAACCTTTATTACTGATTTATAAACTTGTCCTAAAAATGTGACATCAGTTTGAGGTCTAGATTAGGAGTTATGCTCAATATCGTAATTAAGAAGCTTTTTATTAATTAAACGGCGTAATTAGCATAAAGCCTATCTAAACCCAAATTTTGACACCAAACTTTTTACCCACTGATGTAAAATAATATTTTGGGAATTTTGAAGATTTTTATTTATTTTTAAGCTGAGCATAACATAGAGTACTTGCTTCAATTCGGTAATTGTCGGTTATACCCTTTTCTTGGAAAAAATGCGTTTTACATAACATATTGATACCCAACCTTTTTCTAATAATTTTATATCATAAATCAAACATTTTTAACTTAATAAACTGATCAAAAACTCAGATTTCCTATTTTAAACCGAAAATCGCTTAAAACCGACTTTTACGCGTTTTAAGCGCATAGTATGGGTCAAAACTATTTTTAGCATATAAAACTTAATACCTACTGATTTTTTAAGTAGATTTTTATAATTAAATAGTAAGCAAAAGTTTTGAACTCAGAATTCTAATTTTGACCTTTAAAGTTTATGTGAAATTACCAAAATGCCCCTACGGTGCATAGTTTGGTTATAAAGGATAAATTTCACATATATGCAATACCCTACTGTTATGACTTATAAAAATAAATATTTTTACTAATCATTTCAGACCTGAACCTCAGAATTAACATTTAATCTCTTTTATAACCTTTAAAATGACCAAAATACCCCTACGGGGCTTAATTTGAGTTTACATTCGTTTTGGGCATAATGGAAGGTATCCTACTGATATCACAACATATTTAAGGCACATTAACTTAGGAAACCTGTTCATGACTCATTTGGTTACCCGTTATGCATTTATCGCATTCGGTACGGTTTATGTAACTAGTTTGCATAAATTAACCGAAATGGGTCAATCCTTATCATTTTTATCTCAAATTCCAGAATGTGTTTAGTTTACCCATATTACACAAGTCTTCAAACTTGTCGGGTCTGAATCACATTCTATTCCGGTCTTCGCTTAATCTTGCGTTTGTACCATATACCTTTCTATAAAACTAACCGGTCTAAAGTAAGACCGTTAGGAATCTAATAGGTTAATTAAAACCTTCGTTCTAGATTTAGGAGCCTGGTAAAAGATACTTGCACTTGCTGATTTGTACGGCTGGGATAAATTGTATAATTTTCTCAGGTAAATACTTTTAACTTATTTTCCCTTATACGGGCTTGGGGTACGGTATATAAAATACCGCTTGGTCGGGCATTGATTGTTAATCATATGAAGGTTAATTTATTGAGATGACCCGTTTAATCTGTTTTGTTTGCTTAAAGCCTTTGGGGGGTTAATGACCATGTCCCGGATATCCTTGGCATCATTCATTGAAATGGCCACGACCTAAGCACAGGGTGTAGGCATACACCTGCCGGTGCGTATATAAAAAGATATAACCGCCTGTTCGAGAATAACTCGTCGCGGGAATATATTATGTGGTGTGTCAATTAATCTTTAACTCGGTATTCAGCCCGGGCTACTAAACGTATAACGAACATGTAATTCTTTTACAAGTTTATATATAAATAATTATCCCAAGTTATAAAAGATATTTTGTGCCTTATGCATTCAAATTAATTTTCTTAAACATTTTCAAAATGAGTCGGTTAATTGTATTTACCAGTGAAAGCTGACGTATTTTCCAAAAAGGTTAAGTGCAGGTACTAATCGGAATAGGTTGGCTACTCCTAGCATCAATAAAGAGTCTTTGTAACACCCCGAAAACGGGTTTAGTAATCAAACTCCGTTTATACGAAAAGACGGGTAAAGCACCGTTAGTAGTAAAAATAACCCGGTGAATATTTGGATTTAAATAAGAAATCCTAATATTAAATACAAGCGAATCAAAGTTTTAAGGAATTGAGTTTATAAGAGCCCGAGTTAACGGGACTTAAAATAAAACGGGTTATAACTCCCGGGACCCACCAAGTAACTAGGAATATTAACCTAGTTGTTATAAGTCTTGGAATAATAAGAAAAGCAGGGTTAAAACACCCTTTATGCAAACTTGTGTGAAGTAGAGGGACTAAAGGTAACAAGCTGGAAACTAGTTTTATTTAATAAAACATCAACACCAAAACACACACTCTAAGTGTGTGTTCTGGTCGAGACAATCACAGGAGCCAAGGGGGTTCCTTTACTCAAACCCTAACAATCAACAAATTGGAAGGGGAAATCGAACCCAAATCGAAATCCGAGCACAAACTAGTGATCACCTCAGTGAAGGGATCATAAGGTATGTCAAAATTCCCACTTTGGTTCCATCTCAAATTTTGATGAACACATGAGATTCGAATCTGAGCTTGCATGTTCGTTGTCTGGATGAAATTAGGGATGAAACTATGTCTAGGAGTAAACCCTAGTCATTTATTTGTTGAATTGATGTTCATGGTTGTGAATTCATGATCATACACTCATGTGTCAAGTGGGTTTTGTAGAATTATGCTAAACACTAGGATTATCTTTGTTAACCTAGTGTATTTGAGCTCCATGAAGAAAATCCAGAATTTTTGATATAAAATTTGACATGAACATGCAACATGACGCTTAAATCTTGGCTAAATAGTTAGTCAATAACTTGATTGTGAATTATATGAAATCATGCTCATTAGGTGTTTGATATAATGCCTAAGAGAAAAGAAATGTTGAAAATTCGGACTAAAACGCATATTTGATTTGAGTGGCAAATTGTGCGTTAAGACTTATATAAAGGGTTCTAAATGGATTGTGAATTGAACTCTTTAGGCGAGGAATCCGGATCGTCAAGTGGACAAGCCGGTGGAAATACGCATTTGAAAAGGATGCTTAAAAAGGTACGTAACTATGATTCCGTTACGTTATGCTTGATTTCGTATTTTTCGCTAGTAGACTTTAAATTAGCATAATACATGAAATTGGCATTTAGTTGAAGTGACGAAGATCACTAGGTAAATAAATGGGTCAAAAGGTGAAATTATCACCCTTTGACAACATCGACTAATGGTTTGTCGACTTACATGTTTATAGGAATAAATATCAAATGGATACGCACATCGCTATTGCTTAGCGGCTACTAAGTCAAGGTATTGAAACGGGTCAATATATTGATCCGAGCCAGGTATGTATAATGATTCAATTCATCATGTAGAACTTGAGATTCTATAAGAGTTAGACAAGGTTAAAATATAGTTATTCGGTTATCTTTTAGGTAAACTGAATAAATTGAGTTATGATCATGGTGTTTAGAAGCACATGGGTTTATAAACAAGATTATAGTTAAAAGGTCGGATTTTTGGGTCAAACAAGTATTTAAAAGTTCCTTTGTATTAAAGAAAGGATAAAAAAAAATTGACCAAATTGCCCTTGTAAGCTAATTCGAACAAACGACCCTTGCAAGAGGTTCGGAAACAAGTTTTATGATTAAATAAATGCTTAGAATAAGAAAAGATAGTGAAAGATGTAAATTCTTGGGTCGAATGATTTTATATGAGTCTTTGACGTAAAACAATAATCCGAGGGGTAAAACTAGGAACACATAGATATCCACATTTAATCCACCACACGTATAGTTGTGGTGGAAGATTACTTGATAAGAAATGTAGGAATATGATGCTAGAAATGAATGAAAGCGATTTTAAGCTTTAAAGTGCATAAATACCCTTAATGGGTCGAAATAAGCACTTGAGCGTAAACGGGTTCTAACTTAGTAAGAAACCCATGATATATGATTAATTTGATAGGAGATATTGAAATTATGATTCTCATGAGTTTATAGATCAAGTAAACATGTTTGTTTGATAAAAACGCTAACGGGTCAAAATTTGGTAAAAGGGGTAATAAGCCGAAGACTTAAAAGTCTTACATTTTGTTAATTCGGATGTTGGATTTTAACTCCATATGATGAAGGATCAAATTACAATCATGTAGGAAGAAACGGTAGGTCAAACGGACAAGTGGATTGAAAGATACGAAAGTTTTCGTGTCAAAAACGACAAAATGGGAGGGGCTGATACAGGGGCCACCGTAACTTACGGTGGGCACCGTAAGTTACGGTGGGGCTGAAAACCTTACGGTAGATACCTACCGAGTTACGGTGGGGGAATTTTAAATCAGGGGCTACCGTAACTTACGGTGTCCACCGTAAGTTACGGTGGAGACTGGATTCAAATCCTTGTTTCTAGGATCAAGGGATTAATATTGGGATTTCCTTATTTTTTTCTTTAATTCGATTATTCGACACCATTTTCCTTGTGATACCAGTTATTTAATTATCAAAACTAACTTTTAAGTTGGTTTTGAACACAGGTGAATGTCGAGAGCCCCGGATGAAGATCAAGCGTTGAGCAAGAACCGAACACGCGTTAAATGAAGCTTCCGCAATGTTGTTTTGTCGTTATTCTAAAACGATGAATTAAATTATATTATGTAGTTTTGCTTTCAAGTTTAGAAAAGTTTTAATAAACCCGTAATTTGAGCATGAATGTTTAAATATAAATATTCAGTAATCTGTGATTATTTACGGAAATCGATAAATAAATTTACGGTTGTTACAAGTTGGTATCAGAGCCTTGGTTTAAGAGATTCAAGTATGGTGGGAAAACTATGCTTGGACTTAAACCTTATGCTCTTGATAAAGATTGGTGTTCGGTTCGAGGCTTGATCGCAAATCCGGTAAGTACATGTATGTTAATAGTTTAGCATGCTAAAGTGTTGTAAGCAACACATAGGGCTATCGTGTGATACACGTTACCCCAATTAAAAGGATTGATATGGTTGATGAAAATACGTGCGTTGACGCGTATGATAGAAAAAGCCTTGTATTATAATACGGCCGATTATTGAAGTTGACATTATTAACTCTTGTGAATGTTTTAATTGAAGGACACTCGCGTCTGAAGATGACGAGAGTGGAACGAATTGTAGATATGACGATGGAACGGTCCGAGATAGGATAAGAAGAGCATACTTATCAAGGACCTAAATCGCGCAACGATCGCAAATAAGTAATGGCAAGAAAGCCCGTTAGGGCAAGCATTTACCAGGTGCATGTTTAAATTATTGCATGAATAGAAATATGCAACAAATACGTAGAAACTGATAGTTGCATATGTAGATTGAAAACTTGGAAAAACCTGAATAGAATACCTATCCAGGATATTGTTTCCAAGAGAAATAAATAGAGGTATTACTTACATGGGGTGTGATGTGAAAGTTATAAAAGGGTCATGTATGTCATGTGTTGATCGCCTACTCTGGCCAAGTAGGTAGTGAACACATGATACCATGAACTTTTTATGATGGACATGCTTACATCCAGTGTAGTAAGGACGGGGTGAGTGGGACAAATTAAAAAGTACCCAAATAAATCAGATAAGCAAAATATTTTATAATAATGTAAACGCACAGCCGAGTGATGGAATCGTATTATATTAGGATAATGAGCCCGAGTGAAGGGACAAAGAAGCATGTAAAATGATGTAGACACGCACTGGGAGGGGGTGTACATACACTCGAACTCGGAGAATGCAAACATGTAAAATGATTAGGATATGCACTGGGAGGGAGTGTACTTACACTCGAACCCGAAAAATGCAAATATGCCTCTTAACGGGCCGTTTTTGTAAAACGCCAAACTTGAGGACAAAGTCGGAATATAAAATGAAGCGAGGTCTTAATGCGTACCGGGAGGGTTGCAATAATAACGACTTCGGTAAAACACCCAGATGATGGGTAAGAATTAAACACATGTGTAGACCGAGAAATGGGAACTCGGATGGAAAGATTAAAAGACTCGGGTTTGAGTCATAACTAAAAGACGACAAGATAATGTAAATAGAAATTTTGAATAAATTATGTTCAACTATTTTAAAGTTGAACGGGTCGAATATAATATCATGACGGACGGCACGAGTAAACGCAAGCGGGATAAAGGTAGCATTAAATGCAAAAGAGTAATGAGCCCGGTAATGGGACATAACCAAATAAGAACATATGCAAATCAAATAACAGTAAGCATAAGAAGAACTGACGCATAAATGACGTGAGAAGTCATAAGTCAGAAAATTGTCCGAAAGAAAACAATTGTAGCCACGAAACTACAATCAAGGTTAACGGAACCTAAGCTTGAAACCAAATGATTCTTCGAACAAAAACAGGGTGCCTTGACACCAAACATGTATTTTAAGAATGACATGAGTAAGGAGTGATCTACGGGATCAACATAACCTTTAGGGTTATAAACAAATGAAAGGTCTACGAGACTAAAACGACCCACGGGTCATGATTAGAAAGAAATTATAAGGACTTCGCCCTAAAGAGATGAAAGTCTAATCAGGATAGCCCATATGGCTAAGTGATAAAAACCTACGGGTTAATTAGATAAAGCGAGGGAATCAGTTGAGAATCCCCGCATAAAACTAAGACTGTAAAAGAATAAATTATGGACTGTCAATATCCATAATTCTGACAAAAGTTAAAGAGAAGATCCTAAAACTAAAACTTTGGTTTTAGCAAGAAATAACGTTTTTACAAATATAAATTCTGATAGGAATTTAAAATAGTAAGCATGAAGGATACAAGTCTGGACACTAATAGGCGCAAGACGATATATTCGAAAAAAGCGATGTTTTCGAAAATGAAAGGTTGATATAATTAAACATGATGTGACACGATCACGGTCAAGAAATGCAATGTGAGGTAGAATCACATTATAACCAAGCGAGCGGTAAAAGTAACTGGACTAATAAGTATAGTTAGTGAGACTGGTTAAGGTCAGCAATTCAAATCAAGAAATTTGGTTTGCTTGTAAGCGGTAGATTCGGTATAACTGAACCGAATAAATAAATTTGAAAACAAAAGAATTTGTTGCTAAAAGTGAAAGATTTCACTAAAGACCTTTAAACGGGTCAAAGTAACGGATTCATAAAGAATTCGATAGTATATGAAAGCGATGGATATCGCTAAGTTAACTAAACCAGTGGAAATAACGAGATTACGTTATTTCAAGTTGTACTATGTCGTATGAGATACGTAGACAATTAGTGACCAAAAAGATGTTACCATACTTATCTGGTAATACTAACAATTGGTTAAAAGTATAAGAAATGTTTAAAAGATTTCTCGGATCAAATACATTGAGTTTAAACTCAATGAATTATGTAAGAAAGGGTTTCGAGGACGAAACCTCTTTAAGGGGGGTAGACTTGTAACACCCCGAAAACGGGTTTAGTAATCAAACTCCGTTTATACTAAAAGACGGGTAAAGTAGCGTTAGTAGTAAAAATAACCCGGTGAATATTTGGATTTAAATAAGAAATCCTAATATTAAATACAAGCGAATCAAAGTTTTAAGGAATTGAGTTTATAAGAGCCCGAGTTAACGGGACTTAAAATAAAACGGGTTATAACTCCCGGGACCCACCAAGTAACTAGGAATATTAACCTAGTTGTTATAAGTCTTGGAATAATAAGAAAAGCAGGGTTAAAACACCCTTTATGCAAACTTGTGTGAAGTAGAGAGACTAAAGGTGACAAGCTTGAAACTAGTTTTATTTAATAAAACATCAACACCAAAACACACACTCTAAGTGTGTGTTCTGGTCGAGACAATCACAGGAGCCAAGGGGGTTCCTTTACTCAAACCCTAACAAGCACAAAATCAACAAATTGGAAGGGGAAATCGAACCCAAATCGAAATCCGAGCACAAACTAGTGATCACCTCAGTGAAGGGATCATAAGGTATGTCAAAATTCCCACTTTGGTTCCATCTCAAATTTTGATGAACACATGAGATTCGAATCTGAGCTTGCATGTTCGTTGTTTGGATGAAATTAGGGATGAAACTATGTCTAGGAGTAAACCCTAGTCATTTATTTGTTGAATTGATGTTCATGGTTGTGAATTCATGATCATACACTCATGTGTCAAGTGGGTTTTGTAGAATTATGCTAAACACTAGGATTATCTTTGTTAACCTAGTGTATTTGAGCTCCATGAAGAAAATCCAGAATTTTTGATATAAAATTTGACATGAACATGCGACATGACGCTTAAATCTTGGCTAAATAGTTAGTCAATAACTTGATTGTCAATTATATGAAATCACGCTCATTAGGTGTTTGATATAATGCCTAAGAGAAAAGAAATGTTGAAAATTCGGACTAAAACGCATATTTGATTTGAGTGGCAAATTGTGCGTTAAGACTTATATAAAGGGCTCTAAATGGATTGTGAATTGAACTCTTTAGGCGAAGAATCCGGATCGTCAAGTGGACAAGCCGGTGGAAATACGCGTTTGAAAAGGATGCTTAAAAAGGTACGTAACTATGATTCCGTTACGTTATGCTTGATTTCGTATTTTTCGCTAGTAGACTTTAAATTAGCATAATACATGAAATTGGCATTTAGTTGAAGTGACGAAGATCACTAGGTAAATAAACGGGTCAAAAGGTGAAATTATCACCCTTTGACAACATCGACTAATGGTTTGTCGAGTTAAATGTTTATAGGAATAAATATCAAATGGATACGCACATCGCTATTGCTTAGCGGCTACTAAGTCAAGGTATTGAAACGGGTCAATATATTGATCCGAGCCAGGTATGTATAATGATTCAATTCATCATGTAGAACTTGAGATTCTATAAGAGTTAGACAAGGTTAAAATATAGTTATTCGGTTATCTTTTAGGTAAACTGAATAAATTGAGTTATAATCATGGTGTTTAGAAGCACATGGGTTTATAAACAAGATTATAGTTAAAAGGTCGGATTTTTGGGTCAAACAAGTATTTAAAAGTACCTTTGTATTAAAGAAAGGATAAAAAAAATTGACCAAATTGCCCTTGTAAGCTAATTCGAACAAACGACCCTTGCAAGAGGTTCGGAAACAAGTTTTATGATTAAATAAATGCTTAGAATAAGAAAAGATAGTGAAAGATGTAAATTCTTGGGTCGAATGATTTTATATGAGTCTTTGACGTAAAACAATAATCCGAGGGGTAAAACTAGGAACATATAGATATCCACATTTAATCCACCACACGTATAGTTGTGGTGGAAGATTACTTGATAAGAAATGCAGGAATATGATGCTAGAAATGAATGAAAGCGATTTTAAGCTTTAAAGTGCTTAAATACCCTTAATGGGTCAAAATAAGCACTTGAGCGTAAACGGGTTCTAACTAAGTAAGAAACCCATGATTTAAGATTAATTTGATAGGAGATATTGAAATTATGATTCTCATGAGTTTATACATCAAGTAAACATGTTTGTTTGATAAAAACGCTAACGGGTCAAAATTTGGTAAAATGGGTAATAAGCCGAAGACTTAAAAGTCTTACATTTTGTTAATCCGGATGTTGGATTTTAACTCCATATGATGAAGGATCAAATTACAATCATGTAGGAAGAAACGGTAGGTTAACGGACAAGTGGATTGAAAGATGCGAAAGTTTTCGTGTCAAAAACGACAAAATGGGAGGGGCTGATACAGGGGCCACCGTAACTTACGGTGGGGCTGAAAACCTTACGGCAGATACCTACTGAGTTACGGTGGGGGCATTTTAAATCATGGGCCACCGTAACTTACGGTGTCCACCGTAAGTTACGGTGGAGACTGGATTCAAATCCTTGTTTCTAGGATCAAGGGATTAATATTGGGATTTCTTGATTTTTTTCTTTAATTCGATTATTCGACACCATTTTCCTTGTGATACCAGTTATTTAATTATCAAAACTAACTTTTAAGTTGGTTTTGAACACATGTGAATGTCGAGAGCCCCGGATGAAGATCAAGCGTTGAGCAAGAACCGAACACGCGTTAAATGAAGCTTCCGCAATGTTGTTTCCTCGTTATTCTAAAACGATTAATTAAATTATATTATGTAGTTTTGCTTTCAAGTTTGGAAAAGTTTTAATAAACCCGTAATTTGAGCATGAATGTTTAAATATAAATATTCAGTAATCTGTGATTATTTACGGAAATCGATAAATAAATTTACGGTTGTTACAGTCTTGCAAGCTTAGATGTTTGTAAATCTGCTGAACAATGTTTCTTTTTAACTTTGATCCGCCCGTGGATCCTTTACAACCGTTTTGTAATAAATGATATTACTTTCATTCGGTTTGTAATGATTTTATCTTCCGACTTCCGCTGTGTTTTTAAACTGTGATAAATTGTCTATGATGATATCAACTACGTCACGATACTCCCCACCGGGCCCACGTGGAAATATTGGGGTGTGACAGGTTGGTATCAGAGCCAACGTTGAGTAAATTAAACACTAGCCTTTTGTGTTTGATCTCAATGACACAGTTTGCACATCCCTCGACTTTCGAGTCTAGACAAAGAACTTAGGACTAATTCTGACTTATTTTGTTTTGTCCTTTATTGTTTCTTTTGTTTGTTTTGACAGGACCAACAAAAATGCCGCCAAGATTCCGAGGAAGAGGCAAGGGGCCATTTATCGCCCCCAACGATCACGAGGCCGGACCTTCCCACCGGCGAACCCCATCTGCTACCATGAGTACCAGTCCTCAAGAAGACTGGAGGACCTCTTTAGAACCCACGAGGCGTTCAGTCTCGCTGAGCTCCTCACCTTCCTACCTCAACTCTTTCGGGCCTCAATCGGAGAACGAGCCCCACAACTTACATCACTCTTTCATACCCCTTCAACTGTCACACCCCAACCAATGGCAGAAACATCGGAGTGAGACCAAAATGAGATTGCAAGAGACTTCATAACACTATTTGTGACGATAATTAAATAATGGATTTCATTTCATTTCTAGAAGTCGATTACAAAGATTAAAATCAAATACAACAACTTGATATACAATATGTTCCATACGAGAATACAACAAACAAGTACATTAACTTAAGATGTCTAAGTGTGTATCTAAGCATCATCACTACTTCAAGTTCAAAGCGTCGTCATCCTCAACCTGTAACATGTTTTAAAATAAAGTTCAATGCAAAAGCAAAGGCGAGTATACAAGTTTTTCATACGTAGCATAAAAAGATGAGTTTCAAAGCAATTCCATGTGGCAAGCTCTTGATACAAGATAAACAATAAATTCGGCATGTGTCCAACATATCAAACCAATGATGAAACGCAATATGCTCATGACATAACCACAAGTTTACGGGCGGTGCGTTAATCCTATAGCGTTATATATGTCACGGATAGGCTCGTACGAAGTTAATGATAAGTCTAACACAAGATGTCCTCAACCCAAGTTTAAAGTATCAGGTAATCAAATAAGCATGCGTGAAATAGGAATGTTTGTGTATTATGATTAAAGTGTAAGTTTCATAAGAAAACATGTTACACCCCAAAAAGTGGTAAACGCAAAGAGGGGTTCAAGTATACTCACAAAATTTGCATTTGCTTTCCGATTATCCAATGTGACGAAGTTGATGAGGTTAGAAGGTTGAATAAGTTCGTGTAGGGATTTAGGAAGTTAAAACACAAGAATATAGGTATTCGAAAGTAATCATCCTTTAACACCATGTACTTGTTCTTGACACTATGAAACCTCAAGGGTTAATGTTTTCATGAGTAACATACTCATTAGAATCGTAACAAGTCTTATGTCTTAGATGATGTTATTCTAATATCTTGACGAATGAACACAAGTCCACCATCAAGGGTTCGAATAGTATATATTGGTATAAGTATTATATGTATTATTTAGTCCATTAGTCAAGCATGAGGTAGAAGATAAATCTTCATTTAGGTACCTCTATTGTGTCATAGAATTCATGTAGGAGGTAGGAAGAACAAGCTTCCATTTAGGTACCTCTTATGGTTCACCACTACACTTGATGTAAAAACATACAAGGAGGGTCATGAACTAATATTAATACAAGAATAAGAAACAATTATACTATGAGAAATCATCAAGTAATGTGGGGATTCTATGTTGGACAACCCAAGTTGGTCCATAATCACACCTTCATCAAGCTTAAAGCTTGAACATGACTTGTGGGTTAAAAACCCTAAATAAAACAGAAAGTATTTGAGGATTAACCTCTGATTTTTGTATATCTCAGCCCCGTTTTTAAGCTTAACTAACCATAGGAGTGGTTATAAGCATAAGGACGTGGGTTTGAGTGAGTTAGACTCAAGTTTGAACAAGTATAAACAAAGATTAGTAAAGCTTAATGAAAACAGTGAAATTTGGAGCCTATTTTCCGGAGTTCTAGGGACTTATTCACTGAGAAACACCCATGGAATCGAAGCTAAGGTCAAGCCAAGCGTTCTGGAAAAAGAATGAGCTAAAACGGATGAGAAATGAAGAAGTTATGCCTATTTTCGTGAAGCTTGATGAATCTGCTCGAATCTGATTTGCAGCAACGATTTTGAGTGATTGAGAGAGATTTGGAAGTGTTTGTAAAGTGTTTAGAGCTTGGATTAGTGTGGTATTTATAGGGGAAGGTTTAGGTTAGTTGTTAGGTGATTATTAAATTTCAAAACTTGGTTTAAAATAAAAAAAAAACATAAAATTCGCGCTCAAAACAGCAGTCTGGTCAACTTGTTGCGCGCTGGGCTAGTCTGGCGGGTGTTTAAAGGATTAATGGTGCGGGTTTTGTTCAATAAGTTGGCCGTAGCACTGCGGTTATATGCGTGCAAGGTGGGTCTGTTGGCCCGGGTTCGAGTCCCGTCCAACCCCCTTTAATTTTTTGATTTAATTTCCCTTTCTTTCTTACAAAACCTCATAGTTTCAGCTATTTACTTAACAGCCCCTGGTCTTAAATAAGGTTTATGTTATGTTATTAAAAGAGAAGCTAGTGTTATAACTAACTAAGTTATACCATTTAAAGGAGCCTAACTCCATAATTAACTAAGTTAGTCCACTAACTTCAATATTTAACGAGTTTAACTAGATTTCATAAAAATAAGTTTTTAAATAGTAAAAATTTATTAATTTAATTAATTTAAACTAAATGAATTTAAATAACCATATTTATGAACGAAATAAATAAATAAAAGAACCTTTAACGATTTATTCTTTTCACGAGGCTTTTGAATACCATTATTTTAAGATCTTAACTAGTTTAACGAGTATTGAGTGTCGAAAAATAAAGAATCGAGAACCCATGAATCATATTTCGTCCAAAAGGTGTATAATTCACAAGTTTCATGTATTTGCAAGATTGACACGAAGTTCCCAAGAATTACGAATATGCATCGAATGTTTCACGAAATTAAATGTGTGAGCACGTATAAAGTATATACAACATGAATTTAACAAAATACGCGTTTTATTTACGATCCAAGTCTCGGATTTTACAACGATTTCAAAGAAAGAACGATTATAAGAACACAAGATTTCCAAAAATAGAATTTCAAGCAAGGGTTACCAAATATAGAAAGTATGAAAACGCAGGGCGTTACATCAACGCCCCAACGCGCACCATTCCTTCAACGACCCAACACCCTACTTTCAAAGCCGGTTCAACCCGGCAAACCAAATTGAAGAACCAATGGGTTATAACCCATTGGGACCGGAGGACCACTTCTCCATGGACATGGAAGAGGATCCGGAACCTGCCCAGCCGCCATCTGGGACACCTACTCACCCCATCGAGATTTCGGATGGGTCGTCTTATCATGGATCACCTTATCGTGGTCCAGACGGTTATGAGGCAAGGTTTTCCCAATACGACTGGGTGTTTACTCCCAGTTACCACTCATAGCAGCAGCAGCAGCAGGATCCCTCGAAGGATTCGCGTTTTGTAGCGGTTACTCCACCGCCACCACCACCGCTTGAGAAGCAGCTGCCTCCGGAGCCACCAAGGCAGAGAAGAACAACCGCACGGATGTCCGTGCGAGGGGGAATCCGTATCAGCACCCCTCAGCATTCAAGTGGCAATCATTACCCACCACTATATGAAGACCCACAGATGGGTGGGCCTTCGAACCCTGTTTCTGAGGTGGAGTCTGCGCCAGTCGCACCGCCACCAGTGGGTTATGATAACCTAATTCCTACATACGCTGGTACAGCGGCATACAACCCCTTTGAACAGCCTGCCTACCCGGGGTATAACTACTACAATGCCCCCAATGTTGACCCATACCTTGTAGCAGCCAACTACAATGCCCATCATCCTGAAGGGCCTTACGCATCCTCCTACCAAACCGGGTACCCACCTTATGGGTATCAACACCCACCACCTCCTCAACCTCTGCATCTGCAGCCGCCACAGCCGCCGTTGATTCAGCCCCAGCAGCAACAGGAGATTCTACAGAGGTTGAGCCAGGTGGAATGGGAGGTTCAAGAGGAACGTAGGAACCACCGGGGATTTCTCAAAGGTCTGGCGAGCTTAATCAAGGGAAAGAGCAAAAGGGATCATTAAATTCCTTATTTGTTTATTTTGTATTTCTTTAATTTTCAATCAACTCCCTGCGTGGCCAATTATTTATTTATGTACTTAGTCCCTGCGCGGACTTGTATTTCTATCCTTAGTCCCTGCGTGGACATCTCTTTTTGTATTCAGTCCCTGCGAGGACTTGTATTTTCAGTTTAGCCCCTGCATGGGCAAGTTATTTCTGTCAAAGTTCTGTTTAGGGCAATATGTACTCTTTTAAATTTTAGTGGCATGTTATAATTTAAATTTCATTTTTTTGTCATTATATGCATAAATATAATAAATATGAAATAAATAAATAAAAAATATCATTCCTTTTAAAATAATCTGCCTCTTAAATATTAAATAAGAATCTTAAAAGGTATAACCTAGCCTGCATGTCATTATAGACCTGGCCATAATGGTAAAACCTGTTTAAAAGGATTCAAACCCTTATTAACATCTGAAAACATGTTAACACTCCTGGCAGATGTGATTCCTTAAAATCACACATGTCATTCTTATATTGGATTCTTCCAATTCCTTCTTTATTATTTAAACATCCACTAGTGATGAAATGCCTGCGGGCCATAAATCATTGTCATATAAGACAAAAGACAGTTGTGGCCTATAACTCCCTGTCAAGAAAGGTAATGAACTATGGTTCAAGCCTTAATGCCTCGATCCTACAAGATCATGGCTTATAAATTGAATTGTCCTTGTGACCTGGCCTTATGTGGCATTATAATATAAATTATGACTGAGGATAATTGTAATCCTGAATAAACATGCTTAGTTAAATTAACCGTTATGGCTTATGATTACCATGGTTAATGAATTGCCATAAAAGACAATTCCATAATAAGCTTTTGAATAAATCTTGTCAATATTTTATGTAGCAATCAAGCTACATGGCTGGGTCAGACGAAGTCAACAACCACCCGAGGGAGAATCATGACACTTCCAGAGTTAACGTAGGGGGCGCGGAATTGCAGGCATTAATAGATAATGCCGTCACTCGGGCTCTTAACAGACAATTTAATGAATCGAGTGAAACTCGCGTTAGAACTCAGTCTGTACCTCATTCAAAACCACCCTCCAGAACTCATACCGCTCGCAAGAGTGATTCTCATCAAATCAGAGGAGTGTTCCATCTAGGAAAGTTGTGCTCAATCAAGAGCCATGTGCAAAGAGCTGTTCTTACAAGTATTTCGTCTCCTGTAAGCCCAGGGATTTCATTGGGGAAAAAGGAGCCATCAACTGCATGACGTGGCTAGACGAGATGGATACCGTGGTTGATATCAGTGGTTGCGCTGATAGAGATGTTGTGAAGTTTGTATCTCAGTCGTTTAAAGGAGAAGCACTAGCTTGGTGGAGGTCTCTAATCCAAGCTACTGGAAAGATCCCGTTGTATAATCTGTCTTGGGATCAGTTTGTCGCTTTGATCAAGGAGAATTACAGTACTCAACATGAAGTTGAGAAGATTGAGACCGATTTCCTGACATTGGTTATGAAGAATTTGGCCTGTCAGGCATATTTAACAAGCTTTAATACCATGTCTCGATTGGTTCCTTATTTGGTGACGCCGGAACCAAAACGGATAGCCCGTTTCATTGGGGGTTTAGCCCAGGAAATCAAAGCTAGCGTGAAAGCCTCTCGACCGACTACCTTTAGGTCTGTAGCTGATTTGTCATTATCTCTTACCCTAGATGCGGTCAGGCAGAGACCGCTTAGGCATTCTGATACTGAGAAGAGAAAACATGAGAATGATAACTCACACCGTGCAGACAAGAGGCACAAGGGAAACTCTGACCACAAAAAGAGTTCAGGATTCAAGAAGGATGATCAGCAGTCGGGCGAAAAGCCCAAATGCAAGATCTACAAGAAACGCCATCTTGGGAAGTGCAGATATGAATCAAAGTCCCCGTCACAGCCAAGGGCTTGTGGGATTTGCAAGTCAAGTGAGCATAAGACATTAGACTGCAAGAAGATAAAGAATGCTACTTGCTACAATTGTAATGAGAAAGGGCACATCAAGTCCAACTGCCCGAAATATGCCAAGAAAGCTGAGGAAGGAAAGAAGACCAATGTTAGGGTCTTTCAAATGAATGCATGGGAAGCAGTTCAGGATGACAACGTGATAACAGGTACCTTTCTCATCAATGATGTTTATGCGAGGGTATTGTTTGATTCGGGTGCAGATAAGTCGTTTGTAGATAATAAGTTTTGCAAGTTATTAAATCTGCCTGTTAAAACCCTGAGCATAAAATATGAGGTAGAATTGGCCGATGGTACCATAGAAACCGCTTCAACCATGTTAGATGGATGTTTTATATCCATTAGGAACCACTCCTTTCCATTGTCCTTGCTTCCTTTGAAATTAGCTGGTTTTGACATAGTAATAGGCATGGATTGGTTATCCCATAACGAAGCTCAGATCGTTTATGATAAAAAGCAAGTAGTGATCAAGACTCCGTATGGTGAGTCACTCACAATACAAGGAGATACTCAGTATGGGTTGCCTAAGCAAGTGTCAATGCTTAAGGCGTCAAGGTGTATGAAGAAGGGTTGTGTCATCTACATGGCACAAGTGACTATTGATGAACCAAAACCGAAGATTGAAGACATCCCTATCATCGCTGAATACCCTGAAGTATTCCCTGAAGAACTACCTGGTTTACCCCCAGATAGGCAAGTGGAGTTCAGAATCGACATTATACCTGGAGCAGCACCTATTGCAAGAGCACCTTACCGGTTGGCCCCAACTGAGATGAAAGAGTTGAGAACTCAGTTGGATGATTTGTTGGCGAAAGGATTTATCAGGCCTAGCTCATCTCCTTGGGGAGCACCGATTCTGTTTGTAAAGAAGAAGGATGGATCGATGCGTCTATGCATCGACTATCGCGAGCTTAACAAGGTCACAATTAAGAATAGATATCCAATACCCAGGATCGACGATCTGTTTGATCAATTGCAAGGAGCAATTTACTTCTCCAAGATTGATTTAAGGTCTGGTTACCATCAGCTGAAGGTTAGAGATGAAGATGTGCATAAAACTGCATTCAGAACTCGCTATGGCCACTACGAGTTCTTAGTGATGCCGTTCGGGCTCACTAATGCACCAGCAGCGTTCATGGACCTCATGAATCACGTTTGCAAACCCTACTTAGACAAGTTTGTCATTGTCTTCATTGATGACATTCTTATTTATTCAAAGAATCAGGCTGACCATGAGAAGCACCTTCGGTGTATTCTTAAACTTCTTCAGCAAGAGAAGCTTTATGCTAAGTTCTCTAAATGCGAGTTTTGGCTTCGTGAAGTCCAATTTCTTGGACACATGGTTAGTGAGCGTGGAATCCAGGTAGATCCCGCTAAGATTGAAGCCATCATGAATTGGCAAGAACCAAAGACGCCCACAGAGATTCGCAGTTTCTTGGGATTGGCAGGATATTATAGGCGTTTTATCGAGAATTTCTCAAGGATTGCAGCACCCCTAACTTCGTTGACTAGGAAGAATATTAAGTTTGATTGGGGTCCTAAGCAACAAGAATCCTTTGATATCCTTAAACAGAAGTTAAGCAACGCTCCTGTGTTGACATTGCCCGAAGGGATTGAAGAATTTGTGGTTTACTGCGATGCATCGCACACTGGCATGGGATGTGTGCTAATGCAGAAGGGTAAAGTTATTGCATATGCTTCCCGACAACTAAAAGTGCACGAAAAGAATTATACCACCCACGACTTGGAGTTGGGTGCAGTTGTGTTTGCACTAAAACTTTGGAGGCATTATTTATATGGTACCAAGTGTGTGATCTATTCTAATCACAAGAGCCTTCAACATCTGTTTAATCAGAAAGACTTAAACATGAGACAGCGTCGATGGATGGAGACTTTAAACGACTATGATTGTGAAATCCGATACCATCCGGGCAAGGCGAATGTAGTCGCCGATGCTTTGAGCAGGAAGGAAAGGGTTAAGCCTATAAGAATCAATGCCAAGAGCATTGAATTGAAGAACAGTTTGAATGAAAGGTTGTTAGCAGCACAGAAGGAAGCTGTGCTGGAAGCTAACTATCCTAATGAAAAGTTGGGAGTCACTGCTGAACAATTATCATATGACAAGGATGGAATCTTAAGATTGAATGTACGAATATGGGTTCCAATCTATGGAGGACTTCGGGATGTTATCCTTCAAGAAGCCCACAGTTCCAAGTATTCTGTTCATCCTGGAAGTGACAAGATGTACCAGGACTTAAAGGCGAATTATTGGTGGATAGGTTTGAAGAGGTCTATAGCCACCTATGTGGCCAAATGTCTGACATGTGCTCAGGTTAAAGCCGAACACCAGAAGCCGTCAGGTTTGCTACAACAACCTGAACTTCCCACCTGGAAGTGGGAAATGGTAACTATGGATTTCATTACTAAGTTACCAAAGACAAAGCGAGGAAATGACACTATTTGGGTTATAGTGGATAGATTGACTAAGTCAGCCCACTTCTTACCTATTAAGGAAACACATAGCTCAGATAATTTAGCTCAGCTGTACATGGACGAGATTGTATCTCTCCACGGAGTACCAGTGTCTATCATCTCTGATAGGGATACAAGGCATACATCGCATTTCTGGAAAAGCTTTCAGCAATCCCTAGGCGCTCGATTGAACTTTAGCACAACATACCATCCTCAGACTAACGGTCAAAGTGAGCGTACTATTCAAACACTCGAAGATATGCTACGAGCTTGTGTTATTGACTTAGGAGGAAGTTGGGATGATCATCTTCCATTGATAGAATTTTCATACAATAATAGCTATTATTCCAGTATACAAGCTGCACCTTTTGAAGCGTTATATGGGAGAAAGTGCAGGACGCCCGTTTGTTGGGCATAAGTTGGAGATGTCCAACTCACAGGACCTGATATAGTCCTGGAGATGACAGACAAAATTGTGCAGATAAGAGATCGTCTCAAAGCTGCCAGAGATAGGCAGAAAAGCTACGCAGATAAAAGGCGTAAACCTCTAAAGTTTGAGGTTGGTGACAAAGTGTTACTGAAAGTATCACCCTGGAAGGGGGTAATCCGATTTGGTAATAAAGGCAAGTTAAGCCCAAGATATATAGGACCATTTGAGATCATCGAATGTGTCGGAACAGTGGCTTACAAGTTAAACTTGCCTGAAGAGCTCAGTGGTATTCATAATGTATTCCACATCTGCAATCTGAAGAAATGTCTAGCTGATGAATCACTAATCATACCACATACGGATGTCCATATTGATGAGAGCTTAAAGTTTGTAGAAAAGCCTTTGTCGATTGAAGATCGGCAGGTTAAGAAGCTTCGAAAGAAGCACGTGCCAATTGTAAAAATTAAATGGGATGCCCGTAGAAGTCCCGAGTACACGTGGGAGGTAGAGTCCACAATGAAAGAGAAGTATCCTCATTTATTTCAGTAAATCTCGAGGTCAAGATTTCTTTTAAGGGGGTGAGGATGTAACACCTCATAAAATCAAGACCAATATAATGAAGACATGTGTCATGAGCTTTAAACGTGTAATGGATTGAATATGAGGGACTAAAGTTGACAAACAAAGAAAATATGTGTGTAAAAAGATTCATGTAACATCTGTGCTTATAATCATTGTGAACAGTTCAGTTATCAATAAAACAATGTTATTTGATCCCAATGTTTGTCTGGTTGTGTTTTACATTTTTCATGTTGTGACTTTTATTCAATTTCAAACTCTATATCGCTTTCTGGAGAGTTATACGCAAACTGATGCGTAAACGTAATCAGTTTAATGCGACAAATACTCCGGAACATCAACATATACTTAACATACCTTAAATAACCTTTACATAACTTAGAAATAGGTTTTGAAGGATTTGGTATGGCAAAAACAAGTTAATTCGCTTACAGGGACTAAACTTGACAAACTACGAAAGTATGCCAATTTGAACTGTAACGAACATTTTGGAACATGACCATAAGTTAAACATACCATAAATATCCTTTACATAGCTTAGAAATAGGCTTTGAGGGGTTCGGTGTGCTAAAATAAACTTTTGGGTCATTCAGGGACTAAAAGTGTCAAAAAGTGCACAAGTTTGCATTTTCGCGCATAACTTACGTTCTGAATACATCCGGACATCCAAAAATTTATGTAAGCACTAAAATATTTTATTTTAGTGTTTGGCATAAGAAAAATCCATTCGTCGCGTCATTTGGATCGTTTTTCGCGCTTATGCGCATTCCGTCGTAATTAAGCGATCATCGCGTTCGTACGACCAAAAGAACCAATGTCAGACATATTTATGAGCATGTTTCATGTCCACAATGTTTAGGCATCATTTTAGGGCCTTAACGATGGTTTAACGGGCTTAAACATGTCGGAAATGGCCTTAAACACCAACAGGGACCTAAACTGTCATTTCAGCAAACTTTCTGCTGATCAGAGAGGCTAGGCGGCCCGCGTAAGATCCTTGTGTATCCTTACGCGGCCCGCTTCAGTGTCCCAGATCAGATAAGATCGCTTAATCAGCAGATTACAGCTGTTTAACCCACAACCACAAACCCACACTTGCCCTTTCAGCTCATTAGGGGCCATTTTTAGTTACCACAACTTTCCAACAAGTGTACGCACGAGATTCGATCACATTTTCCAAGAAACGATCTTAACGGTTCGGGAAATACTATAAATACCCCACCCCCATTTGCTTCAAACTCACAAGAATCTGATCTAAAAGACTCTAAGTTGGAACCATTGTTTCATACCTGAGTTATTTTGATTTAGATTAGCATTCGGGGACCCTTCGTAAGTATTCTTTCGTTCTTTTATTGTTTTTCGAGTCCGAAAGTCAAACTTTGTTTGACTTTCTGCATTGACCAGTTTATGGTCAATGCGAAGTTCGTTTGAACTTCGCAACGTGATTGTAATCACGATGGTTATAGTCCCTTGGGACTATGCCTAATGATTACCACGTTGTCTAGGGTCGTAAGGGTAAGCGATCTAATAAATCGCTTATACCTTCGAACCCGACCCATTTGGTCGATCATTAGGATCCGACCAAATACATTAGGTGACCATAGTAGGTAGGGAATAACCTTCCGAGGTTATACCTTATGGTCACGACGTTTAAGTAGTTGTATGATAGGTAGCTTATATGCCTTAGGTAAATTACCAAAATACCCCTTTGATGCCAAAATTCATTATAAACATATGTGACATAACTTTTGACATCTAAACTGATTTGGTGACAATATTAGGCATGTTAAGGCATATTCTACTTGTCATAGGACTAGTTAGGCGGTCCGAACGCGTTTCACGCGAACGACGCGTTAAAGTAGCATAAGCTACCTAAACGGGTCGTAATGGGCGAACGACGCGTTAAAGTAGCATAAGCTACCTAAACGGGTCGTAAGCACTTATGTTAGGTTTCATTTAGTATGTAGGCTTTGTTAAACCATATTACACGAGTCTCTATACTCGTTTGGTTTACGAACCCTCATTCTATCTAAATCCTCCGACTTAGGTCCGGTTTATTAACATAGTTACCTATATTAGGTGCCGTTTGATTCCGAGATCTCTAGCATTGTTTGGTTGTCACTCAAGGACTACTGAGCAATCTCAAGTGAGTACATAGACCCCTCTTTTACTGTTTTCCAAACTGTTTTGGGGTGAAACACATGTGCCTACTTGTTACTTTCATGCTTTTTCATGCTTTCACATCATATACTTGCTATGTTCATTAGTACATTTATAGTACATGATTTCATTGTGTTCATGCTATGTATGTCCATTGTGTGCATACTTAGTACATTGTTTTACATTACATTTCATGCTATGTATGCCCATTGTGTGCATATTTAGTACATTGTTTTACATTACATTTCATGCTATGTATGCCCATTGTGTGCATATTTAGTACATTGTTTTACTTTACATTTCATGCTATGTATGGCCATTGTGTGCATATTTAGTACATTGTTTCACATTACATTTCATGCTAGGTACGCCCATCGTGTTGCATACTTAGTACAGTTGTTTTCATCACATGTTTACATTTTGGTATGACATTTGGGTTGTTTACAATGGAACAATACATTCATTAACATTAGCTACACCGTTCGTTAGTAGGTAGTGGTACCATAGGAATTGACAACTCCCGTTCCTGAAATCCTGGGTTTGTTTTGATTGGAAGGAATGACCGAATTCGATATACATAACTTAGATAAACCTTTAATTTGTTTAAGGGTTTATCGCCACAGTCGCAAGGCTTGGATGTATGCATTTTCACAATACCGCATAAATGTTTATATCAGTATAACATGCAATTGTTCCACAAAACATAACTTTGATTTAAACCATGTTTTACTTCAATACCTTGTTTTTGTGCATTTTACATATGGTTTAGTTGATATATTTCACTTACCATACATGACATTTTTGGTTACACATTACATGATCCACATTAAACATAAACATTTTGACATTGGTATACATATTGAGTGGTTTACATTGGAAATAGACATTTCGATATGGTTTGCATATTAACACATGACAATTCATTTATACATAAACAATTTACATTGGTGGTTGGTTTGAGTAAGTGATTTGAGTAACGAGGCGTGTGTAATATGATACAAGCATGGTGGATACGCCGCTGGTACTTCCTATATATAAGTGTTTGTATGACATTACATGTCGTAGCGTTACTTAAATCATTTCAATATTTGACATATTACGTTTTACATAAACAACTTATTTTCACAAGACATTGATTTACAAAACAACTTATCTTATACAAACTCATTTTACTTGGTTATTCATTTAACATTACATTACTCTCTTATTTATATATATCATCGCTTTTTCAATGATTTACAAAACAAAACAATTTACAAGGTTCATGACTAAACTTTATTAAACATTTTCTTAAACTTACAAGTCATGGACCCTATTTTCACAAATCCTATGTATCTCACAGGCATTTTTATGCTGACGTACCTATTTTCACATGTGTTTTCAGGAGCTTTTGCGTAGGATGATGATCATGACACTAGGGCGGACCTGTGCCTTAGAGACTAAAACTGAAGATAGACTAGTTTAATTATGTTATAAACTCTTGGATTCCTGTTAAAAACAATGAAACTCTTGTGTTGATAAATAAAATACAACTTTGTATGCCATGGTTATGAAACAATTAATTCTGTTACAACACTCCCCGACGTTTTCCGCCACGTTTTGTATGTTACACGTGGTCGGGGTATGACAGAAGAGTTGGTATCAGAGCCAATGGTTATAGGGAATTAGGTTATTAGTAATTCTTTGACCTAGACTATAACCTTTCTAGGACCCTAACACAAGTTATCTTGTGTTTAGATCTTAAAACATACACATCACCTATCCTTAGGTGATTATCAGAACAAAAAAAAAAAAAAAAACCAAAATTTTTTTTTCCGAAAGGATTTTTGAAAAACAATCATCTGTTTTTGGATGATTTATTACAAGGTTTTGAACCCTCTATTGTAAGGTTTTGAATCCTCTGTTATATGGTTTTGAACCCCTTTGAGTTTTCAAAAAATCTCGTCAAGGTTTTGGGTTTTAAATAATGTGAACACGTGCAAACTGGAAGGGTGAATGCCTGTATTCTGGGTTTTCTGTCTAGGCAAGCACTTCGTATATATCTCATCAGACGCGAGACCAGTTGTGCTTACCTGGGAATTCTTGGGATGAGTGTTCACTTATAGGCGAGCATGTCTTCGCAATACATTATTTTTGATCCATTTACTTTGATTAGTCACTGTGTGTCGTTTGTTTGCCTTAAGGTAACAAACAAATGACCACCATCTTTGCTGTTGTCAATTCTTGTTTTTTTTGTATCATCTTATTCTCTTCATCCAAACATCTCACTCGTTTCCTTTCATGTTTCCTCTTTTAGAATGCCTCCTCGACGCGAAAACCAGATAGCGACTGCCGAACTGGCAGAAATCATTGCGCAGCAGATGGCTGCTCAATTTCCAAATCTCTTTGCTCAATGGAACCAAGCCAACAACAACAACAATGTTCCATGCAAATACAAGGATTTTAACCAGGCTAAACCACTCAAGTTTAGTGGTTCTGAGGGAGCGACTGGTTCTTCAATGGTTCGAGAGCATTGAGAATACTTTTTGCCACGTGCAGTGTCCTGACAATCGCAAGGTCGAGTTTTCTTTGAGTGTGTTTCAGAAGAGGGCTCTCACATGGTGGAACGGGGTTATGAGAGACCGTGGAGCAGAAGTTGCTCTAGCACAAACCTGGGCTGAACTTAGAGCCCTTATGATGAGGGAATTCAGTCCTCGTCATGAGCAGCGAGCTTTGGAGAAGGAATTTGATGATTTGAAGCAAGATAGTGGTGAGCACAGGGCATATACTGATAGATTTGAGGAGTTGAGTCTGCTTTGCCCGACTATGGTTACCCCACTCGACAAGGCTATCGAAAGATACATCGACGGCCTACCTGACTCAGTACAAGACATCATTACTGGTAGTAACCCTGCCACACTCCGTCAGGCTATTGAGTTAGCAGCGACATTGATCGAGTCGCAGATCCGGAAGAATAAGTTACACAGGAAGGGTGACAAGGGCAAGAAACAGTCGGCTGACAAGGAAGATAGCAAGAAAGGTCAAAACAAGAATGGAAAGGATTCTGGTTCATAAAAAAGGGCAAGGAAGCGTAAGGCTTCCCAAAACTATGCTGTCACTGCCCAAGCTAACCAGGCAGCTCCCAACCAACCTGCACAGCCTCCAGCGAAGAAACCCTATTCAGGGAATGCACCTTTGTGCAATAGATGCAACAGTCACCATCAGCCGCAACATCAGTGCCGTTTCTGTACTAACTGTGGGAAGTCAGGTCATCTTGCCGATGTTTGTCGGTTTGCTCAGAATCGCGCAGTTCTGAACCCGGCTCAACAAGTTGCTCAGCCTCCTGCTCCGCAACAGGGTCAAGCTGCACGACCACCCTACCCACCAGGTGCTTGTTATAACTGTGGGGATCTGACCCATTACAGAAATCGATGCCCAAGGCTAGCCAACCAGAATCAGGCTCAGGCTCCGGTTCACGGCCGAGCCTTTAACATGAATGCCCAAGAGGCGCAGGCGGACGATAACGTGGTGAACGGTACGTTCTTTATTAATAATCAGCCTGCATCTGTTCATTGTCTTTTGAGCCAATGCTTCGCGTGTCTAGAACGAAACTAGGAAAACCCTTGATAGTAGAAGTTGCTAGTGGTGAACCCATTGTTCTTGATTCTGTTCTACGCAACTGCCAGATGAACCTTAACGACCATCTTTTTCCTATCAACCTCACACCTATGCAACTTGGAAGCTTCGACGTCATTGTGGGTATGGATTGGTTATCCAAGCATCACGCAGAGGTAGTTTGTTTCGAGAAGATCGTTCATGTGCTGCTTTCGACAAGCGAGATTCTACAGGTTCAAGGTGAGAAACCGTCTGGTGGTCTCAAGCTCATGTCTTGTTTTAAAGCTCGGAAATATCTGTGGAAGAACTATGTGGCCTTCTTAGCATATGTTACAGCAGATAAAGGCAAGGGTAAGTCTATTTCAGATATTCCTGTCCTTCGGGATTATTCTGAAGTTTTCCCTGAAGATTTACCTGGTCTACCCCCAGCACGCCAAGTCGAGTTCCGCATTGATCTTGTACCTGGAGCAAATCCCATTGCCCGAGCTCCATATCGTCTTGCACCGTCTGAGATGCAAGAGTTGTCTAAGCAGCTGCAGGAGCTCTCCGACAAAGGTTTTATCCGTCCTAGCTTTTCACCTTGGGGTGCTCCCGTTCTTTTTGTCAAGAAGAAGGATGGATCCTTTAGGATGTGTATCGATTATCGTGAGCTTAACAAGCTTACCATCAAGAATCGATATCCCCTACCACGCATAGACGATCTCTTTGATCAGTTACAGGGCGCTTCTTATTTTTCGAAGATTGATCTGCGTTCCGGGTATCATCAACTTCGGGTGCATGAAGAAGATATTCCCAAGACAGCGTTCCGTACTCGTTATGGGCATTATGAGTTCACAGTTATGCCATTCGATTTGACTAATGCTCCTGCTGTTTTCATGGACTTAATGAATAGGGTCTGCAAACCTTATTTGGATCAGTTCGTCATTGTTTTTATTGATGACATCTTGATTTACTCTAAGACGCGAGCTGATCATGAGCAACATCTTCGTCTTACTCTGGAACTCCTAAAGAAAGAGCAACTTTTCGCCAAATTCTCCAAGTGTGAATTCTGGCTTAAAGAGGTTCAATTCTTAGGACATATTATCAACGAACAAGGTATTCATGTAGATCCCTCCAAGATCAGTGCGATTAAGGATTGGGATACGCCTACTACTCCTACTGAAGTTCGTTCTTTTCTTGGTCTAGCGGGTTATTACCGCCGCTTCATTGAGAACTTCTCAAAGATTGCAGTTCCTCTAACTGCTCTAACTCAGAAGAACAAGCCCTTTGACTGGGGATTTAAACAAGAGGAAGCTTTTCAACATTTGAAGCAGAAACTTTGTGACGCGCCTATTCTAACTTTGCCTGAGGGCGATGATGATTTCGTCGTTTATTGCGATGCATCTAAATTGGGTCTTGGTTGCGTTCTGATGCAAAGGAACAAAGTCATAGCATATGCATCGAGGCAGTTGAAGATACATGAGAAGAACTACACCACTCATGATCTTGAGTTAGGTGCAGTTGTTTTCGCTCTCAAGATCTGGAGGCACTATTTGTACGGTACAAAATGTGTGGTTTTCACTGACCACAGAAGTCTTCAACATATCTTCAAACAGAAAGAACTCAACATGAGGCAACGACGTTGGGTTGAGCTTCTAAACGACTATGACTGCGAAATTCGCTACCATCCTGGTAAGGCGAATGTTGTAGCCGATGCATTGAGTCGTAAGGAACGTACTAAACTTCATTGTGTACGTGTTCAATCTGTTATTCAAGCTCGATCTGATATCCAAGCCCGCATTTCTCAGGCTCAACAATCTTGTGTTTCACAAGGTTTGATGGATAAGGAATTTCCCTATCACATAACACCTAATCTTGAACTGAAGGACAATGGATCATATTACTTCATGGACCATTTGTGGGTCCCAAGCCAGGATGATCTTCGTACCTTGCTTATGGATGAAGCCCATAAGTCTCGTTATTCTATTCATCCGGGCTCAGATAAGATGTATAAGGATCTTCGTATTCATTATTGGTGGCCTGGTATGAAGAAAGACATTGCCTTATACGTATCAAAATGCCTTACTTGTCTTAAGGTTAAGGCTGAACATCAACGTCCTTCGGGTTTATTGGTGCAACCAGAGATCCCAGTTTGGAAATGGGAAAACATAACTATGGATCTTGTTACCAAACTTCCACGCACAAAGAAAGGTCATGATGCCATCTGGGTAGTCGTTGATCGTCTTACTAAGTCAGCACATTTCTTGCTAATCCGTGAGGATTTTCCTACTGACAAGCTTGCAAAAATCTATGTGGATTAAATTGTAGCTCGGCATGGTGTTCCTTTGAACATCATTTCTGACAGAGATGCTCGTTTCACTTCTCATTTTTGGAGAACCATGCAATCTGCTATGGGGACCCAACTTAATCTGAGCACAGCTTATCATCCGCAAACGGATGGTCAATCTGAAAGAACAATCCAGACTCTGGAGGATATGCTTAGAGCTTGTGTGATCGACTTTGGTGGTAGTTGGGATTCACATCTTCCATTAATTGAATTCTCCTACAACAACAGTTATCACACCAGCATCAAAATGGCTCCTTTCGAGGCTCTCTATGGTCAAAAATGTCGTTCACCAGTCTGCTGGAATGAGATCGGCGAGGCTCAGCTTACTGGACCTGCCCTCATTTTAGAGACAACAGATAAGGTTAAGAAAGTTCGTGATAACCTTCAGACAGCTAGAAGCCGTCAGAAGAGTTACGCGGATCCAAAACGCAAACCCTTGGAATTTCAAGTCGGTGATCGAGTATTACTTAAGGTCTCACCTTGGAAAGGTGTGATCAGATTTGGAAAGAAAGGAAAACTTGCACCTAGATACGTTGGACCATTCAAGATCGTCGAAAGAATTGGAAAGGTAGCCTACAGACTTGAGTTACCTCCTGAACTTGGAAATGTTCATCCAACTTTTCACGTATCCAATCTCAAGAGGTGTTTAGCTGATGAGAACCTCCACATACCGCTTGACGAAATTCGTGTTGATAAAACACTGAAATTTGTTGAGAAGCCAGTGGAAATCATGGAACGTGAAGTCAAGTGGCTTAAACGCAAGCACATTCCTTTGGTCAAAGTTCGCTGGGAAGCTAAACGTGGACCCGAGTTTACTTGGGAACGCGAAGATCAAATGAAGGCGAAATATCGGCATCTTTTCCCACGAGTTTCCTCTAAATAAATTTCGGGACGAAATTCCCACAAGTAGGGGAGACTGTAACATCTGTGCTTATAATCATTGTGAACAGTTCAGTTATCAATAAAACAATGTTATTTGATCCCAATGTTTGTTTGGTTGTGTTTTACATTTTTCATGGTGTGACTTTTATTCAATTTCAAACTCTATATCGCTTTCTGGAGAGTTATACGCAAACTGATGCGTAAACGTAATCAGTTTAATGCGACAAATACTATGGAACATCAACATATACTTAACATACCTTAAATAACCTTTACATAACTTAGAAATAAGTTTTGAAGGCTTTGGTATGGCAAAAACAAGTTAATTCGCTTACAGGGACTAAACTTGACAAACTGTGAAAGTATGCCAATTTGAACTGTAACGAACATTCTGGAACATGACCATAAGTTAAAAATACCTTAAATATCCTTTACATAGCTTAGAAATAGGCTTTGAGGGGTTCGGTGTGCTAAAATAAACTTTTGGGTCATTCAGGGACTAAAAGTGTCAAAAAGTGCACAAGTTTGCATTTTCGCGCATAACTTACGTTCTGAATACATCCGGACATCCAAAAATTTATGTAAGCACTAAAACATTTTATTTTAGTGTTTGGCATAAGAAAAATCCATTCGTCGCGTCATTTGGATCGTTTTTCGCGCTTATGCGCATTCCGTCGTAATTAAGCGATCATCGCGTTCGTACGACCAAAAGAACCAACGTCAGACATATTTATGAGCATGTTTCATGTCCACAATGCTTAGGCATCATTTTAGGGCCTTAACGATGGCTTAACGGGCCTTAAACATGTCAAAAATGGCCTTAAACACCAACAGGGACCTAAACTGTCATTTCAGCAAACTTTCTGCTGATCAGACAGGCTAGGCGGCCCGCGTAAGATCCTTGTGTATCCTTACGCGGCCCGCGTCAGTGTCCCAGATCAGATAAGATCGCTTAATCAGCAAATTACAGCTGTTTAACCCACAACCACAAACCCACACTTGCCCTTTCAGCTCATTAGGGGCCATTTTTAGTTACCACAACTTTCCAACAAGTGTACGCACAAGATTCGATCACATTTTCCAAGAAACGATCTTAACGGTTCGGGAAATACTATAAATACCCCACCCCCATTTGCTTCAAACTCACAAGAATCTGATCTAAAAGACTCTAAGTTGGAACCATTGTTTCATACCTGAGTTATTTTGATCTAGATTAGCATTCGGGGACCCTTCGTAAGTATTCTTTCGTTCTTTTATTGTTTTTCAAGTCCGAAAGTCAAACTTTGTTTGACTTTCTGTGTTGACCAGTTTATGGTCAATGCGAAGTTCGTTTGAACTTCACAACGTGATTGTAGTCACGATGGTTATAGTCCCTTGGGACTATGCCTACTGATTACCACGTTGTCTAGGGTCGTAAGGGTAAGCGATCTAATAAATCGCTTATACCTTCGAACCCGACCAATTTGGTCGATCATTAGGATCCAACCAAATACATTAGGTGACCATAGTAGGTAGGGAATAACCTTTCGAGGTTATACCTTATGGTCACGACGTTTAAGTAGTTGTATGATAGGTAGCTTATATGCCTTAGGTAAATTACCAAAATACCCCTTTGATGCCAAAATTCATTATAAACATATGTGACATAACTTTTGACATCTAAACTGATTTGGTGACAATATTAGGCATGTTAAGGCATATTCTACTTGTCATAGGACTAGTTAGGCGGTCCGAACGTGTTTCACGCGAACGACGCGTTAAAGTAGCATAAGCTACCTAAACGGGTCGTAATGGGTCGTAAGCACTTATGTTAGGTTTCATTTAGTATGTAGGCTTTGTTAAACCATATTACACGAGTCTCTATACTTGTTTGGTTTATGAACCCTCATTCTATCTAAATCCTCCGACTTAGGTCCGGTTTATTAACATAGTTACCTATATTAGGTGCCGTTTGATTCCGAGATCTCTAGCATTGTTTGGTTGTCACTCAAGGACTACTGAGCAATCTCAAGTGAGTACATAGACCCCTCTTTTACTGTTTTCCAAACTGTTTTGGGGTGAAACACATGTGCCTACTTGTTACTTTCATGTTTTTTCATGCTTTCACATCATATACTTGCTATGTTCATTAGTACATTTATAGTACATGATTTCATTGTGTTCATGCTATGTATGTCCATTGTGTGCATACTTAGTACATTGTTTTACATTACATTTCATGCTATGTATGCCCATTGTGTGCATATTTAGTACATTGTTTTACATTACATTTCATGCTATGTATGCCCATTGTGTGCATATTTAGTATATTGTTTTACATTACATTTCATGCTATGTATGGCCATTGTGTGCATATTTAGTACATTGTTTTACATTACATTTCATGCTATGTATGCCCATTGTGTGCATATTTAGTACATTGTTTCACATTACATTTAATGCTAGGTACGCCCATCGTGTGCATACTTAGTACAGTTGTTTTCATCACATGTTTACATTTTGGTATGACATTTGGGTTGTTTACAATGGAACAATACATTCATTAACATTAGCTACGCCGTTCGTTAGTAGGTAGTGGTACCATAGGAATTGATAACTCCCGTTCCTGAAATCCTGGGTTTGTTTGGATTGGAAGGAATGACCGAATTCGATATACATAACTTAGATAAACCTTTAATTTGTTTAAGGGTTTATCGCCACAGTCGCAAGGCTTGGATGTATGCATTTTCACAATACCGCATAAATGTTTATATCAGTATAACATGCAATTGTTCCACAAAACATAACTTTGATTTAAACCATGTTTTACTTCAATACCTTGTTTTTGTGCATTTTACATATGGTTTAGTTGATATATTTCACTTACCATACATGACATTTTTGGTTACACATTACATGATCCACATTAAACATAAACATTTTGACATTGGTATACATATTGAGTGGTTTACATTGGACATAGACATTTCGATATGGTTTGCATATTAACACATGACAATTCATTTATACATAAACAATTTACATTGGTGGTTGGTTTGAGTAAGTGATTTGAGTAACGAGGCGTGTGTAATATGATACAAGCATGGTGGATACGCCGCTGGTACTTCCTATATATAAGTGTTTGTATGACATTACATGTCGTAGCGTTACTTAAATCATTTCAATATTTGACATATTACGTTTTACATAAACAACTTATTTTCACAAGACATTGATTTACAAAACAACTTATCTTATACAAACTCATTTTACTTGGTTATTCATTTAACATTACATTACTCTCTTATTTATACATATCATCGCTTTTTCAATGATTTACAAAACAAAACAATTTACAAGGTTCATGACTAAACTTTATTAAACATTTTCTTAAACTTACAAGTCATGGACCCTATTTTCACAAATCCTATGTATCTCACAGGCATTTTTATGCTGACGTACCTATTTTCACATGTGTTTTCAGGAGCTTTTGCGTAGGATGATGATCATGACACTAGGGCGGACATGTGCCTTAGAGACTAAAACTGAAGATAGACTAGTTTAATTATGTTATAAACTCTTGGATTCCTGTCAAAAACAATGAAACTCTTGTGTTGATAAATAAAATACAACTTTGTGTGCCATGGTTATGAAACAATTAATTCTGTTACAACACTCCCCGACGTTTTCCGCCACGTTTTGTATGTTACACGTGGTCGGGGTGTGACAATTCAAAGTGTCAACATTGAATAATTATACCTTTCAACAACCCTACACGATGTTTATACCCTTAAACGAATGAATCATGAAGCGTATGAAACCGCTGGTGGAAGAAAGTGAAAGTTTACAAGACGCGAGGGTTAAAAGTGTCTACATGTTTAAGTTATACCTCTGAGTGACCTTTTAGTGAACCCGGAGCCTTGTGATGATTAATTATACTCCCAATAATAAGTGATAAAAATTTCACAAGGTTTCGATATCGTATGAGGAAGATACGTTAACTTTCGTAATTAAGGGATTAAAAGCGTCAACGAGGCAAAACTTATGTCTTCAATTATCATTTAACGAAACCGGACCTAACAACGTTTGGTTATACATAATGAATCACAAAAATATAAATTTCATGGGTTAATTGTGCTTAAAATGAAAGATTTGAGGTTTTAAAGGTCCAGGGGTCAAAACTGCCAAGTTTTAAACTTGTTTGGCTGGTTACCTACATGCTGGCGCTGCGCCACCATTGAAGCTCTCTGCCGTCACGCGATGCGACGGCCTGATCTAGGTAGAATCTTTGCACACCTGCGAGTACAGCCAGTTCCACCGCCTTATAAGCCTTGTATTCGAATTCAGGGGCTGCACCAGTGGTTTTTCATGCATAGGGACACTTGTAAATGATCAGGGAACATCTGTAGACCTTGTTGGAATGATCTCATGCATTTTAAGTTGCTATATAAAGAGCTCTTGGTTGCAACATTTTGCATTCACCTTGAAAATCATTCAAACTAAATTTCTGGAGCTCTCTGGACCTCACACAAGATTCCATTAGCTTCTAAATCGTACTAAGTACTTCAGTAAGCTTCCTTAACCTTTCTAATTTCAGTTTTATTAGTTTAATAGCCTAAAGTCAAACCCGTCGTAATTAAGGTTTGACTTAGTGATTAATCACTAATGGTCTAGTCAATTCTCAAATTGAAAGTAGCTATGAGTTGGTAATTACGTGGGTAATAAACCCTTAAAAGGGCACCCTCTGATTCTCACTCTAACTAGGTCAATTGTCGGGTCAAACTTAATTATAAAAAGTCAACCGAAAGCTAATTTTCAAATAAACGCATAATTAGCAATGTAAAAGCCATGAAACTTGTTTTATCACTTGTATAACTTGGTAATTAATATAAGAACATGTCTAAGCATGTTCAACCCGACAATTTTCAGTTTAGGCTCGTTTCGGGACCGAAAGTCGCAAAAGTAGACTTTTATTTTTAAGCTGAGCATAACATAGAGTACTTGCTTCAATTCGGTAATTGTCGGTTATACCCTTTTCTTGGATAAAATTAGTTTTACATAACATATTGATACCCAACTTTTTGCTACTGATTTTATATCATAAATAAAACATTTTGAACTTTATAAACTGATCAAAAACTCAGATTTCCTATTTTAAACTGAAAATCGCTTAAAACCGACTTTTACGCGTTTTAAGCACATAGTATGGGTCAAAACTATTTTTAGCATATAAAACTTAATACCTAATGATGTTTCAAGTAAATTTTTATAATTAAACAGTAAGCAAAAGTTTTGAACTCAGAATTCTAATTTTGACCTTTAAACTTATGTGAAATTACCAAAATGCCCCTACGGTGCATTGTTTGGTTATAAAGGATAAATTTCACATATATGCAATACCCTACTGTTATGACTTATAAAAATAAATATTTTTACTAATCATTTCAGACCTGAACCTCAAAATTAACATTTAATCTCTTTTATAACCTTTAAAATTACCAAAATACCCCTACGGGGCTTAATTTGAGTTTAAATTCGTTTTGGGCATAATGGAAGGTATCCTACTGATATCACAACATATTTAAGGCATATTAACTTAGGAAACCTGTTCATGACTCATTTGTTTACCCGTTATGCATTTATCGCATTCGGTACAGTTTATGTAACTAGTTTGCATAAATTAACCGAAACGGGTCAAACCTTATCATTTTTATCTCAAATTCCAGAATGTGTTTAGTTTACCCATATTACACAAGTATTCAAACTTGTCGGGTCTGAATCACATTCTATTCCGGTCTTCGCTTAATCTTGCGTTTGTACCGTATACCTTTCTTTAAAACTAACCGGTCTAAAGTAAGACCGTTAGGAATCTAATAGGTTAATTAAAACCTTCGTTCCAGATTTAGGAGCCCGGTAAAAGATACTTGCACTTGCTGATTTGTACTGCTGGGATAAATTGTATAATTTGCTCAGGTAAATACTTTTAACTTATTTTCCCTTATACGGGCTTGGGGTACGGTATATAAAATACCGCTTGGTCGGGCATTGAATTGTTAATCATATGAAGGTTAATTTATTGAGATGACCCGTTTAATCTGTTTTGTTTGCTTAAAGCCTTTGGGGGGTTAATGACCATGTCCCGGATATCCTTGGCATCATTCATTGAAATGGCCACAACCTAAGCATGGGGTGTAGGCATACACCTGCCGGTGCGTATATAAAATGATATAACCGCCTGTTCGAGAATAACTCGTCACGGGATTATATTATGTGGTGTGTCAATTAATCTTTAACCCGGTATTCAGCTCGGGCTAATGAACGTATAACGAACATGTAATTCTTTTACAAGTTTATATATAAATAATTATCCCAAGTTATAAAAGATATTTTGTGCCTTGTGCATTCAAATTAATTTTCTTAAACAATTTCAAAATGAGTCGGTTAATTGTATTTACCAGTGAAAACTGACGTATTTTCCAAAAAGGTTAAGTGCAGGTGCTAATCGGAATAGGTTGGCTACTCCTAGCATCAATAAAGAGTCTTGCAAGCTTAGATGTTTGTAAATCTGCTGAACAATGTTTCTTTTTAACTTTGATCCGCCTGTGGATCCTTTACAACCGTTTTGTAATAAATGATATTACTTTCATTCGGTTTGTAATGATTTTATCTTTCAACTTCCGCTGTGTATTTAAACTGTGATAAATTGTCTATGATCATATCAACTACGTCACGATACTCCCACCGGACCCACCGGTATTACGTGGAAATATTGGGGTGTGACATCCCACTATTCAGTGAACGAAACATACGCCGGTTTTGTTCCGTTTTAGTGTTAAAATCGATTTTAGAACAGTTTTTCCTTGGATTAAACACCTGGTGAGTGCGAAATCATCATATTTCTATCTTGGGAAGCCAAAGCTAAGCCCAATACACTCATTTAGGTGTAGAGCCGTAGCAAAAATCAAAAGTTTTTATGAAAAAGATGAAGATTTTCGTAACTAGAGAAGTTTTAGATGAAATCAGAGATAAACTCGTGAAAAATCATTGTGGAAATCATTGTGATAGTTGTAAAAATAATGATTCTTACTTGGGATGTAGAGAGAAGGCAGGTAGGGAGTGTTCTTGTGCGAGTGGCAGCAAGTTGTGAATGAGGGAGTGAGCTGGGTATTTATAGAGAGGAGTGACTTGGTGTGAGCTGAGTTTTGTACGAAGGGTGGCCTCGTATGAAGCCGGTGCCTTCGTACGAAGGCGGTGTCTTCGTACGAAGGGGCTTGTTTCATGCAAGTGGCTCCCGTTTCACGTGTCAGATGTTCGTTTGGTGCGTTTGGTTGCGTTAGTTAGTTCGAGTACTTTAGGTGTTTTTAGCGAGGTATTAAGTGTTGGGTTGCGTTGCGTTTTGGCGTGATAAATCGAGTTGCGCGAGTAAGCGATTGAGCGTTTAAGCGATTATCAAACACATATAGCATATTTAACATTTAAACACATAAACAATATAAATAAATCCGCGTTTTGAGTTCTCATTGAGTTTGCGTTGCAATGAGCGTTTAAGTAATAAGCGTTTAAATGTGATAAATAAGCGATATAAAATGCGTTTAAAAATTTAGTTAACCCTTGGTAATCATCGAATCTCGGAGTACAAGCGTTTACGAATGAATCAACGATAAGTATAGGAACAACTGAAAGTAGGGTTGTTACAAGATTGAACCAAGACATTGGTCTAGAAGTCACTTTACAAATACATTTAAATGGTTGATTTTAATACAATTTATTTTTAATATATGTACAGTTTGTCATGCAAAATTGATAATTGGTTATACAGGTAGAGCAAAGACTAATGTTCTCTTAAACAACATGTGTAAGGTGTTAAATTCAAGATTAGTTGATAGTATGTGTAACTTTAACAACCCATTATAAGCTCATTAATATATGTTTAGTTTATTATTCATATAGGTAGGGATAAGCCAATTATCAGTGCTTTAGAGTTTGTGAAAGAATATCTCATGAAAAGGATAGTGAATGTGGGTAAAGTCATTTAGGAAAGTGATGGTCCTTTAACACCTAAAGTAACCAAAAATTTTGATGCCATCAAGAAATATGCTGCCAATTTAAATGCCAAGTGGAATGGAGGTTCAGAATTTCAAGTCTCTCCATACTATGGACAACAACACAGAGAACAATATGTTGTGGATGTCAATAGGAAGACCTGCTCGTGTAGAAGGTGGGAATTAACTGACATACCATGTGCACATGTTGTTGCTTCCAACTGGAACATGGCCATGCATGGTGTACATGTTGACATTCCAGAGAAATGGGTTGATGAATGCTATTGGCTATCAACAAGGAAGCAGGTATATTCACACAAAGTACGACCCATCAACAGAGGAAGCATGTGGCCTATATTGACACACCACAAAAAAGTTGCAGCGGAAATACAAACGTGGCGGTGACGGAGGTTGGTACCCATAAATATCTTGGTAGACGATGCAATGTTTATTTTGAATGTACACTTATTTAAAGCATGTCTTTAGAGTTTAAAGTTTAAATACAGTCCACAAATACGACATAGTTGTCTTGATCCTTATGGGTCCAAATATAAACGGTCCCAAATTAGTTTAAAAATTGTCCAAACATTTTTAAACATGACAAGCATCACTACCACAAGATATGTCAAAATTCTCGAAGCCGAACTCATGTACCTGAAGAACACGTAAAAATCAAGTATCAACACAATGGAAGTGAGTTCACATATTCTAACTCGTAACAATTTATTTAAGGAAAACTTTCTTACAATAGATTTTAATGGGAACAAGCATCCATATACAATTAAGAAAGTAAGTTTTATTTCCTTTATAAAATACGATGGATTAATCATCTCGAGCGATTTTATAGAAAAGTTTATGTTATAAACATTTGCCCATGGTTTATGTATTAAATTTAAATCTAATCGTTCAGTTTCGTAAGTTTGCAAGACATTACGAGCTATATAAAAAAACAAGGTTCTAATCAATACTAGACAATATTCAGAACAAAATTCGCCGATATATGGACGCGGAGCTACCGGTCACGATGGGGTTGTCCACCCGATAGATCTATCAACAATTCCACGTGTTCAATACTTAATGATTAAAAAAGCTATAACACACCACTCAAGGTGCCCCAAAATTAGGTCACCTAGATGCCCTTCTCAATTGAACAAGATATATAACCTACTAGGAAGATAAATTTAATAAGATGCTCTCATACACCCACACTCCTGCGTTCCGCACAGAAACGTCTTTATATCAATTAAAATCTCGTTTTCCTCGAAAACAATTTAGATCGATCAAATCATGTTTCTCCCCGAAACATATTTATATCAATCAAATCCCATTTTCATCGAATACAATTTATATCAATCAAATCTCGTTTCTCCCCGAAACATATTTATATCAATCAAATCCCGTTGTCCTCGAAAACAATTTTAAATCATACACATTTCCAAATCCATATTTTTCCATAAAACATATCATATCATTCAAAAATCATATTTTCCATGAAAATATATTTGTAATTTATCCAAAGGTATTTTTTTATATAAAAATATAATTATCCTTTAAAAGGCGTGTTCTTCCATCAAAACAGTAAATAAAACAATAAAAGAGGGGTTTAGTGACACTCACCTTTGGGTGCGTTTATATTATCGCAAACCCTCGAATTGATCTACACGTCCTAATTTAAATAGGAATGATTTAATAACTAATTATTCTACAAACAATTAAGTTTCTCCAATACTTAGAATTTTCATATAACTTTGAGATTTTCTCGAAAAATCTTTATTTTGATTATGTTGGCGTATTTATATATATGTGTTCACACACACACACACATATATTAAGATTTTCGCGATTTGAACGATTTTGTTGGTAACCCTCATTATGTTATATCCGTTATCACACCCGCTTATAAGCAATATATCTACAATTTGCGCTTCGTAATATATTTACATAAATGTGAACATATTATCATATATCGTCATACATGTATTACATCAACTTATATATTTTATCATTTTAAAGTATTTACATATTATCATATATCGCCATACACGTATTACATACACGTTTTCGGGCGTCGGAAGTCACGTATGACTTTCCAAACACCAAGGATACTGAATATAAGTTAAAATACTTATATTTATTATAAAAATATCCGTTTACAATCTGATTTAAAACAATTGTGCAAAAATCACTTTAAAAGCCGATTTTTACCGTTTTTAACGCATAGTCTTGTACCGAACTTTACAGTAACCATCCAAAATCGTCACAACTTGATATTTTGACAAAACACATATTATTTACTGATTAAAATGGTGGTTATACTCATGATAGTTCATATTTCATGTAAGTCACATAAATCACACAATTTCACCCATTTTACTACTTTTTAAGCTTCATGTACAACATGCAAAGCTACCAAACTTATGACGTAATTTTATAACATCATAACACATCATGTAACATTATTTTTAATGTTCATATTCTCTTTTAACTCAATTTCATCATATCATTTCAAGTTCACCAACTTATGATCATTTAATCATCATATATAATCATGTACAAGTACCTACTGCATTATTATCATATCGTCATCATCCAAGATTTTTAAAAACGTCTATCGTAATTTTATAATAACTTTCAAATAAATCCAAGAAATCATCTTCATCTAATAATTCATATAATCATCACAACTTCAATGCATGTAACATTTATAAACTAGTGAAAAAACCCACATGCATTCATACATTTATACACATATACGACATATATGTATACACATACATACTTTCAAAAATTAAACTTTTCATATATTCATCTTTAATTATAAGACTTTTTATAAAAATCCTTTTTGGTCATGCATGTAACAATCTTTTTAAAATCACATAAATCAAGAATCATTCAAGAATCAAAACACAAACTCTAGCACATACATACATATTTACAGCGTATCTACTAGTATCGAAAGTCATTATTTAAATCTAAGGATCTGATATTAACTTATGACATTCCCCTCAGAGTTTTGCATGCGAGCAGGGGCGGAACTGCCTTACAATAACCCCTTGACGCTCCAGGGATAGTGTAAATTTTGAAAAAAAATTGACGTTTTTTATGTTTTTCGATTTCGTTACCTTTTTTTAAACGTTACCCCTAGGCGGATTTTCTAGATCCGCCACTGCATGCGAGCCAAGTTACGTGTTGAATTTACAGAAAACACACAAGTATAACGAAGATCGAGACAAAAGAAAAATAAAGCTTAACGATAACTAAGGTCAACTCGTTACTGACAATAAGTTTTACTAAGACTTTCAAAATCTATCTATGATGGTTTTCTTCAGAAGTCAATAGCCCTCTAGGATGCCCTGTAGGCCACCCCTTACCCTTGCTATGAAAAGCAATACTCTTTCTTAATATGCATGCTAAATTAAGTGATCTTACGATTGGAAGTTCTATGTTTTAGGCAACAAGTTCAAACATTCCAACCAATGGGGTGGTGGTCCATTGGTAAAGGCAAAGCCTTTAAAACACCTAGGATGGGAAGGGGAAGGTCTTGGGTTCAAGTCCCACAGCGACAGGTGTTGGAAATATTATGAAAATATGAATTTACACAAATATAGGAAATGCATTTTCCTAATTTTGGACGAGAAATAAATACAAGGAGATTTCATATATTTATTTGTGAATTTAAATGAAGGAGATTTCATATGAATTTACACAAATATATGAATTTAAACGAAGGAGATTTCATATATTTATTTGTGGGTTTGTGTTCTATGTTGGAAGAGCTTCACAACGAACTAAACTGCGTCCAAAACGAAGCTAAGATGAATGAGATATCGATGCTCAAAGTTTGGTGTTTGAAAGATTGAATGCTAAAGTAATGGGAAAGTGACACCTTGTCCCACATAGGAGGAGATATGAAACTTAATGGGGAATTTAAGTGGGAACACTTCATCTTTAATGTTTCATGGAAGCCCACACTAGTGTACTCATGAAAGGTGCAGAGCACCCTAACTCGTACTCGCACACGCGCGCGTGTGGCATGGGCGGTGGGCGCAATGTGGCACTTTGATGGCGCACTTTGCACTTCGAACGCCGCGAGCCGCTTGAGACCCGCCTTTGTACTTTTGACCACGCGCGCGTGGTGATGCACATGGGCTGCAAGGACCAGGTGGCAGGTAAACCTTGGAAGATGACGTGGTAGGCAGACACGCGAGTACACGAGGCATGACCAGGTTGGTCTGCGCGCACTAGCGCATGGACACTGGAGTGACGCTCGTGGTCGCACCAAAGTACTCCAATACGGCGCGACTGTGTGGCGTGCTCGTATAGGTTCACTGGTGACTAGCGCATGCGCGCATGAAAGTCAGCCAAACTAGGGCGCGCGCGCAAAGGTAGTGCAGGCCTGGGGCGCATGAAAGTGAGCCAAAGTGGCGCGTGTGCCTCAGAGTGTTTGTAATGCACACGCACTAAAGTCTCTGTCAGCGTCCAGACTTTAATGACATAGCAGTTTCATTTCAGCATTTGAAACGGACGAGTCAACGGTTTTGACTGAGAATTAAATGACGAATTAAAGTGCATTGAAGACGTTCAATGCAATTTAATTCTCTCATTTAATTCATTTTTGGCTGTTTCAAATCAGATGTTGTACAAATACAACATCTCATCCACTGCAGAAGACACCAGCTAAACCAACATCTTATGAAAAATTCTCTCTTTGATCTTCTGATTCTTTGGCTTCTTGTTTCAAGGTAGACTATGGGTCCCCGAGCCAGCTCCGGCAGTACACACTGCTTTGGCTATTGTACCCTGGGATTTAAAACGAGTTCTCTTGGGAGACTCGGAATTTGTTTTAAGGGCCCTATGTTAAACACAACCCTCAACCAGTTTCAATTATGTCTCATCTTCTATTCTTGTATTTTGTTTATTTCATTTGTAATTGTACTATTTTTTCCAGCTTTCTTTATTTCTGTATTGTAATTGCATAATTTTTTTTTATTTAATACGTGAACGGTTCTTACAATCTTAAAACAAATTTTAAAACACCGTTCATGTATTCAAAACCACTCTGTTTGTGATTCAAACCAGTTGTGTTTCACACAGTTTGTGATTTAAAAACATATTTTATTTCTGTTTTCATCTTCAAAGGAGCGACTTTGGTTGAAAACAGTGTTGATTACTTCCAGATTCCGTCCTAAAACTCATAAAACTTTCTATCTTGGTTTTCAAAGCTGGACTTAGAAGCCGAACAATAAGTTTATTTTAATGCTTATAAAAATTACACTTTTCGTCGTTTATGTTTGTACCGGATTGCAATGGATAGCCTTTAACTTCAATAATTACAGTCACAGTCCTTTATTTGCAAAACTCGTTACACTCTACGTCCTTTCTTACTAACTAGGTTAAAAATTTCAGTTAAGTTTATTCACTTAAGGGTATTTTGGTCAATTCATGTTTTTATTTAAATGTTTAATAAATAAAACAAAAAAATTGCATATACACTACATTTCCCGAATTTCCCAACCCTAAAACCCTAACCACCACATCTTGCCACCACCACCTCATCCTGCCGCCACCACCACATACTGACGCAACCACTCTTGCCACCGTTCACTAGATTGTGTATAAATCAAATTTATATTTTGGAGCAGATCTTACTTGATAGCCTTGAGCAACAGACATTTGAGAAGAATTATCAACACCAGGAAATGTCTATACAAATTAATAAAGGTGATATATCATCATTACCTCTGATGTTAATATAAATAAACAAAAATATTATATAAAAATATCATATTAAACTTACTGGAAAACCAGGAATGCTTGAAACAAAGTTGGAACCAGTACGCATGTATTTGTGCTTTGGGGCGTAAAACTTGTAGTCAACAGAAGAGATAGCTACATCACTTCTACCTGTCAACCTCTTAAACCTATATTAAACAACAACTAATCTAGTTAACCTATAACTTAATTATAATCTTGAAGTTCAATTAACACTTAAAGCTTACCACTCTTCATAATTTGTATGTGTAATTGATGGCTTTTCGTTCACTCTAGCCTGACCAGTGAACGGTGGCCGGAGTGGCTGCGTCAGTATGTGGTGGTGGTGGCGGCAGGATGTGGTGGTGGCAAGATGTGGTGGTTAGGGTGAACGAAAAGCTGGACGCATGTGGTGGTTGGTTTTATTTATTAAACATTTAAATAAAAACAAGAATTGACCAAAATACCCTTAAGTGAATAAAATTAACTTAAATTTTTAACCTGGTTAGTAATAAAGGAAGTAGAGTGTAACGGGTTTTGCAAATAAAGGACTGTGACTGTAATTATTGAAGTTAAAGGCTATCCACTGCAATCCGGTACAAAGGACGAAAAGTGTAATTTACCCAAAATTTTCTGTTTTGGTCTTCAAAGTTGGACTTAGAAGCTGAACATTAAATTTGTGGTAAATCTGACTAAGAAAATCCTTGGTTGTTTGCACTAGACCTAACCCGTAGGTTGTCTCTGATTGTTAAATCAGCATGCAAAACCTCGGAGGTGTACCCCACTTGACATTAAAAATTAAAATTAAATAGTTTATTTCTAAACTAAACTTGGAATTTTAATTTTTCAAAATGTCGACTGAAAACGTCAATGTCAACAACAATATGAATGTTGTGACGGGAACCCCCTTGAATGCCAACACTGTGGGAGTGTCCACAGTGGCTAATCACGCTGAAAGACCCGAGAAGTTCTTGGGTTTACACTTCAAAAGGTGGCATCATAAGATGTTCTTCTACTTAACCACCATGAACCTTATGAGGTTCTTGACAGAAACCGCTCCCCAACCTGTGGAAGGGGAGACCGACACCCAAACTCTGTGCGTGGTAGATGCTTGGAAGCATTCAATTTCATATGTCGAGGCTATGTGTTAAACGGCTTCTCGGATGCATTGTATAATGTGTACTACAATGTCAAGACTTCCAAAGACTTATGGGATGCCTTGGACAAAAAGTACAAAACGGAGGATGCTGACACAAAAAAATTTGTGGCAACCCGTTTCTTGGAATACAAAATGGTTGATACTAAAACCGTTATGAATCAAGTCCAAGAGTTGCAAATTATACTACATGACATCCTCGCGGAAGGCATGACACTTAGCGAGACATTTCAAGTAGCAGCAGTGATTGAAAAGTTACCTCCTAGTTGGGTGGATTTTAAGAATTATCTTAAACACAAACGAAAGGAGATGACTATAGAGGATCTTATTGTTCGTCTTCGGATTGAAGAGGACAATAGAATTGCCCACAAAGGCAGCCTTGCGCAAACTACTGCTAGCGCAAATATGGTTGAACATGGGCAATCCTCTAAAGGAAACAAGGGTAAGGGGAAGAAGGACAAAGAGAAAGCAAAGGCTAGCAAGCTTGGATCAAAGAAAGGAGTTGTGAAAAAGAAGCCTCGGGCATTCCAAGGGACTTGTTACAACTGTGAAGAGCTGGGGCATCGGCTAACAAATGCAAGAAACCAAAGCGTGAGTGCGCTCACATGGTAGATGAAGACGGAACGCCTTTGGTGGTAATGATTTCCGACAAAACCGCCATGATGGATGAGGTCAATACTGTGACCAACACTCCAAAAGGATGGTGGGTTGATACGGGCGCGACCTGTCATGTATGCCTCTTTACCACCTTCAGGGAGCTTGCGGGAGATGAGAAGTTGTACATGGGAAATGCAGCCACCACGGACATCAAAGGTGAAGGCACGGTGATTTTGAAGTGGACTTTGGGGAAGGAGCTCACTCTAAGCAATGTGTTGTATGTTCCGGACTTGTGCAAGGGCCTAGTCTTTGAATGGTTGCTTAATAAGTTTGGATTTCGTTTAGTATTTGAAAGTGACAAGTTTGTTCTTACTAAACGAGGCACGTATGTTGGTAAGAGTTATGCCCTCAATGGAATGTTTAAATTGAATGTAATGGCTGTAAAAAAGAACATGAATAAAATTGCTACTACTTCTACTTATATGCTTGAGTTTTCCGATTCGAATAAATGGCATGGTAGACTAGGTCACGTAAATTTTAATTCAATACGTCGTTTAATCAATTTAAAATGTATATCGACATTCCATATTGATTCACATTCAAAATGCAAAACATGTGTAGAATCCAAACATACAAGATCATCATTAAAATCGGTTAAACGAATAACCAAACCCCTTGATTTAATTCACACCGATATTTGTGATTTAAAAGCGGTACCCACAAGAGGAGAAAATAAGTACTTCATCACGTTTATTGATGATTGCACTAAATATTGCTATGTATATTTACTTAAAAGTAAAGACGAAGCAATAAATAAATTTATCTTGTATAAAAATGAAGTTGAGAATCAACTTCAAAAGAAGATAAAAGCTGTGAGAAGCGATCTAGGAGGCGAATATGTTGCATCTTTTGCTGATTTATGCGCAAAAAGTGGCATCATACATGAGTGTACGCTTCCTTATTCTCCACATCAAATGGCGTGGCGGAACGTAAAAACTGTACATTGAAAGAAATGATGAACGCCATGTTGATAAGTTCTGGGGTGAGCCAAGACATGTGGCGGGAAGCCATTCTCTAGGCCAATTATCTTTTAAACCAGATACCAGTCAAAAAGAGGGACAAAACTCCATATGAGTTATGGAAAGGAAGAAAACCTTGATACAAATACTTGAAAGTGTGGGGGTGCCTAGCAAAGATGATTGTACCACCTCCTAAGGCTCTTAGGATAGGACTCAAAACTGTTGATTGCATATTCATTGGGTATGTGCATCAAAGTAGTGTAGATCGCTTTCTTGTACATGAGTCCAAGAATCCAGGTGTACACGAACACACTATCATGGAGGCGAATCCTAACATTGTCTCGTACTTTGAAAATGTGTTTCCGTTGAGAGGACAAACACATGCAACGTCATCAACACCCAATTTTTGTAACGCCTGCGTCCCTGAACTTTTAGCTATTGTTAGTTTTAGTCCCTAAACTATGTGATTCTTTATACTTTTGATACTTTGAATCTTTATGCTATGATGCTTGATTCTTAATACTAGATTCTTGATACTTGAAACTTGATTCTTGATATTTAACACTATGAGACATGATTCTTAATACTATGAGGCTATGATTCTTGACACTTGATACTTGGAAGCTAGACTCTTGATCCTTGATACTTGAAACTTGGAAGCTTGATTCTTGATACTTGATACTTTGGTGCTTGATTCTTGAGACTCGTGACACTTGAGACTTGGTTGAACGAGAGACTGGAGACTTGTCACTGGCGGAAACTATGAAACTTGGAAACTTTTATGTTAATGATATAATCTAGTTATGTGATACTATTACACAATAATACGCAACGCTTAATCTAACTCGCAAAACGAATCAAAGACGTGAACGCGGAAAGGATGGGATTGACCGAATGGCAATCCGATCGGAGGGCCACTCGATCGAAGTGCCATCTGATCCGTGCCACACCGCCTTAAGTCCTCTCTCACACTATAAATAGGACCTGTCACATCATTTCTCACTGATGTGACAACCTCCTTCGACCAAGACGCACGCTCTCCCAATTTTCTTCCATTTCTCGGCGATTTAAGTACGTTTTACACGAGATTCTTGTACATATTTGATCTATACACTATTCTCTACATGATTCTTCTTTGGAATCACACTTTTCACCATGAAATCTCTGAGATTTGAGCTCTTGAGGGTGACGTCATCATGGCGGTTTGTACAAACTGTTGAGTGATGTCATCCAAGTCAAGATCTAGCTCAGATCTAAGAAATCTCATGTGTTTTTACACCAAAAATTCACTAAATCTAGACTTTTCAACTAAAACTTATGTTTTTCTTCATCATTCTAAAACTTTTGCTTAAAACGGTGGAATCTGGACCCAAACGGACTGTAGACTTGATGATTACTCTGGAGTTGGCTTGGAAATGGATTATTGCCGGAGAAAGGTGACCGGAGTACGGACTCCGACATAAGCACAGTCAAGAACAGACGCCTGATCGGACTGGGGTGGTTCTCATCTGATCAGACCGGCTGAACACTAAGGTGTTTACCATTGTCTCAGTACGTACCGTGTCGTCATCGTTAAACTCGAAACTTAGAATCTTTACAAACTGCAAAACGGAACAAGTCAGGATGATCGAGTGGCAATCCGATCGGACTGCCCTCCGATCGAACAGCCATCCAATCGAAGTAACCTGATTTGAATACTTGGCAAAACATTTGGAATCTCAACACTTGGATCGAGTAACCATTCGATCGAATGGCCATCCGAACGGATGACCATCCGCTCGGATGGCGATCCGTCCCCACTCACCTCAACCGGATGGCAATCCGATCAGACGACCGTCCGATCAAACAGCCCTCCGATCCAGTGACTGATCCGACACTTTGTGCAATCTCGTTATTTTGTATGACACTTATCTGCTGTAATCTAATCAGGCTAAACCTAAGGAGCTCCCTTTGATCCAATAACAGTTTATACTGTTAAGCAATCACTGTGAGTATACTCGATCCCTTTTTGTTTTAAACTTTGGGATGTAACATGTATTCTATGAAACTTGAAACTTGATACTTTTGAATCTAAACTCTATCCTATGTGAATGTGATACTTGTGATTCTTGATTCTTGATTCTTTATGCTATGTGAACGTTTAATCCAGAGTGTGTAGTTCCGCCTTAACAATAGTAGCGCTATAGGAAGATGCACCTCCCCGTTATTCTTGGGGGTATTGTTAGGAGGATTCTAGTTTTTCCTTGAGTTTTGGGAAAACACCAAAGCATCGGGACACTTGGGCTATCACTTGGACTGTGAACACTAGCATGGCTGAAACTATTTTATTCATTTACATTATGGATATGAGTCTTTTAAATCTATTATGCTATATACTCAAACTTGTATACTCGCCGGTATATTTTTGTACTAACTCTATTTTAATACATGTTACAGGCTGATAGGATGCTGAACCATGGAAATCAAGCTAGGGCTGATGACTAGAAACCCACCTAGTCTAATCTAGAAATTGAATAATGATTTATGGTTGTATTTGATACTCTTGTTGGTGATGTTGTTTAGACAAATTTTGCATGGAACTAAATTAATATATAATGAAACTTTTGCTGTTATGGAATCTCATGAGCAATCTGAACGCTTAGTGCCGCACCCCGATGTTTCCGCCATCAGTTGGAGTTTGACAGATTGGTATCAGAGCCATAACTATAGGGAATTAGGATAAGTAGGAATGCTTGCCCTAGTTTATAGTTCTAGGAGTTTTGACTCTTATCTGTTGTTTAAGACTTATGCATTCTACCGTATCTGCTTCCCAGCAACACATTTTTTCTGCTAAACTTACATGCCTTTCCTGAGGCTGACACAATATACACTCGGTACTTTGAAACACTGCTAATCAGTGTATTGCACGAAATTTGCCCTTAAGTCAGGAGTGACATCCGAACCTTGATGGGAAGTTTCCTTATTATATTCTGGTAGGTCTTATCTGCTGATAAGTACTGACGCTATTAGGGTACGATGTTGTCAAGATAGAGGTGAAACTCAGACCTTGATAACTAGTCCCACTCTTTGATTTCATGTCTCGCCAAAATATCGAAACTTCCAATCAATTAGGAACGTGAAATGACTAAAAGGACAAATATCGTAGGCCTAACATCGATGACGTATTTGTCTAAGTAAGTCAAGACAAGTTGCCTCAATTCGAAAGGGGTTCAAATCACTTTAGTTAGTCACCGTTCCTCTACCCAGAACAATCCTATGAGCCTATCTTTTATGTTACCTCGATTTTTATGTGTGGTTTTAAACTTGATTCTTCGTTTATCTTGAGGCTTTTTACACAATTCGCACGTACGTTCGCAATCTAAAACACTAATTCTAATCTCAGAATCAAACCAAATTTATGAAGCTTTGTTCATGATGTTAATCTATGTGGGAATCTTGATCGACTATGATACAATGTGAAGCTATTTGACAAATCTATGTGTTATTATGGTTGTGAAACACTAAACGGAACATGGCATAGAAATACGAGACATAAGTGACGTGTCTGAAACATGGTGGATACACCGCTGGTACTTTCTATATATAAGTGTTTCAGGAATGATACCAACTTTTGTACCACGTGCCATGCGAAACTTAGTGTTTTGCACACCGGTGATGGGATGTTGAAATCTAAGCTATGGGAAACTATTTGTGTAATCTGTGGGGAATCCATGTGAAATCTACGTGTAATCTGTGTGTATTCTAGTGTAATCTATGTATGTGTGGTTTTGAGGAACAAAATACGAAATGTAGCCTAGCGCCGAAGATGAGACAGACGTGGCATGTTTGAAACATGGTGGATACGCCACTAGTACTTCCTATATATAAGTGTTTCTGGCATGTTACCGAACCTTCGTACCACGCGCTAAGTGAAGTTCGTGGTTTTGTGGACTCGGGTTGAAGTTGTTGAATCTACTGGGTTAATCTATGTTATTGAATCTACTTGGTTAATCTGTGTGAAATCTATGTGGGATGTGGCAGAATCTAATGTTATGGTTAACGAAGCATGACACCGATGACGGGACGGACGTGGCATGATTGAAGCATGGTGGATACGCCGCTGGTACTTCCTATATATATAAGTGCTTCCGTTATGTTGCCGAACTTTCGTAGCACGTGCCATGCGGGGTTTCGTTGTTTGTGGACTATGATGAGGTTGTTAACTCTAATCTATGTGAATCTATTGGGTAATCTATTGGAATCTATGTGAATCTATTGAGTAATCTACGTGAGTCTATTTGGGTTAATCTATTTAAATCTACCGGGTTAATCTACGTGTATGTGATGATGATGATGATGATGATGATGATGAGTGTGTTGATTATGATTGGCAATTGCGACACGTAACATGGCACCGAGTACGAGGCGGAAGCAATGTGCCCGAAGCGTGGTGGATACGCCGCTGGTACTTCCTATATATAAGCGTTTCTGACATGTTGCCAAGCTTCGTACAATGTGCCATGTGAAGGTCGTGGGTTTGCGGTTGTCACACCCCAACCACGTAGAACATCAAATCATGGCGGAAACATCAGGGAGTGTTGTAACAGAATCATTGTTTCATAACACATGGAAATTGAAATATTGTTTTATTGATTAAAAGAGTTACAATGTCTTGACAATCAAAGAAATACATAACATAAATAACTAGTCTTGCATCTTTTATTGTCGCTAAGGCCCAAGTCCGCCTAAGTGTAACTTGATAAATCCTATGCATCATATCCTGAAACACATGTGAAAATAGGTACGTCAGCATAAAAATGCCTGTGAGATACATAGGTTTTGTGAAAATAGAATTCATGACTTATGTTTAAGAAAATGTTTAGTCATGAACCTTGAAATTTGCTTTGTATTGTAAATCGTTTGAAAAGTGATAAATAAACCAAATGATATATATGTATAAAAGAATAATACATGGTTAAGTAAATAACCAAGTAAAATGAGTTTGTATTAGATAAGTTGTTTGTAAAACAATGTATTGTGAAAAGTATGTTATTTGTATGAAATGTTATATGCCTAAATTGAAATGATTCAAATAACGCTATGATATGTAATACCATACAAGCACTTATATATAGGAAGTACCAGCGGCATATCCACCATACTTGTATCGTATTACACACGCCTCGTTACTTAAGTCACTTACCCAAACCAAACCACCAAAGTAAAATGTTTATGTATAATCAAATGTCAAAATGTTTATGTGAGAACCATGTCTAATGTCTATGTCTAATGTAAATCATGAATTATGTATATCAATGTCAAAAATGTTTATGTATGGTAAGTGAAATATATCAACTAAACCATATGTAAAATGCACAAAAACAAGGTATTGAAGTAAAACATGGTTTAAATCAAAGTTATGTTTTGTGGAAGAGTTAACTGCCATTTTCATCCCTGTGGTTTGGTCACTTTGGCCATTTCAGTCCATTTTTCAAAAATGCGCCATTTTCGTCCCCCACGTTCTGGAAAGGTGCCATTTCAGTCCAAAAATCATAACCCAGTTAAGTCAGTTTGTAAATAAGGACTGGTTGTGTAAATTTGTAACATAAAGGACTGATTGTGTAAATTTGAAAAATGGACTGAAATGGCAGTTAACACCACCACCACTAGCCCTGCCACCACCACCACTCCGCTGCCACCACCACCGCCACCACCGCCACCACAGCCACCACCGCCACCACAGCCACTGCCACCACCACCACCACCGCCGCCGCCGGAACCACTGCCACCACCACCGGCACCACAGCCACCACCGCCACCACAGCCACTGCCACCACCACCACCACCACCACCGCCGCCGCCGGAACCACCACCATCAACGTCATGGCAAGACCCTTATTTTCAGACGTTTGTATGTAATATAAAGTCAGAATTTATTGTATTTAATGTGAAAAGTAAACGAGCAAAACAAAGGAACGAGAACGGTATACCGAAACGAAAAGCTTGCGGGTTACGGGGACGTCTTCGTCTTCTTCGGTCGTCTTCTCCGATGAAATCCGAACTCCGGCGAGTTGCAGAAATGAGCAGGGGTGGAACTAGATGTTTGTGGGGATCTGGGGAACTTCTATAATCCATCGGAGAAGACGACCGGAGAAGACTAAGCGTCTCAGACAAAGTCGAAATCGTTTCAAGCCACGTGGCAGGCGCCTGCGCCGGACTGACGTCATTCTCCGAGCCAATACGTAGTACAGCAGCACCACCGCTCCTGCCGCCGTCGCCATTGTCGTCGCCGCCATCAAATCAGCTCGGAATTTCGCTGATTCGTGACTTTAACGTATTTGGATCGGTATAATGCTCGATTGTTGTTAGTGTTGTGATAGATCAGTGAAGATTGAATCAAATAGATGTTGTTTAGCGAAGATCGAGAGAGTTTGGTGGCGGTGGTGGCTGTGGTGGCGGTGGTGGCTGTGGTGGCGGTGGTGGTGGCAGTGGTTCCGGCGGCGGCGGCGGTGGTGGTGGTGGCAGTGGTTGTGGTGGCGGTGGTGGCTGTGGTGGCTGTGGTGGCGGTGGTGGTGGCAGCGGAGTGGTGGTGGTGGCAGGGCTAGTGGTAGTGGTGTTAACTGCCATTTCAGTCCATTTTTCAAATTTACACAATCAGCCCTTTATGTTACAAATTTACACAATCAGTCCTTATTTACAAACTGACTTAACTGGGTTATGATTTTTGGACTGAAATGGCACCTTTCCAGAACGTGGGGGACGAAAATAGCGCATTTTTGAAAAATGGACTGAAATGGCCAAAGTGACCAAACCACAGGGACGAAAATGGCAGTTAACTCTTTGTGGAATAAATGCATGCTATACTGATATAAACATCTATGCGGTATTGTGAAAATGCATACATCCAAGCCTTGTGACTGTGGCGATAAACCCCTAAACGAATTTAAAGGTCTATCTTGTTGTTATGTTTATCGAATTCGATTATTCCTTCCACCCAAACAAACCTAGGGTTCAGGAACGGGAGTTGTCAAATCCTATGGTACCATTACCTACTAACGAGCGGCGTAGCTAATGTTAATGAATATATTGTCCCATTTGAACAAACCAAATGCCATACCAAAATGTAAGCATGTGATAAATAACAAATGTACTAAGTATGCAACAAAGGACATACATAGCATAAAATGTAATGTAAAACAATGTACTAAGTATGCACACAATTGACATACATAGCATAAAATGTAATGTAAAATGATGTACTAAGTATGCACACAATGGGCATACATAGCATAAAATGTAATGTAAAACGATGTACTAAGTATGCACACAATGTGCATACATAGCATAAAATGTAATGTAAAAGGATGTACTAAGTATGCACACAATGGGCATACATAGCATAAAATGTAATGTAAAACGATGTACTAAGTATGCACACAATGGTCATACATAGCGTAAAAACAATGAAATCATGTACTATAAGTGTACTATTGAACATAACAAGCATATGATATAAAAGCATGAAAGTAACAAGTAGGCACATGTGTTTCACCCCAAAACAGTTTGAAAAACAGTAAAAGAGGGGTCTATGTACTCACTTGAGATTGCTTAGTAGTCCTTGAGTAACAACCAAACAATGCTAGAGATCACGGATATCAAACGGCACCTAATATAGGTAACTATGTTAATATACCGGACCTAAAATCGGAGAATTGGATAGAATGAAGGTTTGTAAACCAAATGAGTATGGAAACTCATGCAATATGGTTTAACAAAGCCCACATACTAAAATGAAACCTAGCCTAAGTGCTTACGACCCATTACGACTCGTTTAGGTAGCTTATGCTACTTTAACGCGTCGTTCAGGTAAAACGCATTCGGAACGCCTAACTAGCCCTATGATAAGTAAAATATGCCTTAACATGTCTAATATTGTTGCCAAATCAGTTTAGATGTCAAAAGTTATGTTACATATGCTTAAAATGAATTTTGGCGTAAAAAGGGCATTTTGGTAATTTACCTAAGGCATATAAACTACCTATCATACAACTAACCAAACGCCGTGACCATAAGGTATAACCTCGGAAGGTTATTCCCTATATATTATGGTCACCTAATGTGTTTGGTCGGATCCTAATGATCGACCAAACGGGTCGGGTTCGAAAGTATAAGCGATTGTTTAGATCGCTTACCTTACGACCCTATATAAGCACTAAAGTAAAAGTGATGAGCTAAGCATGTTAAAACATGCTTAACTAAGTTTAGAAAACAGGTTTGATATCAAAACAAACGGTTTTGATACCCAAGAGTAGTTTTGTTACAAAATACGTAGGAATACGCATTTTGGCCGAAACTACGACTCGTCACTGAGCCTATATAACGTGGTAATCAGTAGGTATAGTCACTAGGGACTATAACCATCGTGATCACGCTCACGTTATGAAGTTCAACCGAACTTCGTGTTGACCTTAAACTGGTCAATGCAGAAAGTCAAACATAGTTTGACTTTCGGACTAGAAAAGCGATAAAAGAACGAAGGAACACTTACAAAGGGTCCCCGCTAGTAAAACTTGATCGAATAGCTTAGGTATGAAGCAATGACTTCAACTTAGAGCTTTGAGATCAGATTTGTGGGTTTTTGCAAATGAAAGGGTTGGGTATTTATAGGAAATGGACCACCGTTAGGATCGTTCCTCGAATACCGTGCTTTGATCTCACCTGTACACTTTTTGAAACCTTATGCTACACCAAAAATGGCCCCTCATGAGCATGAAAGGGCAAGTGTAAATTGGCCCCTCATTATCTTGAAGAGGCAAGTGCAAATTGGCCCCTCATTATCCTGAAGAGGCAAGTGCAAATTGGCCCCTCATTATCCTGAAGAGGCAACAACTGTTTAAACTGATCTGCTATTCTGGTGACCCCTTACGGACCGTAAGGGTCATGGCTTACGGTCCGTAAGCCATTAACTTTGGCAGAATTACAGTTTCAGTCCCTGCACCTTGTTTCGTTGCGTAACGGCACTTCTAACACCCGTCAAACCCAATTTCAAGCTCCACAATGATGTTAAGACATAAGGAACATGAAATATGCTTGAAAACATCTTGGATGTCGGTTCGTTTGGCCGTACGGTTGCGATGTTCGGTTAATTACGATGGAATGCGCATAAGCGCGAAAAACTATCCAAATGGCGTGACGAATGGATTTTTCTTATGCCAAACACTAAAATAGAATATTTTAGTGCTTACATAAATTTTTGGATGTCCGGATGTATTCAGAACGTAAGTTATGCGCGAAAGTGCAAACTTGTGCACTTTTTGACACTTTTAGTCCCTGAATGAGCCAAAAGTTTATTTTAGCACACCGAACCCCTCAAAGCCTATTTCTAAGCTATGTAAAGGATATTTATAGTATGTTTAACTTATGGTCATGTTCCGGAATGTCTATTATAATTCAAATTGGCAAACTTTCACAGTTTGTCAAATTTAGTCCCTGTAAGCGATTAAACTTGATTTTGTCAATACAAAGCCTTCAAAACTTATTTCTAAGTTATGTAAAGGTTATTTAAGGTATGTGAAGCCTATTTCACTATTCCAGAGTGTTCGTTGCATTAAACTGGTTATATTTACGCATCAGTGCGCGTATAACCTTCCAGAAAGCGATTTAGAGGCCGAAATCGAACAAGAATTGATATGTGCAAATGATACACATATTTGTACAAATCCCAAGTATGAAATACAATATTTCATTGGTTTGGTATTTGTTTGATGGTCGCAGTGACCCAGGTGTCACAGTCTCCCCTACTTTAGGAAATTTCGTCCCGAAATTTATTTAGAGGAAATTTGTGAGAGCTTGAAACATGAAGTTGAAAAGATCAAACAACACTGGTTAGAGTCCTAAACTTCTAGTAACTTTACAATAACATCATGCTTGCAATGTGAGAGGGACACTTATATACAAATATATAAAGCGTTATTGGTGCGTCCACTGTACCTCTATTACGTTGTTCACATTCCGTTATGGTTAACACTATCGGTTCTTACACATAATAAGTCTTACTGTGGTTTCCATGCACTGAACTTCGTAATTATGTATGCATCCATAATTACGTAATTCCTTGCATAGTCACGTAGTGCATCTTAAAATGTGTAGGGGAAGAAAACAATGAACGAGCCTGTGATGATTGTGACTAGACCACCATAGGGTCCCTTTTTATTAAATCAATAAATGATTTTAATAGAAAACCAAGGAGTCTTTTCAGGTTATACCATCACATGTCATTCTTAACCAGATTTTTGAATCAATCTTTTTGACTAGACCACTAAAAGGGTGTCTTATGAATAGTGGAGTGGTACTATACAATCCAAGGGTCTTAACTATCATGTAGAAGCCCAATAAGGATTTAAGGTAGTACCTTTTTGAATATCCTCTACGAATCCCTCATATAAAGATATGAAAGATTCTACGAGGATTGGGATAACGAATATCGAGAGTATACAAAAACACAAAATGCATAAGAGAAAACACAAGATGCATAAACACATAGTCACATAACCACTAAATTGTTTAACTTGATTTGTTATCATTTTGTTAATTTGTTCTGCTAATTGTGCACATGTATTCAAAGCACACCAGGTATCCAATCAGTGGATTTTGATTGATGCTTTAAATATTTCCAAGAATCTAACTATAAAGATAGAAAGATCTTAAAGAGAAATTTCAATTTCGATTCTAAGGAACCGAAATGTTCGAATTAAGGTACACAAGGAATCCAATTAAGGACTCTGATTTGTATGATAATCATCCACAAGGGTCTAATTGTGGAGATAAAAAGATCCCATATGGATTTTAGAAGTTGAAGATGTTTTGAAACCTTGCACTGGACGTGCTTAAGTCAAAACATGAAGTTGAAATGCATATGAAGTTGAGATGCTCGATATGTCAATGTGACATATGAAGCAGAATTTGAAGGTTAAGTCAATGTATGAGGAGAATATTTTTGGAAAACTATGCATGGGGTTCTAAAAATGTGTTCAATGTTTTTGAAACCTTATGCATAATACTTTTGAAATCATAAAGTAGGTGTACTAGGTAAGTATATTTATAAAAATGTTTTAAAATCATGCGAGATGAATTTTGAAATTATGTATAAGGTTTTTGGAAAACATGAATGATGCTTTTGAAATAATGCACTTGATAAGAAAATATATTGTATTAATATTGTTTTCAGGCTATATGAGACATTTTGAAATTATGAAGGTTGTTTTTGAAAATACAGACAAAGCTTTGTGCATTTGTTATGTTAAGTAAATACACTATATTAAAAATGTTTTCGAACTATATATAGAATGTTTCGAAATCATGTAGGTTGTTTTGAAAACTTATGTTATGCATGTTGAAAAAAAAATCAGAACGTAATGGGTATGAGATTTGAAAATATCCTTGGTTATCTAACTAAGGATTTCAAGGCACAGATGTACAAAAGCACGATTACTCATAATGTCACTTTATTTTCTGTACTTTGGTTCTTAGAGTGATACGAGCACTTAGAATTTTTCCAAGGGAATCATGAGCAAACGCAAGAATGGGAAAATTCGCAAGAGTAGTTTGTAAGGAATATAGTTCCTTGATGTAGGTATCATAGGAAAAGTCATACACATATGTAACTACAATTGTACATCAGAATTGTGAACAACGATTTATTTATAAACAAAACAGATTGTTTCACATTACAAGAAAACAGAAGAATAAAAGCATAAGACAGCAACATCTTCTAGTCAGCCAACTGCTCATCCGTGGGTTGGATTTGCATTAGCAAGCTTTGGGCAATCCCTTAGGAAATGGCCCATCTCGCCACAGTTGTAGCAAGACCCTGGTGAGAAACGAGCTTGAGCAGAGTCGGCTTGTGGTTGATTTGGACCACCTTGGTTCGGGTTATATCGACAAGCACTTGCCAGGTGACCAACTCGCCCACATGATACACACAGACGACACTGTAAGTGAGCTTGGTGATGCCCATTACATTTGTCGCATATTGGTGCCGTTCCCTTGTATTGCTTCTTAGCAGGTGGTGTTGCCACCCGGATGGGTCCTGTTTGATTTGGTACTGCTGTAGTTGGCAAACCCTTGCCGTATGACCTATAAGTCCACAAATTTGGCATTTGCGGCACTTCACACTAGCCTGATGATGAAGGCTACATTGGTTGCACAAGGGTGCAGTTCCGTTGTATGGCTTCCTGGCTGGTAGTGCTGTCACTTGGCTAGGTCTTGCCTGTTTTGGTGCAACCGCTGCGGGATTCTTTGAAGCTTTACGTTTCTTTGGTTTAGGTGAAGGCTTGGCCTCTGCCTCCTTTGGTGACTCTTGAGTGGCTTCATCCTGCAGATGATACATGGCAATGCCTAAATCCACAGTCTTCAGAATCACTTCGCCTATTCGCTGGGCAAATTTGGTTGTTCGCTCGGACATTTGACCGTTGCTGAGAGGAAGAGACATTCTAGAAGGAAATGAAAGACATAGGAAGAAATAGGTGAAAGGTTATTGGATAATCAAAACAGAATGGTAACGCATGAAAATTGCGATCATTTGTTTGTTACCTAAGGCAAACAAATGAGACGGTGACAATTCAAAGTAAGCGGATCATATTAATGTATCACTGAAGACATGCTCGCCTATAAGTGAACACTCACCCCAAGAGTTCCCAGGTAAGAGTGACTGGTCCGATACTGCGGATTTGTACGAACACTCTAGCCTTCGACAGAAAACTCAGGGTACAGGCATTCACTTTTCCAGTTTGCACGTGGTCACATTATAAGACCCAAACTTTGACGAGATTTGAAAACTTAGAGGGTTCAAAACCTAGTAATCAATCATCCTAGAACAGATGATTAGTTTTCAAAGCGGTTTTGAAATTTATGTTCTTGTTGAGGTTGTCACTTAAGGATAGGTGACGGTATTGTTTTATGTCTAAACGCAAGTAAACTCGCGTTAGGGTCCTAGGAAGGTTATAGACTAGGTCAAAGCATTACTAATAACCTAATTCCCTATAACCATGAGCTCTGATACCAACTTTTCTGTCACACCCCGACCACGTAGAACATCAAATCGTGGCGGAAACGTCGGGGAGTGTTGTAACAGAATCATTGTTTCATAACACATGGAAATTGAAATATTGTTTTATTGATTAAAAGAGGTACAATGTCTTGACAATCAAAGAAATACATAACATAAATAACTAGTCTTGCATCTTTTATTGTCGCTAAGGCCCAAGTCCGCCTAAGTGTAACTTGATAAATCCTATGCATCATATCTTGAAACACATGTGAAAATAGGTACGTCAGCATAAAAATGCCTGTGAGATACATAGGTTTTGTGAAAATAGAATTCATGACTTATGTTTAAGAAAATGTTTAGTCATGAACCTTGAAATTTGCTTTGTCTTGTAAATCGTTTGAAAAGTGATAAATAAACCAAATGATATATATGTATAAAAGAATAATACATTGTTAAGTAAATAACCAAGTAAAATGAGTTTGTATTAGATAAGTTGTTAGTAAAACAATGTATTGTGAAAAGTATGTTATTTGTATGAAATGTTATATGCCTAAATTGAAATGATTCAAATAACGCTACGATATGTAATACCATACAAGCACTTATATATAGGAAGCACCAGCGGCGTATCCACCATACTTGTATCGTATTACACACGCCTCGTTACTTAAGTCACTTACCCAAACCAAACCACCAAAGTAAAATGTTTATGTATAATCAAATGTCAAAATGTTTATGTGAGAACCATGTCTAATGTCTATGTCTAATGTAAATCATGAATTATGTATATCAATGTCAAAAATGTTTATGTATGGTAAGTGAAATATATCAACTAAACCATATGTAAAATGCACAAAAACAAGGTATTGAAGTAAAACATGGTTTAAATCAAAGTTATGTTTTGTGGAATAAATGCATGCTATACTGATATAAACATCTATGCGGTATTGCGAAAATGCATATATCCAAGCCTTGTGACTGTGGCGATAAACCCCTAAACGAATTTAAAGGTCTATCTTGTTGTTATGTTTATCGAATTCGATCATTCCTTCCACCCAAACAAACCTAGGGTTCAGGAACGGGAGTTGTCAAATCCTATGGTACCATTACCTACTAACGAGCGGCGTAGCTAATGTTAATGAATATATTGTCCCATTTGAACAAACCAAATGCCATACCAAAATGTAAGCATGTGATGAATAACAAATGTACTAAGTATGCAACAAAGGACATACATAGCATAAAATGTAATGTAAAACAATGTACTAAGTATGCACACAATGGACATACATAGCATAAAATGTAATGTAAAATGATGTACTAAGTATGCACACAATGGGCATACATAACATAAAATGTAATGTAAAACGATGTACTAAGTATGCACACAATGGGCATACATAGCATAAAATGTAATGTAAAATGATGTACTAAGTATGCACACAATGGGCATACATGGCATAAAATGTAATGTAAAATGATGTACTAAGTATGCACACAATGGGTATACATAGCATAAAATGTAATGTAAAATGATGTACTAAGTATGCACACAATGGGCATACATAGCGTAAACACAATGAAATCATGTACTATAAGTGTACTATTGAACATAACAAGCATATGATATGAAAGCATGAAAGTAACAAGTAGGCACATGTGTTTCACCTCAAAACAGTTTGAAAAACAGTAAAAAAGGGGTCTATGTACTCACTTGAGATTGCTTAGTAGTCCTTGAGTAACAACCAAACAATGCTAGAGATCACAGATATCAAATGGCACCTAATATAGGTAACTATGTTAATATACCGGACCTAAAATCGGAGGATTGGATAGAATGAGGGTTCGTAAACCAAATGAGTATGGAAACTCATGCAATATTGTTTAACAAAGCCCACATACTAAAATGAAACCTAGCCTAAGTGCTTACGACCCATTACGACTCGTTTAGGTAGCTTATGCTACTTTAACGCGTCGTTCGCGTAAAACGCGTTCGGAACGCCTAACTAGCCCTATGATAAGTAAAATATGCCTTAACATGTCTAATATTGTTGCCAAATCAGTTTAGATGTCAAAAGTTATGTTACATATGCTTAAAATGAATTTTGGCGTAAAAAGGGCATTTTGGTAATTTACCTAAGGCATATAAACTACCTATCATACAACTAACCAAACGCCGTGACCATAAGGTATAACCTCGGAAGGTTATTCCCTATATACTATGGTCACCTAATGTGTTTGGTCGGATCCTAATGATCGACCAAACGGGTCGGGTTCGAAAGTATAAGCGATTGTTTAGATCGCTTACCTTACGACCCTATATAAGCACTAAACTAAAAGTGACGAGCTAAGAATGTTAAAACATGCTTAACTAAGTTTATAAAACAGGTTTGGTATCAAAACAAACGGTTTTGATACCCAAGAGTAGTTTGGTTACAAAATACGTAGGAATACGCATTTTGGCCGAAACTACGACTCATCACTGAGCCTAGATAATGTGGTAATCAGTAGGTATAGTCACTAGGGACTATAACCATCATGATCACGCTCACGTTATGAAGTTCAACCGAACTTCGTGTTGACCATAAACTGGTCAATGTAGAAACTCAAACATAGTTTGACTTTTGGACTAGAAAAGCGATAAAAGAACGAAGGAACACTTACAAAGGGTCCCCGCTAGTAAAACTTGATCGAATAGCTCAGGTATGAAGCAATGACTTCAACTTAGAGCTTTGAGATCAGATTTGTGGGTTTTTGCAAATGAAAGGGTTAGGTATTTATAGGAAATGGACCATCGTTAGGATCGTTCCTCGAATACCGTGCTTTGATCTCACCCGTACACTTGTTGAAACCTTATGGTACACCAAAAATGGCCCCTCATGAGCATGAAAGGGCAAGTGTAAATTGGCCCCTCATTATCCTGAAGAGGCAAGTGCAAATTGGCCCCTAATTATCCTGAAGAGGCAAGTGCAAATTGGTCCCTCATTATCCTGAAGAGGCAACAGCTGTTTAAACTGATCTGCTTTTCTGGGGACCCCTTACCGACTATAAGGGTCATGGCCTACGGTCCGTAAGCCATTAACTTTGGCAGAATTACAGTTTCAGTCCCTGCACCTTGTTTCATTGCGTAACGGCACTTCTAACACCCGTCAAACCCAATTTCAAGCTCCACAATGATGTTAAGACATTGGGAACATGAAATATGCTTGGAAACATCTCGGATGTCGGTTCGTTTGGCCGTACGGTTGCGATGTTCGGTTAATTACGACGGAATGCGCATAACGCGAAAAACGATCCAAATGGCATGACGAATGGATTTTTCTTATGCCAAACACTAAAATAAAATATTTTAGTGCTTACATAAATTTTTGGATGTCCGGATCTATTCAGAACGTAAGTTATGCGCGAAAGTGCAAACTTGTGCACTTTTTGACACTTTTAGTCCCTGAATGAGCCAAAAGTTTATTTTAGCACACCGAACCCCTCAAAGCCTATTTCTAGGCTATGTAAAGGATATTTATTGTATTTTTAACTTATGGTCATGTTCCAGAATGTCTGTTATAGTTCAAATTGGCATACTTTCACAGTTTGTCGAATTTAGTCCCTGTAAGCGATTAAACTTGATTTTGTCATACCAAAGCCTTCAAAACTTATTTCTAAGTTATGTAAAGTTTATTTAAGGTATGTGAAGCCTATTTCACTATTCCGGAGTGTTCGTTGCATTAAACTAGTTATATTTACGCATCAGTGCGCGTATAACCTTCCAGAAAGCGATTTAGAGCCCGAAATCGAACAAGAATTGATATGTGCAAATGATACACATATTTGTACAAATCCCAAGTATGAAATACAATATTTCATTGGTTTGGTATTTGTTTGATGGTCGCAGTGACCCAGGTGTCACAGCGGCGTTGAATCTATTGGAATCTATGCGAAACTTGTTGGAAGCTTGAATCTTTAAACTACGTGAAACTTGTTGAATCTAAAATCTTTAATCTATCATGTGTGAATCTATACTGTGAGAATTTGTGATCTAGACTTACACGATCCTCTTGTTGGATCTTTAGATGTCTTCTCGTTAGCTATCTGACACTCTCAAGAGATCCAGGGAAAAGTCTCAGAAGAAGATGATGTCCTTCATGGCCGATCAGATCGCTCGAGTCGTGCCAAAGGTCGTCTCTGAGATCCAAGGATCAAACACTCCTAATCGAAAGGCAAGAAGCTAAAGCCTACTAAGTTCAACTACAAACATTTCATCTCTTGCAACCCTAAGCCTTTCACGGGCAGTGATGGGGTCACCGCTATGCTCGAGTGATTCGACATCATCGAGGTTACCGTCATTAACAGTGAGTGCCCTGAACACTTAAAGACTAGGAGTACAACGGGAATGTTTCAAGGCAGAGCTCTGGAGTGGTGGTCAAATGAGAGACACATCCGTTCAAATGATGAAGCCTATGCTCTTCCGTGGGCTGAGGTGCGAGAATTAATGATGCTTGAATTCTGCCCTCCCCACGAACAACTTAAGCTTGAAGAAGAGTTCTGGCACTTGAAGCAGATTGGTGATGATAATATGGCTTATACTACTCGTTTCAAGCAGCTCAGCTTGATCGTTCCCCACTTGGTTTCTACTCCTAAGCGCATGTTAACCAAGTATATCAATGGTCCACCTCCTGCCCTACGTGATTCTATTGAAGCAGCTTAGCTCGAAACTATTGTGGAAGTCTACCGTCTTGCAGCTAGTCTCAACAACAACCGCGTTCATTATAAGTAGTTTGCTAACCCTACTCCCTCTAAGTCTGCACATTAAGTTACCCAGCAGCCAAGTGGCAGCAAGAACAAGAGGAGAAAGTCACAGGGTTCAGGATGCAATGCTATTGTGCCTGCTGCAAACCCTGCTGCTAAGCCTGCTCCTGCTGCTGCTGTTCAGAACCCTGCTGCTCCTGAAGTCAAGAGACAGTACACTTGGCCTCATCCGAAGTGTGCGACTTGCAACTTTCATCATCCTGCTACTTCTGCATGTCGTTTGTGTACCAACTGCAATCGCTATGGTCACATGACTCCCTACTGCCGTCAAGCTAATCCTGCCCAACCAGCTCAGCAAGCCCCAGCTCAGGCAGCTTTACCAGCTCTACCAGCTCCTCTGCAGAATCCGAAGCCAGTCAATGCTATCCGTGCATGCTACAAGTGTGGAGATACTACTCATCTCCATAACCAGTGCCCTCAGTTGAACCCGGACCAACAGCCAGCCGTTCGTGGATGAGCGTTCAATCTTAATGTTAATCAGGCTCGTAACGATAATGACGTCGTTAATGGTACGTTTCTCGTGAATAACATTTACGCCTTGATACTGTTTGATACTGGTGCCGATAGAAGCTTTGTGTCCGTAGAATTTGAATCTTTGTTAAACTGTGCACGCTCTAAGTTACCTATGTCGTTTTCAGTAGAGATTGCCGCTGGGAAGTCTATTCTAGTTGATTCTATTCTATGTGGTTATTCCTTGACTCTTAATGACCACGTATTTACTATTGATCTAATACCCATGCAACTGGGTAGTTTTTATGTCATAACCGGCATGGATTGGTTGCATAAGAATCATGTTGGGATTGCTTGTCACGAGAAGTTTGTTCGTCTACCTCTTCCGTCCGGTGATATTTTGCATGTCTATGGAGACCGGCCTTCGAAAGGACTGAAGTTGATGTCATGCACTCAAGCGAATAGATGCTTACGTAAACAGAACTTTGCCGTCTTGGCCCACGTGGTGGAACAAAAGAGCAAGGGGAAGAACCTAAGTGACGTTCCAGTAGTGTGTGATTTCCCTGATGTCTTTCCTAAAGATCTTCCTGGTCTTCCTCCTCCTAGATCCGTTGACTTTCGTATTGATCTCATACTTGGTGCGACTCCTGTCGCCAAGGCTCCTTACAGACTTGCACCTTCCGAGATGCAAGAATTATCCAGCCAACTACAAGAACTGCTTGACAAAGGATTCGTTCGTCCAAGTACCACTCCGTGGGGTGCTCCCGTTTTGTTCGTCAAGAAGAAAGATGGTTTGTTTCGTATGTGTATCGACTACCGTGAACTTAATAAGCTTACCGTGAAGAATCGTTATCCTCTTCCTCGTATCGATGACCTATTTGACCAACTACAAGGTGCGTCCTGTTTCTCGAAGATTGACCTTCGTTCTGGTTATCATCAGCTTCGTGTTCTCGAGGATGATGTACCCAAAACTGCATTTCGTACTCGTTATGGACACTACGAGTTCGTGGTCATAACTTTTGGATTGACCAACGCACCCGCCGTGTTCATGGATCTTATGAATCGTGTGTGTAAACCCTATTTGGATCCTTTTGTGATAGTCTTTATTGATGACATTCTCATTTACTCGAAATCTAGAGCTGATCATGCTCGTCATTTACATTTGATGCTTGAACTTCTACGTGGTGAACACTTATATGCTAAATTCTCTAAATGTGAGTTTTGGATTAATGAGGTACAATTTCTTGGTCATGTCGTTAGTAAGCAAGGTATTCATGTTGACCCGTCTAAAATCGAAGCAGTAAAGAATTGGAGTACGCCTAAATCTACATCTGAGATTCGTTCCTTTCTAGGATTAGCGGGTTATTACCATCGGCATCTCGGACTTTCAAAGATCGTCGTTCCTCTAACTTCGTTGACTCAGAAAAAGAAACCTTTTGCTTGGGGTCCCGAGCAAGAGGAATCTTTTCGGACTCTTAAGACTCTTTTGTGTAACGCTCCCGTTCTTACTCTCCCCAACGGGAATGACGATTTCGTGGTATATTGTGAAGCCTCGAACCATGGTTTGGACTGTGTGCTCATGCAGCGGGACAAAGTTATTGCTTATGCCTCTCGTCAACTCAAGATACATGAGAAAAACTATACTACTCACGATCTAGAGCTTGGTGCGGTTGTGTTTGCGTTAAAGATCTGGCGACACTACCTGTATGGTACTAAGTGGTGGTTTTCACTGACCATAAGAGCCTTCAACATATCTTTGACCAAAAGGAACTAAACATGCGACAGAGACGTTGGGTGGAATTGCTAAACGACTACGACTACGAAATTCGCTATCATCCCGGTAAGGGGAATGTAGTGGCCGACGCTCTTAGTCGTAAAACTCATGTTAATGCTATTCGTATCTCTAGTGATCTTCATGCGTGTATTCGTGAAGCTCAGTATTCGTCAGCTAATGAAGGCAGTCTATTTGTTGAAATTCGTGGTGCTTCTGTGGATCAACTCGAAACTAAGTCTGATGGACTTCAATACTATCTTAATCGCATCTGGGTGCCAGATCATGATAATCTCCGTGAACTCATTATGAATGAGGCTCACAAATCCCGCTACTCTATTCACCCTAGCGCTGATAAGATATACCACAATCTGGGTATAACTTATTGGTGGCCTGGTATGAAGAAGGACATTGCTACCTATGTTTCTAAATGCCTTACTTATACGAAGGTAAAGGCTGAACATCAGCATCCTTCAGGACTCTTAGAACAACCCGAGATCCCAGTTTGGAAATGGGATAGTATCGCTATGGACTTTATTACTAACTACCCCGTACACCTTCTGGTCACGATAGTATCTGGTTGATCGTTTGACCAAATCAGTCCACTTTCTTCCTATTCGTGAAGATTATAAAGTGGAGAAACTTGCTCGAATCTATACTAATGAGATTATATGCCGCCATGGCATACCAATTGACATAATCTCTGACCGTGATGGTCGTTTTACTTCACGCCTTTGGCAAACCTTTTAATCCGCTATGGGTTCTCATTTGAATCTTAGCACGGCCTTTCATCCCCAAACGGATGGGCAGACCGAGCGTACTATTCAAACCCTAGAGGATATGCTCCGTTCTTGTGTCATCGACTTTGGTGGTAACTGGGATGTACATTTACCATTGATTGAATTCTCGTACAACAACAACTATCATTCCAGTATTCAGATTGCTCCTTTCGAAGTTTTGTATGGTCGCAAGTGCCGATCTCCTCTCAGCTGGCATGAGGTTGGTGACAAGAAATTTACTGGCCCGGAAATCATTCAAGAGACAACGGATAAGATTCTTCAAATCCGTGATAACTTGATCAAGGCTAGGAGCAGACAAAAGAGCTATGCTGATAAAAGGCGCAAGCCACTGGAATTTGATGTTGGTGATCGAGTTCTGCTCAAGGTATCTCCCTGGAAGGGAGTAGTTCGTTTTGGTAAGAAGGGAAACCTCGGTCCTCGCTATGTGGGTCCTTTCGCGATACTCGAAAGGATTGGCAAGGTAGCGTACAGACTCGACCTGCCACAAGAACTATATAATGTGCATCCAGTGTTCCACGTATCTAATCTAGGTAAATGCCTAGCCGACAAGGAACTGCAGGTTCCCCTTGAAGACTTGCAAATAAATGAAGTTGTACACTTCGTGGAGAAACTGGTCAAAATCATGGATCAAGGTGTCATGCGACTGAGGCGCTGCAAAATTCCCATAGTCAAGGTTCAATGGGAAGGAAAGCGTGGCGCCGAATTCACTTGGGAACTTAAAAGTGAGATGAATACCTATTATCCGTAGTTCTCAAGCAGTCTTCTTCCTAGATTTCGGGGACGAAATCTCCTAAAGGAGGGGAGACTGTAACGCCAGCGTCCCTGAACTTTTAGCTATTGTCAATTTTAGTCCCTAAACTATGTGATTTTTGATACTTTTGATACTTTGAATCTTTATGCTATGATGCTTGATTCTTAATACTAGATTCTTAATACTTGAAACTTGATTCTTGATATTTAACACTATGAGACTTGGTTCTTAATACTATGAGGCTATGATTCTTGATACTTGATTCTTGAAACTTGATACTTGGAAGCTAGACTCTTGATTCTTGATACTTGAAACTTGGAAGCTTGATTCTTGATACTTGATACTTTGGTGCTTGACTCTTGAGACTCGTGAAACTTGAGACTTGGTTGAACGAGAGACTGGAGACTTGTCACTGGCGGAAACTATGAAACTTGTAAACTTTTGTGTTAATGATATAATCTAGTTATGTGATACTATTACACAATAATACGCAGTGCTTAATCTAACTCGCAAAATGAATCAAAGAAGGGAACGCGGAAAGGATGGGATTGACCGAATGGCAATCCGATCGGATGACCATCGGATGGGAGGGCCACTCGATCGAAGTGCCATCCGATCCATGCCACACCGCCTTAAGTCCTCTCTCACACTATAAATAGGACCTGTCACATCATTTCTCACTGATGTGACAGCCTCCTTCGACCAAGACGCACGCACTCCCATTTTTCTTCCATTTCTCGGTGATTTCAGTACGTTTTACATGAGATTCTTGTACATCTTTGATCTATACACTATTCTCTACATGATTCTTCTTTGGAATCACACTTTTCACCATGAAATCTCTGAGATTTAAGCTCTTGAGGGTTACGTCATCTTGGCGGTTTATACAAACTGTTGAGTGATGTCATCCCAGTCAAGATCTAGCTCAAATCTAAGGAATCTCATGTGTTTTTACACCAAATCTTCACTAAATCTAGATTTTTCAACTAAAACTTATGTTTTTCTTCATTATTCTTAAACTTTTGCTTAAAATGGTGGAATCTGGACCTAAACGGACTGTAGACTTGGTGATTAGTCTGGAGCTGGCTTGGAAATGGATTATTACCGGAGAAAGGTGACCGGAGTACGGACTCCGACATAAGCACAGTCAAGAACAGACGCCTGATCGGACTAGGGTGGTTCCCATCTGATCAGACCAGCTAAACACTGAGGTGTTTACCATTGTCTCAGTACGTACCATGTCGTCATCGTTAAACTCGAAACTTAGAATCTTTCAAATTGCAAAACGGAACAAGTCAGGATGATCGAGTAGCAATCCGATCGGACTGCCGTCTGAACGAACAGCCATCTGATCGAAGTAACCTGATTTGAATACTTGGCAAAACATTTGGAATCTCAACACTTGGATCGGGTAACCATTCGATCAGATGGCAATCCATCCCCACTCACCTATGTCACCTCAACCGGATGGCAATCCGATCGGACGACCATCCGATTGAACAACCATCCGATCCAGTGACTGATCCGACACTTTGTGCAATCTCGTTATTCTGTCTGACACTTATCTGCTGTAATCTAATCTGGCTAAACCTAAGGAGCTCCCTTTGATCCAATAACAGTTTATACTGTTAATCAATCACTGTGAGTATACTCGATCCCTTTTTGTTTTAAACTTTGGGATGTAACATGTATTCTATGAAACTTGAAACTTGATACTTTTGAATCTAAACTCTATCCTATGTGAATGTGATACTTGTGATTCTTGATTCTTTATGCTATGTGAACGTTTAATCCAGAGTGTGTAGTTCCGCCTTAACAATAGTAGCGCTATAGGAAGATGCACATCCCCGTTATTCTTGGAGGTATTGTTAGGAGGATTCTAGTTTTTCCTTGAGTCTTGGGAAAACACCAAAGCATCGGGACACTTGGGCTATCACTTGGACTGCGAACACTAGCATGGCTGAAACTATTTTATTCATTTACATTATGGATATGAGTCTTTTAAATCTATTATGCTATATACTCAAACTTGTATACTCGCCGATACATATTTGTACTGACTCTATTTTAATACATGTTGCAGGCTGATAGGATGTTGAACCATGGAAATCAAGCTAGGGCTGATGACTAGAAACCCATCTAGTCTAATCTAGAAATTGAATAATGATTTATGGTTGTATTTGACACTTTTGTTGGTGATGTTGTTTAGACAAATTTTGCATGGAACTAAATTAATCTATAATGAAACATTTGCTGTTATGGAATCTCATGAGCAATCTGAACGCTTAGTGCCACACCCCGATGTTTCCGCCATCGGTTGGGGTGTGACAATTTTGAAGTAGGTGAAAGCTCATCTACACCAGTTGATGAGGTAATTCATGATAAGACACATGAACAACCTGAGGTTGACGTGGGTGATCATAGGTGAAGTAAAAGGCCAAGGGTTGAAAAATCCTTTGGTCCAGACTTCGTTAGCTATATGGTTGAGGGCGAGCCCACTACTATCGCGAAGCGGTTTCCTCTTCGGAAGGACTTCAATCGAAAGAAGCAATAAAGAACGAAATTGATTCTATATTGCAAAATCATACTTGGGAGTTAGTAGATCTTCCACCTGGTTGCAAACCATTTGGATATCTTTAGATATTCGAAAGGAAGATGAAAACTGAAGGAAGTATTGATAAATACAAGGCTAGGTTGGTGATTAAAGGATTTAGACAAAAAGAAGCTCTAGATTACTTTGATACCTACTCGCCTGTGACACGCATAACCTCCAGAAGATTGGTTCTTGCTATAGCGGCTTTAAGAAATTTGGAAGTTCACCAAATGGATGTTAAAACCACATTTCTAAATGGTGATTTAAAAGAAGAGATTTACATGGAGCAACCTGAAGGTTTCTCTGCCCCAAGTCAAGAGGGTATGGTATGTAAACTCGTCAAGTCTTTGTATGGCTTGAAGCAAGCTCCAAAACAATGGCACCAAAATATTGATTATGCCATGATTGACAATGGTTTCAAAATAAATGAGTGCGACAAATGTGTTTATTTCAAAGACACAAATGAAGGTTATGTGATCTTATGCCTTTATGTAGACGATATGCTTATCATTGGGAGTAATGATAAAATAATCAAAGCTACTAAAAACATGTTGAAATCGAGATTTGACATGAAAGACATGGGTTTAGCAGATGTGATTCTTGGAGTAAAAATCATAAGAACCCAAGATGGTCTTGTGTTAAGTCAATCCTATTATGTGGATAAGATTCTTGAAAAATTCAATTCAGGAGATACGAGTGTGGCTCTGAAGAAATAGTGGTTCGAATGACTGGAATCAATCGGACCAGGGGTTTAGTTTCGCATAAAAGGGTTGGTCCTCTCGCTCGATTCGGGGTTAAACTGAGCTTCCTCTCCGGTGATCTCTGCAAAACAGAAAGCCGTTAGACTCGCCACGGGGAGAATGGGGGTTCTCTCCGTGACCACCCTCCGGCGTGAGAATAAGTACAGATCTCAATGAAGAAGAAGTAGTGAAAGTGAAGTGAATGTAACTTGTGAGATCATACCTGACTTGACTTATTTATAGCTGAATTTGGGCGGGAAAATCTATTGACGGATATAGTAACGGAAAGCATTTTTCGTGAGCGGTTATGCCCTTTTCCATTGATTACTAACGTCACGTCCATGCACATGGATCGTGAGTGTGATCGACGGCTGGGGAGGTGCCACGTGGAAAGTGTGTTTGTGTGGATCCTTCTCCAAGTTAGTGCCATCATCGTGACTTAGATGAGCGTCCAGGATGATGCCATGTCACCATTCGGTTATAACCGAATGGTTGTGCACGATGAGGTCTTCCAGAAGGTTTACAGCTGTAACCCTTTAGGCCTTTGCCACGTGTCAATTCTATTACAACATAAGACACTTTTGTTTAAGTCTTGGTTCCATGTGTGCGGAGATGTTTAGGTTCTTAACTTCAAGTCTAACTGTACCCTTGCGCGAGCCCGCGCAGGGGTGTTAGTTGAATGTTAGTTTGTCCTTTCTCTGGCGCACGGTTATCGAAGATTGTTTTCTTCTATATCTCTGTTTAAAACCGCTGTGCAGTCGCGCATGGTTCTGTTAAGGATGTTTATGTGATGAGGTTGTGGTATGGTCCCATGCGCCAGCGCAAGGTTTTTGGGACCATACCCCTTTAGGCTCGAACTCCAGTTGATACCTCCCAACATCTAACAAAAAATAGAGGAGTGGGAGTTGCTCAGTTAGAGTACTCAAGAATTATTGGTAGTCTGATGTATATAATGACATGTACTAGACCCGACTTAGCATACGCTGTGAGTAGGCTAAGTAGATATACAAGCAATCCAAGTCATGAACATTGGAAAAGTATAACAAGGGTGCTTAGATTCATAAGATACACAAGAGATTATGGGCTGCATTATACCCGACAACCAGCAGTGATCGAATGATACACTGATGCAAACTGGATATCGAATAATAAAGATTCCAAGTCAACAAGCGGTTACGAGAATACACTTGGAGGAGCGGCTATCACTTGGAAGTCATCTAAGCAAACTATCATAGCAAGATCCACAATGGAATCGGAATTTTTTGCCATGGATAAGTCAGGAGAGGAGGCGGAATGGCTACGTCAATTCATGGAATATATTCCAAGTTGACCAAAGCCTTTGCCAGCCATATGTATACATTATGATAGCCAATCAGCGATTGGTAGAGCTCAAAGCTCGATGTACAATGGCAGATCAAGGCACATTTGACGTAGACACAACACGGTACGACAACTACTCTCAACGGGTGTTATCACAATTGACTATGTGAGATCAAAAGATAACATTGTGGACCCATTTACGAACGACTTAAGCAAAGAGTTTGTTCAAATGTCGTCAATAGGAATGGGACTAAAGCCCGTGGTAATAAATAGGAATATGAGGGAAACCTAACTTAGTTGACTGGAGATCCCAAGATCTAAGTTCAATAGGACAACTTAATCATATTACCAAAGCGAAGTCACTATGGGGGAGTACCCCAAACCAAATAAAAGGGAGTTATATACTTCCTAGTCCATTCCAATCAATGACATTGAAGTGAGGCTAAGCATATTAAGGTTAGCGATTTTGGGAAATCAAATAACCATGATGCTTTTAATGATTCATGGGAATCACCTATGTAAGAGAGAAGTAGGGTCGCTTCAAATGGCAATTGTGGGGTGCAAACGTGTTATAAAAACGGAACCAGATAAAGATGTACGGTAGGATTTAAAAACGTCGACATGTTAATTTATACCTCTGAGCGACCTATTAATAAATCCCTAACCAGGATATAATTAATCAACATCTGAATTATGAATATAAATCTGGCTATCCTAAATATTAAATTGGTTACAACCTTAGACATGGATCCAATATGAATTTCTTGGTATTTTCCGACATTAAAAACCTCCCACAAGAATACAAGTTGTGTAAGTGCATGGCTAGGCATGCAATGGCTGACTTCATGGTCCCTATACTGATTAAAAAGCACAAGAGTCGGAGATGTCATAGTTGCATGGTCACAGCCTGAAAGGAAACAAATTTTTGTCCTCTAGCGAAGTCTTACGGACCGTAAAGGTCTAAGCTTACGGTCCGTAAGGGAGTCGGTTACGGACCGTAAGCTCCGAGTCTTACGGTCCGGTCCGTAAGGCCTGCATCTGGGCGAATTTTTGGACAACTGCCTGTTAAAACGGTTGCACCGCCTTATTTGGGTGGTTTTCGAATTCAGGGGCTCCTATATCCGGTTTTTAGCATCATAGGACACCTGGGAACATCTTGCAACCTTCCTAGACCTATGTGTGATGATCCTATGGAATTTAGCTCACTATATAAGAAGGTGGAGTTGCAACCATTTGTTCACTTCATTCAAGACCCACTTCAACTAATTTCTGGAGCTCTCTGGACAGCAACCAACTTCTCTTAGGATCCATAAGCATACTTAGGACCTTTGTAAGTGTCCTTAACCCTTCCTGATTCAGTTTAGCTTAGTTAATTAGCTAAAAGTCAAACCATCGTAATTAAAGTTTGACTTCGAGATTAATTAATATTTGTTCAGTCAAATATTGAATTAAAAGTACCTTTAAGTAGGTAATTATGTGGGTAATAAACCCTTAAAAGGATACTCTTTGATTCCCACTCTAACTAGGTCAATTGTCGGGTCAAACTTGTTATTAAAAAGTCAACAGAATGCTTATTTTCAAATTAATGCATAATTAGCAATGTAGGATCCATGTAACCTGTTTTATCATTAATATAACTTGGTAATTAAAGTAAGAACATGTCTAAACATGTACAACCCGACAATTTTCAGTAGAAACCCGGTTCGGAACCGAAAGTCGCATAATTTGACTTTTGCTTTGACTTTCAGTTCTGACCCGTTTAAGCATGTTTTAGAATTGCCTTAGAGCTTTATTTGGACCAGGTTTCACATAAGTATAACTCTCTGAGGTTATACAACTTGGTTCATTAGTTATCCGATTCATATGCATGTTTCCGTTAATTGCTTAAATGTTGACTATTATGCCCTTTTGACTATAAAACGTGATTTTTGAAAAAGTAAAAGAGTAGAAACCTTAGTTGCTGATTTATAAACTTGCACCTAAAATTTGACATCAGTTTGAGGTCTAGATTAAGAGTTATGTTCATTAGCGTAATTAGAAAGCTTTTTAGTAATTAAATGGCGTAATTAGCATATAGCCTATCTAAACCCACTTTTTGATATCAAACTTTTTACCCACTGATGTAATATAATATTTTGGGATTTTTGAAGATTTTTATTTAATTTTTGGCTAAGCATAACATAGGTCTCTAAGTTTAATTCGGTTAATGCCGGTTTTGCCCTTTTAAGCTATAAAATTTTACAAATCCTTTTGACCCCAAACCTTTTGCTACTGATTTTATTTGATAAATAAAAATATTTTGAGCCTTCTGGAATTATAAAAATATCTGCTTTCCTTTGAAAACCCGGAAATGGCTCCAAATCGCCTTTTTAAGCGTTTTTAACGCATAGTATGTACTAAAACTATATTAAACATATAAGGTTGATACCTACTGATATTTTTAGTATATTTTTATATATTAACACTAAGTAAAAGTTTTTAAACTCAGGTTTCCAGTTTTGACCTTTTAAGCCTAAGTGAAATTACCGAAATACCCCTAAGGTGCATAGTTTGGTTTTAAATGATAAATTTCACATATAGGTCATACCCTACTGATATAACTTAGTAAATTAAGTATATTTACTAGATAAATCAGACCTGTAACTCAGATTACAAATTAAACTCTTTTATAACCTTTTAAATGACAAAATTGCCCTTACGAGGCGTAGTTTGAGTTTAAATCCATTTCGGGCATAATAGGGGATATCTTACTGATGTCTCAACATATTTAAGGCATGTTAACTTAGGAAACTTATATATGACTCATATGGTTACCCGTTACGCCCTTTTCACGTTCGGTTCGGTTTATGTAACTAGTTTGTATAAATTGACCGAAACGGGTCAAACTTTATCATCTTTGTCTCAAAATCCAGAATGTGTTTAGTTTACCCATATTATACAAGTCTTCAAACTTGTCGGGTCTAAATCACATTCCATTCCAGTCTTCGCTTAATCATGCGTTTGAACCGTATCTTCCTTTAAAACTAACCGGTCTAAGCATAAGCTTAAATAAAGACCCGTTAGAAATCTAATAGGTTATTATAAACCTTTGTTCCAGAATAGGAGACCCAGTAAAAGCTACCCGCATTTGCCAATTGTGAATTATACTTGCAAAGGTAAATACTTTTAACTTATTTTCCCTATACGGGCTTGGGGTATGGTATATAAAATACCGCTTGGTCGGGCATTGAATCTTTAATCGAATAGAGGTTAAATCATTGATATGCTCCGTTTTGAAATGTTTTGTTTGCTTAAAGCCTTTGGGGGGTTAATGACCATGTCCCGGATATCCTTGGCATCATCTTACGAGATGGCCACGACCTAAGCACGGGGTGTAGGCGTACACCCGTCAGTGCCTAACCAAATAATGTGGTGTGTCTATTGATCTTTAACCCGGTCTACGGATCAGGCTACTGAACGCATAAGAAACATGTAATTCTTTTACAAGATTATATTCAAATAATTATCCCAAGTTATAAAATGTTTTGTGCCACGTGCATTCAAATAAATTTTCAAACCTTTTCAAAATGAGTCAGTTAAATTGTATTTACCAGTGTAAACTGACGTATTTTCCAAAAGGTTAAGTGCAGGTACTACTCGTACTAGGCTGGCTGTCTTCTAGCGTCCACAATAAGTCTCACAAGCTTGGATGTCAATAAAACTGTTGAACAATATCTCCTTTTTATTTTGATCCGCCTGTGGATCCGTTTCAACTATTTCGTGATATTTAATATTACAATTTATTAAAGTTGAAATGAATCTATCTTTGCTTCCGCTGTGCATTTAAATTTGTGTTGTTTGACTATGATGATATCAACTACGTCACGATACTCCCCACCGGGCCCACCGGTAATACGTGGAAATATCGGGGTGTGACAGGTTGGTATCAGAGCCAACGCTGAGTGAATTAAACACTAGCCTTTTGTGTTTAATCTCAGTTACACAATTGCACATTCCTCAATTCTTGAGTCTAGACAAAGGACTTAGGATTAATCCAAAAATTGTTTTATATTTTTATTTTTATTTTTTGTCTTTTATATATACTTGATGTATCACTTGTTTGTTTTTGACAGGTTAAACAAAATGCCACCAAGAATGAGAGGGAGAGGGAGAGGAAGAGGAAAAGGGCCACTCATCGCCCCAAATGACCATGAAGCCGGACCTTCGCACCGGCGAACACCGTCAGATTCCCACAACCCGGGTCCTCAAGATCCCTGGAGGACCTACATTGAACCTGCAAGGCGCTCAGTTTCGCTGAGTACCTCCCCTTCTTTTCCACACTCTTTCGGGCCTCATTCTGAAAATGAGCCCCACAATTCCCACCAATCCTACATTCCTCTCCAAGGTCACAACTCACCGTTCGACCACCTGTCGCCTATCTTCCAGGGCCAGTTCAACCCGGCCAACTACCTTGGAGAACCAGTGGGTTTTACCCACTAGGACCGGAGGACCATTTTTCCGGTGGCAATGCGATGGATATAGATGAGGACACTGATCCTGCAGAGCCACCGTCCGGAACCCCTAACCACCCCATCGAAATTTCGGATGGGTCACCTTTTGTGGGATCACCTTATAATGGTCCCGACAGTTATGAGGAGAAGTTCAGAAAGTGTGACTGGGTGTTTACCCCCAGTTACCACAACTCTCCGCAGCAGCAGCAGCAACAGCAGCAGGATCCTTCCGAGGATTCTCGATTTGTCGTGGTCACTCCACCGCCACCACCAGTCCAGCAACAGCCTCCGGAGCCACCGAGGCGAAGAAGATCGAACGCACGGATATCCGCGCGAGGAGGAGTGCGCATCAACACCCTTCCACTTTCAAGTGGCAGCCGCTACTCGCCACTTCATGAAGAGCCGCAGGCGGGTGAGTCTTCAAACCCCGTCTCAGAAGTAAACTCTGCGCCAGTCGCGCCACCACCACTGGGTTTTGGAGACCCAATTCCTACATACACTGGTGCAGCAGCGTATAATCCCTTCGAGCAGCCGATCCACACCAATTACAACTATGTCGAGGCCGATCCTTACTTGGTAGCTGCAAACTACAACGCTCTCCATCCGGAAGGTCCCTATGGAGGCCCCTGGACTACGGGATACCCGACTTATGGATACCCACCATATGGGTATCAGCAACCGCCGCCTCCTCAACCTCCGCTTTATCAGCAACCCCCGCAGCTGCCGGTGATATCACCACCACAGTATCAAGAAATCCTTCAAGGGTTAAATGAGGTGCGGCAGGAGGTGCGGGAAGACCGTAGGCATAACCGAGGGATGTTCAAGAAAGTGGTGGACTTAATCAAGGGAAAAAGCAAGAAGGACCATTAGATCCTTCATTTTATTTTATTATAATAATCATGTCCCTGCGTGGACATTTGTTTCTGTATTCTGCCCCTGCGTGGGCATGTCTTTCTGCTGACCCCTGCGTGGGTATGCTTATTTTGTTTCGCCCCTGCGTGGGCATGTTATTTTGTAGGAGTCCCGTTTAGGGCAAAATTTGTACTGATTAAATTGTGATGGAATGTTTTAATTTTAATTTTCATTTTTGCTACTAATTATATGCATAAACATAAAGCATAAAATAAATGAAAAATAATAAACCTATTATAAGATCTACCATTATAATTAAAATGGCAAAATCTATAAAGGATCGGACCTAGCCACATGTCACCTTAAGACAGGGCCAAGATGGTATTTCCATAATTAGATTTAGATCCATATAAACATCTCAATTTAAGATTATTCTGCGTTAGTTATTAAAAAGAATCTTAAAAGGTAAAACCTAGCCTGAATGTCATTATAAACCTGGCCAATATGGTAAAACCTGTTTTAAAATATTCAAATCCTTGTTAACATCTGCAAACATGTTAACATTCTTGGCTAATGTGATCTGCAAAATCACACATGTCACCTTTGTGTTAAATTATCTCAGTTATTTATTATTATTTAAACATCCGATTGTGATGTAATGCCTACGGGCTATAATTATTATCATATAAGGCAAAAGACAGTCGTAGATTATAAACTCCATGTCTAGAAAGGTAATGAGCCTTGATTTAAACCTTAATAACTAGATCCTATAAGATCTAAATTTATAATTTATAATTGTCCACGTGACTAGGCCTGTTGTGCCAATATTTTATTTCATTCTAGAACAGGGTTACTAATAAAAAGTCCCGAATGAAATTACTTAACAAATTAACTAGTATGGCTCTTTAATTACCATGGTTAATAAATTATCGAGATGGCAGACCTATTATAATTCCCTAAAATGAATCATTGTCATCGTCTTATGTAGTAGTTCAACTACATGGCCGAATCTGACGAGGTCAACAGTCGGCCAAAGGAGAATCATGACGCCACCAGGATCAATATAACTGGTGCAGAACTCCAAGCATTGATTGACAATGCTGTCACTAAAGCCATAGAGAGGCAGTATAGTGAATCGAGTAGTACTCGAAGCAGGACCCAATCAGCACCCCATTCTAAGCCAAAAACACATTCTGAGGCTCACAGTAAGCCACCCTCTAAGCTAGATAAGCCAAAGAAGGATGATGATGATCATCACTCCTCGAACCAGCAAAGCGTCCCGTCAAGGAAAATCGAGCTTAAACAGGAACCGCGTGGTAAGTCCTGTACGTATAAATACTTCGTCTCATGCAAACCAAGAGACTTTACTGGGGAGAAGGGAGCGGTTGACTGCATGACCTGGTTGGATGAAATGGATACCGTAGTTGATATCAGCGGGTGCGCTGATAAGGATGTAGTAAAGTTTGTGTCTCAATTGTTCAAAGGTGAGGCCTTAGCCTTGTGGAGATCATTGATTCAAGCTACTGGGAAGATTCCACTGTACAATATGACATGGGAACAATTTACTACCCTCATCAAGGAGAACTACTGTCCTTAGCATGAGGTTGAAAGGATTGAGTCAGATTTTCTGTCGTTGGTAATGAAAAATCTGGATTGCCAAGCTTACCTTACGAGCTTTAACACAATGTCAAGGTTAGTTCCTTATCTGGTGACCCCGGAACCCAAAAGAATAGCTTGTTTCATTGGGGGTTTAGCCCCAGAGATTAAGGCAAGTGTAAAAGCCTCTCGGCCAACTACATTCAGGTCTGTGGCTGATATATCCTTGTCCCTCACACTGGACGCGGTCCGGCAGAGATCGCTGAGGAACACGGATGCCGAGAAAAGGAAGCGTGAAGATGACAATTCACGACGGTCAGACAAGAAGCACAGGGGAAATAATGACCACAAGAAGGGGTCGGGATCTAAGAAGGATGGGCAACAATCTGGAGATAAGCCCAAGTGTAAGGTTTGTAAGAAGCACCATTTTGGGAGGTGCAGACTTGAGTCGAAATCCCAGTCTCAGCCGAGGCCATGTGGGATCTGCAAATCTTCGGAACATAAGACCCTAGAATGCAAGAAGCTGAAGGACGCAACGTGCTACAGTTGCAATGAAAAAGGGCACATTAAGTCCAATTGCACAAAGATCACCAAGAAAACCGAGGATGGGAAAAAGACCAATGCTAGGGTCTTCAAGATGGTTGCAAAGGAAGCTGTTCAGGATGACAACGTTATCACAAGTACTTTTCTCATAAATGATGTTTATGCTAGAGTATTGTTTGATTCTGGAGCGGATAAGTCTTTTGTGGATAACAAGTTTTGTGAGTTTTTGAAATTGCCTGTAAAAGCCTTAAGTGTGAAGTATGAGGTGGACTTAGCTGATAGAACCATAGAAACCGCCTCAACTGTGTTAGATGGATGTGTTATATCCATTAGGAACCACTCTTTTCCTTTATCCTTACTTCCCTTTAAGCTAGCCGGTTTTGATATAGTGATAGGTATGGATTGGTTATCGCATAACCAATCCCAGATAGTGTGCAATAAGAAGCAAGTGGTAATTAAGACTCCGTCTGGTGAGCCACTTACCATTCAGGGAGACACCCAATATGGACTGCCTGAGCAAGTGTCCATGCTCAAGGCATCCAGATGTCTGAAGAAGGGCTGTGTCATTTATATGTCACAGGCTACTATTGATGAGCCGAAGCCTAAGATTGAAGACATCCCCGTTATCTCAGAATATCCTGAAGTTTTTCCTGAAGAACTACCTGGTTTACCACCAGATAGGCAAGTGGAATTCCGAATTGACATCATCCCTGGAGCAGCACCTGTTGCTAGAGCACCTTATAGGTTGGCACCAACAGAGATGAAGGAGTTGAGGACGCAGTTAGATGATCTGCTAGCCAAAGGTTTTATTAGACCTAGTTCGTCCCCTTGGGGAGCGCCGATCTTGTTTGTCAAGAAGAAGGATGGATCGATGCGTCTGTGCATCGATTACCGTGAGCTTAATAAGGTCACTATCAAGAATAGGTATCCTTTGCCCAGGATCGACGATCTGTTTGATCAATTACAAGGGGCAAGCTACTTCTCTAAGATCGACTTGAGGTCAGGATATCATCAATTGAAGGTTAAAGATGAAGATGTACACAAGACTGCATTTAGGACTCGTTATGGTCATTACAAGTTCCTAGTGATGCCTTTTGGGCTCACTAATGCTCCTGCTGCATTCATGGATCTCATGAATCGCGTCTGCAAGCCCTACTTGGACAAATTTGTCATCGTCTTCATTGACGACATCCTCATCAACTCGAAGAACCAAGCTGACCATGAGAAACACCTTCGCTGTATTCTTAAACTTCTACATCGTGAGAAACTCTACGCCAAATTTTCGAAGTGTGAATTTTGGCTTCGAGAAGTCCAATTCCTTGGACATGTGGTTAGTGAGCGTGGTATCCAGGTGGATCCCGCCAAGGTGGAGGCAGTTATGAACTTGCAAGAACCAAAGACGCCTACAGAGATTCATAGCTTCCTGGGTTTAGCAGGATACTATAGGCGATTCATCGAAAACTTCTCAAGGATTGCAGCACCCCTGACTTTACTCACACGTAAGAAAAGCAAGTTTGACTGGGGGCCTAAGCAGCAAGAATCTTTTGATATTTTGAAACAGAAGTTGAGCAACGCTCCTGTATTGACATTGCCTGATGGAATTGATGAGTTTGTAGTATATTGTGATGCATCGCACACCGGAATGGGCTATGTGCTTATGCAGAAAGGCAAAGTTATTGCCTATGCTTCACGTCAGTTAAAGGTGCACGAGAAGAATTACACCACCCATGACTTGGAGTTGGGTGCCGTTGTATTTGCATTAAAACTGTGGAGGCATTACTTGTATGGAACCAAGTGTGTGATCTATTCAGATCACAAGAGCCTTCAACACTTGTTTAATCAGAAAGATTTAAACATGAGGCAACGACGCTGGATGGAAACTTTAAATGATTATGATTGTGAGATAAGATACCATCCAGGCAAAGCAAATGTGGTTGCTGACGCCTTAAGCAGGAAGGAAAGAGTGAAGCCTATAAGAATCAATGCCAAGAGCATTGAGATAAAGAATAGTCTGAACGAAAGGTTGTTAGCTGCACAGAAAGAAGCTGAGTTGGAAGCTAACTATCCTGATGAAAAGCTAGGAGTAACTGAGGAGCAGTTATCCAATGACAAGGACGGAATCCTAAGGTTGAATGGACGAATATGGGTTCCAGTTTATGGAGGACTTCGGGATGTTATCCTCCAGGAAGCCCACAGCTCCAAATATTCCGTTCATCCTGGAGCTGATAAGATGTACCAGGATCTAAAGGCAAACTATTGGTGGATAGGCTTGAAAAAGTCTGTAGTCGCCTATGTAGCTAAATGTGTGACATGCGCGCAAGTCAAAGCTGAGCATCAAAAGCCGTCAGGTTTGCTACAACAGCCTGAACTTCCCACATGGAAGTGGGAGATGGTGACAATGGATTTCATCACCAAATTTCCAAAGACACGGAAGGGAAATGATACTATATGGGTGATAGTAGATAGACTGACTAAGTCAGCACATTTCCTACCCATTAAGGAGACTTATAGCTCTGACATGTTAGCTCAATTGTACGTAGATAAGATTGTAGCTCTGCATGGTGTTCCAGTGTCGATTATCTCCGACAGAGATACAAGATACACATCACATTTTTGGAAAAGTTTCCAACAGTCTTTGGGCACGCGCTTAAATTTTAGTAAGGCTTACCATCCACAGAAAGATGGGCAAAGTGAGCGTACAATCCAAACTTTGGAAGACATGCTTCGTGCATGTGTGATTGATTTAGGTGGTAGTTGGGATAACCACCTGCCATTGATCGAGTTTTCCTATAACAATAGCTACCATACAAGCATTAAGGCTGCGCCTTTTGAAGCGTTATACGGTAGGAAATGCAGAACGCCTATTTGTTGGGCGGAAGTAGGAGAAGTTCAATTATCAGGACCTGAAATAGTCTTTGAAACGACGGACAAGATTGTCCAGATTCGCGATCGCCTGAAAGCTGCCAGAGATAGGCAGAAAAGCTACGTAGATCCAAAGTGTAAACCTCTAAAGTTCGAGGTTGGTGATAAAGTTTTGCTTAAAGTATCACCCTGGAGGGGAGTGATGCGATTTGGTAAGAAAGGTAAGTTAAGCCCAAGGTATATAGGGCCATTTGAGGTTATTGAATGTGTTGGAACAGTGGCTTATAAGTTGAACTTGCCCGAAGAGCTCAGTGGTATTCACAATGTATTCCACATCTGCAATCTGAAGAAATGTCTAGCAGATGAATCGCTAGTCATACCACATACAGATGTGCATATAGATGAGAGCCTGAAATTTGTGGAAAAACCTTTGTCGATTGAGGATCGACAGGTTAAGAAGCTTCGGAGGAAGCATGCACCTATCGTAAAGGTCAAATGGGATGCCCGCAGAGGTCCCGAATATACTTGGGAGGTGGAGTCCACGATGAAAGAAAAGTACCCTCAATTGTTTCAGTAAATCTCGAGGTCGAGATTTCTTTTAAGGGGGTGAGGATGTAACACCTCGAAAATTCATGTCCAGCGAAATAAAGACACGTGTCATGTTATGCAAACGTGTTATAAAAACGGAACCAGATAAAGATGTACGGTAGGATTTAAAAACGTCGACATGTTAATTTATACCTCTGAGCGACCTATTAATAAATCCCTAACCATGATATAATTAATCAACATCTGAATTATGTATATAAATCTGGCTATCCTAAATATTAAATTGGTTACAACCTTAGACATGGATCCAATATGAATTTCTTGGTATTTTCCGACATTAAAAACCTCCCACAAGAATACAAGTTGTGTAAGTGCATGGCTAGGCATGCAATGGCTGACTTCATGGTCCCTATACTGATTAAAAAGCACAAGAGTCGGAGATGTCATAGTTGCATGGTCACAGCCTGAAAGAAAACAAATTTTTGTCCTCTGGCGAAGTCTTACGGACCGTAAAGGTCTAACCTTACGGTCCGTAAGGGAGTCGGTTATGGACTGTAAGCTCCGAGTCTTACGGTCCGTAAGGCCTGCATCTGGGCGAATTTTTGGACAGCTGCCTGTTAAAACGGTTGCACCGCCTTATTTGGGTGGTTTTTGAATTCAGGGGCTCCTATATTCGGTTTTTAGCATCATAGGACACCTGGGAACATCTTGCAGCCTTCCTAGACCTATGTGTGATGATCCTATGGAATTTAGCTCACTATATAAGAAGGTGGAGTTGCAACCATTTGTTCACTTCATTCAAGTCCCACTTCAACTGATTTCTGGAGCTCTCTGGACAGCAACCAACTTCTCTTAGGATCCATAAGCATACTTAGGACCTTTGTAAGTGTCCTTAACCCTTCCTAATTCAGTTTAGCTTAGTTAATTAGCTAAAAGTCAAACCATCGTAATTAAAGTTTGACTTCGAGATTAATTAATATTTGTTCAGTCAAATATCGAATTAAAAGTACCTTTAAGTAGGTAATTATGTGGGTAATAAACCCTTAAAAGGATACTCTTTGATTCCCACTCTAACTAGGTCAATTGTCGGGTCAAACTTGTTATTAAAAAGTCAACAGAATGCTTATTTTCAAATTAATGCATAATTAGCAATGTAGGATCCATGTAACCTGTTTTATCATTAATATAACTTGGTAATTAAAGTAAGAACATGTCTAAACATGTACAACCCGACAACTTTCAGTAGAAACCCGGTTCGGAACCGAAAGTCGCATAATTTGACTTTTGCTTTGACTTTCAGTTCTGACCCGTTTAAGCATGTTTTAGAATTGCCTTAGAGATTTATTTGGACCAGGTTTCATATAAGTATAACTCTTTGAGATTATACAACTTGGTTCATTAGTTATCCGATTCATATGCATGTTTCCGTTAATTGCTTATATGTTGACTATTATGCCCTTTTGACTATAAAACGTGATTTTTGAAAAAGTAAAAGAGTAGAAACCTTAGTTCCTGATTTATAAACTTGCACCTAAAATTTGACATCAGTTTGAGGTCTAGATTAAGAGTTATGTTCATTAGCGTAATTAGAAAGCTTTTTAGTAATTAAATAGCGTAATTAGCATATAGCCTATCTAAACCCACTTTTTGATATCAAACTTTTTACCCACTGATGTAATATAATATTTTGGGATTTTTGAAGATTTTTATTTAATTTTTGGCTAAGCATAACATAGGTCTCTAAGTTTAATTCGGTTAATGCCGGTTTTGCCCTTTTAAGCTATAAAATAAGTTTTACAAATCCTTTTGACCCCAAACCTTTTGCTACTGATTTTATTTGATAAATAAAAATATTTTGAGCCTTCTGAAATTATAAAAATATCAGCTTTCCTTTGAAAACCCGGAAATGGCTCCAAATCGCCTTTTTAAGCGTTTTTAACGCATAGTATGTACTAAAACTATATTAAACATATAAGGTTGATACCTACTGATACTTTTAGTATATTTTTATATATTAACAGTAAGTAAAAGTTTTTAAACTCAGGTTTCCAGTTTTGACCTTTTAAGCCTAAGTGAAATTACCGAAATACCCCTAAGGTGCATAGTTTGGTTTTAAATGATAAATTTCACATATAGGTCATACCCTACTAATATAACTTAGTAAATTAAGTATATTTACAAGATAAATCAGACCTGTAACTCATATTACAAATTAAACTCTTTTATAACCTTTTAAATGACCAAATTGCCCTTACGAGGCGTAGTTTGAGTTTAAATCCATTTCGGGCATAATAGGGGATATCTTACTGATGTCTCAACATATTTAAGGCATATTAACTTAGGAAACTTATATATGACTCATATGGTTACCCGTTACGCCCTTTTCGTGTTCGGTTCGGTTTATGTTACTAGTTTGCATAAATTGACCGAAACGGGTCAAACTTTATCATCTTTGTCTCAAAATCCAGAATGTGTTTAGTTTACCCATATTATACAAGTCTTCAAACTTGTCGGGTCTAAATCACATTCCATTCTGGTCTTCGCTTAATCATGCGTTTGAACCGTATCTTCCTTTAAAACTAACCGGTCTAAGCATAAGCTTAAATAAAGACCCGTTAGAAATCTAATAGGTTATTATAAACCTTTGTTCCAGAATAGGAGACCCAGTAAAAGCTACCCGCATTTGCCAATTGTGAATTATACTTGCAAAGGTAAATACTTTTAACTTATTTTCCCTATACGGGCTTGGGGTATGGTATATAAAATACCGCTTGGTCGGGCATTGAATCTTTAATCGAATAGAGGTTAAATCATTGATATGCTCCGTTTTGAAATGTTTTGTTTGCTTAAAGCCTTTGGGGGGTTAATGACCATGTCCCGGATATCCTTGGCATCATCTTACGAGATGGCCACGACCTAAGCACGGGGTGTAGGCATACACCCGTCAGTGCCTAACCAAATAATGTGGTGTGTCTATTGATCTTTAACCCGGTCTACGGATCGGGCTACTGAACGCATAAGAAACATGTAATTCTTTTAGAATATTATATTCAAATAATTATCCAAAGTTATAAAATGTTTTGTGCCACGTGCATTCAAATAAATTTTCAAACCTTTTCAAAATGAGTCAGTTAAATTGTATTTACCAGTGTAAACTGACGTATTTTCCAAAAGGTTAAGTGTTGGTACTACTCGTACTAGGCTGGTTGTCTTCTAGCGTCCACAATAAGTCTCGCAAGCTTGGATGTCAATAAAACTGTTGAACAATATCTCCTTTTTATTTTGATCCGCCTGTGGATCCGTTTCAACTATTTCGTGATATTTAATATTACAATTTATTAAAGTTGAAATGAATCTATCTTTGCTTTCGCTGTGCATTTAAATTTGTGTTGTTTGACTATGATGATATCAACTACGTCACGATACTCCCCACCGGGCCCACCGGTAATACGTGGAAATATCGGGGTGTGACACAGAGTGTTTGTAATGTGTGCGCACCAGAGCGTCTATCATGCGCGCGCGCGCGACATAAGCTTCCAGACTTCATTGACTGAGCAGTTTCATTTCAGCATTTGAAACGGACAAGTCAGCGGTTTTGACTGAGAATTAAATGACGAATTAAAGTGCATTGAAGACGTTCAATGCAATTTAATTCTCTCATTTAATTTGTTTTTTGGCTGTTTCAACTCAGATGTTGTATAAATATAGCATCTCATCCACTGCAGAAGACACCAACTAAACCAACAGCTTATAAAAATTCTCTCTGCGATCTTCTGATTCTTTTTTTTTCTTGTTTCAAGGTAGACTTCGGGTCCTCGAGATAGCTCCAGCAGTACACACTGCTTCGGCTGTTGTACCCTGGGAAATAAAACGAGTTCTCTTGGTAGACTCGGAATTTGTTTTAAGGGCCCTGTGTTAAACACAACCCTCAGCCAGTTTCAATTCCGTCTTATCTTCTATTCTTGTATTTTGTTTATTTCAGTTGTAATTGTACTGTTTTTTTCTAGCTTTTTTTATTTTTGTATTGTAATTGCATAATAAAATTGTTTTATTTTATTTAATACGCGAACGGTTCCTACAAGGGATTAAAGTAATTATTCAATTCAAAAAAAAAAGTTCAAACATTCCAAAAACTATTTATCACATCATTTTAAGCATAAACAACTTGTGCAGACAAACTCCTACACAGCAATCAAATAGTCACTATATGCGATCTGCACTTAATGTGCAATCACATTCACAAGCAACCCTGACCCCATCATTATCCATTTCCTTAACCCAAATATTAAACTAAGGATAAAAATAAACTTAATCTACTAATATTAGGTTGACGTGTGTGAATGGCCGGTATATAAAAAATATATATCAATAAACAAGTTTTAAATTTATGAAATGGAAACTACCAAAAACCAAATTACATACACGTAGACAAGTGTACCGATCGTATGCACAATAGTGTTGGCAAGAACCTAGTATCAATCCTCAAGACATAGTGACTCCTAATACTCAAACGTCTGTCGATATCTTACCCTATGGAAAGTGATGATTTGATTGAACTAAGAAACTAGAGATTGCAAACAATACACTTAAGAACAATAAGAAAACACTAAAGAACTATAAGGATTTCAGATCATACAAGGTTTTCTTAGTAAGAATTGTAACTAGACAACGTAGTTGATCCAAAGGTATCACAGGGAGCAGATAGGTGTTGCACATTTTTTTTCTCTTAGTTATGATTTTATCCCAATTGGTTTTACCAATAAGATTTTTAAAGAGACAACATCACCAAACATATTAGAAAGAATCATACATTATTTTATCACATGAATGGTCACGGGAGACTCCTATTCACATTCCAACTCTCATCTTTTCATTTCCGGTGTATTAATGTAATAGTGTTAAATTAAATTATAGCAACTTGTTAATTCATGTTGCAACATATTATATTTTGTTACACAATTTATAAAGTTGTTAGAATGTTATAACTACTTTCGGGTAAGAGATGAGCAGGTTGTAATGTTCAGGGGCAAAAGGTGTAACTACTGGGGTTTAAAGTGTTAAGGTGAAAACGTGAAGGTCTATTGTGAAAGTATCTTTTTTATCAATATATAAAGACGTGCACAGTTGAGTTAGGTGATTCATCTTCTCGAAGCATCTGTTCTCTCTCTCTTGCAACTGATGTGCCATTTTGAGAAACACTGTTGATTTTTTTATACAAATCATAAACAATAGAACCATCCACCCTATAAAAAGACTCTTTGAGGTCTGTCCATACCTCTGAAGCTAACTTGGAGAAGACTTGACCTAAGAAAAGTTCCTCAGACACAGAATTTAACAACCAAGTAAGGACCACAGAATTGCATCTGTCCCATTGACTGGCTAACACAGGATCACTCTCAGACCTAACACACTTTCCATCAATAAATCCATATTTATTTTTGGCCTCTAAGGCCAATTTCATAGCACTAGACCATACAGAATAATTTTATGTACCTTTCAACTTAATACTCACAATAGTCATAGCACTAGAATCACTTGGATGTAGATATAAGGGTCTCCTATATCTAACTTACCAATTAAAGTCTGTGAAGTACTACCAGTATCACCCATTTAAGCAACAGATAAAACAGATCACACAACAAAACAAGAAGAAAGAACAATACAGTTATCAACAGATAAAAAATAAGAAGCAAACGAAAAACAACACAATAGTACAACGGCGAAGCTGAGTCAGGGTCAAGACTCCAGGTTCATCACTCACAGGTGCCTGGACATGTCTTTACTCAGGAGCCACAAACAACAGTGAACACAACCAATAAGAAATGAACACTACACAACAACAAAAAAACAAGTACCACAGAATAGTCAAGTAATCAACTATAACAAACAACGAGTAATCAACTATAACAAACAATCAACAGTGCCGGTCCTCACTACCCCGACTTCAACTAATCAACAACAACAAAAAATAAAGAACAGAATGAAACGATCTTACAGAGGGTGCGATTAACTCCAAAGCGGATCAGAACTATAGCCTTCACTTAGGGCTATAGTTACAGATCAGAAGACAAGAGAACAACACAACCGGTCAGTTTGCTCTGTAGTCTTCTAGGGTTACAGAGACCAACACGGGTCTTCAAAGATACAGAATACACAACCGGTCAGTTTGCTCTGTAGCCTTCTAGGGTTACAGAGACCAACACGGGTCTTCAAAGATACAGAATATCTTCGATTCACACCAAACCCTAGATTAGGGTTTCCAAATCTCAGAATAATCACAAGCCCCAAATATACTTCCGATAAAAAACAAGAGTTCCTGAGACAAGAAACCTTCAAACAACCCAGAATCAATCAACAATCAGAGACAAAAAAGAAACAGCGGAAAAAAGATGATAATCAAGAGCCTAAAAGCTCTGATACCATGTAAAAACTTATGGTACCAATCACACAAATCAAAGACAAAATAATAGCGATAAAAACGGTGACTGAAATCTATTATTAACCCAAACCAAAAACACACACCAATATCTAAGATCTTACAATAGTAAGATCAGATGAACAACAATCTTCCGATCAACCGACTTAATCAGTTGATCAACACAATACAGAAGAAATACAGAAAACAAAGGAAAGATACATCCTGATCTAAAGGGAAAGATCTCACAGGCGAGATTCAAACAAATCAGATCAAAACCGATATTAGTTATACAGTTCAGTTCTTAAGTCAATACATGCATAGTCCTTGTCAATCTCATCTTGATATTGCTTTAAGGTTGTTAAGATACTTAAAATTATCTCTTGGAAAAGGAGTTAGTTTTAAGAAGTCAAGTGATATGGTTATGTCTGGGTTTGTGGATAGTGACTGGGCTAAATGTCTCAAGACCAGAAGGTCTGTTACTGGATATGGTATATTTTTTGGAGGAACACTTGTTTCTTGGAAGAGCAAGTGTGACAACTGTGCTCTGTAATCGATGTATAATATAAAACAATGTCAATTATCAATAAAACAATGTGCTTTGGTGTTATTATATGTGTTTTGGTGTTATTATGTGTGTAATTGTGTTTGATGATTTTACAATTTAATTCGATTCCAATTTCAAGCTTTAAATCGCTTTCTGGAAGGTTATACGCAAACTGGTGCGTAAACGCAGTCAGTATAATGCAACAAACACTCCAGAATAGTGACATAGGCTTAACATACCTTAGATAACCTCCACATAACTTAGAAATAAGTTTTGGATGGTTTGGTGCGTTGAAATCAAGTTTGTTCGATCGCAGGGACTATTTGTGTCAAACTGCGAAACTATACCGATTTGTATAGTAACGAACATTCTGGAACTTGATCATAAGTTAAACATACCCTAAATATCCTTTACATAGCTTAGAAATAGGCTTTGAAGGGTTCGGTATGCTAAAATAAACTTTATTGATCAATAGGGACTAAAAGCGTCAAAAAGTGCATAAGTTTGCATTTTCGCGCATATCTCACGTTCTGAATATATCCAGACATCCAAAAATTTATGTAATCATTAAAATATTTTATTTTAGTGATTGGCTTGATAAAATTCCATTCGTCTCTTAATTTGGATCGTTTTTGCGTCCGTCACGACTTCCGTCGTAATTAACAGAACAACGCAACCGTACGACCAAACGAACTCACATCTGAGATTTTTTTGAGCATTTTTCATGTTCCCTATACTTTAACTTCATTTTAGAGCCTTGAAATGAGGTTAACGGGGTTTAAACGCATCGAAAATGGCTTAAACGGGCTGCAGGGACCATTTCTACCATTTTTCAAACTTTTCTGGATCTGGCACCTGGTGGCGCTGCGCCACCACCATCTGCCTCTGCCATGGCATGACGCCAGCACCCTATCTGGGCAGAAAACTTGAGTTTCAGCATTTTTCAGCAATGGGATTGAACTTGGGGGTCTTTTTTGTATCTTTTGCAAAACCTTGAGCTGGTTTTCGACCCCCATTGTATTCTAATACCATGTACCCACATGTATGGCCAAGATTACACCCTCTAAACACATGGAATGATCCTATTGATCTTACCTTCCTATAAATAGCAAGCTTCCTCATTTGGGTTTTTCACACCGTGATTCAACTTCTGCTCTAAGTTGAGGTTTTAACACCTCATACGTGAGTAACTTTGAATCAAAACACCTTCTTGGACCCTTTGTAAGTCCTCTTCTTGCTTGTTCTTGTATTTCAAGCATGAAAGTCAAACAGAGTTTGACTTTCAGCTTTAACCAGTCAATGGTCAACACAAAGTTCCGTTGAACTTTGCAACGTGAGCGTAATCACGATGGTTATAGTCCCTTGTGACTATACCTACTGATTACCACGTTGACTACGTGTAGTGACGAGTCGTAGTTTCGGCCAAAATGCGTATTTATGCGTATTTTGTAACCAAACTACTCTTGGGTATCAAAACCGTTTGTTTTGATATCAAAACCTGTTTTCTAACTTAACTAAACATGTTTTAGCATGTTTAGCTCGTCACTTTTAGTTTAGTGCTTGTGTAGAGTCGTAAGTCAAGCGGACTAAACACCCGCTTAGACTTTCGAACTCGACCCGTTTGGTCGATCATTAGGATCCGACCAAGCATGTTTAGTGACCATAGTTGTATAGGGAATAACCTTCCGAGGTTATACCTTATGGTCACTTAGGTTTAATTAGTTGTATGATAGGTAGTTTATATGCCTTAGGTAAATGACCAAAATGCCCTTTTCATGCATAATTGATAATTAAGCATATGTAACATAAACTTTTGTCACATAACTGATTATGCAACATATTTAAACATGTTTAGGCATATAATACTTGTCATAGGACTAGTTAGACGTCTCGAACGCGCATTTACGCGCACGACGTGTTAAAGTAGCGTAAGCTACCTTAATGGGTCGTGACGGGTCGAAAGCACTTAGGTTAGGTCCCGATTTAGCATGTAGGCTTTGTTAAACCATATCACATGAGTTCCAACACTCATTTGGTTTACAAGACCTCATTCTGTCCGATCTTCCGATTTAGGCGTCGATTGTTTGACTAGTGATTCGATTACTAGGTGCTGCTTGATTTCTCTGGTTTACTTGAGTTTGTTGAAGTTCTATTGATTAAGATACTTTGCACTTCATGTGAGTACATAGTTCCCCTATTTTACTGTTTTCAATTGTTTTGGGGTGATTCATATGTATCAAAATGATTTTCGATATTATAACGATGATTTCAAAAATGATTAAGATGGTTTATACTAAACTAATAACGATTTCGATAATGTGAACAAACTTGTTGGTTGTAGTTACAAAACGAATGATATTCATTAATTTTGGCCGAACCGACCAGTATTAGGTTATGGTACCATAGGATCTGACAAATCCCGTTATCAGACTGCACCCATGGTTATGTGTGGGTTAGTGGGTAACGATTGAATCTGTGATTGTTAACTTACCCTTTGGTGGTTTGTTAATGCGAGAAGCGAGATAGTCGAGTCACGAAGGTTTGAATGTTATTAGCGAGACGACCAAAAATAGTTTTCACAATTTGTTAGTGCACTATGTATGTGGACTTCGTCTTGTATCGAGTCATGTATAGGATAGGATAAACCAGTGCTCGGGTTGCTAGAAACTAAGTTTTATGTATTTGTTGGTAAATTCGCTTGAAATTGTCAAAGACCAGTTCAAACGAAATTAACAATGTTAATTCCGCTTGAAAGTGGCTTTGACCATTTCAAACGGAATTAGAACACTATATATAGGGGTTCATGGTTTGTCATTTGAAACGGAATTACTTTGTCTGATTCGGTAGCGAAGCTCTGCCGAATTGTCTCCAGGTTGTAAATTGTTGTTAGATCAATACAAGAGACATTTAAATTGAATCGAGTGTCCGTTTCATTGATTCCGCCTTTGATTCGGATCTAAAACTCTTCTGAACGACTCATTCAGGTCGCACAACGATCCTACAAGTGGTATCAAAGCACAGGAAGAAGAGTTTAGCTTGATTTCATCAGTTTTCTGACTTCTACACCTTCTTTTTCAACATTGACAAGATTTCACGGTCAAAATGGATTGAATTTCACACATTATATGCGAAACATAGTTTTAATAAACCCTTGAAAGAATTAGACCAAAATTCAGCTTAAAAGTGACAAAAATGGACCAAAATACTAATTCCGTTTGAACGAGCATTCTGATTTCGCTTGAAAAGGTGAGGAATTTTCACACAAAATTACTTATTTCGTTTGAGTTACATCTGATTCCGCTTGAAAAGGGTGATTCCGTTTGAAAGGTTCACACGGAATCAGCTATTTCGCTTCAAAGTGTAATTCCGTTTGAAGATTTCGTTTGAAACAAGTGATTCCGTTTGAAAGTGTGATCTCGTTTGAAGTTCTGATTTCGTTTGAAGTGCCATCCAAGTGATTTCGTTTAAACAAGTAATGCCGTTCCAAAGTGATTTCGTACCAAAGTGATTCCGTTTGAAGATCACTATTCCGTTTGAAAGTGGATATTTCATTTCAAGATCATTTCACGTCAACCGAGTGTCAGTTTATTTCAAGATTGTTTGATATTGTTTAGACTGATTGTGTTTGTTTGCTTGTCTCCAGGTAATTCAAGAATTTCACATCATGGCTGAAGAGTTCTACAATACGTTCTACAACGCATTTACATCCGAGTCTTCAGAAATTTCAACTGTCACACCAAAAAGTATTACAAAAGCAATAAATGAGAACATTAAACATGATAACTTTTACGGCACACATTCAAAACCACCAACTCTGGAAAGCATTGAAGATTACACTTGGTGGAAAGATCGGTTCATTAACTGGGCAAAAGCTTATGCTCATGAAAGCTGGTTTTGTTTGGAATTTGGTTATAAAAGGCCGACTAATGATAAAGGAGAAGAACTTCCACTCAAGAACTTACCCAAAGAAGACAAAGCAGAATTCTCAGCAGAACAGAAAATGATTGCTTTGATTCAATCTTCAATCAGGAATGACATGTTTGCTTTATTGCAACATGACGGAACATCAAAATTTGTCTGGGAAGCCTTAAGGGTTAAAGCTGAGGGGGGTAAAGAAATCAAGAAAAATAAAATTGCATTATTAAAGAAAGAATTTGATTTGTTTGATAGTTTGAAAGATGAATCAGTTAGACAAATGATAGAGAGATTTGGTCATTTAAAAACTGAACTTGATCGGTTTGGTATTGTTAAAACTAGAGAAGAAATAATTGATAAGATCATAGAAGCGTTACCACGAGCTGATCAGTGGCAAACGTTTGTATTCATATTGAAAAATGATGCTTTATATGACACAATTTATCTTGATGTCTTGCTAGAAAAGATAGAAAGGCATGAGCTTGAATTGCAAAAACAAAACAAGATGAGCAGCTCTTCACATCAACAGAATGTTGGTCTCTACTACAAAGGTAATTTACCTTCAGTGAAACTTGGAGAAACACCAAAGACAGCATTCAGTGGTGAGAGGACAAAAGAGCCACAGAAAAGTTCATCAAGTTACGATCCGGGTTATCATTCAGCTTATTCAAAAGCTAGTTCTGAAGAATCAGATGAGATACTGTGCAACATTGCTCTCAAGTTAAAAAGTTCTCCTGTAATGAGCATCAATGCAGCTAAACAGCAAATGAGCTTCCTTGCATCTGTTCTGGAATCGTATGAAGGTCTTGTAGCTGGAAAAATTGGAAACTCAGAGTTAACCAAAGAAAACTATGACCAGATTGATCCGGAAGAGATAGAACTTATCGATATTCGTTGGTGTTTGGCAAGTTGCATCCGCAGAGCTCAGAGATATATGGAGATTACTGGGAAACAATCATTAGGCGGTGCATCAACAAAACTTGGATTTGACAAGTCCAAAGTGACCTGCTTCAAATGTAAGCAAAAAGATCATTTCAAGAGAGAATGCAACAATTCTGCAGTTGGTGGAAATGAACATCCGTTCAATGATGATTATTACCGAAAGGCAATCTACCACCGAAGCAAAGAAGAGCCGAAAATGATCGAAGATAAACCCAGAGAGAAATCTAGAGCTTGTGCTGTAATCCATGATGATGAAGGATATGATTGGAGTCAGATTCTTCCAGAAGAAGATCGTGTTGATACTCGAGTTACAGCTCATGGAAGAAGTTCATCAAAGAGTAAACATTATGTTTTTGTTGCAGAAATCAAAGAGAAAAACCAAGAAGAAAAAGTTATAGCTGAAATCAAAGAGAAAACCAGAGAAGAGATTCTGAATGAGAAAACATACAGAGAAAAAAGCATGGCTTGGAACAGAATGAATGAAATGCAAGAAGAATATGAAGATGCTGTCAGCTACAAAAGATGGGATAAGAAGCAAGAGTGTTATGTCAACAGATATGGTGAACCTGTTGTTCCCAAGAAGGATATAATTTATGATGATGTTCTTCTAGTAATTCCTCGAGTCGGAGAATATTATTCAAATTCTGTGAAGGATAAATCATATAAGAAAAAGCAGGGAAAAATCATAAGAGATGTTATGACTTCAATCTTAAGGAAGAGGGATGAAGAAAAAATGAAGAAGAATGTTGAGTGTATGGTTGAAGAGTTGAAGAAGGTCGCTGAGGAAGTGAAAGTTGAAGCAGTTAAAGAGGAAGATGTGAAGGTAGAAGAAGTTGTTATCGAAGAATAGCAAGTTAAAGAAACTAAGAAGAAAGTTGAAAGTTTGATTGAAATGAAGAATGAGAATTTGGAAGCTGGTGATGTTGGTGATGAAGTTGGTGTTGAAGAAAAACAAAAGAATGATGTTGATCAGACAGAAACTGCAGCATACACCAAAGTGCCAATCACTGAGGTAAATTCTGATTTTGAAACTCAAATTAAAATCGTTGAACAGTGCAAGAAATGCATGGAAACATGCAGTGCTTGTACTGAAAAAGATGAAAGGGTCAGAACAAGAGATCTTCAATTTACTAAAATAGAAGAAGTTTTCAAAAATAAATACAAAGAAATGTTTGAAAATAAAAAAGTTTTGAAAGATAATGAGGAGAAACTTTTGGAAAAGTGTAAAAAATTAGAAAAAGAAAATGAAGTTTTGAAAGAAAATGTTTTGAAAAAGACAGAAGAATGTGATCAAAAAGAAAATGTTTGTCAAGAAATGAAAAAGGAATATGATTCAATAAAATTGGCATATCATATTACAAAAGAATCATATGAAAAGGTGAAGAGTGAAATGAAATTTGCTCAATCAAGATTGAATTACTGTTCTGAAACAACTAATGAGCTTAAGCGACAGTATGAAATAAAGCAACATGTTGTAAATTCCTACATTGAGGATGTTGCTAATCTAAAGCGTCAGATTGCTGATTTAGAACAGGATAACAACAAGTTAAAAAGTTATCACGTGTCGTCATATGTGCTTGAAATAATTTTCAACATAAAACCGGATGGAAAAGATTCTGAGCAAAACAAGAAAGGTATTGGCTCAGAGTTTCATCAAGTTCCACCACCGGAAAAGTTTGCGTTTTATGATGATGAAAAGGTCGAAAAAGCTTTCAACATGGTAGATCAATTGCCAGATAACATTGACGTAACCTATTCCAAATCTGATGATTCTAGTGATTCAGAGGTGGTAGGTAAGGTCATTGAAAGTGTGTTGAAAGAAGAGTCAGTTGAAACAGGTAAATCTGAATCACAGGATGAAAATGAAGGTAATTTTCATGATGGATATCTGAAAAACTCAAAATCTGAGAAAAATCTGGATGATGATTCAAAAGGATTGGTTTATACCATGATTGGATCGGACAAATTATTCTTAGATGTTGTATTCCCGATTCAGAATGTGATTTCAGAAAAGGTTGATAAAGTTTTCAAGATGGTTGAAATTGAAAAATCTGATATTCTAAAGTTTGCTGGAAATGGTCACAAAACTTTTTATAACAAACCTGGTTACAAAAGGAAGAATATGAAGGCTGGGTTGGGTTATAAGAAGAAACAATGTCGAAATAAAAATGAAACTCCGAATTTTCAGACAAAAATGAATTTTGTTCACGGGACAAGTTCTGAAGAAGAGAAAGAACTCAAATTTAGACGACAGTCTAATGAAGAGTTTTATGCTCAAAAGAAAAAGCAACAACCACAGGTCAAAGATGTTTCAAAAAGAACATGTTTTAAGTGTGATCAAATTGGACATCTCGCACGCAAGTGTCCAAATCTAAAACCTGTGGATGTTGACAAAAAGGAGTCTGATAATGTTCAAAAACAGAAATCCGAGATTGTGAAACACAGGTCAACTAGATTTGATTCAAAACAAACTTGGAGATACAACACAAACAAGTTTGCTTCGAATCAAACTTGGAAATCAAAACCAAATAGGTTCGATTCTAGACAGACCTGGAATTCTAACACACCCAGATTGAGAACAACACAAAGTTGGAAAACAAATGTCGATACAACAAAACCAAACGAGTTTTGGAAACCAAAAGTTGTTGTTCAAAATCAAAATGTTCAAAAAGATTCAAATTTTTACAAAAGAGGTAGTCCAAAAGGTTAAACATGGTCTGCTAAGAAACAAATGACTTTGGTAAAAGATGAAAAAGTTGAAGTCAAAGTTGAAAAAGTCTTTGATGACAAAGATTTTCCGAAGCTGCATGATACATATTGTGTTGAAATGCCTAAGGTCCAACAGACATGGGCTAAATTGTTCAAGTGATTAAATCTTTTGAATGTGCAGGTGCTCAAGAAAACTGAAGATTGTGAAAATAGAATTCGGAGCAGCCTGGCACAAGGGGAAGAGGAGGCTGCTGAACCCTGTGTTGGTTGAAACAGGGAGTTTGTTTATTTTCTGTACATAAATAAACAATATTTCAAAATCCCTAAAAAATTGAAAATTTTAAAAATAAAAAATTTGTTTGTTTTTAATTTGTCAAATATTCAAAAATACAAAAATTGTTACTTGAATATGCCGAAACCCTCACGGCTGAACAAACATGATTATTTTCACAAGATTGAAAAACAGTTTTCAAACTGTCGAAAATCAATGGGTTGTAAATCATGGGGGTACGTTATATTTCCTGCAAATCAGTGCATGAGATGCAGAAAATGGATGGCGAGACAAAGCTATCAGTATTGGTTGTCAAATTTTCTTTTAAATGATTTTGCATTTTAAGGGGAGTATTATTGTCAGAAAATACAAAAACATTAGAAAATTTGAAAAAAACCAAAAACATGATAAAATCCAAAAATGAGTTTTTGTGTAAAAAGAGGAAATGATAGTACTTCAGTAGACAGTTAAAGTATGCTAAAGAAATGTAATGATTATATAGCGTTAAACAGTCTCACTGATGATATGCCGATAGGTTTTTATACATTTAGTAAACTTTTTCGAGATATAAACATAAATTCAAACTTGCTTATTTTGTGGGGAACACTACTTGGATATATAGGTAACCCTTGAAATCTTGTTTGAAGGACCCCTCTTTCTGAGATACGAAGTCTTTATGCTTAGTGATATCTGGGGTATTATTCCGGGACTTCTGATAATGCGGAAGCAATGGCCTAGTCCCCGTATAATACTTTCTGCATGCTTGAAATATAGCAATCGCCCTCAGTACAAAAATGATGAAACATTGAAAAATGCTAATCATGTGCAGTTGAAGAAAAGATTCTCTAAAGGGAACACACCTAAAGTCGAAGCCGTAATCTCTTTGCTGAACGAAAGTTCTGACCTGAGCTCTCACGGTCCTCGCATTTTAACCCTTTATAGATATCATCTAGGTATACTCACCTGTAAGACTGAATATTGGGATCTGGATACGGGAGTATATTCAAGAGGTGGAACACATGAATGAGTTTAAGTTCTTAATACACCTAATTCGTATCCTGAATCAGTTGAAATTTGTGTGAAAATTTAAGTGGACCAATATATCGACAATCTAAGTGAATTGTTTAATTCTTAATGTGTAACTAAGCTCAACGGTACTTGTGACTTGTCAAAATCTGATATGATCCTCTAACGCAAACTCAAACAAGAATATTGCTTGTAAATATGTTTTTAAATATTTCCTTATTTCTTTATGTTCAGAAAAATACAAAAAGATTTTTTATTCTATTTTATTTTCGACAACCGATGTCTAAAATGCTGAGTTTCAAAATCTAAGTAAGCTGATTGTGTTTCTGAAAATAAAACAAGTTCATTAATTTGAAACTTGAAGTTTTTAAACAAAAATTCAAAAACAGTTTGTGATATCTCCAAGGTCATTAATTTGGACTTGGATGATTAACTGTGAGGGATTTGGATGCTTTTATTGTTAAAATCTGTTGAATAAAGCCAGATTACGATTCCTGGAAAAATGAAATTGTTTTCATTGTAAAAAAATTTAGTATATGTTTGAGAGAGCCAGGTTTTTAATCCTGGAAGTTTAAAATGTTGTTACTTATAAATGTTTGAGTGATTATAGATATTGTACCAGACTACGATCCCGATAGCTGAGTCTAAGGGGGAGTCTGAAGATGAGCTCAAAGCAAGGGGGAGCTTGTAACCAGAAAGCAAGGTGTCGATCCCTAAAGCACGGAAGCTTGACGAAAGGGGGAGCCTGAAGAATTTGTTAATGTTAGAGCCAGAGACAGATCCTGGTATATAATTCAAAGATAGAAGCTGATCAAAGTAGAAAGATTGATGGATGCTTACAGTGTTAGACAATTTGGTAAGAGTGTGAAGACTGATCAAGACTGAAGATGTGTCATGATAAAGACTCGACACTGAAGACTTCGTCAACATCCAAGGGGGAGTCTGTTAGTGCACTATGTCTGTGGACTTCGTCTTGTATTGAGTCATGTATAGGATAGGATAAACCAGTGCTCGGGTTGCTAGAAACTAAGTTTTATGTATTTGTTGGTAATTTCGCTTGAAATTGTCAAAGGCCAGTTCAAACGAAATTAACAATGTTAATTCCGCTTGAAAGTGGCTTTGACCATTTCAAACGGAATTAGAACACTATATATAGGGGTTCATGGTTTGTCATTTGAAACGGAATTACTTTGTCTGATTCGGTAGCGAAGCTCTGCCGAATTGTCTCCAGGTTGTAAATTGTTGTTAGATCAATACAAGAGACATTTAAATTGAATCGAGTGTCCGTTTCATTGATTCCGCCTTTGATTCGGATCTAAAACTCTTCTGAACGACTCATTCAGGTCGCACAACGATCCTACACAATTAAAACGAGGATGATTTAAACGATTTAAACGAGTTAACGATTTTGAAACGATTTGAACAAGTTAAACGAGTTGGATAAACGATTGGTTTTTGGTTAAGTGTTTAGATAACGGGACGGGTGTAATGTGGTGAAAACATGGTAGATATGCCGCTGGTACTTCTTATATATAAGTGTTTTCAACATATTACATACTGTGGCGTTATTTAGTTCACTTGGGTAAACGATTTTGAAACGATGTCACATAACGATGTTTTCGAAAGGATATAAACCATACGAGTTTTATTAACGAGTTAATACGAGATGTTTTACAATTTGGTTTACTAAAACAAATGTTTTTGGGTTAAGAATCATGGCTACGAGGTTTTATAAATTATATCCCGCTTGATTTGAGTTGGTTAATTACGTTGCAATATTATACACTTTTCAAAACAAGGTTTTTAATAAGATATTGCAACATGTAAACTAGCCATGAATCCGACACTCTTATAAAACCTATGTGCTCGCCAGCATTTCTTTGCTGACTTTGTTTTTACATATGTTTCAGGTGTTGTAGCTTGATGTTGATTGCTAGGATGCATGAGTCACATAGGATCTGGACGAGGCCTTAGTGACATAATAACAGTGATAGTCGATATGTAACTTATTTGTTTCGTGTTAAAACAATGTAAATTACTTGATGAATAAATAAAACGAAACTTTTTGTATTCCATGGTTGTGAAACAATAATTCTCTTACAACACTCCCCGACGTTTCCGCCACGATTTGTTGTTTTACGTGGTCGGGGTGTGACAGAAGAGTTGGTATCAGAGCCAATGGTTATAGGGAATTAGGTTATTAGTAATGCTTTGACCTAGACTATAACTTTCTAGGACCCCAACGCGAGTTTTTCTTGCGTTTAGATTTTAAAACAAAACCGTCACCTACCCTTAGGTGATAACCACAACGAGAACACAAATTCGAATCCGCTTCGAAGATTAATCATCTGTTCTAGGATGATTGATTACTAGGTTTTGAACCCTTCCAGTTTGACTCATTTTTGGCTTAATGCCTTCTGAGTTTTCAAAATCTCATCAAAGTTTTGGTCTAAATAATGTGAACACGTGCAAACAGGAAGAGTGAATGCCTGTACCCTAAGTTTTCTATCTAAGGCTAGAGTGTTCGTACAAATCCACATAATCGGACCAGTCACTCTTACCTGGGAACTCTTCGGGTGAGTGTTCACATATAGGCGAGCATGTCTTCGCGATACGTTATTTTGACCCATTTACTTTGATTAGTCACTGCGTGTCATTTGTTTGTTCGAGGTAACGAACAAATGATCGCCTTCCTTGTGTTTTGTCGATATTTTCAATACCTCTTTTGTTTTTCCTAATTGTCAACCTCACTCGTTTCTCATAATTCCTTTTAGACAATGCCTCCTCGACGTGATGCACAATCTTTTACTGCTGAAGAAGTCGCTGCACTAGTCTCTCAGCAAATGGCTGCTATGCTTCCAGGCGTTGTGACCCAAATCCACGAGTTATACAACAACAATAATAATAACAATGCACAGTGTAATTTCAAGAATTTCAATTCTGCTAAGCCGTTGAAGTTTTCTGGGTCGCAAGGAGCAACTGCGCTCCTTCAATGGTTCGAAAGTATCGAGAGCACATTCAGACATGTGCAATGTTCGAATGGGCGTAAGGTTGAATTTGCATCAAGTGTGTTTGAGAAGCGTGCTCTTACGTGGTGGAACGGAGTAATGCGTGATAGGGGTGCTGAAGTGGCATTAGCACAAACATGGGAAGAGCTTTGAGCTTTCATGATGAAAGAGTTTTGTCCCCGTCACGAGGTTCGAGCATTGGAATGAGAGTTTGACGATCTAAAGCAAGATGGAGGAGAACACCGTGCGTATACGGATCGTTTTGAGGAGCTCAGTCTCTTGTGTCCTACTATGGTTACCCCGTTGGAGAAAGCGATAGAGAGGTATATCGATGGTTTACCCGATTCCATACAGGATATTGTGACTGGCATTAATCCTACTACTGTTCGTCACGCGATCGAGTTGTCTGCTACCCTGACTGAGTCTCAAGTCAGGAAGGGTAAACTTACCCAGAAGGGTGATAAGAAGAAGTCGACCGATTCTGTCAAGGAAAAGGGTAAGAGTAAGAAAGGTAAGTCGTCGAAAAAGTCGAGAAAGCGAAAGGGTGCTCAGAATTTTGCAGTAACAGCTCAGAACCCTCAGAACCCACCGGCTCAACCTCCTGCGAAGAAAGTATATGCTAGTACCGCACCTCACTGTGCTCGCTGCAACGGTCATCATGTTGCACAACAAGCTTTCAAGCAATGCACTACGTGTGGTAAACTTAGGCATCTGGCCAACATATGTCGCTTGGGCCAGAATCAAGCCGCTCAGAATCCAGCACAGGTTCAGGGGAATGCTGCGAGATTCCCACCTGGTTCGTGTTATAATTGCGGTGAAATGGGTCATTTCCGCAACAACTGCCCGAGGTTGGTGAACGCGAATGCAAATGCAAATGCCAATGCAAACGCGAATGTGAATCCCGCTCGTGGACGAGCATTCAATCTGAATGCTAACGAGGCTCGAGCTGACAACCTCGTTGTCAATGGTACGTTTCTTGTTAACAATCGACCTGCATCTATTCTTTTTGATTCTGGTGCCAATAGAAGTTTTGTTTCGTTATCCTTTGAGCCTTTACTTGCGATACCTAGAACTAAACTGAGAAAACCCTTATCTGTCGAAGTTGCTACTGGTAAACCTCTTGTTCTCGATTCTGTTATTTTTAATTGTCAGTTGAACCTTGATGATCATCTTTTTCCTATTGACCTCACACCGATGCAACTTGGGAGTTTCGATATTATCGTTGGGATGGATTGGTTAACCAAACATCATGCAGAGGTGATTTGCTTCGATAAGATCATTCGTATTCCTCTTTCGTCTGCGATGTTCTGGAAGTTTGTGGTGAGAAACCATCTGGTGGATTGAAACTCATGTCGTGTACGAAAGCCCAAAGTTATTTACGAAAAGGATATGTTGCTTTTCTGGCACATGTCACCGAGGAGAAAAGCATGAGCAAGATTATTCAGGATATTCCGATTGTTCGGGATTATCCAGAGGTGTTTCCTGATGAACTGCCTGGTTTGCCCCCAGTTCGTCAAGTCGAGTTTCATATTGACCTTGTACCCAATGTCAACCCGGTTGCGAAAGCACCTTATCATCTTGCACCGTCTGAGATGCAAGAGTTATCGAAACAGCTTCAAGAGCTATCTGATAAAGGATTCATCTGTCCGAGCTTTTCGCCTTGGGGAGCTCCTGTCCTCTTTGTGAAAAAGAAAGATGGATCTTTTCGAATGTGTATCGATTATCATGAGCTTAATAAGCTTACCATCAAGAATCGATATCCCCTACCTAGAATTGATGATCTCTTCCACCAGCTGCAAGGTGCTTCATGCTTTTCCAAGATTGATCTGCGTTCTGGGTATCATCAACTTCGTGTTCTCGAAGAAGATATTACCAAAACTGCTTTCCGCACGAGATATGGGCATTACGAGTTCTCTGTCATGCCTTTTGGTTTGACAAATGCCCCGGCTATCTTTATGGACTTAATGAATAGGGTCTATAAACCTTATTTAGACAAGTTCATCATTGTGTTCATCGACGACATTCTTGTTTATTCGAAGTCTCGAGCCGATCACGAGCAACATCTTCGTTTGACATTAGAACTCCTAAAGAAGGAACAATTTTTTGCTAAATTCTCCAAGTGTGAATTCTGACCTAAAGAAGTTCAGTTTTTGGGTCATATAGTCAACGAGCAGGGTATTCATGTAGATCCATCCAAGATAGCTGCTATTAAGGATTGGAATACACCGACGACACCTACAGGGATTCGATCTTTTCTTGGTCTTGTTGGTTATTATCATCGATTCATTTCTAATTTCTCAAAGATCGCGGTTCCACTCATTGCTTTGACTCAGAAGAATAAGCCTTTTGAATGGGGACCTAAGCAAGAAGAAGCGTTCCAAATGCCGAAACGAAAGCTCTGTGATGCTCCTGTTTTATCTCTACCCGAAGGAAACGATGATTTCATTGTCTACTGTGACACATCTAATTTAGGCCTTGGTTGTGTTCTTATGCAACGAGGTAAAGTTATAGCTTATGCGTCTAGACAGTTGAAAGTTCACGAGAAGAACTACACGACTCATGATCTTGAGTTAGGAGCTGTGGTTTTCGCGCGTAAAATCTGGAGACACTACCTCTATGGAACGAAGTGTGTGGTTTTCATAGACCACAAAAGTCTCTAGCATATTCTTAATCAGAAGGAGCTAAACATGAGGCAACGACGCTGGGTTGAACTCTTGAACGATTACGATTGCGAAATTCGCTACCATCCTGGTAAGGCGAATGTTGTAGCCGATACGCTTAGTCGAAAAGAGCGAGTTAAGCTTCATTATTTTCGCACTTTATCTGATATTCAATCTCGTGCCCTTCAAGCTCAACGATCTTGTGTGATCAAAGACTTATTGAAATATGAGCTACCGCTTCAACTTGAACTTAAACTCAAAACGAAGGACGATGGGTTGCTATATTTCAAGGATCGTTTGTGGATTCCGAAACAAGACGATCTTCGCACCTTGGTAATGGACGAATCTCACAAGTCTCGATATTCTATCCATCCTGGTGCTGATAAAATGTACAAGGATCTTCGTACTCAGTATTGGTGGTCTGGTATGAAGAAGGATATTGCTTTGTATGTGTCGAAATTCCTAACTTGTCTCAAAGTCAAAGCTGAACATCAACGACCTTCTAGTTTGCTTGTACAACCAGAGATACCGGTTTGGAAGTGGGAGAACATTGCGATGGATCTCATCACTAAATTACCGCGTACATCTAAAGGTCATGATGCAATTTGGGTTGTTATCGATCGGCTAACGAAGTCACCTCATTTTATTCCGATTCGCGAGGATCTATCTGCTGATAAACTTGCAAAGATTTATGTTGATGAGATTGTATCACGACATGGTGTTCCTTTGGATATCATTTCCGATCGTGATGCTCGGTTTTCATCTCATTTCTGGAAGACCATGCAATCTGCTTTGGGAACCCAACTAAATCTAAGCACTGCTTATCATCCCCAAACAGATGGTCAATCTGAGAGGACGATTCAAACTTTGGAGGATATGCTTAGAGCATGCGTGATAGACTTTGGTGGTAATTGGGATTCTCATCTTCCATTGATTCAGTTCTCCTACAACAATAGTTATCATGCTAGTATTAATATGGCACCATTCGAAGCTCTCTACAGTCGAAAATGTCGTTCACCTGTCTGTTGGAATGAGATTGGTGAAGCTCAGCTTACTGGACCTGAGCTCATTCTAGAAATAACAGACAAAATCAAGAAAATCCGCGATAATCTTGTGACAGCTCGAAGCCGTCAAAAGAGTTATGTGGATATGCGACGCAAGCCCTTAAAATTTCAAGTCGAAGACCGTGTCCTACTCAAGGTGTCACCTTGGAAGGGAGTGGTGAGATTTGGAAAGAAAGGAAAACTTGAACCACGATATGTTGGACCATTTAAGATTGTGGAAAGGATTGGGAAGGTTGCCTATTGACTAGAGCTACCTCCAGAGCTTGGAAATATTCATCCAAATTTTCACGTGTCCAATTTGAGAAAGTTTTTAGCTGATGCTGATCTTCACATTCCTCTCGACGAGATTCAAATCGATGAAACGATGCACTTTGTCGAGAAACCTGTGGAGATAGTGGACCGTACATTCAAACAGTTGAAGAACAAACGGATTCGATTGGTCAAGGTTCGCTGGGATTCCAAACGTGGCCCAGAGTTTACTTGGGGACGTGAGGACCAAATGAAGGCGAAATATCCACAATTGTTCTCACAAGCTTCCTCTAGTTAAAATTTCGGGACGAAATTTCCTGAAGTAGGGGAGACTGTGACAACTGTGCTCTGTAATCAATGTATAATATACAACAATGTCAATTATCAATAAAACAATGTGCTTTGGTGTTATTATATGTGTTTTGGTGTTATTATGTGTGTAATTGTGTTTGATGATTTTACAATTTAATTCGATTCCAATTTCAAGCTTTAAATCGCTTTCTGGAAGGTTATACGCAAACTGGTGCGTAAACGTAGTCAGTATAACGCGACAAACACTCTGAAATAGTGACATAGGCTTAACATACCTTAAATGACCTCCACATAACTTAGAAATAAGTTTTGGATGGTTTGGTGTGTTGAAATCAAGTTTGTTCGATCGCAGGGACTATTTGTGTCAAACTACGAAACTATACCGATTTGTATAGTAACAAACATTCCGAAACTTGATCATAAGTTAAACATACCCTAAATATCCTTTACATAGCTTAGAAATAGGCTTTGAGGGGTTCGGTATGCTAAAATAAACTTTATTGATCAATAGGGACTAAAAGCGTCAAAAAGTGCATAAGTTTGCATTTTCGCGCATATCTCACGTTCTGAATATATCCGGACATCCAAAAATTTATGTAATCATTAAAGTATTTTATTTTAGTGATTAGCTTGATAAAATTCCATTCGTCTCTTAATTTGGATCGTTTTTGCGTCCGTTACGACTTCCGTCGTAATTAACCGAACAACGCAACCGTACGACCAAAAGAACCGACATCCGAGATGTCTTTGAGCATGTTTCATGTTCCCTATACTTTAACTTCATTTTAGAGCCTTGAAATGAGGTTAGCGGGGTTTAAACGCATCGAAAATGGCTTAAACGGGCTGCAGGGACCATTTCTGCCATTTTCAAACTTTTCTGGATCTGGCACCTGGTGGCGCTGCGCCACCACCATCTGCCTCTACCGTGGCGTGACGCGAGCACCCTACCTGGGCAGAAAACTTGAGTTTCAGCATTTTTCAGCAATGGGATTGAACTTGGGGGTCTTTTTTGTAACTTTTGCAAAACCTTGAGCTAGTTTTCGACCCCCATTGTATTCTAATACCATGTACCCACATGTATGGCCAAGATTACACCCTCTAAGCACATGGAATGATCCTATTGATCTTACCTTCCTATAAATAGCAAGCTTCCTCATTTGGGGTTTTCACACCTTGATTCAACTTCTGCTCTAAGTTGAGGTTTTAACACCTCATACCTGAGTAACTTTGAATCAAAACACCTTCTTGGACCCTTTGTAAGTCCTCTTCTTGCTTGTTCTTGTATTTCAAGCATGAAAGTCAAACAGAGTTTGACTTTCAGCTTTGACCAGTCAATGGTCAACACAAAGTTCCTTTGAACTTTGCAACGTGAGCGTAATCATGATGGTTATAGTCCCTTGTGACTATACCAACTGATTACGACGTTGACTATGCGTAGTGACGAGTCGTAGTTTCGGCCAAAATGCGTATTTATGCGTATTTTGTAACCAAACTACTCTTGGGTATCAAAACCATTTGTTTTGATATCAAAACCTGTTTTCTAACTTAACTAAACATGTTTTTGCATGTTTAGCTCGTCACTTTTAGTTTAGTGCTTGTGTAGAGTCGTAAGTCAAGCAGACTAAACACCCGCTTAGACTTTCGAACTCGACCCGTTTGGTCGATCATTAGGATCCGACCAAGCATGTTTAGTGACCATAGTTGTATAGGGAAAAACCTTCTGAGGTTATACCTTATGGTCACTTAGGTTTAATTAGTTGTATGATAGGTAGTTTATATGCCTTAGGTAAATGACCAAAATGCCCTTTTCATGCATAATTGATAATTAAGCATATGTAACATAAACTTTTGTCACATAACTGATTATGCAACATATTTAAACATGTTTAGGCATATAATACTTGTCATAGGACTAGTTAGACGTCTCGAACGCGCATTTGCGCTCACAACGCGTTAAAGTAGCGTAAGCTACCTTAATGGGTTGTGACGGGTCGAAAGCACTTAGGTTAGGTCCCGATTTAGGATGTAGGCTTTGTTAAACCATATCACATGAGTTCCAACACTCATTTGGTTTACAAGACCTCATTCTGTCTTATCTTCCGATTTAGGCGTCGATTGTTTGACTGGTGATTCGATTACTAGGTGCTGCTTGATTTCTCTGGTTTACTTGATTTTGTTGAAGTTCTATTGATTGAGGATACTTTGCACTTCATATGAGTACATAGTTCCCCTATTTTACTGTTTTCAATTGTTTTGGGGTGATTCATATGTATCAAAACGATTTTCGATATTATAACGATGATTTCAAAAACGATTAAGATGGTTTATACTAAACTAATAACGATTTCGATAATGTGAACGAACTTGTTGGTTGTAGTTACATAACGAATGATATTCATTAATTTTGGCCGAACCGACCAGTATTAGGTTATGGTACCATAGGATCTGACAAATCCCGTTATCAGACTGCACCCATGGTTATGTGTGGGTTAGGTAGGTAACGATTGAATATGTGATTGTTAACTTACCCTTTGGTGGTTTGTTAATGCGAGAAGCGAGATAGTCGAGTCACGAAGGTTTGAATGTTATTAGCGAGACGACCAAAAATAGTTTTCACAATTAAAACGAGGATGATTTAAACGATTTAAACGAGTTAACGATTTTGAAACGATTTGAACAAGTTAAACGAGTTGGATAAACGATTGGTTTTTGGTTAAGTGTTTAGATAACGGGATGGTACTTCTTATATATAAGTGTTTTCAACATATTACATACCGTGGCGTTATTTAGTTCACTTGGGTAAACGATTTTGAAACGATGTCACATAACAATGTTTTCGAAAGGATATAAACCATACGAGTTTTATTAACGAGTTAATACGAGATGTTTTACAATTTGGTTTACTAAAACAAATGTTTTTGGGTTAAGAATCATGGCTATGAGGTTTTATAAATTATAACTTGTAACACCCGTCCATTTATTTCATTAATTAAATCATATGAAATGTGAAATTTATAAACAAAATATTTAACTAACAAAAACTTAGTTAGTAGACTAAGTTATACTTCATCATAGTGTTTAACATAGTCAAATAACTAGTTTCAAACATAAATCATTTAGTAGAGTTTACAAAACTACATAATTTAACTAGATTCATTTAGTGCGGAAGCGTCCAAAAGTTTCGTGTTCGGTTCTTGGAGCATCAACTTGATCGTCGTCCACATACTAGCAATACCTGAAACTGGAGATTTTTAACAAAATTTTGTGTTAGAGTTCTTAGAAATATTGCTTAATCGAAACTACGCTTAAAACGGATTCGATTAGCTATGATATGCAAGACTTAACAAAAATTTCCAGACTCTACCGTAACTTACGGTATCTACCGTAAGTTACGGTAGTCACTGGAAAACTTTGTCTGCCGTAAGGCAGTAGAGATCTGCCGTAACCATTTTATCTCTACCGTAAGTTACGGTAGATACCGTAACTTACGGTAGTCTCTGGAAGTTTATGTTTTGATTGATTTTGATTATTTCACTCAAAACCCAAATCTTGGATTCCTCATTTTTATCGCCCACGCTCCCATCACCGGTTTGCGTGTTTAATATTTCGCTACCCGTTGTAACACCCCGTGTTTTCACGAGTGAAAGTCAAAGTCAAGGTCAAAGTCAACGACCGATTTCGCGCAACTTGACTCGTAGAAATGTTGTTATTTTATTTATATTATGTGGAGTAAATGTCGTACATTGCAATAATCGAATCATGTTAACCGTATTTCAATCGACCTACGACTGTGAATGATAGGAAGTAACAATGCGATAAAGTTAATCAACTAATAATCAAGCTATGTTAATCGAATCGACATCAAATCGTAACTCGAACTATGTATTTTTACTTATCGTTTATACGTGTATGTGTGCCTTACGTGTTACCTGTGCATGTTTATTTATGTTTATTATGGAAATCAAGCGAACTCAATCGAACTCGAAGTCTAACTCGAATGTAATCGAACCCGAACTCGAATTCCGACTCGAACCATTTTATATATGAAGTAGTTGGGACTGAAAGTAATTTGACTAGGAAACCCTATCGAATCGCTCGCAATCGAAACCGAAGCGTCATCACACCAGAACGCACCATTCAGTCGACATCCGGACGGATGGCCCATCCGCACGGATTGTCCATCCGCACGGATTGCCAATCCGCACGGATTACCAGTCCGCACGGATGACTAGTCCGCACGGATAACCCATCCGGGTGACCTGCAATCCGCACGGATCACCCTTTCCCCTTTTAGCATCCTATAAATACCCGGGTCACTCTCCAAACTTTCCACTTTTGGCAAGTGACGTCCGACCAGCACGCATTCTTCACCTTTTCTTCGATTTCTCTCAATCCAGGTAAGATCTTGCTCTAAATCTTGTACATTCTTGATCTATACACACTTCTACACCTTTCTATCTTTCAAATCTCAACTTTTAACCACGAAATCACCAAGATTTGAGGTGTTCTCGGGTGACGTCATCATGAAGTTCTCATGAACTTCAAGTGTGACCTCATTCCACCAAGAATAACTCAGATCTGAACGATTTCCACAAGATTTCACAACAACTTCACCTAAATCTAAGATTTTCTAAAGGATAAAAGAGCTGAAAGAAATAAACAAGGTTTTCTCCTTCTTTTACCCTCAAAAGCGGTATGAATCTGATCGGTTCTAGTCCTCTACTCGATACTAGTGATGCACTAGTCCTAGATCTGGATTCTACCCACAAGACACCTGATTTCGGGTTAAACCGGAATGACCGATCTAAACCGCCGACAGGACGAGTTAGGGTGATTCCTGGCCGGCTTAGTCCTTCGGGTAAGAACGCGATTCCAAATGGTTGCCACGAAGTCAGAACGTCTTGATAGAACGACAAAGGCGACCAAGGGTAGCCGGACGGAACAACCAGGACGAGGAAGCTGTCCGCACGAACATGCTGTCCGCACGGACAAGCTGTCCGCACGGACAGGCGATCCGGACGGGTTGTCACCCGGACGAGCTACACTTGGGACCCACATTCAAAAACAAGGTTTGAGTATCGACGAATGAACAATCCAGACGGACGACCTCTGAACGGATTACTCTTCGGATCATGAGATACTAAGACCTTGAACAATTTCAAACAATGTTCATCCGCACGGACAAGTTGTCCGCACGAACAATCCGGACGGATTGTCCTTGTCCGCGCGAACAAACTATCCGGACGGAATACCATTGTCCGCACGGATTACCATCCGGACGGATCCCACTAACTTCATCAAGTGACTCAGCCTCAGAGGCGTGTCCGCACGGATCACCATCCGGACGGATTGATTGTCCGCGCGACCGGCTTGAAAGGTAGAGATACTTAGATGTTTTCTAAATGCTACAAAGAAAACTTCAAAGCACAAGCCATCATACACAAACACATCCTTAGGAAGAAACAATCCACTCGAATAGTAATCCGCACGGACTACTTGTCCGCACGGATAAACAATCCGCACGAGTGACTAATTCGGATGAATTACCATCCGCACGGATTGTCCATCCGCACGGACTACCATCCACACGGATTACCATCCGCACGGATAGTTGATCCGCACGATCAGCTATCCTACCCGCTCTCACTTCGTACTGTTTTACGCGCCACATATCGTTACATTATCGAATCTATTCAGGCTAACCGTACTCGCTGCAAAGCGCTCCCTTCAATCCATAATCACTGTGAGTATACTCGATCCCTTTTTTTGCTTTTGGCACTTTTGGGTGTTACATACGTTACGAATATTCAAACTACAACTATCACACTACTCAAGCTATTTTAACGCTAACCGTCAATGCATGTTATACGTGGCTTATGAATGCTTGTTTGTTATGTTTACACATGGAATGCTGTCTACCTGCCTTAGCAACGATAGTACTATAGTTTGGACTCAGCACCCGTTCACACGGGGGTTGTTAAGGATCTTTTACTTGCATGGATTACATTGGTAATCATGTATTGCGAACTGCCTCAGGCAGTCAACCCGCAGTCATTGGTATCGATGGATCTATGTCGATAACTAACGTGCTTCATTTCACTATGTGTACGTGCTGGTTATGCGTAAATGAATTCGAACTCTATATGCTATTATCAAACTTGTATGCTCACCTTTACATTTTATGTATTGACTTTATTTTAACGTATGTGACAGGTGCTTAGGTTGCTTTTATGCTCTTTGTGCTGTGATGAACTTGAAGCTAGGAACTGGAGTCCTAGAAACCAACCAATAAACCAGTTATGTTTAAATCTGAGTTGTCGGAACAGAATACTTGTCTTGATGTTTGTCTGTAATAATTGTTTAACTATTTGAGATACGGTATGGGACGTATTATTTAATCGAATGGTAATGATAGTTGTTATGGAAACTTCTGGACAATCTGTTTCGCTCAGTGCCGCGCCCTGATGATTCCGCCATCGGTTGGGGTGTGACAGATTGGTATCAGAGCCATAACTATAGGGAATTAGGCAAGACTCGACCTAGTCCGGGTCGAAGTCTTAGAGACCTAGTCTATAGTTAAGAACCAACAGACCAACTCGCGCGTATGCATAAACTCACCACTACCACTCGCTCTTTACGCTTATTCTACCCTAGCATTGCACTCGAAATTTTAACTATGAGCAAGCACTACGGCCGAGAATAGGTGTGAAAACCGCAAACTCTCAGCTAAAGTCGCTTAATCAACTTGCAATTTTAACTACAAACGAGGAGAATTATGCCAAATTAGGAGTGAAATCCATATTTTGATGAATAATCTCCTCCATTTTATCAAAATAGGGACGAAGTTGTTAAGCCAGGGGTGAAATCCTACCCTTGACAACTTGTTCCGCACATTTTTACAAACTCTCATCAAGGTCTCAACAGACGATCTGTAGACACCATAAAACCTAACGGGATTCACGCCAAACACCCAAGAATCGAGGCCAAGGCACGATCCTGAAAGTTGAAAGTGCATAACAGATCCCCTGTGAATGATTGAACCACCTTGGTTAGTCGAAGTCTACTAGCCGCAGACAATCTATTCCCGATTTTTATGAGTTTTAAGTTTTGAGTCAAAAACCATTGACTCTGACGATTCGTCGATTTCATGCGAATTACGTGTTTTATGCTTATTTGCTAGTGTTTTGAGGTACTACTGATTTCGATCTAATGCCTTTTGCTTTTGCTACCCACACAACACACTACACATCGTTAACAAATCGCTCACGCTACACTGTATTCGAACAATCGTGAACTTTGAATACTAGGTTTCTGTTTTCTGAATGCCTCTAGTGACTAAAAGCGTGTGTGCTTTCCTTGCTTCTGTGCTCTGTATGCTTAGGAATTATGTGATTATGTGCTCTACATGCCTATGTGACTTTGTGCTTTACATGTTAAGTAGTTACGTGAATGAACGTGTTACTGAGCTTTAGTAAGTAATAGACGTGTGAGGTGAGATTCGGATACAATATGTTGAGTTCCATGGCGATGTCTATTGCAGACAATGTCTTCTGGATCCCGTCATGCACTCTCTCGTCAAGAAAAGAGGGACAAACGCCTTGCTTCCATCATCGCGAAAAGTGTGGCTAAAGCCATGAGTGATGTTTACGAGAACGCCAGCAAATCATCCGAGGAATCAAGGACTGAAGGTCCTAAAGCTGTCGCAAGACCTTTCAGTTTCAAACAATTCAAGTCGTGTGGGCCGAAAGAATTCACAGGCGAAGGAGGTCCTACTGCACTATTCCACTGGTTTGACTCCATCGAGGTTACTCAGCGACAAAGTGGTTGCCCTGATGACCTTCGAACTCTGAACGCTACCGGCGTCGTTCAGTCCCGTGCTTTAGACTGGTGGACGGCCGAGAGGAACAAGCGAGGGAATGATGCAGCCTACGGTCTGTCGTGGGACGACCTCAAGGAAGTCATGCTAGAGGAATTCTGCCCTCCTCACGAACGTCAAAAGCTTGAAGATGAATTTTGGCACATACATCAGAAGGATGGAGACAATGCTGGGCTCACCGCTCGTTTCAAACAACTCAGCATTATCTGTCCCGACTAGGTCAAGACTCCCGACATGACCATCAAGAAGTATATCCGAGCTTTGCCCGACTGCGTTGCTGATTTCGTGCAAGCGGCTAAGACTACCACGATCGAAGAGACCTATCTGCTAGCCGCTGAAATCAATGACAAAAGGGTTAAGGCTGGGGTATGGGATAAGACCTCCAAGCATCTGCATCAAGCTACCACTACTGCACCAACTGTTGAACCCACCTCATCAAGCAACAAGAGAAAGAACAAGAGAAAGAACAGCTCCACCAACAAGAACTGTGCGATCACTGCTGCACCAGTTCAGACTGTACCAGCCCAACAGCGTCAAGTAGCGGCGCCTATGGCCAATGCACCGCCTGCAAAGCGTGCATGTACTGGACCACACCCACTCTGCCCTACTTGCACCTACCACCACCCGACTGCTATTCAATGCCGCTTCTGTGCTCATTGCAATGTCTACGGCCACTTCACTGCCAACTGCCTTATTCGTCAAGCTCCTGCCAACCAAGCTCTACTCACTGCCCCACAGGGTCAACAAGCTCCTCCGGCACCCGCAGTCAAAGCCAGAGCCTGCTTCTCATGTGGCGACCCGAATCATTTCGCCAACATGTGCCCGAACAGGGTAGTGAAACAAGAACCGCAACAGCAGCAACCACAGCAGCAACAACAACAGCAGCAGCAACAACAGGCCGCACGCGCCAGAACTTTCAATCTCAACGTGCGTCAAGCCCAGGCCGACAACAACGTGGTCAACGGTACGTTCCTTGTGAATGGTTTATATGCTTCATGTTTGTTTGATACTGGAGCCGATAATTGCTTTGTATCGCTCAAATTTGAGAAACTCCTTAGTCGTAAACGTTCCCAACTCTCCTCTGCATTCGATGTTGAAGTCGCTACCGGAAGAACCATCGCTGTAAATTCTGTTATCCGTGATTGTACTCTCGAGCTCAACAATCACCTCTTCCCAATCGACCTTATTCCGATGCAACTCGGAAGCTTTGACGTCATAGTAGGCATGGACTTTCTTCGAGAAAATCATGCTGAAGTTGTGTGCTTCGACAAGATGATTCGATTTTCGCTCGCGAACGGTGATTCATTGTGTGCTTATGGTGATACTACTTCGAAAGGGCTCAAGCTTATGTCATGCCTGCAAGCTAGCAAGTATCTCCGCAAGGAATACAGGGCTTTCTTAACTAACGTTGTAGCAGCGGAGAAGGAAAAGAAAGAGAAGAAGGAAGTGAAGGACGTTCCCGTGGTTCGGGAATTCCCTCAAGTTTTTCCAGAGGACCTTCCCGGACTACCTCCAAAACGTGATATCGACTTCCGCATTGACCTCATTCCAGGAGCTAATCCTATCGCCAAAGCTCCTTATCGACTCGCGCCGTCCGAAATGCGCGAACTCTCAACCCAACTCCAGGAACTACTTGAAAAAGGCTTCATTCGCCCGAGCACCTCTCCTTGGGGCGCGCCAGTCCTTTTCGTCAAAAAGAAGGATGGGTCGTTCCGGATGTGCATCGACTACAGGGAATTGAATAAGTTGACAATCAAGAACCGCTATCCTCTGCCTCGAATCGACGATTTGTTTGATCAGCTACAAGGCGCTACGTGTTTCTCGAAGATCAATCTACGCTCAGGTTATCATCAGCTGCGTATTCAAGAAGAGGATATACCCAAAACCGCATTTCGAACTCGTTACGGCCACTACGAATTCGTTGTCATGCCTTTTGGCCTAACAAACGCACCAGCGGTTTTCATGGATCTGATGAATCGCGTGTGTAAACCATACCTCGACCGCTTCGTCATCGTGTTCATCGACGATGTCTTGATCTATTCCAAATCGAGAGCCGAACACGCGCAACATCTACGTGTGGTCCTCGAGTTACTCCAGGGGAACCAACTCTACGCCAAATTCTCCAAGTGCGAATTTTGGTTGGGGGAGGTTCAGTTTCTGGGTCACATTGTAAATAGTCAGGGTATCCACGTTGATCCTGCAAAGATTGAAGCTGTCAAGAGCTGGGTTACGCCTAAGAACCCGTCGAAAGTCCGCTCTTTTCTCGGACTAGCGGGCTATTATCGACGATTTATCGAAGGATTCTCGAAGATTGCTGTACCACTTACCTCTCTCACGCATAAGGACCAGCCTTTTGTCTGGAGAACCAAACAAGAGTCTGCCTTTCAAACCCTCAAATACATGCTTTGCAATGCTCCTGTTCTCACACTACCCGACGGAAACAATGATTTCATTGTCTACTGTGATGCTTCCAACCTTGGTCTCAGGTGTGTTCTTATGCAACGAGACAAGGTTATAGCTTACGCATCTCGACAGCTCAAAATCCACGAGAAGAACTATACAACCCATGACCTCGAGCTAGGCGTGGTTGTTTTTGCATTAAAGATTTGACGACACTACCTGTACGGTACCAACTGTACGATCTTCACCGATCATAGGAGCCTACAACACATCTTTAATCAGAAGGAACTTAATATGCGTCAACGCCGATGGCTAGAACTTCTCAACGATTACGACTGTGAGATTCGTTATCACCCAGGCAAAGCAAATGTTGTTGCCGACGCACTTAGCAGACGGAGCTATCTGCTTAGCACTCGTAATGTTCAAGCCCAGCACAACCTCGAAGCTCTCATCCGCGACGCCCAGCATGCGTGTTTCAACGAACGCACTTTGAAGAAAGAACGAATCTACCACGATGGAGCCCAACTTGTGAGCAAATCGAACGGGATATTCCACTTTTTAGACCGAATTTGGATTCCCAAACGAACCGATTTGCGGCAGATTATCATGGACGAAGCCCATAAATCCCGGTATTCTATTCATCCCGGCGCTGACAAAATGTACCAGGATCTTCGTTATAGGTACTGGTGGCCGGGTATGAAACGAGATATCGCCCTCTACGTCGAAAAATGCCTAACCTGTGCTAGAATCAAGGCTGAACATCAAAGACCCTCTGGCTTACTTGAACAACCACCAATTCCCATGTGGAAGTGGGAGAGTATAGCTATGGATTTCGTAACCAAGCTTCCAACCACGTCATCAGGTCACGACAGCATCTGGGTTGTAATCGACCGATTGACCAAATCTGCTCACTTTTTGCCAATACGAGAAGACTACAAGGTGGAACGATTAGCCCGAATCTACACCGACGAGATCATTTGTAGACATGGGACGCCTCGTGACATCATCTCTGATCGTGATGCTCGGTTTACTTCACGATTGTGGGAAACATTTCAAACGGCACTCGGTACAACGCTTAATCTAAGTACCGCTTTCCACCCACAAACCGACGGTCAGACTGAAAGAACGATTCGTACTCTTGAAGACATGCTCCGTTCGTGTGTTCTAGACTTCGGTGGTAATTGGGATAAACACCTACCGTTGGTCGAATTCTCGTATAACAACAGCTACCAGGCTAGCATCCAGATTGTGACAACCCTCACTAAACCAGGTATCCGTACGACTTAATTGATAATTAATTACTGCTTGATTACTGTGCTTGTTTGAAATTACTGATGAACTGCTACTTGATTTCTGATACATGCATATACCTGCATCATACTTTACTTACCGTCACTACATTATTTACATGTTGAACCTTAGTGACACACATGATGCACAAAAAAGCACAGTAGCACTATAAACGGATAACCTATTGAACGTGCTGTCAAAACTAGCACCAGGCAGGTACTGCCTCTAAGGCCTGTAAGAGCCTGAGATAATTTGCTACACTAGTGGTGAGTGTAGGGATATAAGGGTTGTATAACTGCGTCTCTAGGAATAAGTTACAATGACTGGATGTGCCTAAAACGTGCTCTAAGCACAAAATTCAGCACTTTACATAATAATTCAGCTTTTAGCTAACTAATAAAGTGCCAAAACATGAGGACAATATTACTAGACACTTTCCAAAGTGTCAGAAATGAGTTGTGTCACTAAAAAGGGCATTAACGACACTTTAAAGCTTTGTTAAGCACTTTAACGGATTACTATCCAACCGAACAACCGGACTATACCCGGAACAGAAAATATTGTTATTTTCATTATTTATCTTTTTCTGAGCCAGTTAGGGTCCCTGAATACCCTAACACTCATTGTAACGCATGACACACCACTAACCGGGTTAAGCACTTAACCTAACTAATTTACCTAACTACTAGTTGGAAATGGACTAGAACCCCCCCCCCCCCCACTAACCGTCCCCAACTAGAGGGGACACACTTGTCCTTTGTTGATTTGTTTAATCTCTTGTGCTTAATATCTAGGAGGCACTAAATCCTTTGGTTAATAATTTTGTGATTTGTCTATAAGTTCATGGCTTAACACATATGATCATTTACACTTCACAAATCAACAACACAACTTTCTCTCTCTCTCTCAAAGGCTTCGGCCGAACCCCCCTATATCCATCCATCATATTTTCGGCTTCCATCATCACATTCCAAGATCATTCTAGCATCAAGGATCGCGTATAAGGAACCTTGGTGCAATCGGAAGGCGAAGGACCTCACTACATTGCTTTTATCCACGAATTTTTCGCTTAGATTCTTCCCTAGCCTCGAGCTAGTAGTAAGTTGCTTAAATCACCTTCTCGAACTATTTTAAAGTGGGTAATATGATTTGTAACGGTTAAAACTCGTAAACATGCAAGATGATACATAAAAGTCTACTAAAAACACTAAAGGTGATGGTTAAAAGCTCATATGTTGTGTAAAACTTGTAGTATTTGATTTGTGTAATTATTTGGACCCGATCTATGTTGTGGTAGCTCGGATCATCATTTAACCCGGGTTGGTCACGATCTTGGATCATGACATAAGGTTGTTTTGGAAGTAACAAGGGTTAAAGGATGAAACTCTACCACACACGAATCATGAACTTGTGTAAAAGCGATTTTTCTTGTGAAATAGTGATTAAAACTAGTAGATCTACGTATCTACAAGCGGTATTTTCAAAGAACCAAGTATCAAAGAAATCATGTTTTCTAAAGACGGATCTTACACTAACACGAATGGTTTTTAGAACACACAAGTGTGTAAACACTTGTGTAACACAAAGTTTCGACAAAATAATTATTTTTGTAAAAATTGACAAGAAGTTGTAAAGATGGAATTTCTTTAAAAACAAGACTTTTACGAAACGGGATTGATTTATACAAAAGATCCACTAAAAGTATGGGATTTACTTCATAGTTTGGATAAATCACAAGTTCATGAAGTTTATGCGATTTATATATATTTTGACTAGTTTGTGGTTTGAACATTGTTTTGATTGAATGATAAAAATGGTTGGTTTGATTTATAAAAGAAAATGATACGCTTGAAAGCGTGGCCACCTCCAGTTACAGAGGAAACTCTGGCGAAATTTTCCCAAAAGCCTAACACTTAGAAATATTTTCACTATAAGTGTTAGAAATACTTTTCGACATGTTTTCAAAATATAAGTTTCGGCACGACTATATTTACAAAACATCGGAGGTGGGGTTTCACAAAATAAAACGTGATACATATATATATTTAGTATATATTTTTCACAACGTCACTTGATATGTGTTTATGATTATTTTGTGAAAATACTAGTATTATTTTTAGGGTAAAAAATAATACTATCGAATGTTAACGAATCCAAAATAATACGAACGCCTCTACGATAAATACATAAGTTACACCGGTAACTATTATTACCACTCGATCATTAAAACGTAACTTACGCATTTTGGGAAAATATGACTTAACGCGTATTTTTGTCAAGGTATTATTTTGGAAAATTATGTAATAGAAAATATAATATTTTTTTTTAGAAGAATATTTATATTTTGGGAGTTAGAAATAAAATATATTTTAAGTGAGACTTAATAATATATCTCGGAATTATACGAACACACATGTATTAAATCCCCCATCCTTGGGAAGGAAAAATGACTACCAAGTATATACAGAATGTAAACACGAAATAGTTACCTAACTATTTCCCAAAAACTTAAACCATAAAGCTAAGGCACGGCCGTCCGTCTGATAGAATTAGTACGTGTAGGTCGTCATACAGCTGATTGATTTGGAGGCATACTGGGTAGAGACGCACCACGGTGAGTTCATGTCCCCCTTTTTCTCTAACTGTTTTCAGTTTTCTTAACTGCGGGGGTGAAATACATGTTACTTTGATTACAAGTACTTTATACATGGTATGGTTAGCGTAAGGAGGTTTACTACTTAGATCATGTGAGTGGGTAGGAGCAATATGAGGCCATTAGTCCTCATGGCAGGACCGAGGGACAGGAGCGGTAGATCTATCTGGGTGTAGCGAGCCCAGCCCCAGGCCAAACTAGAAACGGACCTCGGGGTGACTTTGTCCACATACTAATGCCGTGGCGAAATCTGCTAGGTTTGAGTCTCCCTATTTGCACTTCACATATATCAGTGGCCTTGCAAACCATTGGTGATCTCAAATCCCTTATTTGCTACATACCAAGACTATTTTTATACTCACAAAGGTTTACTTACTCACTTACACATGAACTCGCTCAACATTATTGTTGATTTTTCAACTTACATGTATTTCAGGAAATTAAAGGATCTGGCGCGGTATGTCACGTTTTCCCGCTGCACTAGTTACGAGGTCATCCGGGTTTGGGGAATGTGACTCTTTCCTGGACAAGTCACAGTCCTTAAACTATGCTTATGTTAAGTTGTGTTCGTTGAACTATGTTTATGTCGTTAGAATGTGTTTCCGTTAAGACAATGTTATTGTATTTGGTTTTTAAAACTTAATTAAATGGATGATCTTGCATGATTTTATTTCATATAGCTTTGTTATGGTTAAGCTATGGTATTAAGAAGTCACACCAAATTAACCACGCTTCCGCAAAGCCAGGGTGTGACACAGATGGCACCTTTCGAGGCCTTGTACGGAAGAAGATGTCGATCGCCTATTGTGTGGCACGAGATCGGTCATTCGCAACTAACCGGTCCGGAGCTGCTACAAGAAACGACAGACAAAATTTTCCAGATCAGAGACAACCTAGCGAAAGCTCAAGATCGACAGAAAGTTTACGCCGATAAAAAGCGCAAGCCCCGTGAATTTGGCGTTGGTGACTACGTACTCCTAAAGGTATCACCTTGGAAGGGTGTAGTCCGATTCGGCAAAAAGGGAAAACTCGCGCCTCGATATGTTGGACCTTTTAAGATTCTGGAAAGGATCGGAAAAGTCGCCTACAGACTCGAATTACCGGAGGAACTTAGTAACGTCCACCCAACTTTCCACCTGTCAAACCTCCGAAAGTGCATCGCCGACCACGATTTACATGTCTCTCTAGACGATCTACAAGTGACGAAACATTACACTTCGTGGAAAAACCTGTCGAAATCATGGATATCCAAACCAAGCAACTCAGGCGCTCACGCATTCCTATTGTGAAAGTCCGATGGGAAGGCAAACGCGGCGCGGAGTTCACTTGGGAACTCGAAAGCGACATGAAGGCAAAATATCCACAGTTGTTTAATTAGAAAATTTGTAGGCTTTTAGATCATGTATATTCGCGCAACATATCCAAATTTTAGCCGATTTTAACCGTAAAATCTTGTCTAATTCGACGTTTTCAGTTAGAAACGTGAAATAGATGAAAAGTGAAGGAATTTTGACAAATCAGGGTGAAATTGACTCTGAATCTGATCAATTCTTGTACGAATCTAGTTGTTTGATTAGTGCAATCGAGAACCTGCTTAGATACCACTTGTAAGTCCCAGTTTCGACTCCATTGCGATTGTGTTCAGTCACGATCGTGTACGAGTTCCGCACGTTATACGAGTCAAAATCGGTCTAAACAAATACTTCTCACACGATTCACGGTTTGTTACGGCTTTCAGCTTAATTTCGGGACGAAATTCCCTAAACAAAGGGAGGCTGTAACACCCCGTGTTTTCACGAGTGAAAGTCAAAGTCAAGGTCAAAGTCAACGACCGATTTCGCGCAACTTGACTCGTAGAAATGTTGTTATTTTATTTATATTATGTGGAGTAAATGTCGTACATTGCAATAATCGAATCATGTTAACCGTATTTCAATCGACCTACGACTGTGAATGATAGGAAGTAACAATGCGATAAAGTTAATCAACTAATAATCAAGCTATGTTAATCGAATCGACATCAAATCGTAACTCGAACTATGTATTTTTACTTATCGTTTATACGTGTGTGTGTGCCTTACGTGTTACCTGTGCATGTTTATTTATGTTTATTGTGGAAATCAAGCGAACTCAATCGAACTCGAAGTCTAACTTGAATGTAATCGAACCCGAACTCGAATTCCGACTCGAACCATTTTATATACGAAGTAGTTGGGACTGAAACTAATTTGACTAGGAAACACTATCGAATCGCTCGCAATCGAAACCGAAGCGTCATCGCACCAGAACGCACCATTCAGTCGACATCCGGACGGATGGCCCATCCGCACGGATTGCCAATCCGCACGGATTACCAGTCCGCACGGATGACCAGTCCGCACGGATAACCCATCCGGGTGACCTGCAATCCGCACGGATCACCCTTTCCCCTTTTAGCATCCTATAAATACCCGGGTCACTCTCCAAACTTTCCACTTTTGGCAAGTGACGTCCGACCAGCACGCATTCTTCACCTTTTCTTCGATTTCTCTCAATCCAGGTAAGATCTTGCTCTAAATCTTGTACATTCTTGATCTATACACACTTCTACACCTTTCTATCTTTCAAATCTCAACTTTTAACCACGAAATCACCAAGATTTGAGGTGTTCTCGGGTGACGTCATCATGAAGTTCTCATGAACTTCAAGTGTGACCTCATTCCACCAAGAATAACTCAGATCTGAACGATTTCAACAAGATTTCACAACAACTTCACCTAAATCTAAGCTTTTCTAAAGGATAAAAGAGCTGAAAGAAATAAACAAGGTTTTCTCCTTCTTTTACCCTCAAAAGCGGTATGAATCTGATCGGTTCTAGTCCTCTACTCGATACTAGTGATGCACTAGTCCTAGATCTGGATTCTACCCACAAGACACCTGATTTCGGGTTAAACCGGAATGACCGATCTAAACCGCCGACAGGCCGAGTTAGGGTGATTCCTGGCCGGCTTAGTCCTTCGGGTAAGAACGCGATTCCAAATGGTTGCCACGAAGTCAGAACGTCTCGATAGAACGACAAAGGCGACCAAGGGTAGCCGGACAGAACAACCAGGACGAGGAAGCTGTCCGCACGAACATGCTGTCCGCACGGACAAGCTGTCCGCACGGACAGGCGATCCGGACGGGTTGTCACCCGGACGAGCTACACTTGGGACCCACATTCAAAAACAAGGTTTGAGTATCGACGAATGAACAATCCGGATGAACGACCTCTGAACGGATTACTCTTCGGATCATGAGATACTAAGACCTTGAACAATTTCAAACAATGTTCATCCGCACGGACAAGTTGTCCGCACGGACAAACAATCCGGACGGATTGTCCTTGTCCGCGCGAACAAACTATCCTGACGGAATACCATTGTCCGCACGGATTACCATCCGGACGGATCCCACTAACTTCATCAAGTGACTCAGCCTCAGAGGCGTGTCCGCACGGATCACCATCCGGACGGATTGATTGTCCGCGCGACCGGCTTGAAAGGTAGAGATACTTAGATGTTTTCTAAATGCTACAAAGAAAACTTCAAAGCACAAGCCATCATACACAAACACATCCTTAGGAAGAAACAATCCACTCAAATAGTAATCCGCACGGACTACTTGTCTGCACGGATAAACAATCCGCACGAGTGACTAATTCGGATGGATTACCATCCGCACGGATTGTCCATCCGCACGGACTACCATCCGCACGGATTACCATCCACACGGATTACCACCCGAACGGATTACCATCCGAACGGATAGGTTACTCGCACGGATAGTTTACTCGCACGGATAGTTGATCCGCACGATCAGCTATCCTACCCGCTCTCACTTCGTACTGTTTTACGCGCCACTTATCGTTACATTATCGAATCTATTCAGGCTAACCGTACTCGCTGCAAAGCGCTCCCTTCAATCCATAATCGCTGTGAGTATACTCGATCCCTTTTTTCGCTTTTGGCACTTTTGGGTGTTACATACGTTACGAATATTCAAACTACAACTATCACACTACTCAAGCTATTTTAACGCTAACCGTCAATGCATGTTATACGTGGCTTATGAATGCTTGTTTGTTATGTTTACATATGGAATGCTGTCTACCTGCCTTAGCAACGATAGTACTATAGTTTGGACTCAGCACCCGTTCACACGGGGGTTGTTAAGGATCTTTTACTTGCATGGATTACAGTGGTAATCATGTATTGCGAACTGCCACGGGCAGTCAACCCGCAGTCATTGGTATCGATGGATCTATGTCGATAACTAACGTGCTTCATTTCACTATGTGTACGTGCTGGTTATGCGTAAATGAATTCGAACTCTATATGCTATTATCAAACTTGTATGCTCACCTTTACATTTTATGTATTGACTTTATTTTAACGTATGTGACAGGTGCTTAGGTTGCTTTTATGCTCTTTGTGCTGTGATGAACTTGAAGCTAGGAACTGGAGTCCTAGAAACCAACCAATAAATCAGTTATGTTTAAATCTGAGTTGTCGGAACAGAATACTTGTCTTGATGTTTGTCTGTAATAATTGTTTAACTATTTGAGATACAGTATGGGACGTATTATTTAATTGAATGGTAATGATAGTTGTTATGGAAACTTCTGGACAATCTGTTTCGCTCAGTGCCGCGCCCCGATGATTCCGCCATCGGTTGGGGTGTGACACCCGTCGCTCGGGCTCAAAATCTACAAGTAAGTTACTACCATTATTCGATCCATACCTTCCCTTGGTGACCCGTTTAGTTCACCCTTATGGACTTCATTATTCTAACAAACCAACACTCTAAATCCTCATATTCTAATATGTCATTTTTTTAACAATCACAAAAGACCAATTTACCATATTACGAAGCATTAGCCACACATTACTTGAGTATTCGACCCGTTTGGCTCATCTACGGAATCCTCCATTATGATGACTACCAACGAGACCTAACCAATTCTTGAACTATTTTTCAGTATAACGAACATTATCACTTTAAATCAACACAACTTTTATTCTGTAATTCAACTACACATATGCTAATTATCAATATTCACCCAATGTAACAAATCATGTTACATACCTTCAAAGTACGCCCTTCAAACGCAAGTCGCCACCGGCTTGTCCACTCGATGTCCCGGTGTCCTTTCCTATAGAGTTCAATCACATCACGTTTAGAACTCTTTCTAATTCATATATCGCACAATTTGCAAAAACATCGTAATTATGCGTTTTAACTTTAAAATTTCAGGTTTAAGTCTTCTTTGAGGCATTTATACAAACACCTTAAGGGCAGAATTTTAAATAATTCATTAACAAGCTCATAACTTGTTATATAACCCGAATTTTCATCAATCCAACTATCTAATACAAATATTTGCCTTTATAATTCTGAAATAACTTTACATATGTCAAATTACACTAGAACAAACCCCAAATTTCCTAGTGTTTATCAAGTTCTACATAACCCACTAGTTACCTACAATGGTGACCATGGATTTCACTAGAATTTAGCATAATTTCAACATGTACTTGTCTAGGGTTTACTCCTAGACATTTTAATGTTCCTAATTCATCTACAAATCACACATGCATCATCAGATTTCAAGTTCTCTAAATTCATGAGAATTTCAAGTAGAGAATTTTTGTCAAATTTTGCATACCTTATGATCTCCTTGCAATGGGGATCATTAATCTATGCTCGGATTTTGATTTGGGACTGAAATTGGCCTTCAATTGATCAAATAGCATGAACTTAGGGTTTTGAGAAGCTTGGGTCCCCCCCCCTTGCTCTGGTCGATCTCCAGCAGACTCCAAATGGAGTGTTTGTGTTTTTATAAAAATGTTTTTATTTAAAACTAGTTTCAAGTTAAACACTTTTGGTCCCTCTAGTTTCTCTTAGTTTATTTTTAGATCCTTAACTACACATAAGTCATCATCTAACTAGGTTAGTGTCATTCCTAGTTAGTTTATTTTACGAATTTATTTGCAATCTAATTTGCAAATTTAAGAATCCATATTTTCGGGATGTTACAAGTCCACCCCCCTTAAAAAGGGTTTCGTCCCCGAAACCAAAGTACGTACCGAATAATGTAGGGTATAGACGTCGCATCTCCTATTCGGACTCCCACGTAGTGTCCGAACCTTTCCTATGCTCCCACTTGATCTTGACTTGATCGATTTGTTTGTTTCGCAAATGCTTGACCTTTCGATCTAAAATTTCCAATGGTCTTACCGCATAATTCAAGCTATTATCCACCTCGATATCATCGTAATGGATATAAGTTGTTTCCTCCGCTAGACATATCCGCAATTGCGACACGTGAAACGTGCCATGTATCCCACTCAACTCTTCCGGTAGCTCGAGGCGATAAGCTACTTTGCCAACTCGTTCGATGATTTTAAATGGCCCGATAAACCTCGGGCTTAGTTTCCCTCTTTTTCTGAATCTAATAACGCCCTTCCAAGGGGAAACCTTCAACATAACCATGTCGCCTATCTGAAATTCAATCGGTCTTCGTCTTTTATCGGCATATGACTTCTGCCTATCTTGGGCTGCTTTCAAATGAGCTCGTACCACTTCAATCTTCTCATTAGTGGCCGGAATTACATCTGTATGGGCCAATTCGCGTGGTCCCACTTCACCCCAACACACCGGGGTTCTACACTTTCTACCATATAGCATCTCATAAGGTGCCATGCCGATACTCGAATGGTAACTATTGTTATATGAAAATTTGGCCAAGGGTAGATAAACATCCCAACTTCCACCGAAGTCGATGATACATGCCCGTAACATATCTTCTAGTGTCTGTATTGTTCTTTCACTCTGCCCATCCGTCTGAGGATGGTAGGCGGTGCTAATGAAGAGTTTCTTTCCCATCTGTTCTTGGAAATCTCGCCAAAAATTTGAAGTAAACCGGGTATCTCTATCCGACACAATAGATACCGGTACTCCGTGACGTGCCACTATTTCATTTGTATACACCTCGGACATCTTTTCCGAAGTATATGTTTCGCGTATAGGAATAAAGTGTGCACTCTTCGTCAATCTATCCACAATCACCCATATGGCGTCGAATCCCCGAATCGTTTTAGGTAGTTTGGTCAATAGGTCCATAGTGATATGTTCCCATTTCCAAACAGGGATCTCCAAAGGTTGCAGTTTCCCATAAGGTTTCTGGTGTTCCGCCTTGACTTGTAAACAAGTCAAGCACTTCTCTACATACTTCACCACATCCCTCTTCATTCCGGGCCACCAATAATTTTGTTTCAGATCATTATACATCTTGGTCGCACCCGGATGAATAGAATATCGGGATTTATGGGCTTCATCAAGTAGTAGCGCCTTCACTCCACAAGTATTTGGAACCCATATTCTTCCGGATCGAGTCTTCAACCCGTTCTTTCCATCCGACAAGTCTTTTAACTGGCCGATTATTCTTTCCTTCTTCCAGTTCTCCTCTTTAACCGCTTCTACTTGCGCCTCTCGGATACGTTCAAGTATACCCGAGGTCACCACAAGTTGCATTGACCTTACTCGTATTGGGACATAGTCCGCTTTTCTGCTCAGAGCATCCGCCACCACATTTGCCTTTCCGGGGTGGTAGTGTATTTCACAGTCGAAATCCTTCACCGTTTCTAACCATCGTCTCTGGCGCATATTTAACTCCTTCTGATCGAAGAAGTATTTTAAGCTTTTGTGATCGGTGAATATGGTGCACTTTACTCCATATAAATAGTGCCTCCATATTTTTAATGCAAATACCACCGCAGCCAACTCAAGATCGTGCGTGGGATATTTCATCTCATGTATCTTTAATTGCCTCGAGGCATAAGCTATAACCTTGCCCCGTTGCATCAAAACACACCCGAGCCCCAATAATGACGCATCCGAATAGACCACCAAGTCTTCGACCCCGTCCGGCAACGTTAATACCGGAGCTTGAGTGAACCTCTCTTTTAGAGTTTGGAACGCCCTTTCTTGTTCAACACCCCAAATGAACTTCTCCTCCTTTCGGGTTAACTTGGTTAGCGGCGACGCAATCTTGGAGAAATCTTGAATGAATCTCCTATAGTATCCCGCAAGCCCTAAAAAGCTTCTAATTTCCGAAGGGTTCTTCGGGGGATCCCATTTCTACACGGCCTCGATCTTTGACGGATCTACCAATACTCCATCGGCACTTATGATGTGGCCGAGAAATTGCACCTCTCGTAACCAAAAGGCACACTTAGAAAACTTCGCGTACAACCTTTCTCGTCTAAGTGTCTCTAACACCTCTTGTAAATGGTGTGCATGCTCAGCTTCACTTTTCGAATACACCAAAATATCATCGATGAACACGATGACCGATTTAACCAGCATTGGCTTGCAAACCCGGTTCATGAGGTCCATGAAAGTCGCGGGTGCATTTGTTAGCCCAAATGACATCACGAGGAACTCGTAATGTCCGTATCGCGTGTGGAAAGTCGTCTTAGGCACATCTTCTTCCTTGACCTTTAATTGGTGATACCCTGATCTAAGGTCAATCTTTGAAAATCAGTTTGCACCTTGTAATTGGTCGAATAGATCATCTATCCTCGGAAGCGGGTATCGGTTCTTTACCGTGAGTTTGTTTAACTCCCAGTAATCGATACACATGCGCATGCTTTCGTCTTTCTTTTTCACGAACAGTACCGGTGCGCCCCAAGGAGACACACTCGGCCTTATGAATCCTTTGTCAAGCAGGTCTTGAATCTGGGACATCAACTCTTGTAATTCCGATGGCGCGAGTCGGTACGGTGCTCTAGCTACGGGTTTTGCGCCCGGAATCAATTCGATTCCGAACTCTATTTCCCGTTCGGGCGGTATCCCCGGTAAATCTTCCGGAAACATATCTTCGTAGTTCCGTACTACTGGTACATCTCCAATCTTCAGTGATTCCTTCTCGGGCTCATTCGCGTATATCATAAATGCCTTGCATCCTTGCTTCATAAGCTTGTGAGCTTTCAACGTCGAGCATATTATGGGGTTACCTCCTTTTTCGCCATAGATAGTGACGTGTTTCCCGCTCGGAGATGTTAGCTTTATCTCCTTACGAAAACACACGACCTTTGCGTGGTGCTGAGATAGCCAATCCATCCCAACAACTACTTGAAATTCCCCCATCGACATTGGGATTAGGTCTATCAAGTATTCTTCATCGTCGATGCTTAATTTGCAGCCTCGACAAATATCGCAAACTATAAAACTTTTGTTGTCCCCTATTTCAACTTCTAAGGGCACATATAATTTCGTCAATACAAATGAAGGATGTCGAATAAATCCATGTGAAATAAAGGATTTATTCGCACCCGTATCAAATAATATACGTGTTGCGAATATACCTGAGACCACATCGGGTTCTGTCTTTGCTTCAAATGCTGTAAGTTGGAAGGACCTAGCTTTCGCCTTTGAAGCTTCCGTTGGAGATTCTTTAGTGTCTCTCTTCCCAACAAATTCTGGGCATTCAGACTTTTTGTGGCCAGGCTAATAACATTTATAACAAACGGAAACCTTTCCGGGACATAACGATGCGGTGTGTCCCGTCTTCCCACATACCGGACACGGCTTGTCTTTGAAGCGGCACTCACCCTTGTGCCCCTTTCCACACACGTTGCAACTTGGCGACCCACCTTTAGCATCAACCTTCTTTCCCGATTCTCCAGTTCGAGCTTTCTTTGTAGGGCTTGGATTCACATCCTGTGCCCTTCGCTCACCCCTTTCAACTTGTTTCTTTAGCTCGATTTCCCGTTCCCGAGCAACGTTTATGATCTCGGTAAGGGTCTCGTATTTTGAAGGAGTCATGAACTCCCTATACTCGGTGCTCAACATGTTACAGTAGTAGTATATCTTTTGTTCCTCATTTGTCACCAATTCACTGCAAAACTTCATCTTATCCATAAACGTCGCCGTAATCTTGTCTATGGTCTCGCCCTTGTGCCTAAGTTGCATGAACTCTTCCTTGATTTTATTAATGACCGCCTTGGGACTATGATGTTTAAGAAATGGCGTCTTAAACTCCTCCCATGTCATGGCCCTTGCCGCTTCGGCCCCTATTTCATTCTTTTTATTGTCCCACCAATCTTTGGCTTGACCTCTCAATTGACCCGTTCCGTAAGCAACGAAGTCGCTTTCGTCGCAATGGGTCCTTTCAAACACCCCTTCAATATCGCCCAACCATCTTTGGCAAATTATTGGGTCAACCTCCCCATTGTAGATTGGCGGTTTACACGCCATAAATTCTTTGTACGAACACCCTTTACGTTCTCCCGATTTCTCTTTCATAAGGTTGACACTATCCTCCAACCTTTTGACTCGTTCCTCGACAAGTGACAACACCGTGTTTTGAATTTTGTCTATAAACCCAGATAGACTACTTTCAATTGCCTTCCTCGCTTCTTCGGCAATTATCTCTTTCATTTGCTCGGTGCTTGTCTGCACCGGATCATCATCGTTTCTTCCTGACATCTTGAAACTAAAATGTTTACATCAAACGTTAAACATTTCATCTATGACATTGCTTCATTTGTTTCGGTTTAGCTAAGTTCCTAACTTGCTTTAACCGTTCACATTTGGTGCACTTTCCGGGTTTGAGTGAATTAACACACTCTTCCCATGCACTTCAATTCACTTCTCATTTCTTACATAAGATATAATCTATTAAAATAATAAGTTAATTCTTACCGGACGATCAATCAAGCTTGAACCGAACACTTTGTTGACAACCTTAAGCTCTGATTACCAACTTGTAACACCCGTCCATTTATTTCATTAATTAAATCGTATGAAATGTGAAATTTATAAACAAAATATTTAACTAACAAAAACTTAGTTAGTAGACTAAGTTATACTTCATCATAGTGTTTAACATAGTCAAATAACTAGTTTCAAACATAAATCATTTAGTAGTGTTTACAAAACTACATAATTTAACTAGATTCATTTAGTGCGGAAGCGTCCAAAAGTTTCATGTTCGGTTCTTGGAGCATCAACTTGATCGTCGTCCACATACTAGCAATACCTGAAACTGGAGATTTTTAACAAAATTTTGTGTTAGAGTTCTTAGAAATATTGCTTAATCGAAACTACGCTTAAAACGGATTCGATTAGCTATGATATGCAAGACTTAACAAAAATTTCCAGACTCTACCGTAACTTACGGTATCTACCGTAAGTTACGGTAGTCACTGGAAAACTTTGTCTGCCGTAAGGCAGTAGAGATCTGCCGTAACCATTTTATCTCTACCGTAAGTTACGGTAGATACCGTAACTTACGGTAGTCTCTGGAAGTTTATGTTTTGATTGATTTTGATTATTTCACTCAAAACCCAAATCTTGGATTCCTCATTTTTATCGCCCACGCTCCCATCACCGGTTTGCGTGTTTAATATTTCGCTACCCGTCGCTCGGGCTCAAAATCTACAAGTAAGTTACTACCGTTATTCGATCCATACCTTCCCTTGGTGACCCGTTTAGTTCACCCTTATGGACTTCATTATTCTAACAAACCAACACTCTAAATCCTCATATTCTAATATGTCATTTTTTTAACAATCACAAAAGACCAATTTACCATATTACGAAGCATTAGCCACACATTACTTGATTATTCGACCCGTTTGGCTCATCTACGGAATCCTCCATTATGATGACTACCAACGAGACCTAACCAATTCTTGAACTATTTTTCAGTATAACGAACATTATCGCTTTAAATCAACACAACTTTTATTCTATAATTCAACTACACATATGCTAATTATCAATATTCACCCAATGTAACGAATCAAGTTACATACCTTCAAAGTACGCCCTTCAAACGCAAGTCGCCACCGGCTTGTCCACTCGATGTTCCGGTGTCCTTTCCTATAGAGTTCAATCACATCACGTTTAGAACTCTTTCTAATTCATATATCGCACAATTTGCCAAAACATCGTAATTATGCGTTTTAACTTTAAAATTTCAGGTTTAAGTCTTCTTTGAGGCATTTATACAAACACCTTAAGGGCAGAATTTTAAATAATTCATTAACAAGCTCATAACTTGTTATATAACCCGAATTTTCATCAATCCAACTATCTAATACAAATATTTGCCTTTATAATTCTGAAATAACTTTACATATGTCAAATTACACTAGAACAAACCCCAAATTTCCTAGTGTTTATCAAGTTCTACATAACCCACTAGTTACCTACAATGGTGACCATGGATTTCACTAGAATTTAGCATAATTTCAGCATGTACTTGTCTAGGGTTTACTCCTAGACATTTTAATGTTCCTAATTCATCTACAAATCACACATGCATCATCAGATTTCAAGTTCTCTAAATTCATGAGAATTTCAAGTAGAGAATTTTTGTCAAATTTTGCATACCTTATGATCTCCTTGCAATGGGGATCATTAATCTATGCTCGGATTTTGATTTGGGACTGAAATTGGCCTTCAATTGATCAAATAGCATGAACTTAGGGTTTTGAGAAGCCTGTGAGATCTTTCCCTTTAGATCAGGTTGTATCTTTCCTTTGTTTTCTGTATTTCTTCTGTATTGTGTTGATCAACTGATTAAGTCGGTTGATCGGAACATTGTTGTTCATCTGATCTTACTATTGTAAGATCTTGGATATTGGTGGGTGTTTTCGGCTTGGGTTAATAATAGATTTCAGTCACCGTTTTTTCGTCGCTATTATTTTGTCTTTGATTTGTGTGATTGGTACCATAAGTTTTTACAAATAGCCCTATAAATAGATGTTTCTTGTGTAGTTGTGTTTCATGTTTAATCAAGGAATGATAAATTCTAGCTCTTCCATTCTTTATATTATTATCTATATATTAAATGTTGCTATTAGGCCGTTGTTTTATAATACTAAATCAATCAATTTTTTGTCTGTAAATCTAATTTTACTAATGAAAGGATGAAATATTTATCTACTACACTCAATGAATCCCGATCATCCCTTCTTTTCGTTCGCTCCAGTGTCAAAGTTTAAAACGTGGTTACACCGATTTAATTTATTTACTAGAGACTACGGCAATTGGTTGTGTTGGAATTAAGGAGGGGGTGTTTGACTTCATGGTGCATTAGCCTAGTCTGTGTCGAGATGTGCATTATGTTTTGGTGTGGTGAATGGTTATTGTAGTTTTTGAACACTTCACTCGGTGTCTGTCCAAATTTTAATTGCTTTTGCATGTTTTGATGCTATTGTGTTGCTTTCAGTTCTACAAAGTTTGACTATTATTTTTTAAATAACATATCAAATTCAAACTCAACGGCGGAGAAAAGTATTTGACAACTGTTAGCGTAACTTCATATGAGGATCCAAGCAGGAGTCAACCCGTATGCAATTTCATTGCCACTTGGGGTGGGATAATAGAGTTGAACCTGTCTCATCATGTATTGGTGAATCACGTGGGGAACAAGTAGAATTGGTCTTTAAGTACAATTAAAGGTAGAGGGAGGTGTTTAATCACTTAGGGTGTTTTGAGTTATTCTCTAGCCAATAATATCATGCCATATCAAGTCCTCATTCTACTCTCTATTTTGCACTCAATCACTGGCAATGGTTCAAACACACGGAGAGTGGTAAATAATTTTAAAAAAATTTGTGATTTGTTGAAAGGTGTTGGGACCTACCATTAAACCCCCCTCTCTCCTCCTTCCCTCATCTTCTCGCATCGGTGAGTATACACCGAAGAAACCATTCATCGAACACCGAAAAGAGGCCGGTATCCATTCACCGCTCGGCAAACTTGGTCCCTGATTCCCTTTCCCGCAACGATACCGTGTACCCTAATTAAGTTTTAATGTTGACGAAAGTTATTATTTGTTTAAGAGTTAAGTGTCATTTACGTCCTTGTGTTTTGTATACTTCTATTTAAGGTCAAATTTTAAAATCGCACCTTTTTTCTCGCTAACATTTTGGAAACATGCCATTTTAGTTCAAAAAATAACCACAGTTAAAAAATTTAGTTAGCTTAGGGGTAAAAATTCGTTTGTTTCTAAGCAGATGGTCATGGGTTCGATCCCGGCTAGCTGCAGTTTTGACTTTGGTTACCCCTAGCTAACTGAATTTATTTAACTGTAGTTATTTTTTAGACTGAAATAACACGTTTCCAAAATGTCAGGGAGAAAAATAGTGTAGTTTTTAAATTTGACCTAAAATAATAAAAGTAAACAAACCACAGGGCCATAAATGGCACAAACATCCATTGACCATTGAGAGTTTGAGAATGCAAAGAGTATATGGAGCATGTACCACACTGTGTTAACAATTATCTTAGATAATATAAAATATGAGTTAAGCTTTCGTACAAACAGTTTTATCGTACAAAATGTACGAAAGACATGAAAAAATTAAAAAAAAAACGCAGGGACATTTTCGTAATTATTTGCTCTTAGGGTAATTATCAAAATTACCCTACAAATGATCTTCAAAGGTAATTTTGATCTTGTAGGTTAATTTTGTAAAATGTTCTTGTAGGGTAATTTTGATCTTGTATGATAATTTTGTAAAATATTCTTGTAGGGTAATTTGAAACTTGCAGAGTAATTTTGATAAACTTATAGATTAATTATGATACTCTACAAAATTACCCTACAAGATCAAAATTATCTTACAAGATCAAAATTACCATACAAGATCATTTGTAGAGTAATTATGATACTCTACAAAATTACTTACAAGATCAAAATTAGCATACAAGAATATTTTATAAAATTACCCTACAAGAACATTTTACAAAATTACCCTACAAGATCATTGCTAGGGTAATTTCTATAATTACTCTACGACTAAATAAGTACGAAAATGACATCACGTTTTTCAGCAAAACCTTCAGCTCATACGTTTTCTACATTAAAGGTATTTATATTTGATCTTTTTCCTATAAAATATTATGCATTTGAAGATTTAGCTTTAGTTTCAAAAGGTACTTATAAAATATTGTATCTTTAAAGATTTTGTTTTTGAAATAATGTGCTAAATTCACAATTTGCTAGTTACGACATATCTTTTTTTTTTTTTTTTTTGAACGGTAGATCAACTGGATTTCCAGCTTACTCCAAAGGGCCTACATATACTGTTTAAACCCCTCACCCCAAGTTCGAATCCCTCCCAGAGGTGCTCTCCCATATTTACATAATTTGCACTTAGTAGGAATCGAACCTAAGACCTCCACATGAGGAAACCACTTAGTGGAAAACCCCCTGCGATGACATAATTAATTGTGTTCGACATTATTTTGTATACCTAAAATGTTACTTATTTAAAGATTTAATTAATAAAACGTCCGTAATATCCAAAATGCATGTTTGTAAAAACCATATGAATTATGGATTTAAGTTATCTATGGTTCCCACATTATCAAGATATATAAGATAATTGCTTAAGCCCTTAACAAAAAGTCTAATGTTTGAAAAACGATCCAAAATGGTAATCATTTTTTTGATTGATGTAGACGTCTACATATCTTCGTGTATGTGCTAAACATAAAGCCTCACGACTATTGGCACACTCAAGGTGTCTATTTGCACCCTTTATGGTTTATATACTACACTCTACGATATAATACAATACGATAGGATACAATTTTATATTACACGTTTAGGCCTATACGAGATTTATACTACACTATATGATATGATACGATACTACATCCATAGACCTATATGAGACCTGTATTATACTATACGATAGAATACTTAACAATGTTTTTTACTACACTATACGATACGATACGATATCATACAATATTATATTTCATGTATAGGCCCATACAAGATTTATACTACACTATATGATACGATACTACTTCCATAGGCCTATACGAGGCCTACATTAAACGATACGATAGAATAGCTAACAATGTTTGTTATTTATCTATTTTTAAAAAGTACTTATTATAAAAGTTTGCTAAAACGATAAATAATGTATAATAATGTTTCTTAAAAAAATCACCTTTTATATACGCGGCGTATATAAAGGGACAAATTCGCACATCATATCAGAGATTCTCTTGGAAATTGAAAAAATGTGTCTATACGCCACATATAGACTTGTACGCGACATATATAAAACTAGGGTTTGGTATGCAAATAGGAATTTTGGTGTGCAAATATGTACACCCAACATAAAACACCCATTTCTTCATGTAAAGAAAAAAAGTTAAAATATTTAGTTATATAAATAATCGTTTTTATAAGTGTTAGGATAAAATACAAAGTCTCATAAAAATAAAATGTCATGAGAATATATCAAACGAACTCCGATTGAACTCTTTCAAGCGACATTGAAATCGTCTCATCGAACTCTACAATATGAGATTTTAGGTTTTCGCTTTTGGATGTTTAGCTTGTAGATTTTATAATTTTTGTTTAGATCATTGTGTCTTCTTATTTATCATTATGTCTTTTCTATATTTGTGTCATTGTGTTTTTTCCTCGACATTGTGTTATATTTTACTCGATATTGTGTTATATTTTGCGATCCATTGTATCTTTGTTTTCTTCTCATTAATTATACGTATGTGTGTGTGTGTGTGTGAAGAAACATTTGAGAGAAAATTTAATGGGAGAAAAAAAGAAGAAATGGTAGAGTGGTAAAACAATAAATAGTTTATAACTTCTCCCATTAATTATTTTATCTCTCAATAATTAGGCAAAAACACTTTATCATACATATTTCAAAACTTATCCTACACATATCGAAATTTAGCGTACATATATCAAAATTTACCCTACATTTTATCCTACGCCTATCAAAATTGTCCTTCACCATGGTGTGCAAGTTTAGCGATTCAAAAAAGAAAATATAGTTAACTAATTTAAGAGAATACAATAAATTAATTATTCAATACACATATTAAACAGCCAATGAGGTGGTTGTGGAGTTGTATGGGAGAGACTTGGTGTTCTAAGGGACTAAAGTTTGATTCCTACTCTCTATATTATTTTCTGCGGCACCTAGTGATGATGGGAGACTAGGTGAGTAGGTGGTGATTGCTAGTTCGATCATTGAACTGAGCGGGTTTTACCTCAACTGCCATGCCTTTGACGAGTGTTCACGGCCTTCGGCCCTAGGTGAGGGTTTTCCCCGGTTCGGTGGTGAGTGTATCCCGATGTGTTGAATTTTGCCAGTAGCCCATTTGAAGGATTTGTTGGTCGTTCAAAAAAAATAAACATATTAAATAGAGTATTTCTATTGATTTAAAACTCATTATTTAAGTCTTACAAAAAAAAATATTTCTTCTCATTTGAATCCTCCAATATATATATATATAATATAACATCATGACAAAATCCAAAACATAATGACTACATGTCAATTCCTATGTTTTCTCACACTCCCACAAAAAATGTTATATTTACAGAAACCTAAATCTATATATATATATATATATATAGGGTCAGGATTTAGAGAGAACGGTTAAAAGTGTGAGAACGGTGTGAACGATTTTGGTGGTGACATGTGGCATTGATGCTAAATTACACTAAGGGGTAATATTATCAAAAAAACCCACCCACGTGAACTGGGTGTTCAAATAAAACGCCATAAAATCACTCAATTCAGAAAAACGCCATAAAAATACCCAGTTAAAAACGCCATAAAACACCTTGTTCAGAAAAACGCCATGAAAAAACTCAGTTGAAAACGCCATAAAACACTCAATTCAGAAAAACGCCATGAAAATACCTAGTTAAAACGCCATAAAAACACCTAGTTCAGAAAAACGTCATGAAAATACATAGTTTAAAACGCCATAAAACACACAGTTCAGAAAAACTCCATAAAACCTAGCTAATTTTTTTTCGAAAAGTATATAAATAGTATACTCGTTGGAAAGATAAAAAAAACGCTGAGTTTTATAGTGTAATTTTTTTCAAAAAATAATCCGTATAAAAAAGTTATTGTCATTTAAATATGATGGGGGAAAATGGCATGTGATTAGCATGTGCACCTTTGTTTGGATCTTCCTATTTTACCCCTCCTAGTAGTTACAAGGCCCCTATTATTTACAAAAATGCCACCGCATCAATCTCAACCACAAACCACTAAGATCTTGTGGCTGATAATCGTTCTCACAGTTCTCACACTTTGAGACGTTCTCTCCTGATCTTGTTCCTATATATATATATATAGGGTCGGGATTTAGAGAAAACGATAGAAAGTGTGAGAACGGTGAGAACGCTTAACGATCGTCCGATCAAAACAATCTATGGACTAGATTGGCGCGGTGGCGTTTTCGTAAATAACATCAATTTTATTACGTGGACGCGCTTCATTAAGGGTAAAAGGGTCTTTTGACTACTCCACATAAAACGCCAAATCATGAAATAAAACGCCAAAAACAAAAATCACAGACCATTCTAAGTAAAACGTCATTAAATATAAAACGCCAAACTTAATTATAGTAAAATCCCGCCTTAAAAAACCACCAAAAAAATCCTATATATACAACATCTCAGACCTTCAGTTAAAAACACACACAAAAACCCAAACGCCATATTTCATATAACAGATTCGCCTTAGAAACGCCAAAAAACCCAAACATCAATTATCTTCAACCCAAAAACGTTTTTTTGAAATTCAGTTTGGCTGTTAGTAAGATTTCGCTCAATGATATAGACAAAATCCTAAAGTGAGGATATAGTCCATTTCATTGAGTAAAATCTCATTGACTTATCCTAAACTTCCATCAAATTTATAACGCCAAAACATACAAAAACATTATTGAGGTTTGTTGTCAATAAAGTTTAGCTGTATGGGGTGGACACCATTGTCAGTTATCTTTCTTAACCGAGGATTAACAATGTTGTCCATCTCATACAGCAAAACATTATTGATTTTAGCATGATCAAAATTTGAGGTTTATGGTGATCTTATTTCGTGGCGTTCTTTTTATCGGTAAAACGCCAAAAAAGTTAAAAATTCAAGATTGTTGGCTGAATGATATAAACTCAATAACATTTTGCTGCATGAGATGGACAAATATTCAAGAAAAAGATGCTGATGTCAGACTGTGTGCTTCCAAACAGCAACACAAAAAACTACTTGAAAAACAAAAAAACAAAATGAATCATACGAAAGTCGAACCAACCAGTTAACATGATTCATAAAAAGAGAAAGAAAGAGACTGGAGACAGAGAAGATTTGAAAGATCAATTGTTTATGTATTCTTTTTTTTTTCCTTTTCAGTTAATTGTTATATAATAAAAACGCCATATATAATAAAGACGCCAAAACAGCCAAAATGCTTGTTTAAAACGATATCATCCAGTGAAACGCCACCAAAAAAACTGCCAAACTATAATAAAATTACTTTGAAAAATTATTATAAAAAACCTAAATAAAAAAAATAAAAAGCAAACTTGAAAATTTAACTAGAAATAGTAAATACAAAATCATTAAATACTATAGAATCTAAAACGCTAAACTTGAAAGATGGGACGTGTTACAGACTTCAGATATAAAGCTTCTCAAAAACATTAATTGCAAAACAGTAACTGAAAAGACACAATATTTTATTATAATGATGCACCGCCTAATTTAGGCGCCAAAAAGACATCCTATAAAATGATACATCTCAAAAACTTCCATTTGATCAAACCAAAAAAACAAACGCCAAATACTACTAAATACCACCAACTGTAAAACGCCAACAAATAAACTGAATGAATTGTTATCAGAGGGGAGTACCTCATAAAGATTTTGCTGCATGAGATGGACAAAATTTCAGGAAAAAGATACTGATGCCAGTCATATGGCATTTTGTATTTTTTGTTCTTGAAGAAGGTTTGGATGAGGAGAAGAGGTCAATGACACTGAAGAGTGGGTTCACTATAAAGATGAAGATCCAGATAAAGAAAAAACAAAAAACCCACTCACACGCCATAGATCTATATCCCCAAACATCCACACAAAAAGACAGTTCAACAGACGAGCAGGTAAAAAAAATCAAACCCATGGGTTTGTTAAGTTTTACATAAAACGTCATATATTTGATGATAGTTCTTGTACTATTAAAGAAGAGAGAGACTGATGACACTGAAGATTGGGAAAAGAGATCCGGTTGGGATTTTTAATTTATTTCCTTCCCTTGTATTTTTTTTTTCCTGTGGTTGAAATATAATTTAACAATAGTAAAACGCCAAGATACAACAAACGCCAAAATGTTTATAAAAAATAATAGATCAATAGGCCAACTTGTTTAAACGCATTGGAAAACGCCATTCAAAATAGATTTTCTGCCCCCCTGGGTTCCATTGGCATACGATGTGAATAACGCCATAAACGCCAAAATGTTGATACAATGGAACCATTAAAACGCCATTAATTATTGAATTTGGTTAACGCCAAAAATCTCAAAAACCAAAACTTAAAACAACATTGGGAAAAAGCGGAAGAGGAAAAGCAGAAGATGAAAGGACAAAAAAGCCCATCCGCCCTTTTCTAAGCGGCGTGACACGTGTTGGGCCAGGATGCGTTCTCACCGTTCTCCCACTTTTAATCGTTTTCTCCCGATCCCGTTTCTATATATATATAGGGTAGAGTTCATGCGAGAACCACCTTTATTGCGAGAACCAATATGAGCATAACAAAATAAACCCACTAGACCACCAAAAAACCTAAAAAAACCTAACCCCCCCCCCCCCAAAGCTAAATACTAAAAGCTAACCCCCCCCCCCTCCCAAAAAAAAAACTAAAAAAACCTAACCCCCACCCCTTACCCAAGCTAAATACTAAAAATTAAACCCCCCCAAAAAACCTAAAAAAATCTTTAAAAAACTAAAAAAAATCTAAAAAACACACAAAAAGTTTTTTTTATGTTTAAATCGCTACTTTAGTAGCCAAAAAATAAAATTTTATTAAATCTTTTTTAATAACGAAATCCAGCGATTTTTCATTAAAAATATTTAAATTTTTTTTTATGTTTTTAGCTATTTTTAGGTATTTTTGGTTGTGTTCACGTTTGTTCTCGCAGTTCTCGCAATAAAGAGTGGTTCCTAAATGATCCTTCTCCTATATATATCATCATCATACTCAGTAAATCCCACAAATAGCAAAGCTAAAGTAGGATCTGAGGAGGGTAGATATAGACAGCCTTACCTCTACCCCGTAGGAATAGAGAGGCTGCTTCCAGTGAGACCCCCGGCTCGATTGTAGTTTTGTATCAAGCCTTGGACCTAAGACACATAACACTCAAAACAATCGGGACAGAGACTGATTGGTGCATGTACCCCCGTGTCTTTCAGGTATCAACGTCACCACATGATGCATGATTAACCATCCGCTACTTTTAACGTTATTTTCACGAAATTAGTAAAATAACGTTAAAGTTAGTACCATTTCACTTTTGCCCCCCGAGCGCTCACACATATATACATTATATGTGCACACCGTAAGCGGGGCATTCTCCTATATATATATAATCAGCAAAACATTTGAGGCTTTATTCAAGATAGATTTAGTTAGTAAGCAAATAGAAAATGATTTTCAAATAGACGTGCTATATTAAGTGAGAAAGATTATTATACAATAGGAAAGAAGTCTACGAAGTGTACGAGAGAAGTTTGACCCTTGATTTGCAAGATCAGTGGTTGAGATTAATTGGTCTCCAAATATAGAATTCACATAACTAAAAACAAGGGAACGTGTGGGGGAAAAGGGGTAAAATAGGAAAATCCAATATTGTTGACTCATAAACCCATTTTCCCTTGATTTCAAACGACTATCAGTTTTTCATACGTTAATGTTTTTTTATAAAAATTACCCCGTATTAGCGAGCATTTCATTCTCTTTAATTCGAGCATCCTATTGCTATATTTTTCTTAAAAAATTGCAGGATTTTGAATACCTAGTAAGTGACTATGTAATTTTGAATACCCAGTAAGTGAATATGTGATTTTGTGAAACCCCACTAAGTGATTACACAATTACGTAACACTAGTTGACTATATGTTATTACATGACTACATGATATTAAATACCCATTTCATGATTACGAGATTTCATTATAGTCTTTATGTGAAACCCTACCGAGTGATTACGTAATTACGTATAAATAAAACATGTAATACATAATATTTAATATGGAATACATAATATTTCAGGTATAATCACGTATTAAAGATAATTTATATACAAAACATTAGCAAAACCAACCTATAATAGCCACATAATGTCGTATATTAGAGATTTAACCACGTAATAAATCATAAACAATCAAGTTCTTAGTATTGAATGTGTAATCACATAATAAGCATAATTGTGTTAACATTAGTTATAACAAATCATATTGAATGTGTAATCACGTAATGAATTTACATTAAATGCGTAATGATTTATGTTGAATGTGTAATCACGTAATGGGTATTCAAAAATCACGTAGTCATGTACCGGGTATTCAAAATCACGTAATGGGTATTGGGTGTTCAAAATCACGTAATCATGTAATGGGTATTCAAAGTCATGTAAATTATTTTTAAGAACACTATAGCAATAGGCTGCTCGAATTAAAGAGAATGAAATGCTCGTTAATATGGTGCAATTTACAAAAAATATTAACGTATGAAAAAGTTATAGCCGTTTTAAAATCAAGGAGGAAACTAGTTAAAGGGAGAAAAGACCATCATACACTTCCCTTCTTAAATTGAGAAAAACAAATGTGTGGTCATGATTGTCTCCTACACTTCGTACGGAATTTCTCTCTTGTACATGATCTATTATCTATAATATATATATATATATACACACACTAGGTTATAGACCCGTGTATTACACGGGATGAATAAATAAAATACCTTACGTAAGTAAATATGATAAATATCATAGAAAAATTGCTTAACACCACCTATAATCAAGAAAATGTCAAAAAAATTTCTTTGAAATTTAGAGAAAAATATAATAATTATGAAATAAGTTTACACATATTAAGAGACCAATATATAACGGATAATTATTGCTAATTATCAATAAATACATAAGTTACAACTTACAATTTAGACAACTTCAACTATAAATAATTTGAAATGGAACACTAACATGAATAAGATGCTAGTATTTCTAAATGTTAAACGTAGATTTCATTAACGGTTTTTACTTTAATATAATGTTTTCTTTTCGTTTGTGTTTTTGTGACACTAATATTAAAGTTTAAACATTTTTTATAATGACCACAAATTTTTTATACTCTAAAGTTTCACGACTTTATTTCTTTGGGTTTTTTCTTTCGGTTGTTATATAGAGTGTCGTTACCGTAGTGAACCAAAATGATATCAATCGAAATTGAATTCCCATCGAATCACACAAGGGATTTCAGTAGTTATTACTTCAAATTATATATTTGTTATTGTTAATAACTGAAGCAAATCAAGCCCGTCCCGTTAGTTTATCCCACTGATCAAATGTATCTCAAGATTCTATATAAATAACCTCTACAATAATTAGGAATAACTTAATTATTATTGATCATAAATTACAATCATAAATTAAAATATAAATTAAGGATTATATAAAATTTAATTTAAATACTCACTTATTTGTATATCAATTTAATTTAAATACTCATTTAATTAGTTATCTGTTTATAATTTAAATATTTTAATGAAAAAATGAAAACAAAGACAAAATCCAAGTAATCTTTGTAGGATCGTTTTCTGACCCGAACGAGTCGATCAGAAGAGTTTTTGCTCAATACAAGAGGCGGAAACAAACGTATCAAGTTCAATTTAGCTAGATATACACTTTAAACTGTCAATTGATTGATTTGACAAAGTTTTACAGTGAGTCGACACTTCGGCTCTCAAACCGGAAAAGTAATTTCGTTCCAAATGACGAAGACAAGGCAACTATTTATAGGTAAGGTAATTTCGCATGAACAGGTTCAAGAGAAAATACATTCACATGAAATTACTATTTCGTGCGAAATTACCAAGTAATTTCGTGCGAAATTACCTTCTAACCTATTTTTGACAGTTTCCTCGAATAACGTGCCCTGATCTATCTATACACATACAAGACTCGATACAAGATGAAGTCGACAGACGTATGCACCAACAGACTCCCCCTCGGATGTTGACGAAGTCTTCAGTGTCGAGTCTTCAATATTCAGTCTTTATCAGTCTTCTCGAACTCTTCCAAAGTATCTGACAATGTAAAACATCCTCAATCTATGTCTTCTCTTCTTCTCCAGGATCTCCACCTGGCTCTTATCTCACTCTAATTCTCTTGATCAGATCTCTTGATTCCTTAAGTTCATCAGCTTTTGCAATTTGCGTGATTTTCAGGATCTGAATCTGGCTCTATTATATTCAGACTCCCCCTTAAATTTTGCTTGGGATCGCAGTCAGCCTTCCACAGGTTCAAGATCGTGACCTGGCTCACATCCTGCTCAAGATCGAAACTTGGCTAACCTGCACATTCTTAACCCAGAAATAAATTTCACAAATTTAAAATTTTACAAATTTATACTCTACTTACCACTTGTAATCACAAATACACCATCATTTGCAAGTATTGAACTAAATGATTTAACATTTTAAACTCTGATGAACCACTTGAAACAACATCTTTTCAAACCTACTTTCCCAAACCTATTCATCCTGTTTAGCACTCGAAATTTTGAAAATCTGCTCTCCAACATCAGTTGTCGAAAATCTTTTTGAATTTAAAAAAAAAAATTATGTTAAAACACACTGAAAATCTTTTTAGACTTTTGAAATTTAAAGAAAATGTAGTAAAGAAATATTTACAAGCAATAATTTTTGTGAGTTTGTGTAAGAGGATCATATCAGTTTATGAGACAAATCACCAACACCGTTAAGCTTTAAACATTTTAAGTTCTAAACGATTCACTTAGATTGTCAGTATATTGATCCACTTAAATTCTCACACAAAGTTCAACTGTTTCGAGATACGAGATTAATGTTTTAAGCACTTAAACTTATTCGCGTGTCCCACCTCAGAATATACTCCCGAATCCAGATCCCAATATTCAGTCTTACAGGTGAGTATACCTAGATGATATCTGTAAAGGGTTAAATGCGAGGGCCATGAGAGCTCAGGCTATTGCTTCCGCAAAATCAGAGAGATGATGGCTTCAACTTTAGGTGTGTTCCCTTTAGAGAATCTTTTCTTCAACAGCACATGATTAACATTTTTCAATGTTTCATCATTTTTGTACTGAGGGTGGTGCTAAATTTCAAGCAAGCGAAAAGTATTATACGGGGACTAGGCCATTGCTTCCGCAAAATCAGAAGTCCTGGGATAATACCCCAGATATCACTGAGTATAAAGACCTAGTATCTCAGAAAAAGGGACCTTTCAAACAAGATTTCGGGGGTTACCCATATATCCGAGAGATGTTCCCCATGATATAAGTAAGTTTGAAATTTAGGTTTATATCTCGACACAATCTACTAAATGTGCAAAAACCTACTGGCACATCATCAGTGAGACCGTTTATCCCATTTGACTATCCAATCCTTTAGCATGCTATGATAGCCCACTGATGTACTATCATTTCCTCTTTTTACAACAAAACTCAATTTTCATTTTATCATGTTTTTGGCTTTTTCAAATTTTCAAATGTTTTTGGATTTTCTGAAAATTCTTACTCCCCCTAACATTCAAACCCATTTAAAAGAAATTTGAAAAACAAACTATACAAGTAAAGTGACAACTGTTATCAAATCGCTTCAAATCGCCATCCACTTGGCATAAACAATCAGAACTCCCCCTGACAACAAACTATTTTCCCATTATGATTTCAAAACACTTAAGTTTGTTTTAGTCAAATGGTTTTTCCGGAAAATTAGTTTTGTTAATTTTACCACTTGTAGGTTAGGGGATCAATTCATCACCTTGTTCTTTCAACTTCAACCTTTTGAAAAAAATATAACAGTTTCAAATTCAATCAACAAATATCACTTGTAGAAAATCAAGTACAACTTAATGTCCCTGATTTACCACTTGTAAGTCGAAATATCACATAACAGCCACCTTTCACATCTGTGATATATCTCAAGAAAGATGCCGATACCTGCTCCACACTTACCAACCTGGAAGCTCCGGCAAGTCGGAATTTTTCACTTATGAAAAACATTCATCCAAGCCTGACCAAACTTGGATGTTTCCTCCTCAACTTCACTTGGGTTATAAGTTGCCTTCTTTGTTTCATAAAACTCTTTAACCCCTTTAACCTTTCCCTCAACCATCTTTCCAAAAATCTTTTTCACATTTCCATTAAAAACCTTTTCGACATCAAATTCTTTCTTTTCAGAATAGAATTGATTCGAGATCTCAATCTTTCCAACTTTTTGTTTAAAATTTTCAGCCCGCAATGGTGGAAAATTGACATCATCCATTGGCAGAACTGATGTTTCTAATTTTTGAACAACTTGTGGCTCCTCTGACTTTGTGGAATCAGATTCATCGCCAACTTTCACATCAGATTTCTTTACACCCCACTTCTGGTTGTCAAGATTCACTCTTCTCTTATAAAATCTTTTCGAACATTCACCAACCTCATATGTTGAATTTTTAAACACTTTGAATTTTTCAGTTGGTGGTTCGATTTTGTCAACAACTTTCTCTTTGAATTTAGAAACAACTTCCTGTTTTGTGTTAGTAGCCATTGGACAATTCCAGGCAATATGACCAACTTCTTGACATCGGTAACAGGTTCTTGTCTCCTTTCTCTAATAAGCTCCATTCTTCTCAAATTTTTGTTTTTCTGCAAAGAACTCTTTATTTGATTGCTTCCAGAATGAACTTTTTTCTTCTTCTTCTGAACTTATCCCTGAAACAAATACAGTTTTTGGTTTATAAGTTTTCTCATTTTTATGATTTTTCGGTGGAATAAAGCCTAGACCTTTCTTTTTGTAATTACCGTTATGGTTTAGTTTCTTTTAAAAACCAGAACCAGAACTGTAACCCTTTTTCTTGTTTAAACGTTGTTGAACTCTTGAGGTGTAAGTTTTAGATTTTCCAGTAAGATTTACATCTTTTATTTCAGAAATATTGATTTCTGTTAGTTTGAAAATCTTTTTAATCATTTCAGTTTTAACACCTCTTATTGGAAATTCTTCATCAGAATATAATTTGTCTGAATCATTCAAAATATATGCCACTTTGATTGGTTCATCATTCAAATTAGATTTTGATAACATGAATTCTTTATTGTAAACCCGTTTAACCGACGACTTTGGACTGTCAACTGATGATGTTCTCGAACTTTCAGACTCGGATTTTGACTCCGACTCCTCATCTTTATCCAACACCTGATCGACCACCTTTTTTATTAACACAGACTCATGATCAGTGTCAGACGATGTGAATGTGACGTCAATATTTTCTTGTAACTCATCAGTTGTTTCGGACTTTAACTTTATATTGACTGCCTTTTTGACTTGCTCCTCATTTGGTTTTCTGGGAGAATAACCTTCCCAGATAGGAGGCGGACACTTGTTATAATTTGCACTTTGTTTCTTACCAGTATCCTTTTCTTCAGTCTTCTTGTCTTGAAAAGCTTCCATACCTGCAACAGTTGGATAAATTCTATCAATCAAATAATCAGAACTAGAATAACTTTGCAGTAATCGTCTGATTCTTTCATTCTCTATCTTTTCTGTTTCCAACTCTTGCTTCAACTTAGCACATTCTTCAATGTAATGATTAATGGCCTTCTGTTTTGTCATCATCACAGCATTCATCATTGTTAATGCATCTTCTCATTCAGAATTTGTCTTTTGTAGACCAGTTACCGTTCTATTCAACACATCATACGATTCTTTCACATAATTGAGATTGAACAATAAGTTTTCTTTCATCTTATCTTGCTCACTCAACTTCTCCTCTTTCTCTTCACACTGCTTACATGACTCCAAACACTTTAGACAAGGTTTGATGACTTCAACAATCTTTTCAACTTCTATAATTTTTTCAACTTCGACTATCTTCTCAACTTCAATTACTTTCTCAATTTCAATCACTTTCTCAGCTTCAAACACCTTATCAGCAACTTTAACTTCTACACTTTGTTCAGACTTCTCTTCTTGAACAACACTATCATATTTCATCTTTTTCTGTTCCTTTGCTGCTTGTTTCTCCTTTAGCTTTTCCAAACGATCTGCAAAATAAAATTGAAAACTTTCAGGAGATAAATGAGTTTTTGCAATATTAATATGCATTTCTTCCTCATCATCACTGTCATCAGTTAATGATTGATCAAACACTTGTGTCTGTTCTGAACTATTATCTGAAGAACTAGATTCATCATCTTGATTCTTCTCATCATCAGCAAACACTTTCAACCATTCTTTCATCAAATCTGGTTTTTGAACTATCTGTGCAATTAATGCAACTGTTTTTGAATCAGATGGAATATATTTGTCCCAGCTAAAGCCTTCTGCCACTTTTTCATCATCTTGATCAATTATGCCATAATAAGCTTTCTTATTTGCTTCTTCGATCATTTTAGCATGTGCAGTTTGTGGTTCTTTTTGTTGATACGGTTGATGAGCAACTTGTTGGTATATAGCTTTCCGATAATAATCATTACCACTAAACGGATTCTTTGCTCCACTTGCTTCTCGATTGGTACATTCCTCTTGAAATGTCCTTTCTCCCTGCATCGAAAACAAGTAACTTTAGATTTATCAAAACCCAAAGTAGAAACATTTGCATCTAAGAAATCATCTCTTCCTGTAATCATTTTGAATTTTTCTGCTCTTCTCAAAACACTCGCTAAACACCACTTAATATCCACCAGCTCCATTTCCTCAGCATCGATCTGATCGTAATCCTCTTTTATCAACATAGGATTTCCAATCCTTCCTGCAACCAACCCTTCATATGATTCTAACACTGTAGCTAGCAATGACATATGACTTTTAGCAACTTCTTCAGAAAAATTTTGACCATTCTGAAGATGCAACGCGATGTTGCAGTGTAATACATGACCATTACTGCTGTTTGAGCTTTGGAACTGATGACCTGAGGTTGATTCCTTTGGATTAACACTTGGGTATAAGGAAACTCCACTGCTGCTTTTTGGACTTTGATTGATTGATTCAGATGAGTTTTCTGCACTGAATGCAGTTTGGATTTTTGGACTTGCTTCTACATTCTGAACACTCCCTTTGAAGTACATTGTAACATCTTGTTGTGCATTTGGATTGTTCATTCTAGCAATCTTTTGTTGCTCAAGATCTTGACCTTCAATCTTTTCGATGAAATGAGAAATTGTCAAACCATCATATTCTCCAGTATTCTTTAATATCATAAAAAATGTACCCCATTCTTTCTGAGGTAAAGCATCAGCTAATTTGTCAACCCATTCCTCACGATCTTTGTTAATACCTAACAATGACATTGATCGTACTAAATGACAGTATCTTTCAATCAATTTCTTTGTATCTTCTCCTTGCAAACTCTGAAATAAATCAAATTCTTTCTTTAACAATGATTTTTTACTCTTGAACATCTTCTCACTTCCCTCAAACTTAATTCGAAGTGCTTCCAAAATTGAACGTGAAGTCTTATCATGTTGAAGCAATACGAATATGTCTTCTTTAATAGCTTGTTGAAGTAAACTAATCATCATCTTTTCTGCTTTATACATGTCTCGTTCTTTATCCGTAAATTCAAAAATTTTCTTTTCAACTCCCAAGTCTGTACGTGGTAGTACATACTTTTTCTCAACACACTCCCAAGATCTCAAATGATTAGCTTGAACCCAGTTTTCATACCGATCTTTCCAACCATAATATTCCTCAATTCCCATTAGCTTCGGGGGTTTTTGCAAAGTTCCAGTTTCATTTTCCATGTTCATGTTCTGAGCAATGGCAACAGGTGTACTCGGGCCAGTAGCAAATGCGTTATAAAATTCCTCTTCCATGATTCGGTAACAAGTTTATCAAAAACAGACACTTTCAAACGAAATCAGATTTCAAACGAAATAACCTCTTCACACGGAATACCCTGATGAAGCAAAATACCCTGGAAGACAACTTCAAACGAAAACAGTTCAAATGAAATACCCTTTCAAACAAAATACCCTTTCAAGCGAAATGACTGATTTCGCGCGAAATAACCAAACGAAATACCAGTTTGAAACGAAATCAACTAATTTCGTACGAAATACTCACGCGAAATACTATTTTCGTGTGAAATCAACCACAATTTCAAACGAAATACTAATTCCATGCGAAATCAAGAAGCTATTCCGTGCGAAATACTACTGATGTCATCATCTTGAGCTGATTTTTTTCAAAATTGATTAGGTTTTTGTCCGATTTTAAGTCTGAAACTTTCAAGGGTTTGTTAAAACACTATTGCGCGTATAATATGTGAAAATCAAGACATTTTGACCGTGAAATCAAGTTTAATTTTGAAAAGAAGGTGTAGAAAACAGAATTTTCAGCTGAATTGGTATGAACTCTTCCTCTGAGCTCTGATACCACTTGTAGGATCATTTTCTGACCCGAATGAGTCGATCAGAAGAGTTTTTGCTCAATACAAGAGGCGGAAACAAACGTATCAAGTTCAATTCAGCTAGATATACACTTTAAACTGTCTATTGATTGATTTGACAAAGTTTTACAGTGAGTCGACACTTCGGCAGCACTTCGGCTCTCAAACCGGAAAAGTAATTTCGTTCCAAATGATGAAGACAAGGCAACTATTTATAGGCAAGGTAATTTCGCATGAAGAGGTTCAAGCGAAAATACATTCACACGAAATTACTATTTCGTGCGAAATTACCAAGTAATTTCGTGCGAAATTACACTCTGTAATTTCGTGCGAAATTACCTTCTAACCTATTTTTGACAGTTTCCTCGAATAACGTGCCCTGATCTATCTATACACATACAAGACTCGATACAAGACGAAGTCGACAGACGTATGCACCAACAATCTTTAAAAATATAGTTTAAGAAATTGACGCAAAAATAAATCGGGATAATGTGAATGCCGCATGGCAAATATATAAATAAATTAAATAAAAGAATGCCACATGGCATTAGATGGAATCCTTTATTAGTATTAGATTTATATTTATGTATTATTAGATATATTATATATTAATAATATTAGAGATTAATCTAATATATTAATATAGTATTAATTTAATACATAAACAAATTAAATAAAAGAATGTCGCATGGCAAATATATAAATAATATTAGAGGTTGATCTAATATATTAAAATAGTATTACACGAGTTTATACAGTATAAATGATATAATTATATAATTTTTAATAAAACTTTATATAACTAACGACCTATGTTAATTAGTAACAAAACTTTATATAAACGAATTTTATTACCATATGATAGTTCACACAACGAACTTGAATTTATCACAAAAAACGGCTCACTTTAATTAGTAACACTGAAAATACCATAATAGCCGTGTATTACAAAGGCTGAATACTGAAAAATATGTAATACATCAATTTATATATTATTAATATAAATGAAATTACGTATTACGTTATATATAACAATGTATAAAAACAATAATGTGCAAGACCTCAATTCTGTTTACAAAATTCATTATTTAAGTTGTTCTTTTTCTCTTTATTGGTTAAAAGTCAATCTTATTTGTATGACATAAATTAGATTTGTGATTCTTACTAATAATTGTTTTTCGGATTTAATTAATAAATAGTTATTGTAAAGTTATGATATAAGTTAAAGGTTTATATATTATAAATAAAATATTTTCACTATTAAAGGTTAATTAACTATACCACAAATGGGTATACATAAAATGAAATTAATATATATCTCTATTGAATTGAAAACAAATTTATTGATCATAGATTGGTGTAACTACAAACCTTAATATTATCTCATCTATAGAACTTCAAAACGTTAAGTTCTCTCAGTCTATTATTTTAAAACAAAGTTCAATAAAATTTTAGTCTTTTTGCGAACAGTCCTCTGGTTAGTTGCTTTTTTATAGCTTTTATTTATATGTTAGAAAAACTCATATATCAATTTTATATATAATCTCATATATGATGGCAACTTCTTTTGTAACTTAAACTATTTTATTTTAAGAAGTACTAAAATCATAGTTTTTAAAATTATAGATCATTATATTTTATAAACATAAATTATAATTAGATATTAGTTATTATATATTATTAATGAATTAAAGATGAAAATGCCATGTAGCATTAATTGGAAATAGATTAGAGGAGAGAATGTCATGTAGCATTAGATGTAATGCTTTATTATTATTACTATATATATATATGAGATGGATCTTGAGAAAACTAGTTTAAATGAGAAAACCAAAAAAGCCTAAAAAAAACCTAAAAACATACCAATTTTTTTTTTTTATAATTTTTTATAGAAAAATCGCTACTTTTTATGTATGAAAAAAAATTTCAAAAAAAAAAAAAAAAATTATTTTTGTTGTACTGCACATGTGCACTAATACATAAAGCTTAACCCACCCCCCACCGACACCCCCCAAAAACCTAAACCCCCCACCCCCACCCCCCAAAAACCTAAATTCACCCTCCCACCAAAAGCCTAACCCCCCCCCCCCCACCCCCCACCCTCCCGAAAACCTAAAACTAAACCCTAAACATAAACCCGAAAAAAACCTACACCCCCCCACCCCCACCCCCCAAAAACCTAAACCCCCCTCCCCCCCACACCCAAAAACCTAATCCTAAACCTCCAAAAAAACTAACCCTAAAAGCTAAACTAGACTCAAAAAGTTAATTTTAAGCATGTAATGCAATTGTAGTACATGTTATATTGCACATGTGCACTACTATAATAGTATTGAAAACAAGACGACACCATAAATCTTTTTTTATGGCATAAAAAATATGCTCGAATATACTTGAATGAAAGATACAAAAATTTGTGATCTTATGGTGCCATTTTTGTTTTAAAATGATAACGTATGGAGAAATGGGAAATGTTTGAAAAGTTATATATATTTTTTTTTCCAATTTTACCCCTCCTTCATTAAAAGTCCCCCCTCCTTCATTAAAAGTCTCCCCCCTCCTTTTTAGTGGTTTTTAGTTAGTTTTCTAGTTTTCTCATTTATATCTAGTTTTCTCATGACCCTCTCCCTATATATATATATATATATATATTTATATATATGGGAGGGTTACCTTGAGAACACTAAATATTGCGAGAACCGTGAGAACGAATGAAAAAACAATCAAAACTGATTTTTTTTAATACAAACCTCATTGTAATTAAAATACAACATCAAAAGAAAATTTACAACATCAAATAATTCATTTCTCTTCTCAAAATCACTCTTACTAGATTTTTTACGCATGTGTAAATTTTCTTTATTTACGAATTCACGTAAATTTAAACGTGTAAATTTAATTTCTAATAGTGTATTCGAACAACAATGTTAAGTGTTAAAAGAAATTTTGAATTTGAAATGTTTTTGACCAAGTTCTCGTGGTTTTTTAGCGTTCTCATTTAAACCCTCCCCTATATATATATATAGGGTAGGGTTCCAGCGTGAACAACCTCCCAAGAGTGAACTGCGTGAACAAATCTGGACCCTTGATTTCCTTTTTAGTTGTTAAGGGTAGGATTGTAATTATATAAAAAATTAGATTTAAATCGTTATTTTAATAATTGAATTAAGTTACATCTTTCCTATTTTAAATTCATTATCCACATTATGTTTTATTTATTAATAAGATAATTATCAAAACAAACAACAAATCACCAGATGTCAATTTTAATTTTTATTTCAGATTTCATCACCAGAATTCAAATTTTGATTTTTAAGATCCACGTAACCTTCATATTTCAACGGTATACACATGTGTACTTGGATATAAATAGAACAGTACACATGTGTACTCAACATCGTACATATGTGTAATTAGCTACATAATACATACATAGAAACAATACCTGTAAAACTATTTTATATTTAACAAATTACAAGTTCCATAATGTTTTCCAAACCAAACAAAAAAAACATATAATTACAAGTTCCAGTTTTGTAAAAACAATAAACCCAACATAATCGAAAAAACATAATCCTTTACAACTATTCGCCACGTTGTATGTGGAATCATCCTTATCGACCAAGTAAACAAACACATGTGAAATCATCCTTACCGACCTCATACGTGAATCATCCTTATCGACCTTCCATCTCCACTTTTCTCGTTAACGACATCTCCTATAATAGCACAAAAAAACTCTGCAACTAATACTTTGCATAATTCACAAGTGTACATCAACAACCTTACACATTCAATACACAAAAAAATCTGAAATATCACAAAAACAGACGCAAAACACATGTGTACATCGCGTTAAAATCAGAATACACATGTTACATCGCATTAAAAACAGAGCAAAATCAGAATACACATGTGTACATCGCAGTAAAACCAGAGCAAAATCAAAATACACATGTGTACATTGCATTAAAACCAGAGCAAATCAGAATACACATGTGTACATCGCATTAAAAAAGAGCATCGTTTTTTCTAAAATAAGATTTGGGTATCTCTTCGCCCTCTTACCTTTTACCTTTACTTTTACTTTTTCATGCTTCGGTTTTTCTAAAATAAGATTATCATCAGAAGTTAGGTGTAAAATCAAGAAGGGAATACCGAAAGTGTTTAACTGTTGATATAGTTAGTTACCAGAGGTTAAAGCCCGCTTTCTTTTAACCCGAGGATGCATTTTCCATTAGACAAACAGCGGCTTCCACAGCTTCTATTCCATATCTTCTTACTATATACACCTACAAAACACCGATTGTGAATACTTAATATCACATAATCACACTCAAATCACACATATATCCAAACACCCCCCATAATTACCTGTAGCTTGCAGCTTCCAACTAGATGAAAGAACAGAAGCATGAAACAGTGATCTAAAATCACCTTACTTTTGCACAGATCTCATGAAACAGTGATAAAAAAGCAGGATTCTTCATAATATCATTCTGCAGTTACCATAACAGAGTATCAACAATTAGAAAAAGATTAACAATTTGTCACTCATATCATACAGTCAAGCAATATTAACCTAATTATTAGACTATTTAAGCCAATCTGATCAAAATTACACCTTGTGTTTGCGAGCCAAGTATCTGAGAACGAAAAGTGGAGAGTTGTTCTTTCATAAGATCGATTCATAATTAGCGACATTTTCTCCCAGTAATCGGTATAGATCCTGATATATTGATACAAATACATAAGAATTATATAATGATACATAAATTCATGTATGCGACATTTTCTCCCAGGGGTTTCAGCTCGGTTGATTTCTTCTAGAATCGATTGACATTCAAGATCTACAAACTAGAAACCAAAAAACAAACAATTAAGTAAACTTACTGCTCATAGAATCAAACCTGATACGATATACGATTACACTAGGGTTTAAGACGAACCTGAACAGTGCTTCTGTTTGATGTTGATAGGATGGAAGGGCGACGACGAGAGGTGGTGGTGGTGGTGGGAGGCGGATGGGGAGGATCGATTTAGGGTTCGTTTTTTGTTTAGGGGTCGATGGTCTCCTCTGCTTTTCTTTATGTGGATGATTTGTGAGAGAGAGATTTTTGTGGGATTTTGAAACCTAAATGTGGAGATAAACGAGATTTATCCAATCAAGTTAAAAAGTAAATTACACATATACCCTTATTCACTTAATTAAATAGTAACAAATAACCAAATAATTACCATCTTGCCATTCACTAAAAATCTCAAGATCATCAAAATCAAGGGCCCAGATCAGTTCACGCAGTTCACTCTTGGGATTTTGTTCACGTTTGAACCTAATCCTATATATATATATATATATATATATTATATGAATACACACGATATTATAGTCCCATGTATTATACAGGTTAAATAATGTAAACTGTTTGACTACATAGCACAACAAAGCAACTAGATGTGCCAGATAATTATCTCACAAGTTTGCAATCTCTTGCTAATAGCAATCAACCCTTAACATGTTTTTAAAGTGCTTAATCATCAATAATTTAAAAAGCGTCTATCTATTTTTACATCGCGTAATTAAACATTGAAAACATATTCAGATAACCAATAAATTTGTTCGCCCTTATTGTTATTGTTATTGTTATTGTTATTTTTATTAATATTATACGATTAAGCCATCTTGTCACACGTATAATTTCGAAAATTGTTGGGCTATATTAATAAACTTTTGGGCTAAATTTTTAAATGTATAAATTTTCAAATAAGAGGATTAAATTGTTGATCATGTGATATAGTTTAAATATGAAAAATAATTAAACTCATACTTGGGTTTGTTGGATTTCCATGGTGATCGGTTAAAATTTTATTTATCAAAAAACCCGGTTCAATAAATAATAGTTAATTAATTAAGCGAGTTAATTAATAAAACGCAGCGGAAATATAAACTAATGATCAATGGAAACAAAACCCGACAGGATCCGGTTACATGCAAATACGAGCACAGTAAAAAAATATTTAACTACCGATGAGAAAAATATACCTCGGTTAATGACTAACCGGTCGAGACACCGAGGTTCAACGAACAAGTGCTAGTAAACGAACCAACGAAACGCGACGAAGGAGGCGGCGGCAAACAACGGCGGCAGGCGGCGGCTGGCAGTGGCGGAAACGGGGCGGCAACGGCGACGGCGGCGGCCCGCGGCTGGCTTGGTGGCCGGTTATGTTGTGGGTGTGGTGGAGAGTATTTTGTGTTTAAACAACTTTTGTTCATCCAACCCACTTTTTAAAATGCAAGACCCCCAATCTTTAAAAGAATATGGACCCTCATGCATGATTGCCAAGTGGCACACATACATGGTGCATGTGTTGTCATTGGCTAATATGTTAGGTGCGCGACAAGTGGCATAGGGTGAGAATACCCGTGTCACCCGGTCCATGTACCCGTCTCTCAGTTAATACCCGCTTATGATCATAAAGATAATTATGATCTATCTCGTATGTTGTTCGTAATTACCAGTTAAATAGGTTAAGTGGATTTTAGTTCGTTACCCAAGGTGTAACTCTTACGGGTCAAGACCCGGTCGGCAGCGTTGACTTATCGAAATTGACATAATATCTAACAGCTCCCACTTGGACGGTCTCTGATAAGATCTCAATGCAGACAGCCAGCGGTGTTCTAGCTACACATGGTTGCCCCCAACAGGTCATGACACTTTAAAGTCATTAACCAAGGTATCTTCTTTTCAGCAACGGCTTGCTACATGAAGATAGTAGACTTATGGCAATTCTCGTCATCTATCCTTTCTGTAAAAGACATCAATTGAACAATGAGATATGGATCAGATTCAATCTCACATGACATTCAATCATTTTCGTTCTCGTTCAAAGAATCAAAGTGGTCCAATCAAACACACAGTAAGTTTGGGTAAGGCCTTACACTTCACCAGTTTGAATCAACGAGGGCGCCCAGATGTCTAACTGTTACATATAATGTAAGAGTACAGAATCCCATCTTGACTACATACAACTCCCACTGAACTTCAGAACCACTCCCAACCAATGCCTTTATGACTGGCAGTTACGCGACAGCGTTGGACACTGATCAAAGAATAGTCTTTAGTAAATGAAAGTTCTAGTATGTATCTCAGGTCAGAGGATACTAAATGAGTATACCTAAATCAAATACATCTTATGACCATGATCCATGAAGATGATTTGATGCGAGTTACATCCAACATTATTCATAATGAGGTTTGTGAGTCTGGAAGTCAACTCCTTGAGTCCAAAGTCAGAATAGTCTTAATTCAGAGTCGTTCCCACGAGTCTGACCGACTACGGATAATTTAGAATACAAGATTCATGGATTAAACCTATCAAAATCGAACACAGTTGTAAGATTCAAACTTTGCATTTAGCCAGTAAATCAAAGGTGAATTCAAAAGGTACAACTGTTTGAATGTTCGTACATCCAAATACTAAATCAAAACAAATGGTTATCCAATCTAAGACCGATAGCTTGTCCTGAGTCATCGGTTTAGTGAACGGGTCTGCTAGGTTTTGATCTGTGTCTATTTTGCTTGTTAAGATGTCTCCTCGTTCTAGTATTTCCCATATATAGTGGAACTTTCTTAGGATGTGCTTAAACCTGTGATCCGGGCTCCTTGGTTTGAGCAATGATTCTTGTGTTATCACAGAATACCTAGATCGGTTTCTGCGTACTTGAAACCACATCGAGGTCGTTGATGAACTACTTCATCCAAGTAGATTCTTCCACAGCATCTGATGCAACTATACATTCGGATTCGGTGGCTGAATCTGCCACTATACTCTGTTTGGAGTTTTTTCCAATAGACAACTCCTCCATTGAGAGTGAATACGAATCCTAGTTGTGAACGAGAATTATCTCGGTCACTTTGGAAGCCAGCATCAGTGTAACACCTTACAGTGAGCTCCTCTTCCACTCCTCCAAACACCAAGAACATATCTTTGGTTCTTCTCAGGTACCTCAGAATGTTCTTTACTACAGTCTAATGGGCAATGCCAGGACTGTGCTGAAAACGACTGGTCATGCTTAAAGCATACGAGACGTTAAGTCTAGTACATAGCATACATGATTAAACCAATCGCTGAAGCATATGGAACTGCTTCCATTTGCTTGGTTTCAATGTCCGTTGAAGGAGATTGCGATTTGTTCAACACGGTTCCTTTAGTCATAGGAACACCTCCTTTTTTGGAGTTTTCCATCTTGAAGCGTGTCATCATTTTGTCTATGTACGTTCTTTGACTTAGCCCTAGAAGCCGCTTAGATCTATCCCTATAGATCTTCATTCCCAGAATGTAAGCAGCTTCTCCAAGATCTTTCATTGTGAAGCAAGATCCCAAAAGGTGTTTAACTTCGTTAAGCATAGGGATGTTATTTCCAATGATCAGTATATCATCCACACACAGGAAGAGGAATGATATGGTGCTCCCACTAACCTTTCTGTAAACACAAGCCTCATCTTCATTCTTGACAAAACCAAACTCTTTGATCTTCTAGTCAAAATGAAGATTGCAGCTACGAGATCCTTGCTTGAGTCCATAAATGGACTTATTTAGTTTGCACACCTTAGTTGGATATTTAGGATCGATGAAACCTTCAGGCCGAACCATATAGATATCTTTAGAGAGATGTCTATTAAGAAGGGAGGTTTGACATCCATTTGCCATATTTTGTAATCATAGTATGCAACTATGGCAAGCAATATCCTGATTGATTTAATCATAGCAACGGGCGAGAAGGTCTCATCATAGTCAATACTTTGAGTTTGAGTGAAACCCTTCGCAACTAGCCGTGCTTTGTAGGTGTGTATATTTCCATGCATATCGGTTTTTCTCTTGAAAATCCATTTGCTCCCTACTGCCTGAGATTCGGGGGGTAGCTCAACTAAGTCCGATACTTGATTGTCATGCATAGACTGCATCTCGACGTTCATGGCTTCTTGCCATTTCTCAGATTCTGAATCTAAGATTGCAAATTTGTAGTTAGCAGGTTCGTCATTAGACTCAGCTGCTAATAAGAGTTCGGGACCTTTTAGATGCCATATACATGTATCAGATTCTTGTGAATTCTACTACTTCTGCAAACGCTTGTGTTTTATGTCTGATTCATTGGCAACAACTACTTGTTGATCAGACAGTCTGACTACATTAGCGGTTGTTTGTGGTTCTCGAATTTCTTCAAGATCAACCACATTATTTCCAGTTTCTCGATTAAGAAGTTCTTCCTCGAGAAAGTGTCCCTTCTGTTTGATGGAAATCACATTTGCATCAGGATGGTAGGAATAATATCCTCTTCTTTTATAGTATTTAACAAAAACAACCTTTTCGCATCGAGGATCGAGCTTATCATCAGAATCACTTGTGATGTATGCATCACATCCCCATACTCTAAGGTATTCCAAATCGGGTTTACGCCCATGCCATATCTCATATGGAGGTTTTGTTTACCTTTTAGTCGGAGTCAAATTGATAATGCGTGTAGCGGTCATAAGAGCATGATCCAAAAGGAGTAAGGTAAGTTAGTTCTATACATCATCGATCGAACCATATCAGGTAGAGTTCGATTTCACCTTTCACTCACGCCATTAAGTTGGGATGTGCTAGGTGGAGAGGGTTGTGAAACTATTTTACACTCTTTTAGATGATTGAGAAATTCAAAGCTGAGATATTCACTACCTCGATCTGATCGAAGTACTTTTATCTTTCTATCAAGCTGGTTTTTAGTCATGGTTTCTAGTCATGGTTCTGAAAGGGCCATATACATCATGTGAATGAGTTCTAAAAAACCATTGATCCGTTCACCAACATCGGTGAAGGGGTGCTTTGTGAGTTTGCCAGCTAAGCAAGATTCGCAATCATCAAAGGAGTCCTGTCTAGTGGATTCAAGAATCCCCTTGGACTGGAGCCATTTTATGCATGCCTTACTTATGTGGCCAAGTCTGCAATGCCATAAATATGTTTCATTTATGCCAGCTTTGTTACGCTTAGAAAGATGATATATGTTATTACTTGTTTGAACATCAATCTCATAAATACCATTTCGAGGTTTAGCCTCAAAATAAAAGAGATCATTCAAGTAGGCTATAATAGAATAACCATTTAAAACGTACTTGAATTGAATCCTTGTTCAAACAGTGAAGAAACTGAAATAATGTTTCTTGTCAAACCAGATGCATATAAACAGTTATTTAAAGTAACTACGAGGCCAGGGGAACATGAAAAATGTTCTAGTTGCCAGAACTGGAACTCTCTTTCCAGTACCAACTATGAGTTCCAGGTGGCCTTGTTTCAGTTTCTTCCACTTTTTAGGCTCCTGCAAGACATTAACGATGTGGTTACCACATCCGGTATCAAATACCCATGTGTTGCTAGAAACAGTGAAAAGTTTGATAACATAAATGAGAATATTAGAAGAAATGCCAATGTTATTGGCCTTGTTCATCTTCAGCTTGGCTAGATACTGTGGGCAGTTTCCCTTCTAGTGCCCATTTGGTTGCATTCAACGCACTGACGCTCCTCAAGAGGGTGTGGTTTTGCAACATGCTTGTTGGTGGTGGCATTTTTGGCAGCAACAACAACTTTTCTCTTGCCTTTGCTCTTATGTTTCCTTTTCTTGTTATTGGGCTTCATAACACCACCAGACTTGACCATTAGAACATGGTTGGTTTTGTGGAATAACCAAGTTTGTTCATCTGGTCAATGTATCCTTTCATCTTTAACACATGAGTACTGATACATGATCCTTCCAGCATTTTACAGCTTATGAGCTGTTTCATGGTGTCATATTGCTCCTGTCGGGCTTGTTTCTGGAACATGCCTTCCAGTTGCTGGATCATGTTATAAGCATCCATATCTTCCATGTTCTTCTGAAGATCAAGAGACATGGTGGCTTTCATAAGGTAGGCTACCTCAACGGCATCCTCGTTATGTTTCTCCAGTTCCTTGCGAGCAGTAGTAGAATTACTTTCAGGCTCGGTAGGGACTGGGCCATCTAAGATATACAACTTTTCCTCCATCTTCAGAACTATTCTCAGATTGCGGTGCTATTCGAGAAGGTTGGTGTTATTCAAATTTGTATTTCTTTTCCTTTTTCAAGTATAGACTTGAAAATGAAGGAGTTTTTTATTTTTATTTTTTAGTAGACATCTGTTATATAAGCAAGGTGATTTTAATTAGTATTTTCGATGTATATTGATGCGTGTTGTGTGTTATAGGTTTTTAATGTATATTTTAAGCCCTTTTACACTTTTTAGTCAAGTTTTAAATTTATAAAACACGATATTTACTAACACTAAACACACATATGGGCAAGTGCACCCATCGTGAGCGTAGTATAGTGTTGGTAAGATACCGAGGTCGTCCAAGGACACAAGAGCTTTTAATACCGGTTTATCCTCAACGTCTAATCAAATCAAAAGTTTAGAAAAAGGTTTTTAAACAAGAAAAATAAAACTAACTAAAATGCTGAAAAATAAAATAAAATAAAAAACAGATAGACAAGATGAATCACTTGGATCCGACTCGTGTGTAGTGTAACCTTTGATTATTTCCGCACTTTTGCACTTTTTATGAGATTATCTTAGTTATTGTAGTAGGCCCCTCTTTTGAAGGTGACGTTACCCTCAACCCAGTAGTTTGAGTCAGCAAGGATACAATCCTAAAGGGTCGGATTATTGAAAGATAATTAATTAAGTTATTAATGCATAATGTGGTAGGCCCCTCTTTTGAAGGTGACGTTACCCTCGGCTAAGTAGTCTGAGTCAGCAGGGATACAGTCCTAAGTAGCCGGGTTAAAGTTTTAATAGTAGCTTACATATGAGGGGATCAAAGAGTTTGGACCCCCGCCATCCAATACCAGTGGGTATCGAAGGAGGTTCTACTAAATTTGACCCAGGTCCTTGCAGGATCTATACACTGAACAAGGCAAGACTCTTACCAAACCGTTCCCTTAACCCCCGACCAGGTAGCCAACATACCTCCATATAGACCGGGGAGATATGAATGGTGAAAATCTTTTATTTTATATAGACAGTAAAATAATGCCAAGACACCACGGACAAACGATAAGGAAGAATCACCTTCAACATAAGAAACTAGTTATTAAAGTCATTTATACATAACCAAATAAAAAGTGCGAAAAGATTAAAAATAAAAAGTATTACACTAGACACTTGTCTTCACCAAGTGATGTAAGAGACTTAGGCAAACATGGCCTTTGATTGTCAAGAACTCTTACGATCAATCTTGGATCCCGAGACGACTCACACACTCTATGATGGATGATGGATGATGGTGGTGGATGATGGTGTTGTGGTGGTGGTGGAGTGTGGGTGAAGTGTGAGAGAGGTGGTGTGCCAAGGGATGGTTTGCAAATGAGCCAAGCACCCCTATTTATAGCCTGAACAGCAGTCCGGGCACGGCCCCGTGTCCATTGGGCACAGCCCCGTGTCCACCCTTCTTCTCTTTCTTCATTAATTCCAGTTTGTCTGCATTAGTTGACCACGCTCCCGTGTCTGCTGGGCACGAACCCGTGTGCAGAAGCGTATCTGTACTATCAAGATTTCCCCAGATTCTGCGAATCTTAGAGTTGACCACGGCCCCGTGTCCGCTGGGCACGCCCCCGTGGTGGGTGATAGAAGCTTTTACAACTTTGTCTTTTCTGCAGACACTTGGGCACGCCCCCATGCTCATTGAGCACGGGGCGTGTTCAGCCTTCTGTTCTCTTGTTTTTGCTTGGGAAGTTGTTGTCGGGGGGTCGGGCATGCCACATTTATTCCTTTTCTTGTATTTATGTTAGATTTAGCTGCCTTTTTGCTTCTTTTGTTCATTTGAACTCATTTAATCCTGAAAATACAAAAGGAAGACAAAAACATACTTTTTCCAACATTAGTACTAAAAAAGGGTTAGTTTTATGCCACATTTGATGTAATTTATATGTTGCATTTTGCACATATCAAATACCCCCACACTTGAATCTTTGCTTGTCCTCAAGCAAAACTCTTTATAATGTGGCTTTACACTCCCAAATGGAATGGGTAGAAGAGAAGGTTTTTGGGCTTGTCATAGAGTGTCGGGATTTCCAAGATTCTTTATTAAGTTTTATTTTTATTTATTTACAATCCTATTCATCATGATTTATTTAAAACATTACATAAGATAAATTATTTATTAGGGCATAACATGCCTTTTTAAAATTCCACTTATATACAAGTTCACATACCTCACGAGGATCACTCAACACTCGGCCGAAGATGTTTTTTTTAGTGAATCACTCGAGAGCGGCATGGAACTTACTCCTACCATAAGCTTGCCAAGCAATCAATCCTCCTCATTTTTAACTATACACCTTTGTAAATATCAAGAGGACTTTTTGGGTGAAGGGTTAGGCTTGGGTTAAAGGTAGGTGGTTGGGTTAGTGGTTAGTAGAAAATGACGAAAGGCGTAAAGGCATCGGTTTTCATGAGACTTTTTATTTTTCATAACTTTTTATTTTGATGAAGCAATTCTTCAAACAAATTTGTTTTTGATAAACTTGTTTGTTTATTTTTGGCTTCATCATCATAAATATATATATTTTTTTTGATAAGGAAGTCATAAGAAAAACCGAGCTTGTTACTAAAACAAAGGGTTTAAAAATAAAGAAGGTTTTGGTGGGTAAAAGGGTGTTTGTTTTGGGTTAAGAAATTAAAAGGTTTAGGCTCAAAGGGGTTAACTAGGGGGATTTTGGGTAGGTGGTAAAAAAAAAGAAAAATAATGGTGTAGAAATAAAAAAAAGGGTTAGTCCTAATGCCTCCATCATTTACTTACTCAGGTTTAAGTTGGTAAGGACCGGGAATGTATTGTCATGGCAAGTTCTAGAGTCGTAAGAACCAAGCGGCTATTCACACAAGAAACGAAAAATGAGCAATTAGTTTAAAGATGTGTATTTGTATGCTCAATAAAGGCTCAGAACTCACTTTTTGTGGGAATAGGTTTTTATGTGATCAAGTATATATAATCAAATTTTAACTAAACTTGTCATGCCGTTTCATAATTTTCTTATGTTGGTTCTTTTTATCACGACGCTATCGGTTGTAAATTTGTAAAAATATTACCTTTTTAGAACTTGAAATTCCCAAATTAAACCTAGACAAGTAAAAAAAAAATGAAAAACTTTTGAAAAAATTTGGGGTGATTAGCGGTTCCAATAGAGTTTTGTGTAAGGCTTGTAATTAGGACTTGCAAGATTCAAGGTTTTAGCATCCCCCCCCCCCCCCCCACACTTAAATTACACATTGTCCTCAATGTGTCCCAAAAATAAGTTTTTAAGTTGATTGAATGTGTAAAAAGGTGTGAAAAAGCAAAAAATTATGTTACTGGGCGTCTGGACACGGCCCCGTGGTGTCCGGGCATGGCCCCATGTTCAGATCGCCAGTAACAAAAATGAGTAAAAAGAAACAGAAGCCTGGGCACGGGGGCGTGTTCAGCGAGCACGCCCCGTGTCCAGTTACCCGAACTGGGCATTTTCTGCAGACGGCTGGGCACGGGGCGTGTTGGGTGAGCACGGCCCAGTGCTGAACTTGCTGTAATGAAAAAAAATTTGTCGGGTGGCCCTGTTTTTGTGCATGGGGCACTGGTTCAAGTTTTCCTTGGTATCCTTCACCATCCCGAGTGTGTTTTATTCATTATAACATCATCCAAACACCAATATAACTAAAACCGTCATTCCATTAAATAGAGAAAATTACATAATAGTCCTATTAAGTTAAAATTCTAGATAAATAGGTCAAAAGAAGCACAAGAAGTCTAAACCAAGAAGTTCTTGCCTAAGTTTATTCTATGAGCAAAATTTTCGAAAAGATAATTTTCTCGGTTGGGTGTGGCTCGAAGAACTTCTTCCTCCGGACATGTGTCCCTCATACGTCGGCGAGTCATTCCTCTATCTCCCTTGGGAGAAGAAAAGCGGGCTCATTGGCATTGGTTTGAGGGGGTGCAACCTCCACCGGGACTTCTTGTAGATTTTCAAGAGGTGGCTCCGCTGGAATGTCATCCCATCCGGTGGGATTGTTAACTCCAAGTGCTAGGTTCCAATCCTCTTGAGGGAGTATTGGTTCCATGGGAGGTGTCACAAGAATGTTCAACCTCTGGTGCAAGAGGTTGATTTCTTGAAAACTGTTTTCCAACCCCACCGTAAGATAATTTATACGGTCAATGAGGACCTCCTCTACTGATGTCATCTCATCAAGAGCCTCACGTAATGCCATCACGTAGCGAACGAGAGTTGCTTCAATTGAAGACCTTCTTTCCCTTCGACTGTTTCTGGAGTGCGCAGAAGAGGTTCCACTGTTTTGGCTTGACATTCTACGAAAATAAACGGAAAAGAGTTTATTTTAATGAAACAGTACCCTCGGACACGGCCCCGTGCTCAGTGAGCAGGCTCTGTGTTCACCTTTCTGCAGATTTTTAGAACAAGGAATCTCGGAGTTTTAAATTATTTTTTCAACTTTTAAAGCATTTTTTTAGCAGAAATAACTTAAAACATTGTTGCAAAACTTATTTTTAACAAGATTCCTTGAACAAAAACCTAACAAACCTCACAATAAAGCTTGGAATCATGTTGATCTCAAGCTCTAATGGAGGTGTTGAGGTGAAAGAGATGGAGAAGAAGGTAATGGACAAAAGAGGAAAGGACAAGATGGTTGTTGAGAACCTTCTTTTAGAAAATACCTAGGATGGTATGAGTGAAGATTCCCCCAAATCTCTGTCCCTGGAATGGTCCAAATGTGCAGGATTCTTGGCTGCATTTGTAGAAAACGACAGCACGCTGCACACGGCCCCGTGTCGGCTGGACACGGCCCCGTGTGCAGGCGCGGTCCTGACACATTTTGTCCGTATTCTGACAAAAAGTCAGAAAGGAATCTTTTGGTGGACACGGGGCGTGTTGACCTAGACACGACCCCGTGTCTAGAGGCTGTTTATGAAGTTTCGTCTATTTCTAAGGAACTTATCCGGATCGGGTGGTTGCTTACTGGATGGAACAACCCCAAAGTGCCTAAGATACCTTAATTGCTCTAGATTAAGACGAGAACGCATGAGGTTGTCGGTGAGGGTGATTCCTATGCTAATTGTAGGTGGACAAGTCCAACCCTTTCCCAGGCTCTCGTTAAAGAAGGTGTATGCCAAATCGCTCAGGTCTATGTATACACCAAACAAAGTCGATGGGGAGTCCTTCACGGCACAATCGACACAGGGACGACTATCGTTCAAGTCTTTGCTAGAGTTAGAGGTAATATCGGGAACAACAAAGTTGTTTTTATTCGAATGTGATCCCAACAATTCTTCTTGGGTATCATCTTGAGATGAATTATTGAAATCCATCTTAAGTTATTTTAACCAATTAAGAATTAGATCTTCCAATTGAAATAGTTCATCAAGAAGCATTTCTCCTAAAAGGTCAGGTTAAGAGCATTCGAGGGAGAGATAGGGATTATTTTTACTTTCGCCCCTCTTAAGGCTACAGGAAAACAATGGGTCTATATAATGGGGCTTATAATTTAGAAAATAACATTCTAAATCTTTATGAGGACCACCACATATTTGATACCACGTACCATAAGAGTGCCGAAAGTAAAAAATATCAGTATCTCTCATGTTTGTGTCAGAAATTACCAACCGTCGGGATCTTACGGTTCTGTTTTCAGTAACTGAAACTTGGGCACGGGGCGTGTTGAAGGGGCATGCCCCCCGTGTTCAGCATACTGTCTGACTTAAAACAGGATTGCCAGTTCCAAAGATTGGGCACGGGGTGTGTTTAAGCGGGCACGGCCCGTGCTGAGTTCTGCAGAAGCTGAAAAATTAAGAAAATCCTAAAAAAAACAGAAAAATTAGAAAAAAAAAACGATCAGGCCGTTGATTCCTAACTTTCTTAAAATCCTTGTGTCCCCGGCAACGGCGCCAAAAACTTGATGCGTGTTATGTGTTATAGGTTTTTAATGTATATTTTAAGCCCTTTTACACTTTTTAGTCAAGTTTTAAATTTATAAAACACGATATTTACTAACACTAAACACACATATGGGCAAGTGCACCCATCGTGAGCGTAGTATAGTGTTGGTAAGATACCGAGGTCGTCCAAGGACACAAGAGCTTTTAATACCGGTTTATCCTCAACGTCTAATCAAATCAAAAGTTTAGAAAAAGGTTTTTAAACAAGAAAAATAAAACTAACTAAAATGCTGAAAAATAAAATAAAATAAAAAACAGATAGACAAGATGAATCACTTGGATCCGACTCGTGTGTAGTGTAACCTTTGATTATTTCCGCACTTTTGCACTTTTTAAGAGATTATCTTAGTTATTGTAGTAGGCCCCTCTTTTGAAGGTGACGTTACCCTCAACCCAGTAGTTTGAGTCAGCAAGGATACAATCCTAAAGAGTCGGATTATTGAAAGATAATTAACTAAGTTATTAATGCATAATGTGGTAGGCCCCTCTTTTGAAGGGGACGTTACCATCGGCTAAGTAGTCTGAGTCAGTAGGGATACAGTCCTAAGTAGCCGGGTTAAAGTTTTAATAGTAGCTTACATATGAGGGGATCAGAGAGTTTGGACCCCCGCCATCCAATACCAGTGGGTATCGAAGGAGGTTCTACTAAATTTGACCCAGGTCCTTGCAGAATCTATACACTAAACAAGGCAAGACTCTTACCAAACCGTTCCCTTAACCCCCGACCAGGTAGCCAACATACCTCCATATAGACCGTGGAGATATGAATGGTGAAAATCTTTTATTTTATATAGACAGTAAAATAATGCCAAGACACCATGGACAAACGATAAGGAAGAATCACCTTCAACATAAGAAACTAGTTATTAAAGTCATTAATACATAACCAAATAAAAAGTGCGAAAAGATTAAAATAAAAAGTATTACACTAGACACTTGTCTTCACCAAGTGATGTAAGAGACTTAGGCAAACATGGCCTTTGATTGTCAAGAACTCTTACGATCAATCTTGGATCCCGTGACGACTCACACACTCTATGATGGATGATGGATGATGGTGGTGGATGATGGTGTTGTGGTGGTGGTGGAGTGTGGGTGAAGTGTGAGAGAGGTGGTGTGCCAAGGGATGGTTTGCAAATGAGCCAAGCACCCCTATTTATAGCCTGAACAGCAGCCTGGGCATGTCCCCGTGTCCATTGGGCACGGCCCCGTGTCCACCCTTCTTCTCTTTCTTCATTAATTGCAGTTTGTCTGCATTAGTTGACCACGCCACCGTGTCCGCTGGGCACGAACCCGTGTGCAGAAGCGTATCTGTACTATCAAGATTTCCCCAGATTTTGCGAATCTTAGAGTTGACCACGGCCTCGTGTCCGCTGGGCACGCCCCCGTGGTGGGTGATAGAAGCTTCTACAACTTTGTCTTTTCTGCAGACACTCGGGCACGCCCCCGTGCTCATTGAGCACGGGGCGTGTTCAGCCTTCTGTTCTCTTGTTTTTGCTTGGGAAGATGCTGTCGGGGGGTCGGGCATGCTATGTTTATTCCTTTTCTTGTATTTATGTTAGATTTAGCTGCCTTTTTGCTTCTTTTGTTCATTTGAACTCATTTAATCCTGAAAATACAAAAGGAAGACAAAAACATACTTTTTCCAACATTAGTACTAAAAAAGGGTTAGTTTTATGCCACATTTGATGTAATTTATATGTTGCATTTTGCACATATCAATATCTCCTTATTTCGTGAGGTGAGACGATAAGGAATGAGAATCCGGTTAGAAGTTCTTTCCAAAGGCGGCTGGGGCACGCAACATTAGCAAGAGGTTCAAGCGGACTGACAACGATTGTCAATTGTGAGAAAAGCACAACTCCTGAGGTTTATGAGGCTGCGAGGATAAGCTATTGTCCTTGCATTGATATGTTTGGTCTCATCTATGCCACTTTTGTTCTCGAGACGGCTGGGGCACGCAACACGAGAAGAAAAGTAATAGTCGTCCTAAAACGGTCACATGTGGAAGGGCCGGATGTGTCGACGGAACCCTTGCACCTTGGAAGGATAAACTAGACACCAAGTGTCGTGCTGTGGCTCCAACACTGATGGTTCGCATTATGCCCCAAGTGTTACTAGTAGTAGGATGGCATAGACTACTGATTTTAATCTTTTACCAAATAGGGTCGTTATAGTCGTTTTAGTTTAGATATTAAATTTGAGACATAACCAAAAGGACCCTTTCACCTCTCGGGACAATTAGTTTTAGATAACCTATAAAACTAAATTTGTCGCGACTTGGAATAACCAATTTTAAGTTAATAGAAAACTATTAAGTTAATAGTTTTGGAAAATAAAAACTAGTTTAATTTGCAAAACTTAATTGGTTATTGTTTGTTTAAAAAACAACCTTGGTTTTATAATAAAACTTTAACAAGTTGTAAAAACAATTTAGAACTTGTTTTAATGTGATTGTTTTTAATATTTTAAAACTCCTTTTAAAATCATGTTGGTATTTAGGTTGGTTACGTTATAACAATTTATAAGATAAAAGCAACCACAATAGCAAGATAAATATGTAAATCCATATGGCCAAAGTTGTTCGATCTTGCTAGAGCCTAATAGCAAGATCAAACGGGTCACGGGGTCACAACACACAAACAACCACAAGGATGGACTTGAGTGCATCTTGTTGTCTTGAGCAACTCCCACTAACTCCAAGACTCCTCTTGGCATTCGGTTTTGCTTCGGGTCTTCGTATCAACAATATTTAACAAGTAAATACAACAAAGACAAAAGGGCCTATCTATTACAACTTTGAACCACAAAACGGGCCAAAACCATAAACTAATCTATTACAACTTTGAACCATCTCGGTGGCCAAAAATAATAATTACAAAACCGAATAAAATATACAACTACAAAAAAATAAGGTCGTGCCGGATTTACACATCGCACAACAATCACAAAATAAAACGGGCAATCTTTTTGGTCAAGCAAAACAAATAAAATATCGACCAAAATAAAAGTGCCCTTAAAAAAACTTAGATCATAAACTTTAAATAAATAAAGTTTGTGTTCTAATTCCGGTTAAAAGGACCGGTACCGACTCGTATGTTGTAACCAAGGCTCTGATACCACTGTTGGGTTTTCATGGTGATCGGTTAAAATTTTATTTATCAAAAAACCTGGTTCGATAAATAATAGTTAATTAATTAAGCGAGTTAATTAATAAAACGCAGCGGAAATATAAACTAATGATCAACGGAAACAAAACCCGACAGGATCCGGTTACATGCAAATACGAGCACAGTAAAAAAAATATTTAACTACCGATGAGAAAAATATACCTCGGTTAATAACTAACCGGTCGAGACACTGAGATTCAACGAACAAGTGCTAGTAAACGAACCAACGAAACGCGACGAAGGAGGCGGCGACAGGCGGCGGCTGGCGGCGGCTGGCGGCGGCTGGCGGCGGCTAGCAGTGGCGAAGACGGCGCGGCGACGGCGGCGGCGTGGCGGCGACGGCTGCGGCCCGCGGCTGGCTTGGTGGCCGGTTATGTTGTGGGTGTGGTGGAGAGTATTTTGTGTTTAAACAACTTTTGTTCATCCAACCCACTTTTTAAAATGCAAGACCCACAATCTTTAAAAGAATATGGACCCTCATGCATGATTGCCAAGTGGCACACATGTATGGTGTATGTGTTGCCATTGACTAATATGTTAGGTGTGCAACAAGTGGCATAGGGTGAGAATACTCGTGTCACCCGGTCCACGTACCCGTCTCTCAGTTAATACCCGCTTATGATCATAAAGATAATTATGATCTGTCTCGTATGTTGTTCGTAATTACCAATTAAATAGGTTAAGTGGATTTTAGTTCGTTGCCCAAGGTGTAACTCTTACGGGTCAAGACCCGGTCGTCAGCGTTGACTTATCGAACCAGACATAATATCTAACATGGTTTACATTTGATTATTCTTTATACTAATTCAAAGTTTCTTTCAATCATATATTATGTTGTATATCATAATATTTAAAAATTCGTAGATTATGTAATCTTTTTGGTAATTTAATTCAAAATATCATTAAAATATAATATAATATAATATAATACAATACAATACAATTTAATATAAATATCATAAAAAACTGTTTTTGGTAAGCTTTAATTCAAAAATATTTGCTATCATCATAAATTATAAATTAAAGATGTGTGTCTAAGTAAGGGTGGGTTTGTCGAGAAGGATTAGTAGAAGTAATGTAACAAAATATTTGTCAATTTAAAATTATATTTGAAATAAAGGTGCAGATACTAAGGTAAATATTTTAATATAAGCAATATAGTCATTCAATGATATTAACATGATTTAACAAAATAAAAAAAATCAATTTTGATTAAAATTATTTTTTTGAGCGATAATATGGTGTTAACACGTGTTATTCTTGAAATTGTTTATTAGAATTACGATATATACATACGATTCTATAAAAATCTTAATTTAAAATCCCGTCATTCTAATTGTGATGTTTTATTTAAAACTCCTTTTAAATGGTTCTTGTCATCTTTTAGTTCTTCAGATCTCATTTTCTCTTGATGTTGCAATAAATTTGGAAAATCATATTCTATTACAATGAGGCTGCCAATACAGCCGAAAATATGTAACGCCACAAAACTCAAAATGTTTAATTCACTAGTATGTTTCCATGTTATATGGTATAAAGTTGTTTAACTAATTTCTAATAAATAACCTAGTTAAAAATATAAGTTATGTAGTAGGGATGTAAGTTGTGACAAATGGGGAAGTAAGGTAAACATGAGGGACTAGAATTGGTGGATGGTGTTTAAGTTTATAAAAACAAAATACTAGAATGTAAAAGTGTGTGTGTTGTGAATGGAGAAGGTAAGAGAGAAGAAATCCTATCTCAAGAACAAGAATGCAAATTCAGCCCAATCAAAGCTAAGATCAAATGAAAAACATTGCATGAATGAAGATCTCTCACCATCTAGCCTTAACAAACAAGTGGTAAGTTGTAATTTTGATTTGGTGATTTTTGTATGAAGTGGGTTATGATCAATCCACGAATTAGTATGAAATTAAGCATGACTATGTGTTAGAATCACCATATAGAACATGAGTTATGCTTGAATTTAAGTAATTTGACGTTTGAAGGTGAAACCTACCATTGGTGGTGAAGGTGGCGACATGGGTGAATCACCCATGTCCAAATCTTGTGCAAGTTTGATGTGTTAAACTGTACGTATGTAATAAATTCTTGTTAGTAAGGTTGAAGTATAATATGAAATATATTTGATCCTTAGTTGTGTTGGTGAATGAATGCAAGAAGTAGGAATGAAAGCATGAAATATTTGTACATTGTGCTTAGATAGTAGTACGCACACCAAGTGTTTGATGAAATGCCTACAATAGGTTAGTTTGTGAAATTCATGCTAAGAATGGATGATCAGGTGTAGAATGTGACAATGACATGGTTGGTAGTAAACCAACATGTGGAATATGTTTTAGGAAATAATTGATTGTATGATTTTGTAAGAATTATGCATTTGGAGTTTGTGTTCTATGCTTGAATGGTATGATATACTCTATGTGTTTGATTGATTGTTAGTTGAGGTTAAGTAACGAGTTAACGTTAATTGTGAAGAATGTGAATGTACTAGGAAAGAACAATGTTGGGATGATAATTGGGTTAGTAAATCATGGTCATGTTTAGTTGTAGCATTATGAGATTACTAGTATGGAAGGAATTGACTATGTGTATGTACCTAGGTGATTTCATGATTGTATGTGTCTTTCAACATGGTTCAAATTGAATATGATGTCAATAGTGTAGTTTACTACATCAATATGGACATATGCTCTAGAGTTGTAAGTTAGTATGCTTGACCGTTGACTGTCTAAAAAATCAATGAATATGTGAATGGCATGGTTTGACTTACGAATGCGATTTTAAGTTTTAGGAATAATCGCGTGATATGCGTTAGACAAATGATGTGTTATGTATGAAGAGGAAGTGAATTGTGTAGATGTGGAATAATGTGATTATCAAATCGTGTCTTATTCATGTTAGAGAATGATTGACTAATGAAAATCAATGTAACTAAGAATTGGAAAGGAATGTTGATATGGATGAATATGCATACTAACAATGTTATGACATAATGGCATGGAAGGATAGGAAGCGCATTAGCATGGACTCAAGCATGGAAAGCTAACTGGTCAAGAGGAGGCAAGGAAGCGAATGTGAATACGAACGCTTAAGGTAAGTGATTTCGGAACCACTTTGTACTATTTCTAAATGAAGTTATGTATATTTGTTTATTGGAAATCACAAAAGGATGGGTATGTAAAGGTAGTATCAAGGTAAGTATGACGGAATTTGATATATGTAGTTACATATGATTGAAAACATATGGAATAAGTAAACGAGTCACAAATATGAAAGTAATGAACCAACTTGTGGAGATTGGCTGTTGGGATATGGGATTAGAGTTGGAATGATTTGGGGGCTTAGGAAAATGTTATGTTTGATTTAGGACCCTCGAAGTGCACTAATGGGGTCTAAACGCTCAAAACAATAAAAATCGGGTGGCAGATCTGCAAGTCGCGTCGTTGACGCCCCTGCATCGCGTCGTCGACGCGGCGTCTTCTTTTGGTCGACGCCTTAAGTCACTGCCGACGCGGGGTCGACGTCGGAAGCTAGTTTTTCGTGCTTTTCTCGTTTTTCTTCGTTTCCAAGACCTTCTTAAGCTTCCTAAAGCCACCACAATCCTACTATAGAGTTTTGTGGGGTGCAAGTAAGGACGGAAAACGTACGGAAGCTTGTACGATGATGTGGCATGTATGTTAGTGTGTGTAAAAGTGGATTTCATTATGTACATGGCTAAGTCTTATATGTATGATAGGATTTGAATGTAATACACTTGCAAATAGATGGTACTAGTATACAATATCATGCTTATAAATGGAAAATGGTGTGCCTAACAAACTATGTCATTTGAAAGAAACTAAGTGAATGTGATTTTATATATGTAAGTAGATATGTATTCGTAGTGTGTGTGTAGTGCGAACTTATATAAGTGTACATGATTATAGGAAATGTATGTTTGTGTTGCATAGGTGATTGGGTATGCATGTGATGTAGTCTAATGGATGTAGATTATTGGAATGTGTTTAAATAAAGATTTAGGTTTTCAATATGTTTAAGTGTACACGTTACTAACCGTGTTATAGTTAGGAATGAAATGAATGTGCAAGTATGATAAACGTTGGGCTCTCTCAGATTGGATGTCCGATGTAATGAACCAATTTGGAAGGACATCGTCATGGAGTAGTATACATAGATAGATTGCTATGTGGTGATTTCATTATTCATACGTTTATTAAATTATATATGAGTCACTGTTTACTAAAACGTTGGTTGCATATGGTAGCCGTAGGTTACACGGATCATCACTATCATCATGGGGGACAAGTGCATGAAGATCAAGTTGAAGATTATGGATTGTACGGGAAGGTGGTCACGTAGTTTGTATTCATATGTCATATTTGCTACATTAATCACGAATGATGTAATCCTTTGAAAGGAGTCGTTTTAAATGCTTTTCAAGTACGTTAGAACATTTATAAAGGAATAGTTCGTATTTTCGCTGCGTCTTTTCGGTTAAAATGAATTAGGGTATTACAAAATACAAGATAACTGAATGCATCAAAAATTAAAACACAACCATCAGTCTAGGACTTGATTTACAAACAACACAATCACATTTATCGTGTTATAAAATTCAACTTTTTAAACATTATTTTCGTTCATTGCCCAAAATGTAATCATATGAATCGTACCTTACTAGTAGTGTTAAATATCGATAGTTGGATATACTAATCCAACAAAGTTAACATAGTTTTTTCTTTTATTCCTTTATATTTTTTCCATACAAGATTAAGCAATAAGTTGTAAATTAAATTTCATATTAAATAATATGATAATTTAAAAATTAATTTAGAGAACAAAAATAGAAATATGAAGACTCACACTAAATTAAAGTGCTGTGAGACGAAGTAATCAAAACTATACAAACTATCAGATATTATGCACAGATTTATCATCAAGCATTGTGAAGGTTTCTGGTGTAGATATCGTATTGATTCTAGCCGAAACTATTGAAACAAAATTATATTCAAATAGAGTAGTTTTCTTTTTTGTATTATAATCTATAACGAGTGTTAGTAATGCAGCGGTGTCGTTACAAACATAATAGGTTCTGACTGAACATCGGTATCGGTATCAATACTATCGGACCATTCCTGATATCTGTTTTTACGGTTTTCAATCGATGTAAAACATGTATCGATATTCATTTAGGCGCATTACAACTTTTTTTGTTTCTCTTAAGCATGCTACACCTAGTGTTGGTACCTTACCAATACTGTAATGAACCAAACCGATATTGGCCGCAACTCAGTGCAACAGGTGTGACACCTGGGTCACTGCGACCATCAAACAAAAACCAAATCAATGAAATTTGTGTTTCATACTTGGGATTTGTATAAATATGTGTATCGTTTGCACATGTCAATTCTTGTTCGATTTCGGGCTCTAAATCGCTTTCTGGAAGGTTAAACGCACACTGATGCGTAAATATAACCAGTTTAATGCAACAAACACTCCGGAATAGTGACATAGACTTAACATACCTTAAATAACCCTTACATAACTTAGAAATAAGTTTTGAAGGCTTTGGTATGGCAAAATCAAGTTTAAATCGCTTACAGGGACTAAATTCGACAAACTACGAAAGTATGGCGATTCGTACTAGAACAGACATTCCGGAACATGACCATAATTTAAACATACCATAAATATCCTTTACATAGCTTAGAAATAGGCTTTGAGGGGTTCGGTGTGCTAAAATAAACTTTTGGGTCATTCAGAGACTGAAAGCGTCAAAAAGTGCACAAGTTTGCATTTTCGCGCATATCTTACGTTCTAAATATATCCGGACATACAAAAATTTATGTAAGCATTAAAATATTTTATTTTAGTGTTTGGCATGATAAAATTCCATTCGTCGCTTAATTTGGATCGTTTTTGCGTTCGTTATGACTTCCGTCGTAATTAAGCGAATAACGCAACCGTACGACCAAACGAACCGAAATCCGAGATGTTTTTGAGCATATTTTAAGTTCCCTATACTTTAACTTTATTTTAGAGCCTTGAAATGGAGTTAACGGGGCTTAAAAGTGCCAAAAATCAAGTTTTACAAGTGCAGGGACCATTTTTGAAATTTCTGGCAGAGTCAATGAACCTAGTCCATTTTGAAGTGTTGATGGTTTTAATCCATGGTTTTGCAAAACCATGGGCTGGTATTCAATGAACATATTCCATATTAGGGGCTCTCATGGTTTTAGAAAACCATGGGTACACATGTAAGGTCCAGATCAAAGCTCAGTTTTCGATGAACGATCTTAACGGTTCTTGAATTCCTATAAATACCCACCCTCACTTCCTCCCAAAGCACACTTGAATCTGATTTTGGCTCTCTAAGTTGAATTTTATGCTTCATACCTGAGAGTAAATCGGATCAAGAGCTTGCGGGGACCCTCTGTAAGTATTCTTTCGTTCTTTTCATTCGTTTTTGTCGTTAAAGTCAAACTGCGTTTGACTTTCTGCTTTGACCAGTTTATGGTCAACGCGAAGTTCGTTTGAACTTCATAACGTGAGCATAATCACGATGGTTATAGTCCCTAGTGACTATACCTACTGATTACCACGTTATCTAGGCTCAGTGACGAGTCGTAGTTTCGGCCAAAATGCGTTTTCTCGCGTATTTTGTAACCAACTACTCTAGGATATCAAAACCGTTTGTTTTGATATCAAAACCTGTTTTCTAACTTAACTAAACATGTTCTAGCATGTTTAGCTCGTCATTTTTTTTAGATTAGTGCTTGTGTGGAGCCGAAAGTCAAGCGGACTAAACACCCGCTTAGACTTTCGAACACGACCCGTTTGGTCGATCATTAGGATCCGACCAAACATGTTAAGTGACCATAGTAGCGTAGGGAATAACCTTCCAAGGTTATACCTTATGGTCACTTAGGTTTGATTAGTCGCATGATAGGTAGTTTATATGCCTTAGGTAAATTACCAAAATGCCCTTTTTACGCCAAAATTCATTTTAAGCATATGTAACATAATTTTTGATATCTAAACTGATTTAGCAACAATATTAGACATGTTAAGGCATATTTTACTTATCATAGGGCTAGTTAGGCATTCTGAACGCGTTTTACGTGAACGACGCGTTAAAGTAGCATAAGCTACCTAAACGGGTCGTAATGGGTCGTAAGCACTTAGGTTAGGTTTCATTTTAGTATGTAGGCTTTGTTAAACCATATTACACGAGTTCCCATACTCGTTTGGTTTACGAACCCTCATTCTATCTGATCCTCCGATTTAGGTCCGGTTTATTAACATAGTTACCTATATTAGGTGTCGTTTGATTTCCGTGATTTCTAGCATTGTTTGGTTGTTACACAAGGACTTCTAGGCAATCTCAAGTGAGTACATAGACCCCTCTTTTACTGTTTTCCAAACTGTTTTGGGGTGAAACACATGTGCCTACTTGTTACTTTCATGCTTTCCATGTTTTCACATCATATACTTGCTATGCTCATTAGTACACTATTAGTACATGATTTACATTACATTGTTTCGCTATGTATGTTTATTTAGCATACTTAGTACATTGTTTTACTTTACATTTCTGCTATGTATGTTGACTGGGCATGCTAGCACATTGATTTACATTACATTAGTTGCATATGTTTACTCAACATATGGACACATTGTTTTACATTACATTTTGTTGCATATGCTCATCCAGTATATGAACACATTATATTACATTTTGAACCGTTTATAACTATTTGACTATGTGAACCGTTGTAACCATTTGATTATATGAACCGTTTGTAACTGTTGAATCGTGTGAACTGTATTTGACCATACTTAAACATTTCTACAATTGATTAAACATTTCATCTTGGTGGCTGTTTGGGTAAGTGATTTAAGTAACGAGGCGACGTGTAATACGATAAAAACATGGTGGATACGCCGCTGGTACTTCCTATATATAAGTGCTTTTATGGTATTACATATCGTAGCGTTATTTAAACCATTTCAGTTTATACATATTACATCTACAATACAATCTTCACATAAACATCGTTTTACAAATAACTTAACTTATACAAACCCATTTTACATGGTTATTCACTTAACCATACAGTATTCTTTTATATACATATCATTTGATTTATTCATTGCTTTTCAAATGATTTATGAAAGAAAACACTCAACAAGATTCATGACTACTTTTTATTAAACAGTTTCTTTAAACTCAAGTCATGAATCCTATTTTCACAAAACCTATGTATCTCACAAGCATTTTTATGCTGACGTACCTATTTTCACGTGTGTTTTCAAGAGCTGTTGCATAGGATGATCGAGACACACTTAGGCAGACCTGTGCCTTAGTGACTTAAAACGAAGCAAGAACTAGTTAAATTATGTTATGTACTCTTTGTTTCTTGTTTTAAGACAATGTAACCCTCTTGTTTGATAAATAAAATGTAACTTTAATTTCCATGGTTGTGAAACAATTAATTCTGTTACAACACTCCCCGACGTTTCCGCCACGTCTTGTTGTTCTACGTGGTCGGGGTGTGACAACAGGAATTCCACTAGTTTCTTTTAAGTCGTGTTTCAGATTCAATATTGTCCTTTATTTTTACCCGTTTTTAAATAAACAACCCTCCAGACTAATCTTGTTTCAACATGCACATGTAACTAGGGCTGTAAATGAACCGAACGAACACGAACAAGGCCTTGTTCGTGTTCGTTCGTTAAGGAAATAAATGTGTTCACGAATGGTTCATGAACACTTACCGAACGAGATTTTATGTTCGTGTTCGTTCATTAAGGAAATGAGCGTGTTCGCGAACGGTTCATGAACACAAACGAACACAAATAAATTTGGCAAACGCAACGAATGATAAAGATATATGGCCCAGAGAGTATCACTCGAACTTGAATCCCTTATTGTGGAGCGGGGGTCGATCGTATTCGCCGATGTAAATAATGATAAATGAAAGGGAAATGATGCATAAACAAGGTGAAAGTGGGTTTCCTAGTTTAATTGTTAGGGTAATAAAATAAAAAAGTTTAATAATATAAAAAGTACAAATAAAATATAAGAAACTACAAAGATCTTCAATTAAAACACAAACATACGAACATAAACGAACGTAAATCAACGAATGTTAACGAACACGTTCACGAACACCTTACCGAACGTTCACGAACACAATCGAGCGAACGAGACCTCTGTTCATGTTCGTTCATTTAACTAATCGAACGAAATTTCTTGTTCATGTTCGTTCGTTTATTAAACGAACGAACATAAACGAACTTCCCACCGAACGGTTCACGAACTGTTCGCTGAACGTTCGGTTCATTTACAGCCCTACATGTAACTAAGTAATTAGACCATGCGTAGTGGTAATAACAAATAATGCCTCATTTATGGGCGTTGTCCGCCACGTGTAGTCCTAGTCAAAGGGGCGTTTTTCACAAAGGGGCGTAGTAGTGATAATGCCCAATAATGCCCCGTCAATCATTACACAATTATTAAATTTTTTTAATTAAAACTAATAAAATTCATTAGATGAAAACACTACATTCTTAAAAAAAACCGGAAATAAGAAAAAAAATAAAATCCTAAAAAATTAAAAAAACCGAAACAAATAAATAAAATACTATTAAGCTAGAGTCCGTATTTTTGACGGATTTGTTCCCGACGTATTTGGGCTAGGATCAACGCGTCGCCTGTGAGATGGTCGATGGGTTTAGACAAAAATTCAATATCTTTCTCCATTTGTCTCAATTCTTGTATCACGACAAACTTTTTGTTTTCGGCATTTCTTTCCTCCATAGTTTGTAAACGCCTTTGACCGAGATCTCGAATGTTCTGAAGGCGTCGATTCATCTCTTCGAAATCTTGCTTCAATATTTTGGGATTAGAAGAAGAGGACTCCGCTTTTTTCCCTTATTTTTGGCACTTCTTCTACCCGGTGGTCGTTCCAACTCCAAATCATCTTCTTCGTCTAAAATAATGTTTAAATCGACGTTACGAGCATCTAAGGTTGGTGTGTCTGGGTCAACCGACGATGATGTTTTGGACCACTTTGATTTACGTCTAACGCTAGATGTCATCGTCTGTACGTTTGCCTATTTGGGACTTCCTCTTAAAAGCTCCCAACATCTTAAATAAGTGAAACTGCCTTTCGTAGCATTGTATTCTTCCAACGCTCTTGTTATAACATTAGTGTCGTTTTGGCCGCTTTCCCTGTTGTCCCAATTGCGTTGAAAGACCCCTTGAAACTGATGACATTTCCAGTTGATATCGGTCGATTTGCTCGAAATGAAATCTTCTTTTCGATAATTTTCTTCTTTCCCCATAGCTTTAAAGAACTTTTCACGAATCTTTTGCCAAAAAACCGGTAATGTTTGATAATTTGCTACAAAGAAACTAAAAAATTATAAGGTAATCTTTTACAATAATAATAATAATAATAATAATAATACATTGGCCGAATACATGTAAAAAACAAATAACTTTTTAAAACACTTACCAACATCGGGGGCCTCCGATATAGCTAGCCACGCACGTGCCAACGCGTACTCCTCGTCTTTCGTCCATGCTAGGTAGTTTCCTTTTCGACGAGGAGCGGTTGCATCTTTTTTTTGTGAGACCTTTTCCCACGTTTGGATCCCTCGACAATGGGCTCGGGTTCGGGTTGTGTCTCCGGTACCGTTTCTATCTCCGGATTGGTATCATGAGTAGACGGTTGCGAACCGCCCATTGTTTGAAAGGTTTGAGGAACTTGAAAGAATGGTTGGGAACCGGCGGATGCTTGTATTAGGCGTACGCAAATAATTAGGATCCATCTCTTGTAGGTTGAAGCTCAGTTGCGGTTGCGTGGTGTTCGGCCGATATGCATTGGGGTTACCGGGTCTCGAACGCACACCGAATGGGATTCGGAAGGGATTCATGATTGCGAGTGAAAAGTGGAGAAGTTTTTAAAAAATAGAGAGTATAGGTGAAAAGTTTATAAAAAATAAATGAAAAATGGGACTTAAATAGGGTTAAATGTTGAATTAAAAAAATTAATTTTTAAATAATATTACCGTTTCTCAACGGTAAAATTTCGAAATTTGTGCGGGGCTCAAGCATCGTTATAACAACGCCATTCAAAAAAATTTAAAAACAACGCCCCGGGGGGGCCGACAAGTGGGCGTGGTTGGGAAAAAAACGCCCACTTTTTTGACGACTACGCTTGGTCTTAGTCATTAGTATATATGTTTCACAGTAAAACGTAGATAAATATCTATTTAAAACACGAAAACTACTTATATAGTAAAATTATTTATTTATCAATAATACTAGGAGTAGTAATAAAATTCTAGAACCGAAGAAAATGATGTTTTTCATCAAATATATATTTATCCAAGTTATGCTATATTTGGTAAACCCTAATATTCAACTCATTGCACTCATGCATCAGGTACATAACAAAATATAAATCAAACAAAAGATACCAAAGCTTCACTTGTTTTCATTTTTGTTTTCTGAAAAACGCGTTTAATGTTGAGAAACACTAATGTGACTTTTCGTGAAGGGTGATGTCTTCGTGGTACCCACACGCACTTACTTTCTATCTTTGTCATGTATTTGAAATGAACTTTAAGCTTTACTTAACGTATTTTATTTGAACTTTATTGACTCTACTCCTTTATCCTATGTCATCTCAAGGTTATAGTCTTCATTCTATAAAAAGAAAATGGTGTGAAATCAAGAAAACTGTATGATCCACTGGCTTCCACTACTTACCTGAGCTTGAAGCAACACTTGTTAATCTTTTAATACACGTCTAGAAACAAGCTACGTACTTAAGAGGACTTCGTGTTAGAACCAACACAAGTGGACATTGAATTGAAAGTCTAAAGTGCATTACTTAATTATTAAGTTTATTAGATAGCATATATTCTGATATTCCTTATGTGTAATTATTTGATAACTGTTATGGTTCTATTCTAACCTAAATTGATTAATGATTTATAATACATATTATATTATAAGATTTTCATCATTGTATAAAGTTATGGCAAAGGAAATCATGTTTGGCTTCATGGTAAGATTTAATATACTATCTTTTTGTTTTATTTTGTTTGTTGGGGCATACGTAAGATTAAATATATTAATAATAAGTGTTACAGACACAAAACTCTACGAATACATAGTTTTACAAACATAACACTTTATACTTGCGAAGTTTCACGAATACAAAGCTTTCATATAACATGCCAAATGAAATGATTTTTATTTTGTTTTCTCAAACATTATTTTAAAAACCGGTTATCAAAAAAGATTTATTTCAAATCTTTTACAAACAAGCTATGAACTCGCTCAACTTTATGTTGATTTTTCGCATGTTTCTTTCTCATGATACTTTTTCAAATTATGGCGCGGTTGGAATAGGAGAACCATTTGGAGTCAAGTACCTAGTGGGCATTTGCTTTCCAGAAGTCTTACCTATTAACTGCTTCCGCTGTGCAATGAAGATACCGGTCCAGTCACGCCAAGCTCTGAAATTTCGGGGTGTGACAGCCCTAGTACTCTTTGTCAAGAAGAAAGATGGCATGTTTCATATGTGTATCGACTATCGTGAGCTGAACAAAGTTACCATCAAGAACCGATACCCACTCCCACGCATTGACGATCTGTTCGACCAGCTGCAAGGGTCAAATTATTATTCTAAGATTGACCTGCGATCAGGCTATCATCAGTTGAGAGTCTGAGACGAGGACATCTCTAAAACAGCCTTCTAAACCCGTTATGGTCACTACGAATTCCTTGTCATGCCCTTTGGAATGACAAACGCACCTGTAGTTTTCATGGATCTCATGAACCGAGTATGCAAACCTTATCTCTACAAATTTGTGAGCGTATTCATCGATGATATTTTGATCTACTCAAGTAACCGAGAAGAGCACGAGCAACAACGACGCCTTATTCTAGAACTCTTACGCAACGAACAACTCTACGCCAAATTCTCGAAATGTGACTTTTGGCTCCGTGAAGTCCATTTCCTCAGACACATGGTCAATGAAGCTGGGATTTACTTTTGTCTTTAATGGTACAACCCACTAAGCATTATGTGGTTCAACCCATTGTCTTTAGTGGTACAACCCATTTGTCTTTAGTGGTACAACCCATTAAGCATTATGTTACAAACCATAATGCATAGATATGGATTTGTCTTTAGTGGTACAACCCACTAAGCATTATGTTACAAACCATAATGCATAGATATGTTGCAAATTATATATATACTAGAATTAAGCACCCCCGCGTTGCGGCGGGGGAGCAAAACTATGTCAAATAGCATAAATGTCACACCATCGCTAGCGACCACTAACATTGAAATTGCAGTGTGTTAATGAGAAGAAATAAGAACGAAACGTATAACATATAAAAAATAACTACGTCAATTAGGACCTGCGCGTTGCGATGAACCTGCCAAATGGGAAAATAGACGTAAAAACCTTAAAACACACACGAACGTTGCATCGTGTTAACTTGCAAAATTTTGAACGAAACATAAAAACGTTGAACCACACACGCATGTTGCGTCGTGTTAACTCACATAATTTAGTACGAAACGTAAAATGAAAAAAATTGCGAAAGATCAAAAGTGTAGGGGAACAAAGTTGAAAGTAAAAAAGTTGTGATGTTAAATTATAAAAAATGAAAAGTTTTAGTTATAAGTAAAAAAATCAATTTTGTTAGGTTGAAATTGCAAGAAATGAAAAGTTTTGGACTAAAAATAGAAATGTAACTTTTTTTTTAAACTACCGAAAGCATGTGGTATAACACATTATGCATACAAAAGTTACTAACAAATGGTATATAAATGTGATATTTAATCTAGTATTCATATAATCATTTATATAATATATTTATTGATATGTATCAAATGCAACATATAAATTATATTAAATAAGGTATAAAATTAACCCTTTATATACAAATATTGGAAAAAATGTGTTTCTTTGTATGCTTTTGATTTTCAAGATTAAAAGAGCTTAAATGTACAAAAGGAACAAATTAACGGCAAAAACCAACATAAATATAGAAGAAGAGAAGTTGATACATCATACCAACCGTCCGAGCTTCATCCCAAGACAAAAAACAACAAATCAGAAGACAAGCACGGGGTCGTGCCACCAAGGCATGGGGTCGCACCCCACTCAAGATTCCATGAAGGAAAACACAAATAGAAGTTGACAAGAGATACGAGCCGTGGTCAACTCCCAGATATGCAGAATCTTGGATAGTACAGCAAGTATAAGGACCACGAGCCGTGTCGTTGACACACGGGGCCGTGTAAGAATACGGACTGACACAACCCATTAAATGAAGACAGAGGAGGCACGAGGCCGTGTAAACAGTCTAGTTCCAACTATAAATAGGGGTATTTGGTTCAACTGCAATCCATCCCTTGGCAAACCACTTCTCTCACACCTGTCACCACTCCACCACCAAAATACCACCACATTCCTCCGTCATCCATCTTTATAGTGTGTGTAGTAGTCTCGGGATCCAAGATTGATCGTAAAAGTTTTTGTCAAACAAATACCATGCTTGGCTAATATCTTACATCAATTGATGAAGACAAAGCCCTTTATGTATTTCTTTTGATTTCCAAGCTTTGGTTTACCTTTTAAGTAAGCTTGTATTAATGAATTTAATAACTAGTTTTTTATATTAAAAGTGAACTTTATCCTATCATCTCTTCATGTTTTGTTGATTCACTCATACGTATCTTTACGGTCTCTATAAAGCGCATTAACTGCTTGGAAGGGGGTTAGCAGGGTGGTTTGGGTAAAGTTCTTTGCCTCGTTTAGTGTATAGATCCTGCGAGGACTTGATTCAAGCTTATTAGGAGTTCCTTTTGAGGCAGGTAGCATCAAATCAGGGGAAGTAAGAATGACTTGAATCTCTTAGAAATAAACTACTATTAAAACTTTAAACCGGCCTTGCGGGACTGTATCTCTACTGACTTAGACCAATATGGTCGAGGGTAGCGTTGCCTCCAAAATAGGGACATGCCACATGCTACATAGACCCATCGTTTTCCTGTGATGATTACCTTAAGATAGGTGTGAGTAAAAACAATAACTACCATCCACCTGAATGCCATCAACCCTCTTTTCAAACATACATAACTACAGAAGACCTTTGTCAAATAGAAAAGAGGATTCTCCAAAAACTCAAAGAAATAGAATCCATGATGAAGGCACGATATCCATCCATGGATGATAAAGAGGGAGAAAAATTGATGGAGACACATTCAGAGGATGCCAACGCCAAGCTCTTCGCATCTACCCCAAACCTTCGTGAAAACGAAAGCGATAATCGTCCCTGTATCGATCACACAATGAAGGACTCATCAGCGGCCCACGCCAACGACTTTATAGACCAGAACGATTCGACTCACACCTCCTTTAACAAGAGTTAGGATAAGGAAAATAAAGGTTGGTTCCGCCCACCTATTCTAGCATAGGTTTCTTCCTTTCTGATAACCTCTTGCGTTTTCGTATCCCGAACAAGAGCCAAAACGACACTTCGGTGTTGTCTCGACTAGTAAAGAACCTCCTGTTAATAAAATAATCCTTAAAAACTAGACAAAACTTCATAATCCCTAAATAGACACGGGGTCGTGCACATCACACACGGGGTCGTGCCTCATCTGCTCTCCACACATGGGGCATGTTAGATAAACACGGGGTCGTGCATCTCGTACTAATCCAACACGGGGCCGTGTTAACATGCTGTCACTTTCTATAAAGCCAGCCACGAGGAGAATGTTTAGACCCATTCCTAAAAGACCAAGATCCTTCCAGATCTCACACACATACCAAAAAGGTATGTTCTTAAAAAGGTTTCCTTAAACCTTCTTGTCTTTACCACTTTTAGTCATGATCTTCTTCTTCAACTTCCAACAACCTCCATTGAAACTTCAAGCTTCAAGCTTTTAAGCTTCAATTGTGGGATGAAAAGCATGATTTTTAAACCAAACTTTTGCAAAACAACTATTTCATAACATTATTTTAAGTTATTTACGTCTATAAGAAACCAAAAATTGTAACTTAAAATAAGAGATCTTGGGCTAAAATATCAGCACTGTTGGAACATCACAGGGTTGTGCCTTACAGGCACGGGGGCGTGTGACTTGTCTGCAAGTCCAAACTCTAATGGTTTGTCTTGTTCAAACTAGTATGTCAAGCGAGCAGAGTGGTACTTCGTTACCAAGCTCCCGAAACAACCGAAGAGGAAGAAGGCTCTCACTCGAGGCCACCCTTGTCCGCTATGTTTGCGCACTACGAGAATCCATCGAGGAGAAGACGACGGTGGAGGAGGTCCTCCTAGACTGAGTGAACTACCTCACACTAGCTTTGGAAAGTAGCTTTAGGGAAATCAACCTACTCTACCAAACGTTGAATTTTGGTCATACCCCCTATGGATCTAATCCTCCCCCAAGAAGATTGGAACCTCGCTCATGAGGTTGTTAACCATACCAGGTAGGATGAAATACCCACGAAACCTCCCGTAGGCCCCGTTTATGAGGTTCCGGTGGCCGCCGCTCCTCTCCCGCAAGAGGACATTAATGATCAGCCCTTCATCTTCCTACCTAGGGATATTGAGGAGATGCTCAACGATCTTTGAAGGGGGCACACCCGAAAATTGCTCAAAGCCCGTGCCAACCGAAAACTAGTTTTGGGTTTTTGTCGATCTTTTATTGTTATATCTATCTACTTAAATCTATATCTCTAGTTTGTATTTTCATTTTTATCCTTTCTAGTTGTAGCCGGATGATGAATGGTTTAATGGAATGATATTTGGTATTTTAAAACTTGTGGAATGGTGTGAAAAGATGAAATTACGTTGAAACAAAACCCCATGCACGTAAACAGAAGTCTCCTGACTCAAAATCTTCATTACAGTAAGTGCAGCACGGGGCCGTGTAAGGTAAGCACACCACCATGCCTCAAGTCTGCAGAAAACAATTTTGTTCTGGAACTGTCACACGGGGTCGTGTCTATTAGGAACGCCTCTGTAACACCCGTCTAATTTACTTGAATTTAATAATAGTTCATACCATTTTAGATAAAAGATGCCTAATTAACATAGATTTCATAAGTATGTTCATAAGTAGCAAAGACCTTAGTCTACTAACGACTAGATTAAAACATCCAAAAGTTGTTTGACAATCTGTTTACAACCCATAAACATAATCTGTTAAAGTTTAAAACATTGCGGAAGCTTGTAAATAGTGTTCGGTTCTTCAAAAGCTAGCTCGATCATCTTCCGGTTAGATTCCAACATCACCTAAGATCAAAACCACAACAAATGTAAGTTTTGATAAAGTTAGAATGAATATAAACATGTTCCATGGGTTAAACAATCAAGAAAAATAAATTTTTCTGGAACAAGGGGCGCCGCGTGACGCCAAGGCCCCTCGCGTGACCCCAGGCCCCCTTTTTCACAGAATGTTCAATGTTTTGTTGCTGCAGATTTCCAGCTCAAAGTTTAATCAAGTTCAAACTTAAAATGGCCATAACTTTTGACTCGTAAGTCCGTTTTAGGTGATTCTTTTTCCTATGCGTCTGTAAATTCATTACCGACATGCCTAATACAAATTTCATACCGAAAAATTTGTTTACGGACTGAAATACTATATGTCCATTTGCAATTATTCGACCCATTCTAACTTAGCCATTTTACTACCAATTAACTAGTAAAACCTAAGGCGCATATTACCCAAACTCCGGGGCTTATTATCACTGGCACTTCATTACCAAACCTATGGCTTCGTGCTCTTGTGACCATTTCCGCCAATTCCTTCTACTTACAATATTAATACTACAAAGTATCATTATTCGACCCGTTTGGTCCATCTACGGAAAATCCTCCATTTTGATGACTACAAAACGACTACAAACCAATTCTTAACCTACGGATTTAAGTAACATACACGATTGCTACATCCAACACAATTTTTATCAACAACGCATAGTTTAACAACAATTCATCAAATGTAACGGATCAAGTTACATACCTTCAAAGTAGGCCTTTCAAACGTGGTTCGCCACCCGCTTGTCCGCTTGACGCTCCTGCGCCCGTTCCTATAGAGTTCATTTATGATATGTTTAGAACTCTCTTTAAATCATAATTCGCATAATACACCGAAACATCATAATTATGCGTTTAAACTTGGAATTTCAGTTTTAAGCCTTCTTAGAGGCATTTCAACAAACACTTTAAGGGCAGATTTTTACATGATTAAACATCAAATCTCTAGTTTATCACTTAACCCTAATTTCACATCATTCAACCATTTTACATGATTGTTAACTTCTAAATTTCTGAAATCACTTCAAAATTGTCAAATTACACTAGATCAACACTCTATTTCCTAGTGTTCATCAAATTACACATAACCCACTAATCACCTACAATAGTGTTCATAGGTTTCACTAAAATTTCACATGATTTCAACTTGTATTTGTCTAGGGTTTGTCCCTAGACACTATAGTTGTTCCTAAATCATTATAAGACACACATGCAACCATAATTTCAGATTTTCCCAATTTCATGAGAATTTCAAGTTGAGAGTTTTCATCAAATTTTACATACCTTGTAATCCTCTTTTGATGAGGATCAATAATCTATGCTTTAATTTCGATTTCAGCTTGGATTGAGCCTTCAATTTGCAAGTTTAATGAAGTTTTAGGGTTTTGGAGAGTGGGGATCGCCCCCTGCTTGTGCTTGTACGACCAGACACCTCTTTTTGGGGTGTTTGGTTTGTTTTATTTGTTTTATTAAAATTAAGTTTCAATTTTAACAACTTAGGCCCCTCCACTTTGATCAACATATAATTTGGTTGCTTTTAACCCTACTGTAAGTTATTTCTAGACTTGTAACTAACTAGGTTAAAATTCCTAGTTAGTAAATTCTCGTTTATTTATACTTTATAATTCTAATATAAAGTTTTATATTTTCGGGGTGTTACAAGTCCACCCCCCTTAAAAGGGTTTCGTCCCCGAAACCGAATTACGTACCAAATAAAGTAGGGTAGAGTCGTCGCATCTCCTCCTCGGACTCCCACGTAGTGTCCGAGCCTTTTCTATGCTCCCATTTGATTTTGACTTGGTCGATTTGTTTATTTCGTAAGTGTTTGACCTTTAGATCTAAAATCTCAACCGGTCTCACAGCATAATTCAGACTATTATCCACTTCGATATCATCGTAATGGATATAGGCTGTTTCGTCCGCTAGGCACTTTCGTAATTGTGACACGTGAAACGTGCTATGAATCCCGCTTAGTTCCTCCGGTAGCTCAAGGCGGTAAGCTACCTTGCCGACCCTTCCGATGATTTTAAATGGCCCAATAAACCTCGGGCTTAGCTTCCCCCTTTTTCTGAATCTAATAACGCCCTTCCATGGGGAAACTTTTAGCATAACCATGTCGCCAACCTGGAATTCGATTGGCCTATTTCTTTTATCAGCATACGCCTTTTGCCTGTCTTGAGCCGCTTTCAAGTGTGCCCGAACCACATCAATCTTTTCATTAGTGGCTTGTACTATATCTTGGTGGGCGAGTTCACGTGGACCCACTTCACCCCAACATACCGGGGTTCGGCACTTCCTACCATAGAGCATTTCGTACGGTGCCATCTTGATACTAGCATGGTAGCTGTTATTATACGAAAACTCGACTAACGGTAGGTAAACATCCCAACTTCCTCCAAAGTCGATTATACACGCCCGTAGCATGTCCTCCAATGTTTGTATTGTTCTTTCACTCTGTCCATCTGTTTGAGGATGGTACGCAGTGCTAATGAACAATTTGGTTCCCATTTGCTCTTGGAAATCTCGCCAGAAATTTGAAGTAAACCGGGTATCCGTATCAGACACGATGGATACCGGTACTCCATGACGTGCTATTATCTCATTAGTGTAAACTTCTGACATCTTTTCTGACGTATAAGTCTCACGAATCGGAATGAAGTGAGCACTTTTCGTCAATCTGTCTACCACTACCCATATGGCATCGAAACCACGATTTGTCTTAGGCAACTTGGTTAATAGGTCCATTGTAATATGTTCCCATTTCCAAACCGGGATTTCTAACGGTTGGAGTTTGCCATATGGTTTCTGGTGCTCCGCCTTGACTTGTAGACATGTCAAGCATTTTTCCACACACTTCGCAACATCCCTCTTCATCCCAGGCCACCAATAATTTTGTTTCAGATCATTGTACATCTTGGCCGCACCCGGATGAATTGAATATCGGGATTTATGAGCTTCATCAAGTAGAAGTGCCTTCACCCCACAAGTATTTGGAACCCATATCCTTCCGGACCGAGTCTTCAGCCCGTTATTCCCATCCGAAAAATCTTTCAACTGACCGATTATTCTTTCTTTCTTCCAATTCTCCTCTTTCACTGCTTCTAATTGCGCCTCTCGAATACGTTCAAGTATACCCGAGGTCACCACGAGCTGCATCGACCTTACTCGTATTGGGACATAGTCCGCTTTTCTGCTCAGAGCATCCGCCACCACATTTGCCTTTCCGGGGTGGTAGTGTATTTCACAGTCGAAATCTTTCACCGTTTCTAACCATCGCCTTTGTCCCATATTTAACTCCTTCTGATCGAAGAAGTATTTTAAACTCTTGTGATCGGTGAATATGGTGCACTTTACCCCATATAAGTAGCGCCTCCATATTTTTAAGGCAAATACCACCGCAGCCAACTCAAGATCGTGCGTGGGATATTTCTTCTCGTGTATCTTCAATTTCCTCGGAGCATAAGCTATCACCTTGCCCCGTTGCATCAAAACGCATCCGAGTCCCGATAGTGAAGCATCCGAATAAACCACCAAATCTTCAACCCCGTCCGGCAATGTCAGTACCGGAGCTTATGTTAACTTCTCTTTTAGCGTTTGAAACGCTCTTTCTTGGTCGACACCCCAAATGAACTTTTCTTCTTTCCGGGTTAGCTTTGTTAGCGGTGATGCAATCTTGGAGAAATCTTGAATGAATCTCCTATAGTATCCCGCGAGCCCCAAAAAGCTTCTAATTTCCGAAGGGTTCTTCGGGGGATTCCATTTTGATACAGCCTCGATCTTTGACGGATCCACCAATACTCCGTCGGCACTTATGGTGTGGCCAAGAAATTGTACCTCTCGTAACCAAAAGGCACATTTAGAGAATTTTGCATATAACCTCTCTCGCCTAAGTGTCTCCAACACCTCTTGTAAATGGTGTGCATGTTCAGCTTCGCTTTTTGAATACACCAAAATATCATCGATAAACACAATGACCGACTTATCCAACATTGGCTTGCAAACCCGGTTCATGAGATCCATGAAAGCCGCGGGTGCATTTGTTAGCCCAAATGACATCACGAGGAATTCGTAATGTCCGTATCTCGTACGGAAAGCCGTCTTCGGCACATCTTCCTCCTTAACCTTTAATTGGTGATACCCCGATCTAAGGTCAATTTTCGAAAACCAGTTTGCACCTTGTAGTTGGTCGAATAAATCATCTATCCTCGGAAGCGGGTATCGATTCTTTACCGTGAGTTTGTTTAACTCCCGGTAGTCGATACACATGCGCATGCTTCCGTCCTTCTTTTTCACGAACAATACCGGTGCGCCCCAAGGAGACACACTCGGCCTTATGAATCCTTTGTCAAGCAAGTCTTGAATCTGGGACATCAACTCTTGTAATTCCGACGGTGCGAGTCGGTATGGTGCTTTTGCTGGAATCAATTCGATCCCGAACTCTACCTCCCGTTCAGGCGGTATCCCCGGTAAATCCTCCGGAAACACATCTTCATAGTCCCGTACTACCGGTACATCTTCAACCTTCCGTGGTTCTTTCTCGGGCTCATTTGCGTATATCATGAATGCCTTGCATCCTTGCTTCATAAGCTTGTGAGCTTTCAACATTGAGCACACTATGGGGTTACCTCCTTTTTCGCCATAAATGGTGACGTGTTTCCCGCTTGGAGATGTTAGTTTTATCTCTTTACGAAAACACACGACTTTTGCATGGTGCTGAGATAGCCAATCCATCCCAACGACTACTTGAAATTCTCCCATTGACATTGGGATTAAGTCTATCAAATATTCCTCATCATCGATGCTTAATTTGCAGCCTCGACAAACATCACAAACTATAAAACTTTTGTTGTCCCCTATTTCAACTTCTAAGGGCACAGATAATTTCGTCAATACAAATGAAGGATGTCGAATAAATCCATGCGAAATGAAGGATTTATTCGCACCCGTATCAAACAATACACGTGCTGGAATTGAGTTAATTGTGAATATACCTGAGACCACATCGGGTTCTGTTTTCGCTTCAGCCGTGGTAAGTTGGAAGGACCTAGCCTTCGCTTTGGGAGCTTCTGTTGGAGGCTCTTTTGTGTCTCTCTTTCCCACCAACTCGGGGCATTCAAACTTCTTGTGACCGGGTTGATAACACTTGTAACAAACGGAAACTTTTCCGGGACATAGCGATGCAGTGAGCCCCGTTTTCCCACATACCGGACACGGCTTGTCTTTGAAGCGGCACTCACCCTTGTGCCCTTTTCCACATACTTTACAACTTGGCGACCCGCCTTTAGCCTCCACCTTCTTCCCGATTCAGCAGTTCTAGCTTTCTTTGTAGGGCTTGGATTCACATCTTGTGCCCTCCGCTCGCCCATTTCTACTTGTTTCTTTAACTCTATTTCCCCCTCCCGGGCGGTGTTGATAATCTCGGTGAGGGTTTCATACTTTGATGGAGTCATGAACTCACGGTACTCTGCACCCAGCATGTTGTAATAGTAGTATATCTTTTGCTCTTCAGTGGTGACCAACTCGTCACAGAATCTCAGCTTATCCATGAAGATGCCCGTGATTTTATCAATTGTTTCACCCTTTTGTCTTAGCTGGATGAATTCTTCCTTGATCCTGTTAATCACTGCTTTGGGACTATGGTGTTTAAGGAACGGCACCTTAAACTCGTCCCAAGTCATGACCCTTGCCGCTTCGGCTCCCATTTCCTTCTTTTTATTATCCCACCAATCTATGGCTTGATTTCTCAATTGACCTGTTCCGTAAGCAACAAAGTCACCTACGTCACAGTGGGTTCGTTCAAACACTCCTTCGACATCACTTATCCATCTTTGACAAATTATCGGGTCAACCTCCCCGTTATAGATTGGCGGTTTACACGCCATGAATTCCTTGTATGAACATCCTTTACGTTCTCCCGTTTTCTCCTTCATAAGGTTGACAATATCCTCCAACCTTTTAACTCGCTCTTCGACAAGCGACAACACCGTGTTTTGAATTTTGTCTATAAACCCGGATAGACTTCCTTCAATTGCCTTCCCTACCTCTTCGGAAATTATCTCTTTCATTTGTTCGATGCTTGTTTGCACCGGATTATCATCATTCCCATCAGACATCTTGAAACTGAAATGTTTACATTTAAACATTAAACATTTCATTTATAACATTGTTTCATTTGTTTTGGTTTAGCCAAGTTCCTAACTTGCTTTAACCGTTCACATTTAATGCACTTTTCGGGTTTGAGTGTGTTAACACACTCTTCCCATGCATCTCAATTCATTTCCCATTTCTTACATAAGACCTAATTTATTAACATAATAAGTTAATTCTTACCGGACGATTGATCAAGCTTGAACCGAACACTTTGTTGACAACCTTAAGCTCTGATTACCAACTTGTAACACCCGTCTAATTTACTTGAATTTAATAATAGTTCATACCATTTTAGATAAAAGATGCCTAATTAACATAGATTTCATAAGTATGTTCATAAGTAGCAAAGACCTTAGTCTACTAACGACTAGATTAAAACATCCAAAAGTTGTTTGACAATCTGTTTACAACCCATAAACATAATCTGTTAAAGTTTAAAACATTGCGGAAGCTTGTAAATAGTGTTCGGTTCTTCAAAAGCTAGCTCGATCATCTTTCGGTTAGATTCCAACATCACCTAAGATCAAAACCACAGCAAATGTAAGTTTTGATAAAGTTAGAATGAATATAAACATGTTCCATGGGTTAAACAATCAAGAAAAATAAAATTTTCCGGAACAAGGGGCGCCGCGTGACGCCAAGGCCCCTCGCGTCACGCCAGGCCCCCTTTTTCACAGAATGTTCAATGTTTTGTTGCTGCAGATTTCCAGCTCAAAGTTTAATCAAGTTCTAACTTAAAATGGCCATAACTTTTGACTCGTAAGTCCGTTTTAAGTGATTCTTTTTCCTATGCGTCTGTAAATTCATTACCGACATGCCTATTACAAATTTCATACCGAAAATTTTGTTTACGGACCGAAATACTATATGTCCATTTGCAATTATTCGACCCATTCTAACTTAGCCATTTTACTACCAATTAACTAGTAAACCTAAGGCGCATATTACTTAAACTCCGGGGCTTATTATCACTGGCACTTCATTACCAAACCTATGGCTTCGTGCTCTTGTGACCATTTCCGCCAATTCCTTCTACTTACAATATTAATACTACAAAGTATCATTATTCGACCCGTTTGGTCCATCTACGGAAAATCCTCCATTTTGATGACTACCAAACGACTACAAACCAATTCTTAACCTACGGATTTAAGTAACATACACGATTGCTACATCCAACACAATTTTTATCAACAACGCATAGTTTAACAACAATTCATCAAATGTAACGGATCAAGTTACATACCTTCAAAGTAGGCCTTTCAAACGTGGTTCGCCACCCGCTTGTCCGCTTGACGCTCCTGCGCCCGTTCCTATAGAGTTCATTTATGATATGTTTAGAACTCTCTTTAAATCATAATTCGTATAATACACCGAAACATCATAATTATGCGTTTAAACTTGGAATTTCAGTTTTAAGCCTTCTTAGAGGCATTTCAACAAACATTTTAAGGGTAGATTTTTACATGATTAAACATCAAATCTCTAGTTTATCACTTAGCCCTAATTTCACATCATTCAACCATTTTACATGATTGTTAACTTCTAAATTTCTGAAATCACTTCAAAATTGTCAAATTACACTAGATCAACACTCTATTTCCTAGTGTTCATCAAATTACACATAACCCACTAATCACCTACAATAGTGTTCATAGGTTTCACTAAAATTTCACATGATTTCAACTTGTATTTGTCTAGGGTTTGTCCCTAGACACTATAGTTGTTCCTAAATCATTATAAGACACACATGCAACCATAATTTCAGATTTTCCCAATTTCATGAGAATTTCAAGTTGAGAGTTTTCATCAAATTTTACATACCTTGTAATCCTCTTGTGATGAGGATCAATAATCTATGCTTTAATTTCGATTTCAGCTTGGATTGAGCCTTCAATTTGCAAGTTTAGTGAAGTTTTAGGGTTTTGGAGAGTGGGGATCGCCCCTGCTTGTGCTTGTACGACCAGACACCTCTTTTTGGGGTGTTTGGTTTGTTTTATTTGTTTTATTAAAATTAAGTTTCAATTTTAACAACTTAGGCCCCTCCACTTTGATCAACATATAATTTGGTTGCTTTTAACCCTACTATAAGTTATTTCTAGACTTGTAACTAACTAGGTTAAAATTCCTAGTTAGTAAATTCTCGTTTATTTATACTTTATAATTCTAATATAAAGTTTTATATTTTCGGGGTGTTACAGCCTCTATGTTCGTCTTCTAAAAAATTTTCATTACTGACACTTTTTACGCGGGGCCATGTCTACGTAGCACGACCCTGTGTCTACCTTCTAAAAATTTTCACAGAAGTCATGATACTGACACTTTTCACACGAAGGCATGCCCCCCCCCCCCAAGCACACCCCCGTGTCCAGTATCTGATTTTTGAAAATTTTGTTGTTTTTAACCCACATTTACAAATTTAATCAAATCTAACTCATTTTGGACACATTGAGGACAATGTGTAATTTAAGTAGGGGGGAGGCTTGAATTTGTTTATCCTAAAACAAGCCTTATAGAAAACTCTACTTGGAACCGATAAAACACACCAAAATCTTTTTCAAAACAATTTTTTCTTTATTTTGTGTTGTTTTCTGTTTAGGTGAGAAAACCAAGTTCTAAAAATTTTGTTTTTACAAATACACAACCGATAGCGCCGTGATAAAAAGAACCATATAAGGAAAATTTATAAAAAGGCATGACAATCTTTTTAAACTTTGATTGTATACATATATTTTCACACTTTTTACCATTTCCCACAAATCGTGAGTTTTGAGCCTTTACCGAGCATTCAATATCATATCTTTAGTTCTTTACTAAATGCTCACTTTTCATTTCTTGTGTGATAGCCCATACGGTTCTTACAAATCTAGAACTTGACAAGACAATACATTCTTGGTCCTTACCGACTAATCCAAGTAAGTAAATGATTGAGGCATTAGGACTATAAAACCCTTTTTCATTTCAACCTTATTTTTTTTAATCTCCCCATCAAAAACAAAATCCCCTAGTTAACCCCTTTGAGCCTAAAACCCTTTCGTTTCAAAACCCGCAAGATACAAAATTTTGCATAAATCACCCATCACCCGAAACCTTTTTATTTTTACATTATTTGTTTTAGTAAAAGTCGGTTGTTTTGAAAAATAATAAAAATGTGACTTGCTCTCTCTTGTGAATAATCTATTTAAAAAAAATCACTAGTTGCTTGAAATAAAATAAGCAAAACTATTGCTTATAAGCCTTTAGTTTATATCTTAGTCACAAATAAATAAATTTTCAAAAAAACAACCATTTTACACCTTTAGCCATTTTTCAAATAAAACTACCATACCCTTAGCCAAAACCTACCCTTTGTAAAAGTCCTCTTGAGATTTACAAAGATTATGTAAAAAATGAGGAGGTTTGATTACTTGTCAATCATATGGTAGGAGTAAGTTCCATATCAGGATCGAGAGTTTCACTTATACATCTTCGGCTGAGTGTTCAGTGATCACTTGTGAGGTGTGTGAATTTGTATATAGCTTAGTGAAATTTTAAAGGTCATGTTATGCCTAAAAATTTTTCTTAAAAAGAGTTCTAAATAAATCATGACGAATAGTATTGTAAATAAAATAAAACCAAGAATAAAAAGAACTTGGATTCCCGACACTCTAAAACAAGACCTAAAAAACTTCTTCTCTACCTATTCCGTTTGGGTGTGTAAGCAATATTAAAGAGTTTTGCTTGAGGACAAGTAAAGATTTAAGTGTGGAGGTATTTGATATGCACCAAATACAACATATAAATTATATCAAATAAGGTATAAAATCAACCCTTTTATGTACTAATGTTGGAAAAAGTGTGTTTCTTTGTATACTTTTGATTTTCAAGATTAAAAGAGCTTAAATGTACAAAAGGAACAAATTAACGACAAAAACAAACATAAATGTAGAAGAAAAGAAGTTGATACATCATACCGACCCTCCGAGCTTCACCTCAAGTCCAAAAACAACAAATCAGAAGACAAGCACGGGGTCGTGACACCAAGGCATGGGGCCATGCCCCACTTAAGATTTTGTGAAGAAAAAGAAAAATAGAAGCTGACAAGAGACACAGGGTCGTGTCCCATGGACACGGGCCATGGTCAACTCCCAGATATGCAGATTCTTGGATAGTACAACAAGTACAAAGATCACGGGATGTCACTGTCTCAAAGGTTGGCTCGAAGCGATATCAAGGTGGCAATCATGTTTGAAACATGATCATCCACCTCATTCAGCTTTTGTCAATACAACAGTATTCGTGTAGCACACTCGCAAGCCGCACTATCAGTGAAGCTGTGTACTACCTGACGTCAATCCAATTTGATGACATCATCAGAAAAAGGTAGACCACACCACCAGACCACCATTGAACCGCATCAACGATGAGATGCTTCAGCGTCAGCCTGAACTTACTCACCGATTCTACACGGTCGACAACGACTCTTCTCAACCCGCGTCAGAATTAACGATCAACCGACCGATTGATTTACATGAAGCAGGAATAAAGGTATCGGCCTAGTATCTTCTCCAAACTGATTTCAAGAACACCCTTTCGACCATTAGTCCAGCATTCCACCCACTTGCAACTTGCGTGTGGATGCAACACTGGAATGGGGGGACTTGAAGGGGAATGGTCCCAAATCTCGCACCATGCTTGGCCACGAGTGACCATCACCCGGTTCATTGCCCCTACCGACAAGTACTCACCTGCATTCGTGCAGGCACGCACGAACCCGGTTTGCTTTCCCACTCGAGGAAAGATGAGAAGACACACCTTGTGTATGAAAATGGATGTTTTCATCAACATACAAGGCATGCGGTAATCACTGCGGTTACCACACATAGCAATGCGGTCCAAACCGCATCCTATTGTCGAAACAAGTGGAACTGACATTTTGACTTAAGTGACCAAACCAGCAAGTGGCCTGCCCGGGCACTGACAATAGCGGTCAGCTGACCGCCTAATGCGCAGCTGCCCAGCCCGCATGCATAAAAGCTGGTAGACTGACTGACAACACCAGCAGGACGTGGCAACACCTCCGTGTGCGCCCAACGCTCTCGTGACCTGCGCTCCTGAAACACCTACAAAAGGCTACGCGTTGTCAGTCAGGTCCTACGCCCATCTAGCAGACCTTTGGGCCCTTCTCCTTCACTGTTCGGCTATAAATACTCATCCCGAAACATGTTTGAGGTAACGCTAATCTACTCTCTCACAAATACTATTTAAATATTTATCTTGCTCCCAAGCGAATACATATTCTCACGCCGGATAGTGGTTACAAGGAGCCACCCCACCTCATCCTCCTTGTTACGACTCACGATGTGTTTTCGTTGTGCAGGAGACGGATTAGAGGACGACCCGACCATCGATCAAGGAAAGAAGGGATTAACCCTACTTGACGAAGCTCGACCCGTAGACTAACCCTCTGGTTAACCGCTGCTTCATCAGAAGTAAATTAAATGAATAAAATCACTCTAGCTTGATCGAATTTGTAATTATACGAGTTGCGATCTCATCAATTCAATAAAAATCTTTTAACTAGTCTCTGGATGTAATAAATTAGATCCATCACGTGGGCATCGTTAAATTATGTGTTCTTCTTGTTTGTTACACTTTAGTTTTGTCTTGAATTTTATCTATGATGATTACAATCCGTAGTTTTGAAAAACGTAACAATGCAACCAGAGGCGTCTCTAAAAATTCATGTACCCTGTTCGAGATTGAAAAAATGTGCCATTCCGTTATGTTTTGTTATTATTTAAAAAAACAAGCAAATTGGCATTGGCTTAATAAACCTAATTTCAAGTGGGCTATATTCTAAACCATAAAAAATGATTTGTAAATGAGCCTGTATTGGAAGTGGTATGTGTTTACTGTTTAAAAAAATAACATATACGTATCGGATTTTTTTTTAAATCGCATGCCCCTCAAAATCGCGGGCCTTGTACGGAGGTTCTCCCCGCACACCATCAAAGCCATGAATGCAACAAAAGTCCAAATTTTTAAAAAGAATAGTCAGAGAAAAATAAGTCAACGCCATACAAAGTCAAATTTAATCGAAGGTGGACAATAATCGATTTTTTTATGGGTTGTCAAAGGCCCAAAAATCATTCCTCCCGAGCCTCTTAAAATCCATTAGTTATTAGTCAAACCAAATCTATATTAAAAAAGATAAAATAATAAACTAAAACTTATAATTCATTATAAAATTGATTACACTTATAGATTTTGTAAAAAATACATAAAAATGGTAGATAAACAGGCAACAAGTTGCGCCACAACCCCAAAATTACATAATTAACTAATGACTCGTTTGGTTGTAAAACAAAATAGAAGTGTTCATTTGCTTCACATAAAGTGCACAAACACCTCCAAAATATATAACTACGTCAAAAACAAAAAAGTCCATATTTATTAGGGGCTGTTTGGCAACATCTGAACGGTTAAGTGCTGAACCAGTAAGATGTCTGAACCATTAAAGAGCCTGTATAATGCTTAATCGTTTAGATACAAATGTCTGACCAATTCAGATTAAAGGTCTTAACCATTAAGACTCTATATAAATCTTAACCATTCAGAGGCAAATGTCTGAACCATTCAGACATCTGCTCGTGAAACAAACAGTCTGAACCATTAAGTGCTGAACCAGTAAAAGGTTTGAACCATTAAAAGTCTCATTAAGAGATAAACAAACAGCTCCTCAAACATGCTAATTTAAAACAACTCTAAATTGATTAACATCACCTTTGACCATTGTCGCCAACACTTACTCGTCACTACGCATACCCGTACCATGACCGCTACCACAACTACACCATAGTCGTCGTTTGTACCACCACTTTCATAGCCTCCACCAATGTCGTTCCCCCTGTTTTGCTTTCACTACCAGCCTCCACCACAACTGCAGTGTAGGCACCTTCAGTGCCATCATTAGTACCACAACCATCACTGTAAAGGCTCTCAATACTTGGCATGCTTAGCAGAAGATTTGTAACCGCGGGGATCGTGAGCTGCAAGTAAAGCATGGTGTAATGGTCCTGAAAACAAAGACAAGTTAGCATAATATTTAGGTTTAAAAATTCCATTTTTAGATCGAGTCCTCATCGGATGGGATGGCATCGGCACATCAGGCGGTCCCTGGGTTGGTTCGGGTGAGTGAACAATAGGTGAGGTGGGCGGTTGGGCCGTGATAATGGGACTGGAAGGAGTAGATTGGGCCTGCTGGAAAACGGATGAAGAAGGTTGGGTCACGGATGGGGAAGATGAATGATGGGCTGGAGAGGATGCGGAAGGAGGTGACGATTGGGCCGAGGGGTTAACGAGTTGGGCCGGCTGAGAAGGAACCGAGGGAGCGAAGGGTGTGTGGGCCGATGCATGTGGGTGAGGATGAGGATCGATGGAAGTAGGTTGGGCAGGACACAAGGTGCAAGTGGGAGTGGAGTGAATAGGTTGAGTGTCGGACGACGACACGGAAGGGACAAATGGCGAATTGGGTAAGGTTACTGGTGGCAAAGATTCATCAAAATTAGAGAATACCAAAGAGGCTTCATCAACAGGGTTTGTGGGTCCATTAAAAGGATAGGTGTCCTCATCAAACTGAGCATGACGGGTGATGTAGATACGATGAGATTTTGGGTTAAGACAGCGATACCCTTTGTAGCTCGCATCATAACCAATGAAGATGCATTCGGAGCTTCTAGGGGAGAATTTATGTTTTGCATAATCGCGTAAGTAAGGAAAAACTCGGCAACCGAACACACGAAAGGTGGAATATGTGGGAGGAGTTGCATACAAGATTTCATAGGGGGACTTGAAATCAAGCAACGGAGTTGGTAGACGGTTGATGATGAACGTGGCTGAAGCAAAGGCGTCTGTCCACAAAGTGGCAGGCGCATGAGAGTTAAAAAGCATGGCTAGACCGGTTTCAGTAATGTGACGATGTTTACGTTCAGCACGACCGTTTTGCTGAGGCGTATGAGGACATGAGAGGCGATGATGGATACCCTGTTCTTGGAAAAATTTTTGAACTTTATGATTTGTGAATTCAGTGCCACCATCACTTTGAAATATTTTAATTTTTCTGGATAACTGATTTTGAACGAAAGGAATAAAAATTAACAATATGGCATAGAAGTCAGATTTATTCTTTAGTGGATAAAACCATGTGAAACGTGAATGGTCATCAATAAATATGGCATAGTAGCGATAACCATTGGTAGAGGTGACAGGTGAAGGACCCCAAAGATCACAATGAACCATATCTAAAGCATGCAAAGAACGTTTATCATTTAAATTAAATGGCAACCGATGTGCTTTAGATAACTGACAAGGTGAACAAATACCAGGTTTAGGAAGCAAAGAAGTTACAAATAATGAACCAAGTTTATGTAATCTAGAAATAATATCAAAAGACACATGACCCAAACGACCGTGCCAGCGTTCAAAGGAGGCTTTAAGATGATGACTCGAGTAAGAAGCAAGAAACGCTTGATTTCCTTCACGGAGGATATAGAGCCCATTTTCACATGTTCCCCTTGCCAGGATTTCCTTTGTCTTTCGATCCTGAATGTGAAAAAAATTATTAGAGAACAAAACATCAACGGGTGAGTCATTTGTAAGTTTGCTAATAGAAAGAAGTCGTTTTGTGAGATGGGGCACAACTAAAACATTTTTTAAGGAGATATTAGAAGTAAGAGGCGCAGTGCCGACTTGGGTAACCGGCAATGTGTGGCCATTCCCGAAACGCACGAAGTCATTTCGAAGATGACCCGAGGTATGTGTAAGGTCCTGTTCAGAGGGTGTCATATGTGCAGACGCACCTGTATCACCTGTCCAGTCAGGATACTCCTCAGTGAGGTTGCACTGAGCATGGAACGCTTGAGCCAAATTGGCATCAGTAGTAGTAGCCTGTTGAGCATAAGAGGCAAGGTTTGGGCACAGATTTGCGTAGTGGCCATCTTTCCTACACAATTGGCAATGAGGCTGCCGTTTACCTCTGCCACGACCTACACTACGACCACAACCACGACCACGGTTAGTATAAGAGGAACCAGAAGAATTACGAGAATAGTTACCAGGACGCGAGTGTTGAGCAACAAAAGCGGCTGAGGGTGGTTGTTGGCCATGAATGGAGGTAAGCCATGTCTCCTGATTTTCGGCTTTGCCAAGAAGTTCCCGAAAAGAGGTCGTGCCTAGGGCACGATGGGTAGTGGAGAACTGTTCAAACGCAGTACCAAGACCAGACAAGAACTAGTGGCACTTGTCGGTTTCAGGAACAGGGTGTCCGATGGCCGCGAGTTGGTAACAAATATTTTTAAACTTGCGGCCAAACTCGATGACAGAAGATGATCCTTTTTGTAAAAGTCGTAGGGTGTCACGAAGCATGTGCATGCGATCAGTAGAGCGTTGACTGTAGGCAGTCTCTAACGCCAGCCATATTTGACGAGCATTGGAAATACCAATGATTTCAGACATGGCTTCTTCAGAGAGTGATGATTGAAGAAGGAGACAGACAGATCGGTCACTGGTTAACCAGGTCGCATAGGCAGGATTGGGGACCGGTTTGTCAGGTTTGTCCGATTCAGTGATGGTTTCGGCAGGAATGGAGGTGGTGCCGTCAATATGGCCAAGAAGGTTCTGCATGGAAAGAGCAAGAGTAACCTTTTGTGTCCATGCAAGGTAATTTGTAGAAGTGAGTTTTAGAGGAATGAAGTGTAGGAGAGAGTGGAGGGGAATGGGATCGGAAGCTGAGGAGGTGGCCATGAAGAACACGGCAGCGGCAGACGGCAGAAAAAAAAATTAGGGTTAGGGGTGGGCCGAAGAAGATGAGAGAGGAGGGAGGGTGGGATCGTCTAATTGGCTGATACCATGTACAGGCTCTCAATCAATGATTCTATTATGCACAAAAGGATACAATATATAATACAATGTAATCCTATACTAGGAAATAAATAATACATAACAAATACAAAGATAGCACTCCTTAATTTATGTAATGCTGTTAATCACCTCCACCGTTATCACCATCCATTGCCACAATAGCTGCTTCCACCATCCTTTGCCGCCACCACCATCGTTGCCATTACCCTCAATCCCATTGTTGTTGCCTTCGCCAACACTAGTACCACAACCACTAGTTGTCGTCACTAACTCAACGACGCCACCGCCATTATTCTTTTCGTCTTCACCACAGCGCATGACACTGCCTGCACCTTCATCCATAGTCGCAAACATTTCCTAGACTACCATGTCACCGTCACAAATTGGCATCAGTTCCTACACCCATGTAACGCACCCACCACCACCTTGAGCCTCCACCCACACCACTATGACGCCGACAACCCTTGCACCACCGCAAGCCAACGTACCATCTACTACGGGTGTTTAGTATTCGAATTGGATTAAAAAAAACTCGAAAGTCGAATCAAATTCGAATTTCAAGGTTCGAATTTGGTTTTCTAAATTTTGGAATTCGACTTTAGTAATCAAATTTCGTATCATTTACGAATTTATGATTTTCAGTTCGATTCGAAATTCGAATATAATTTATAAGGCTTATAAAAATTTTAATAAATTTGGGCGTACTAAATTATTTAATCAATATCAATCATCCAGCTTAACTCGTAAATTCTGGATTTTTTTAGATGTGAAGTTTATAAATCATTCGTTTACGAATTCTAATTGTTACTTAATCTTTTGATCACTTGTTATCAAGTATGAACTTGTAATTTCGATGCAGAGCCGGCCCAATAGGCTTGTGGATCTAGGCAAAGGCCTAGGGAGTAGGGCCTCCAATTTTAAGGGCCTCAAGATTTTGTATTTTGGGCCTCTTTCCTCATAGCCATGTCTCCTAAATAATTATGGAAACCATTTGCATTCTAAAGAAAATATTTAAAAAAAAATATAATATTGTCGAGAGTGGGATTTGAACCCACGCCCTTTCGGACCAGAACCTTAATCTGGCGCCTTAGACCAACTCGGCCATCTCGACACTTTTGTTTCGTTCCATACAGAAATTAAAAGATCAATCTACAAAACCCTTAACCATGACTAACACATCATACAAAAAAAAAGATTGTATAAAAACACAGGTGGAGGTAGCAGAAACAAATGTGATACAAGATTACAACTTACAACAGAACACTGAACAAATATTCAAATAAAACAATTGAATTTTTTTTTTTACAAAAGGGTCACCACTTCGTAGTTCGATTAGGGCCTCCGAAAACGTAGGAACGGCACTGTTTCGATGTGCCACTTTGAATGTTTTGAACCATATGTATTTTTGTTATGGTTTATTAGTTGTATAAACTTGTGTTTTTATGTTAAAAGTTCAAGTTTTTAGAACCTTTGAAAATAAAACAAATGATTTTTGGTTGAATTTTAAATCCTGGACTACCATGCCACTGCCACAAACTGGCATCACTTCCTACACCCATGTAACACATGCACCACCACCATGAGCCCTCACCCCACCCCCATTGTGACACTGACAATGCCTACACCACCGCAAGCCAAAATACCACCTTCTAGGGGTGTTTAGTATTCAAATCGGATTCAAAAAAACTCAAAATTCAAATCGAATACGAATTTGTGATTTTCAGTTTGGTCTTCTAAATTTTGGAATTCGACTTTAGTAATCAAATTTCATATCGGATACGAATTTATGATTATTTGTTTGATTCGATTCGATTCGATTTGAAATTCAAATATAATCTATAAGGCTTCTAAAAATCTTAATGAATATGGGCGTACTAACTTATTTAATCAATATCCATTAGGGCTGAGCAAATGGTACCAGGTACCGGTACCGAATTTCTCAAACTGGTTCGATTTTCGGTACCGACATTTTGCGTTTTTGATACTGTTTTTTTACATCAAATACAAGTCCATACCGATACCTAACCGTACCATACTGGGTATTTTCGATACCGGTACCCAATTTTGGGGATTTTCCGTACCCATTGTGTAACACCCGTTCCCATAATTACTGAATACCAAGATATTCGAACGTTTAAGTCCCAAAAATATTTTTGACATAGAACTTACAAGCCCGGGTTAATTGATAACCCAAATAAACAAACAAAATAAATTATTACTCATACAACATAGTCCAAAAACGTTAAAAGTATTAGACACGAGAAACTTTGTCACGCATGATCATGCTTAATATTTTCTGATCAGATATCCCCAAGGAGATAGCGGTTTAAGAGTGTTTGACTTCTCGCGTGGCTTGATCGTCCGTCCGGTGCTAGCATTGGTTTAGCCTATCATAAACACTAAAAATGATTAGTGTTTATATTACATTTACGTTAACAGGTTGAAAATGACAAGAAAATAATTATGCACATCTGGGAGTTCGCCGCGTGTCACGACGGCTTTATTTGTCGCATGTCATGACAATCCTCGCGTATCGTGACGAAGGAACACTCCTTTGTCGTGTGTCGCGGGAACCTATTTCACAGAAAATTTCCTGTAGAAATTCTGCAGTTTTTCATCTTATTATTATTATTCCAACTTGACCCAACCTCAAGGTGGAAACTTAGGACTTTTCTCCCTTCATATTAAGCCCGAAGTTCATAATTCGAACCTGAGTTATTTATTCATTCGGTTGAGTATTTTAACTCAACTTATGTCAGTTGAACCGTTGAGAGATATTAAACGTACTAGCCCAAATCTCCGATTTTTACTTACAATTCACTCCACCCGGGATCATATTCGGCTAACTAAGTTGTTTATCCAATAACAATTTAGTTTTACGTTTAACATCGGTTCCATATTTTTAACACTTGATAATCACATTTTTAATGATTTAATACTCATTCTTTACATGACTATATATTACAAGAAAACTAGTAGAGCATTCCAAAAATATCTGCGCTACATATTGAAGGCAAGAAACTCGACAAAACCGTATCAACTTGCTTAACTTTAATGTATTAGTGAAGTATCATGTAAAAGTAACATTAGAGTAATTACTAATCAACTAATTTTACAGAATTTTCATATCAGATTTGGGTTTTTAATTTAAATAAGGGGTTTTCAAGGTTAAATCTGATGGTGGTGGTGTGATGGCTGCAGTGGTGGTTGTGTGATGGTTGCGATGTGGTGGGTGGTGGCAGGGGCGTACCCACCCTAAGTCAAGGGTGGGCGGGCGCACCCCATGAAAAAATATTTTTTAGTGTTATTTTTCGCCGGAAATCCAGACCGCACCCCTTGGAATTTTTCACCCGCACCCCTTGAAAATTTTCAACCGTCCCACTTAGAAAAAAATAATTATTAACCACTTATTCACTTAATTATTTAATCCAATCAAAGCTCAATCTGCAATCAATTTTTATTAACACAAGCGCAAACCAAACCTAAAAATATTTGAACTAAATAAAATAACCCAAACCCATCCACCCATTCCATTTTCAAATCCTGCCCCCAAAAAAACTCCCAGCGACTTGACGCCACTGCTCACCACCTGGTGGCTTTTTTTACCGGAAAAAGCGAAAATTCCGGTTGGACCGTGTCGCAACCCCCGATCCCTTATCTGTCCCGGGAACGGGCGGACGCGAACTCAGTAGTGGTGGTATCAGGTATTTAATCTTGCAGCAGAATTTACATCAGGACCGTAGTTAGGAAATGTTTATCAGAGTAAAACCACCATATTTGATATTAGTAATCACATGGGCAAAACCCAAGTTTCTTATTACAATACATTTATAGAGACAAACTCTATTTTATTGAATTTAAAAACATCGTTTATTTGGTAACTTTTATAGCCACTTATTTTCCAAGCCTTCAGTGCTCTCGAGCTGGCTTTTTCCCGGTTGGCTTTCACATTGTGTTACCTGAAACATGTTTTAAAAATATTTTGTCAGCGGGAAATACTGGTGAGTGAATCCCAGTTTAATCAAGAAATATTTTTTCAATTAAAACAGTATTGAGAGCGATCATGTCACACCCCAACCGATGGCGGAATCATCGGGGCATGGCACTGAGAGAAACAGATTGTCCAGAAGTTTCCATAACGATTATCAAAACTATTCAATTTAAACAACACGTCCCATACCGTATCTCAAACAGTAAAATAATTATTACAGACATAAATCCAGGCAAATATTCTGTTCCAACAACTCAGATTTAAATAGACAGCAATTGTTTATCTGCTTCTAGAGACCCCTGATTCGTTATCTACAGACAACTATTTGTTGGGCTCTAAAGCTTTATTCTAGCTTCAAATTCCTACCACATGTGCATCCTAAGCACCTGTCACATACGTTAAAATAAAGTCAATACATAAAATGTAAAGGTGAGCATACAAGTTTGATAATAGCATATAGAGTTCGAATTCGTTTACGCATAACCAGCACGTACACATAGTGAAATGAAGCACGTTAGTTATCAACATAGATCCATCGATACCAATGACTGCGGGTTGACTGCCTGAGGCAGTTCGCAATACATGATTACCACCGTAATCCATGCAAGTAATGATCCTTAACAACCCCCGTGTGAACGGGTGCTGAGTCCAAACTATAGTACTATCGTTGCTAAGGCAGGTAGACAACATTCCATGTGTAAACATAACAAACAAGCATTCATAAGCCACGTATAACATGCATTAACGGTTAGCGTTCAAATAGCATTGAGTAGTGTGATTTATTGTAGTTTGAATATTCGTAACGTATGTGACACCCAAAAGTGCTTAAAGCAAAAAGGGGTCGAGTATACTCACAGCGGTTAATGGATTGAAGGGAGCGCTTAGCGAGTAAGGTTAGCCTGAATAGAGTCGATAGCATAACGATAAGTGAAGCGTAACACGGAAAACAAGTGTTGGAGAGTCGGACAGCTGGTCGATCGGACGGTAGTTCGATCGGACGGTTGACCGTTCGGTTGACAGTCTGTTCGGATCGTTGTCCAGTCGGTCGGTAGGCCGATCGGATGGTTGTTCGAGTGGATTGTTTCTTCCTATAAGAAGTATGTGTTTGTGTATGATGGCTTGACTTTTGAAGTTTTCGTTGTAGTATTTGAAAACCTTGAAGTATCTTTACCTTTCAGGTCGGTCGGTCGAACGGTCGTTCGATCGGCCGGCTATCCAATCGGTTAGGTACTTCAGTAAATAGGTTCTCAGCAGGATGTCACCTGATCGGACGGCTGTTCGATCGGGTGGCACTCCAAACACGTTGAACATGTTGAAAATCGACTAAGTATTGAAGCATAGTATCTCAAGATCCGAAGAGTAATCCAATCGGACGGTAGTCCGATCGAACAACAGTTCGTTCAATACTCTCTTCAATGAATTGCTCAAGTGTGGGGCCATGTGCTAGCCGATCGGCTGGCCTGGTCGATCGGCTGACTGTCCGATCGGCTGGCTGTCCGTTCGGACAGCAGTCCGATCGGTCAGCATTCTGACCTGGTCGGCCTATCCGTCTAACACTTGGCTGTTCTGGTTTGTTTGTCGTTATATCGAGGTATTTTGACAACGAGTCGAATCATAGAACCCTCGTTCTTATTTGTTTCCCCTGCTCGGGCAGGAATCACCCAAATCCAGCCGGTGAACTGTTCGGAACGGAGTTTAACGTTTAACCCGTAACTGGTTAACCTCGTGGGTAGAATCCGGACCTTGAGCCATACAACCTCCGAAGTGATTTGTAAATCGGCACAAGCTCCGTTTCTACCGGTTCGAAGGCGTTGAGTGTAAAAGAGTTGAAAGAAAGTTGGGAAAACCATCTTTCAATCCTTTTTCACCGTGTATATGTTTAGATCTACTAAAGATCTTTGTTTGTTTATGTAGAAATCGGTTAGATCCAAGCTATTCTTGGTGGATTGAGGCCAAATCATGAAGTTCTTCAAGAACCCATGATGACATCATCCTAGAACACTTGATTCTTGATGATTTCACGGTTAAAAGTTAAGATATGAAAGATAGAAAGGTGTAGGAGTGTGTATAGATCAAGAAAGTACAAGATTTAGGACGAAAACTTACCGGAATCGAGAGGAATCTGCGAAAAGATGAGCTGAGCGTGCTGGTCGGTCAGAGGTTTCCAAAAGTGAAAAGAATGACAATGACAGGGGTATTTATAGGGTGCCAAAAGGGGTAAGTGCTGGCCGATCGGCCAGGCAGCTCGATCGGACAGCCTGTCCGATCGGACAGCAGTCCGTTCGGCTGGCTGTTCGATCGGCTGGGAGCCTGATCGATCAGTCGGACGTTTCGAGTGTTTCGCGCGTCGATTTTTGATATTCCGATTTCGATTGCGAGTGGTACGATACGATAGGGTTTCCTAGTCAAATTACTTTCAGTCCCAAACACTCATATCTCGCATAATCTCTTCTCCACCAATTATCATAGTTCGTGTATGATTCGAGTTCGATTGCATTTCGAGTTAGATTTCGAGTTTCGATTGAGTTCGCTTGATTATCACAGCACAACATAAATAAACATGCACAGGTAACACGTAGGGCACACACACACGTATATAATAACAAGTAAAAATACGTAGCTCGAGTTGCGATTTGATGTCGATTCGATTAGCATAGCTTGATTAATGATTGGTTAACTTTATCGCATTGTTACTTCCTATAATTCACAGTCGTAGATCGATTGAATAGCGATTAACATACGTCGATTATTGCATTTATAGACACTTACTCCTCATAATAGCTACAATAAAAGAAATCTACTACAAGTCAAGTTGCGCGAAATCGGTCGTTGACTTTGACCTTGACTTTGACTTTGACTTGTGAAAACACGGGGTGTTACAGCCTCCCCTTGTTTAGGGAATTTCGTCCCGAAATTAAGCTGAAAGCTGTTCAACGCCGCGATTCACGTTTGAGAACTCTCTTTAAACAACTGCGGGTACTTAGCCTTCATGTCGCTTTCGAGTTCCCAAGTGAACTCTGCGCCTCTTTTGCCTTCCCATCGGACTTTCACGATAGGGATGCGAGAGCGTCTGAGTTGCTTGGTTTGGCGATCCATGATTTCGACAGGCTTTTCCACGAAGTGTAATGTTTCGTTCACTTGTAGATCATCTAGAGAAACGTGTAAGTCATGGTTGGCTAGGCACTTTCGGAGGTTTGACACGTGGAAAGTCGGGTGGACATTACTAAGTTCCTCCGGAAGTTCGAGTCTGTAGGAGACTTTTCCGATCCTTTCCAGAATCTTAAAAGGTCCAACATATCGAGGCGCGAGCTTTCCCTTTTTGCCGAATCGGACTACACCCTTCCAAGGTGATACCTTTAGGAGTACGTAGTCACCAACGTCAAATTCACGGGGCTTGCGTTTCTTATCGGCGTAACTTTTCTGTCGATCCCGAGCTTTCACCAGGTTGTCTCGAATTTGGAAAATTTTGTCTGTCGTTTCTTTCAATAGCTCAGGACCGGTTAATTGCGAATGACCGATCTCGTGCCACACAATAGGCGATTGACATCTTCTTCCGTATAATGCCTCGAATGGTGCCATTTGAATGCTAGAATGATAGCTGTTGTTATACGAGAATTCGACTAATGGTAGGTATTTATCCCAATTACCACCGAAGTCTAAGACACACGAACGGAGCATGTCTTCAAGGGTACGAATCGTTCTTTCAGTCTGACCGTCGGTTTGAGGGTGGAAAGCGGTACTTAGATTAAGCGTTGTACCGAGTGCCGTTTGAAACGTTTCCCACAGTCGCGAGGTAAACCGAGCATCACGATCAGAGATGATGTCACGAGGCGTCCCATGATTACAAATGATCTCGTCGGTGTAGATTCGGGCTAATCGTTCTACCTTGTAGTCTTCTCGTATCGGCAAAAAGTGAGCTGACTTAGTCAAACGGTCAACCACAACCCATATGCTGTCGTGACCTGATGACGTGTGTGGTAGCTTGGTTATGAAGTCCATGGCTATACTCTCCCACTTCCACATGGGAATTGGTGGTTGTTCGAGTAAGCCAGAGGGTCTTTGATGCTCAGCCTTGACTCTAGCACAAGTTAGGCATTTTCCGACGTAGAGAGCGATATCTCTTTTCATACCCGGCCACCAGTACTTATAACGGAGGTCCTGGTACATTTTATCAGCACTGGGATGAACAGAATACCGGGATTTGTGGGCTTCGTCCATCAAGATTTGTCGCAATTCAGTTCGTTTGGGAATCCAAATTCGGTCTAAAAAGTGGAATATCCCATTCAATTTGCTCACAAGTTGGGCTCCATCGTGGTAGATTCTTTCTTTCTTCGGGGTGCGTTCGTTAAAACATGCATGTTGAGCGTCGCGGATGAGGGTTTCGAGATCGTGCTGGGCTTGAACATTACGAGTGCTAAGCAGGTAGCTCCGTCTACTAAGTGCGTCGGCAACAACATTCGCCTTGCCTGGGTGATAACGAATCTCACAGTCGTAGTCGTTGAGAAGTTCTACCCATCGGCGTTGACGCATATTAAGTTCCTTCTGATTAAAGATGTGTTGTAGGCTCCTATGATCGGTGAAGATCGTACACTTGGTACCATACAGGTAGTGTCGCCAAATCTTTAACGCAAAAACAACTGCGCCTAGCTCGAGGTCATGGGTTGTATAGTTCTTCTCGTGGATTTTGAGCTGACGAGATGCGTAAGCTATGACCTTGTCCCGTTGCATGAGAACACAACCAAGACCAAGGTTGGAAGCATCACAGTAGACAATGAAATCATTGTTTCCGTCGGGAAATGTGAGAACAGGAGCATTGCAAAGCATGTGCTTGAGGGTTCGAAAGGCAGACTCTTGTTCGGTTTTCCAAACAAAAGGCTTGTCTTTATGCGTGAGAACGGTAAGCGGCACAGCGATCTTTGAGAATCCCTCGATAAATCGTCGATAATAGCTCGCTAGTCCGAGAAAAGAGCGGACTTCAGACGGGTTCTTAGGTGTAACCCAGCTCTTGACAGCTTCAATCTTTGCAAGATCGACGTGAATGCCTTGACTATTAACAATGTGACCCAGAAACTGAACTTCCTCTAACCAAAATTCGCACTTGGAGAACTTGGCATAGAGTTGGTTCCCCTGGAGTAACTCAAGAACCAAACGTAGATGTTGCGCGTGTTCGGCTTTCGATTTGGAATAGATCAAGACATCGTCGATGAATACGATGACGAAACGGTCGAGATACAGTTTACACACGCGATTCATAAGATCCATGAAAACCGCTGGTGCGTTGGTTAAACTGAAAGGCATAACAACGAATTCGTAATGACCGTATCGAGTGCGAAATGCGGTTTTGGGTATATCCTCTTCTTGAATACGCAGTTGGTGATACCCTGAACGTAGGTCGATCTTGGAGAAACACGTAGCGCCTTGTAGTTGATCAAACAAATCGTCGATGTGAGGTAGGGGATATCGGTTCTTGATAGTTAACTTATTCAATTCCCGATAGTCGATGCACATCCTGAACGACCCGTCCTTCTTTTTGACGAAAAGGACTGGCGCACCCCACGGAGAGGTGCTCGGGCGAATGAAGCCTTTCTCAAGTAATTCCTGGAGTTGGGTTGAGAGTTCGCGCATTTCGGACGGCGCGAGTCGGTAGGGAGCTTTGGCAGTAGGATTGGCTCCAGGAATGAGGTCGATACAAAAGTCGATATCGCGACTTGGCGGTAGTCCGGGAAGATCCTCTAGAAAAACATTAGGAAATTCTCGAACCACAGGAACGTCTTTCACTTCCTTCTTCTCTTTCTTTTCCTTCTCCGCTACTACAATGTTAGCCAAGAAAGCCCTGTATTCCTTACGGAGATACTTGCTAGCTTGGACACATGACATAAGCTTGAGACCCTTTGAAGTAGTATCACCGTATACACACAATAAGTCACCATTCGCGAGCGAGAATCGAATCATCTTGTCGAAGCACACAACTTCAGCATGGTTTTCTCGAAGAAAGTCCATGCCTACTATGACGTCAAAACTTCCGAGTTGCATCGGAATAAGGTCGATTGGGAAGATGTGATTGTTGAGTTCAAGAGTACAATCACGAAGAACAGAATTGACAGCGACGGTTCTTCCGGTAGAGACTTCCACATCGAATATCAAGGAGAGTTGGGAGCGTTTACGACTAAGGAGTTTCTCGAATTCGAACGACACAAAGCAGTTATTGGCTCCAGTATCAAACAAACATGAAGCATAAATACTATTCACAAGGAACGTACCATTGACCACGTTGTTGTCGGCCTGGGCTTGACGCACGTTGAGGTTGAAAGTTCTGGCGCGTGCGGCCTGTTGTTGCTGTTGCTGTTGTTGTTGATGCTGTTGTTGTTGCTATTGAGGCTCTTGTTTCACGACCCTGTTTGGGCACATGTTGGCGAAATGGTTCGGGTCGCCACATGCGAAGCAGGCTCTGGCTTTGACTGCGGGTGCCGGAGGAGCTTGTTGACCCTGTGGGGCAGTGAGTAGAGCTTGATGAGCAGGAGCTTGTCGAATACGGCAATTGGCAGTAAAATGGCCGTATACATTGCAATGAGCACAAAAACGGCAAGCAATGGCAGTTGGGTGGTGGTAGGTGCAAGTAGGGCAGAGCGGGTGTGGCCCAGTGTATGCACGCTTTGCAGGCGGTGCATTAGCCACAGGCGCCGCTACTTGACGCTGTTGAGCTGGTACTGATTGAACTGGTGCAGCAGTGATCGCACAGTTCTTGTTGCTGGAGCTGTTCTTTCTCTTGTTCTTCCTCTTGTTGCTCGATGAGCTGGGTTCAACAGTCGGTGCGGTGGCGGTAGCTTGATGCAGGTGCTTCGAAGTTTTATCCCAGACACCAGCCTTGACCCTTTTGTCGTTGATTTCGGCGGCCAGTAGGTAGGTTTCTTCGATCGTCGTAGTCTTAGCCGCTTGCACGAAATCAGCAACGCAGTCGGGCAAAGCTCAGATGTACTTCTTGATTGTGATCTCTGGAGTCTTGACTTGATCGGGACAGATGATGCTAAGTTGTTTGAAACGAGCAGTGAGAGCAGTGTTGTCACCCTCATGCTGGTGTATGTGCCAAAATTCATCTTCAAGCTTTTGACGTTCGTGAGGAGGGCATAATTCCTCTAGCATAACTTCCTTGAGCTCGTCCCACGACAGATCGTAGGCTGCATCGTTCCCTCGCTTGTTCCTCTCGGCCGTCCACCAGTCTAGTGCACGGGACTGGAAAACGCCGGTAGCATTCAGAGTTCAAAGGTCATCAGGGCAACCACTCTGTCGCAGAGTGACCTCAATGGAATCAAACCATTGGAATAGTGCAGTCGGACCTCCTTCGCCAGTGAATTCTTTTGGCCCACACGACTTGAATTGCTTGAAACTAAAGGGCCTTGCGGCAGCTTTAGGAGCGTCGGTCCTTGATTCCTCAGATGACTTGCTGACATTCTCGTAAACGTCACTTACGGCCTTTGCCACACTTTTAGCGATGATGGAAGCAAGGCGTTTGTCCCTCTTTTCCTGACGAGAAAGTGCATGACGGGATCCAGACGACATTGTCTACAACAGACATCGTCACAGGACTCAACACATTGTATTCGAATCTCACCTCACACGTCTACTACTTACTAAAGCTCAGGAGCACGCATAAACACATAACATGTAGAGCATAAAATCACATAAGCATGTAGAGCACATAATCACGTAACACCTAAGCACGTAAAGCACAGAAGCAAGGAAACACATACGCATTTAATCCCTAGAGGCAGTCAGAAAACAGAAACCTATTATTCAAGGTCTGCGATCGTTCGAATATAGCGTAGTATAAGTTGTTAGTGCATTTATGTCTATCGCCTCCGTTATCTCAAATCGTAGCTGAGGCTATCTAATTCTAGGCTCTATGTTGTATCTAGTTCGTAGAAGGCAAGGTGGCATTATTGGAGAGTTGAAGAGCTCTAGGTCTAGAGAGAGAAACTAGAGAGAGAAAGTGACATCGTGATTCAGGTGCTTTGTACGATTTCAGTTCTGTCAATAGAATCACTGATCATATTATGTTCTTGTGTGTTCGGTCACGTTCGTGTACGGATTCCACACGTCACGTGTTCGGTTCGCAATCGTTTCGGAACGAAAAATAAGCACATAAATGGGTAATAGCACATAAAACACATAAAATCATCAAATTATCAGAGTCGGCTTCGAAACTCATAAAAGAATCGAGAGAGATCGTCTGCGGCTAATAGACTTGGACTAACCAAGGTGGTTCGACTATTCACAAGGACTTGTCATCCATGTCTGACCTTCAGAACTTGTGCTTTTGCCTCGATTCTGGGGCATTTGGCACACATTCCGTTAGTCATATCAAGATTTTAGGTCCTTGGAGTCTGTCGAGGCCTTGGTGAGAGTTTTGTAAAATGTGCGGATCAAGTCGTCAAGGTTAGGGTTTCACCCCTGGCTTAACAACTTCGTCCCTGTTTTTGATAAAACAGAGGAGATTATTCATCAAAATATGGGTTTCACCCCTGATTTGGTATAATTTCCCACGCTGAGCAGTGTCGATTAAGCGATTTAGTCGGGAGTTTGTGGTTTTCACACCTAATCTCGACTTTATCGCCCTGTTATAGTCGAAAATTCGAGTGTAGTGATAGTGTGGTATAAGTGAGATTAGTGAGGAATAAGCTCGTACGTAATCCCTACTGGATGTACTCGAGTCGGTCTGTTGGTTCTTAACTATAGTCTAGGTATCTAAGACTTCGACCCGGACTAGGTCGAGTCTTGCCTAATTCCCTATAGTTATGGCTCTGATACCAATCTGTCACACCCCAACCGATGGCGGAATCATCGGGGCATGGCACTGAGCGAAACAGATTGTCCAGAAGTTTTCATAACAATTATCAATACTATTCAATTTAAACAACACGTCCCATACCGTATCTCAAACAGTAAAATAATTATTACAGACATAAATCCAGGCAAATATTCTGTTCCGACAACTCAGATTTAAATAGACAGCAATTGTTTATCTGCTTCTAGAGACCCCTGATTCGTTATCTACAGACAACTATTTGTTGGGCTCTAAAGCTTTATTCTAGCTTCAAATTCCTACCACATGTGCATCCTAAGCACCTGTCACATACGTTAAAATAAAGTCAATACATAAAATGTAAAGGTGAGCATACAAGTTTGATAATAGCATATAGAGTTCGAATTCGTTTACGCATAACCAGCACGTACACATAGTGAAATGAAGCACATTAGTTATCGACATAGATCCATCGATACCAATGACTGCGGGTTGACTGCCTGAGGCAGTTCGCAATACATGATTACCACCGTAATCCATGCAAGTAATGATCCTTAACAACCCCCGTGTGAACGGGTGCTGAGTCCAAACTATAGTACTATCGTTGCTAAGGCAGGTAGACAGCATTCCGTGTGTAAACATAACAAACAAGCATTCATAAGCCACGTATAACATGCATTAACGGTTAGCGTTCAAATAGCATTGAGTAGTGTGATTTATTGTAGTTTGAATATTCGTAACGTATGTGACACCCAAAAGTGCTTAAAGCAAAAAGGGATCGAGTATACTCACAGCGGTTAATGGATTGAAGGGAGCGCTTAGCGAGTAAGGTTAGCCTGAATAGAGTCAATAGCATAACGATAAGTGAAGCGTAACACGGAAAACAAGTGTTGGAGAGTCGGACAGCTGGTCGATCGGACGGTAGTTCGATCGGACGGCTGACCGTTCGGTTGACAGTCCGTTCGGACCGTTGTCCGGTCGGTCGGTAGGCCGATCGGATGGTTGTTCGAGTGGATTGTTTCTTCCTATAAGAAGTATGTGTTTGTGTATGATGGCTTGACTTTTGAAGTTTTCGTTGTAGTATTTGAAAACCTTGAAGTATCTTTACCTTTCAGGTCGATCGATCGAACGGTCGGTCGATCGGCCGGCTATCCGATCGGTTAGGTACTTCAGTAAATAGGTTCTCAGCAGGATGTCACCTGATCGGATGGCTGTTCGATCGGGTGGCACTCCAAACACGTTGAACATGTTGAAAATCGACTAAGTATTGAAGCATAGTATCTCATGATTCGAAGAGTAATCCAATCGGACGGTAGTCCGATCGAACAGCAGTTCGTTCAATACTCTCTTCAATGAATTGCTCAAGTGTGGGGCCATGTGCTAGCCGATCGACTGGCCTGGTCGATCGGCTGACTGTCCGATCGGCTGGCTGTCCGTTCGGACAGCAGTCCGATCGGTCAGCATTCTGACCTGGTCGGCCTATCCGTCTAACACTTGGCTGTTCTGGTTTGTTTGTCGTTATATCGAGGTATTTTGACAATGAGTCGAACCATAGAACCCTCGTTCTTATTTGTTTCCCCTGCTCGGCAGGAATCACCCAAATCTAGCCGGTGAACTGTTCGGAACGGAGTTTAACGTTTAACCCGTAACCGGTTAACCTCATGGGTAGAATCCGGACCTTGAGCCATACAACCTCCGAAGTGATTTGTAAATCGGCACAAGCTCCGTTTCTACCGGTTCGAAGGCGTTGAGTGTAAAAGAGTTGAAAGAAAGTTGGGAAAACCATCTTTCAATCCTTTTTCACCATGTATATGTTTAGATCTACTAAAGATCTTTGTTTGTTTATGTGGAAATCGGTTAGATCCAAGCTATTCTTGGTGGATTGAGGCCAAATCATGAAGTTCTTCAAGAACCCATGATGACATCATCCTAGAACACTTGATTCTTGATGATTTCACAGTTAAAAGTTAAGATTTGAAAGATAGAAAGGTGTAGGAGTGTGTATAGATCAAGAAAGTACAATATTTAGGACGAAAACTTACCGGAATCGAGAGGAATCTGCGAAAAGATGAGCTGAGCGTGCTGGTCGGTCAGAGGTTTCCAAAAGTGGAAAGAATGACAATGACAGGGGTATTTATAGGGTGCCAAAAGGGGTAAGTGCTGGCCGATCGGCCAGGCAGCTCGATCGGACAGCCTGTCCGATCGGACAGCAGTCCGTTCGGCTGGCTGTTTGATCGGCTGGGAGCCTGATCGATCAGTCGGACGTTTCGAGTGTTTCGCGCGTCGATTTTTGATATTCCGATTTCGATTGCGAGTGGTACGATACGATAGGGTTTCCTAGTCAAATTACTTTCAGTCCCAAACACTCATATCTCGCATAATCTCTTCTCCACCAATTATCATAGTTCGTGTATGATTCGAGTTCGATTGCATTTCGAGTTAGATTTCGAGTTTCGATTGAGTTCGCTTGATTATCACAGCACAACATAAATAAACATGCACAGGTAACACGTAGGGCACACACACACGTATATAATAACAAGTAAAAATACGTAGCTCGAGTTGCGATTTGATGTCGATTCGATTAGCATAGCTTGATTAATGATTGGTTAACTTTATCGCATTGTTACTTCCTATAATTCACAGTCGTAGATCGATTGAATAGCGATTAACATACGTCTATTATTGCATTTATAGACACTTACTCCACATAATAGCTACAATAAAAGAAATCTACTACAAGTCAAGTTGCGCGAAATCGGTCATTGATTTTGACCTTGACTTTAACTTTGACTTGTGAAAACACGGGGTGTTACAGATCACATTGTTTATTTCTACACAATTACTCATTCAGTACTGTCAATCCTTGACTTGTGGGTCATATTAGGCATTGGCTAACTCGTTGTCCAATGGTAACGTACTGTCATTCCGACTTACTACTCGCAAGTAATAAATTTTGTATACAAAACCCCATAATACCGGCAGTAATTGAAGAACTACAAAGACTCAATCACCGCTTAATCACATTGTAAAACAATTAAGGTTTTGTAAAACATTCCAAAAAGGTTAACAAAAAGAGGATAAACTCACATTGCTATCTTAGACTTCTTGTAAGGGTTTCCTAGATATAATCTATAATTTATACAAATGTACATTGGTTAGTATCATAACCCTTTGAAAATATTAATGATACCCTTCCCGAGACGGCATTCCAACAACTACGTCGGGAAGAACCACGACAGTTGTTACGGAACCCTAAATCAATCGGGCAGCGTAACTATTACGAAACTGGGGTTATAATACTTACAATGGAGCAGAACCTCGCTAATTAGGGGTATAATACCCGACTATAATTTCTACTACTTCAGAAATTGAGATTGAGAATGAATTGTGAGCGACGGAAAACGAAAACTGATGCGTTCTATTTATAGTTGCTGAATTCGGTCTCCACGCGGCCCGCGTAAGGGTAGACAGAAGTCTACGCGGCCCGCGTCAACATCTGGGTCAACGTGTAGCTTGTCCGGCTCATCAGGTAGGTCTGCCACGATGTCGACACGTGTCGGCCTAGGGTGTATCCGCGTTTATTGATCTTACGCGGCCCGCGTCAATGTAAGCTAAAGCTTACGTGGCCCGCTTGAACTAAAGAAACCAGCGGAGTCAGGTTCTAGCCCTTATACCGCCCGCGTAAAAGCTTGGGGTGGGTCTACGTGGCCCGCCTCAACTTACTGTTTTCATATTTTTATTTATTTTAAATGTTATAACATATTTTGGGCTCGGTTTTCACATACGGAGTGTATTTAAAGACATATTGGGACATTCTAAAATAAATAGGGTGTCGGAAATATTATGAGGGCGTTGGTTTTACCGAGGGTTGTTACATCCTCCCCACCTTGTTTTAGAGCTCGTCCTCGAGATCTACTGGAATAAGTGCGGATATTTTCTTTTCATTTCAGATTCAAGCTCCCATGTGTATTCAGGTCCTCTTTTGGAGTCCCACTTCACTTTGACTAGAACTAGTCTCTTGTGTTTGAGATTCTTGATTTTCCTGTCTTCAATTTGTAGGGGTTTTTCTACAAACTTGAGTTGTTCATTTACCTCTATATCCTTAAGAGGTACTATTAGTGATTCATCAGCTAAACACTTTTTGAGATTAGATACATGAAACACATCATGTATTCCTGCCATTTCCTCTGCCAGTTGTAGCTGATAGGCTATAGGTCCTATTCTTCTAATAATCTCAAAAGGTCCAACATACCTGGGACTTAGCTTTCCCCTTTTGATGAATCTTACCACTCCTTTCCAAGGAGAGACTTTCAATAATACTTTATCTCCTACTTGAAACTCCAATGGCTTGCGTCGGTTATCGGCATAACTCTTTTGTCGATCACGTGCTGCTTTCAGTCGTTCCTTGACTTGAATAATTTTGTCGGTTGTTTCTTGCATAATCTCAGGTCCAGATAGTTGCTTTTCCCCAATTTCTGCCCAACAGACTGGGGTTCGGCACTTTCGTCCATAAAGTGCTTCGAATGGTGCAGCATTGATACTTGTGTGATAACTATTATTATAAGAAAATTCTATTAAAGGTAAGTGATCGTCCCAATTACCTCCAAAATCAATTACACAAGCTCTAAGCATATCTTCCATTGTTTGAATTGTTCTTTCGCTTTGTCCGTCTGTTTGAGGATGATAAGTTGTGCTCAATTTTAACTTGGTTCCCATTGCCTTTTGGAAACTTGACAAAAAATGAGAGGTAAATCTACTATCTCTATCAGAAACAATTGATAAAGGAATGCCATGTAAAGAAACAATTTCATTTACATTTAATTTGGATAATTGTTCCATACTAATTGTTTCCTTCATTGGTAGGAAATGAGCTGACTTGGTTAGCCTATCTACAATCACCCAGATTGTATCATTTCCTTTCTTTGTTTTAGGTAGTTTAGTAACAAAATCCATTGTTATCAATTCCCATTTCCACACTGGCATTTCTAATTGCTGTAACAAACCTGAGGGTTTCTGGTGTTCAGCCTTAACTTGTGAACAGGTTAAACATTTAGAAATATAGGCTGCTATGTCCTTTTTCATTCCTATCCACCAGAAATTTTTCCTTAAATCCTGATACATTTTATCACTTCCTGGATGCATCGTATACTTAGACTTATGGGCCTCTTCTAAAATACGACGACGTAAGTTTCCTAGTTTAGGTATCCACATTCTCTTTTCATGAAATCTCCAAATTCCATCAGTTCCTTGTTTTAATTCTTTCAGCATACCTTTTAATTTTTCAGAATCATCCTTGATTACTGATTCTTGTGCTTCTCTTATCTGATCATTTAAATCTACTTGCAGATTTAATTTAAGAGAACGTACCCTTTTTGGCTTTTCATGATACTTTCAACTTAAAGCATCTGCCACTACATTTGCTTTTCCTTCATGATACTGGATATCACAATCATAGTCACTAAGCATCTCCATCCAGCGTCTTTGCCTCATATTCAACTCTTTTTGCTTGAATATATACCTTAAACTCTTATGATCAGTGAATATGGTAAACTTATTACCATAAAGGTAATGTCTCCAAATTTTAAGAGCAAAGATTATAGCTTCTAATTCTAAATCATGGGTTGAATAATTCTTTTCATGATTCTTAAGTTGTCTAGATGCGTAAGCTATAACCTTTTGTCGTTGCATCAACACACATCCATAACCTAATTTAGAAGCATCACAGTAGACTACAAAGTCTTCAGTTCCTTCTGGTAATGCTAATATAGGTGTATGGGTAAATCTTTGCTTAAGGATTCTAAAGGCTTCTTCTTGTTTTAATCCCCATTCAAACTTAACAGATTTACAGGTTAGCCTAGTTAAGGGAATGGCTATTCTAGAAAAATCTTGAATAAATCTTCTATAATAACCGGCTAATCCTAAGAAACTTCTAACCTCGGTTGGTGATTCAGGGGTTTTCCATTTAGTAATCGCTTCAATCTTTGTGGGATCCACATGAATTCCTTCATGATTGACTAGGTGTCCAAGGAATTGTACCTGTTCTAACCAAAACTCGCACTTAGAGAATTTAGCGTAAAGCTTTTCCTTTCTTAACAAACTTAAAAGTGCGTGCAAATGTCTTGCATGATCTTCTTTACTCTTAGAGTAAATTAGAATATCATCTATAAAGACAATTATGAATTTATCCAAATATGGCTTACATATTCGGTTCATCATGTCCATAAATGCAGCTGGGGCATTGGTTAAACCAAATGGCATGACAGTAAATTCATAATGACCATACCTTGTTCTGAATGCGATCTTAGGAATGTCCTCTTCCTGTACCTTTAATTGATGATATCCTGACCTTAAATCGATTTTTGAGAAAAATCGTGCTCCTTGCAGTTGATCAAACAGATCATCGATTCTTGGTAATGGATACCGGTTCTTAATCGTGACCTTGTTTAATTCACGGTAGTCAATGCACATACGCATTGATCCGTCCTTCTTTTTAACAAACAGTATCGGCGCTCCCCATGGCGACGAACTTGGTTGTATAAATCCTTTCTCTAACAATTCATCTAATTGTTTCTTCAGTTCCTGCATTTCGGCGGGTGCCAAACGATAGGGTGCTTTGGTAATCGGTGATGTTCCTGGTAGCAGGTGAATTCTGAATTCAACTTCTCTGTCTGGAGGTAGTCCTGGTAATTCTTCTGGAAAGACATCTGAAAACTGAGACACTACTGGAATGTCTTTTAGTTCTTTTCCTTTAGTGTTAGTGATTATAGAAATCAAATACACTATAGAACCTCTTCTTATACAACTTGCAGTTTTCATCACAGAGATAAATTTAGTGGACCTAAAGGGTTTATCTCCTTTAATTGTGATCGTTTTACCTTTTGGTGAATTTACTTGAATTGACTTTTGATCACAGAAAATACTGGCTTTATTGGCTATTAACCAATCCATTCCTAAAACAACATCAAATCCTACCAGATTCATGGGATACAGGTTTGCTATAGATTTCTGATTTAAAATTTCTATTCTTGCTCCCTGCAAGATTTCATAAATTCTAATGGTTTCTCCATTGGTTGTCTCTACTAGGCATTCTAGTGGTAGTTTAGTTAATGACTGATTTAGAATTTTGCAAAATGATGTATTAATAAAACTTTGGTTTGCACCAGAGTCAAATAATACTTTAGCAAAGATATCATTAACTAAAAATGTACCAGCTATGACATCTGGAATCATCTTGGCTTCATCTGCAGTCAGAACAAATGCTCTAGCATTTTTAGTGTTCTTGTTGTTCGTAGCTTGAGCTAATTTTGGGCAATTAGGCTTGATGTGACCTTGTTCTCTGCAGTTGTAGCATATCCTGCTGTTTTTCTTCCTGCAGTCTTCTTCCTTGTGTCTCGATATTTTGCAAAAGTTACAGTATATGGAGCATTTTCCTGAATGCTTTCTTTTGCAATTCCTACGGTAAGGTGTAGAGGTAGAACCTATATTTTTCACACGATTAAAATTTCCAGAACGAAATTCTTGTGTGAGCTTTTGGGTTAAGTTCCTTCTTTGATCTTCTTCTCGGGTACGAACTAATTCATCTGTCAAGGTATTTGCTAGTTCTACAGCTTCTTCTATAGTTTGAGGTCTAGCTGCCTTGACTACATGTCTTATCTCTCCAATTAATCCCCAAATATAACGGGAGATTAACACTGGTTCTGGTGAAGCAAGAGTTGGCACTATTCTAGCATATTCAAAGAATATTTTAGTGTATCCCTTACTATCCACACCAGTCATTCTAAGGTTTAGGAATTTGTTTGCTATCTGTTCCTTTTCATTAGGTGGGCAGAATTTCCTTTCTACCTTGTTCTTAAATTCTTCCCATTCCATATTGTAAGTTCTATCACTTCCTCTTGATTGGAGGATAGTGTTCCACCATTCTAGTGTTGAATTCTTAAACAGATTAGAAGCAAACAATATTTTATCTTCTTCGGCACATTTGCTTATCCTTAAGACTGCCTCAGTCTTCTCTATCCAGCGTAGAGTTGCAATGGCCCCTTCATTGCCCGAGAATTCCATTGGTTTACAAGACCAGAATTCCTTATAAGAACAACCATAAGGCATGGTTCTTCTTCTTTTGGGAATGGGCACTTGAAGTACCGGTCCATTGTTCACGCTGTGTTCTGGTTCGATTGGTCGCTTACTGCTATGCTTACTTTTATTATCAGCATCCTTATCAGTTTGAAGAATAAATGGCATTGCATCTATAATTCCTTGTGCTACTATGTGTTGGATAGCGCTATTATCCACTTGATTTCCATTGTTATTGATGCTCGGATTCTCATTAACCACGTTAATGTTACTCTGGTTATCGTTATTCAGATTTCCTTGATTTCCTTCGTCGGCTATCTGAATTTTTAAACATTTATTCCATATTAATATCACAAGACAATAGGAAATATCGTAATTCACATGACACGCAATCTAGCCAAAAACGTAGATCATTGCTACTGATACTCTATTTTCATATACTATGCGTCTAGTACACACTAGTACTGAAATAAAGATTACAATACCAACAGAAAGAAAATTACACTAATAGTAATATGCATCCGTACACACATATATTATTTTATTTTTATTATATTTTATTATTATTACTACCATTTCCTCCATTCTCACGTTCACGGATATGGATTTATCCAAAAATCTATATTGCGTTCATCGTATTTCCATACGAGACGCTCTCCCACCTGACGCATTCTCTCACTGCTTTCTAAAATTTCCTCCCCGAAAGTCCTAAGTTCTTGCACGTTTTCTGCGTTCATCGTATTTCCATACGAGACGCGTAGCTTGTCCGGCTCATCAGGTAGGTCCGCCACGATGTCGACGCGTGTCGGCCTAGGGTGTATCAGCGTTTATTGATCTTACGCGGCCCGCGTCAATGTAAGCTAAAGCTTACGCGGCCCGCTTGAACTAAAGAAACCAGCGGAGTCAGGTTCTAGCCCTTATACCGGGCGCGTAAAAGCTTGGGGTGGGTCTACGCGGCCCGCCTCAACTTATTGTTTTCATATTTTTATTTATTTTAAATGTTATAACATATTTTGGGCTCGGTTTTCACATACGGGGTGTATTTAAAGACATATTGGGACATTCTAAAATAAATAGGGTGTCGGAAATATTATGAGGGCGTTGGTTTTACCGAGGGTTGTTACAGACCGACCCATATTACGTCAGAATTCCAATATAGAACTAGTATGGTTTATTTATTTATTTATTTACTTATTTTGTTTTATGTGATGATTAGGAGAAAATATAGACGTGTAAGGGTTTAATCTTTTTATATTTTTTTGATTTTTTTGTTGTTCTAGACTTGTAGTTAAATGATTTTGTTGTTTTATTTATAGCTTTGTTTGTTTAAATGATTAGTTACAAGTAATCAACATTTAATATTAGGGCTTGAATGTTTAAAAAATATAATTGAAAGTTATGGGCTATGGTTGAACATGATTGTTTATTTTGTTTAAGTGTTTAGTGTTGTTTTATGAACTTATGGAGCAAATTATATGTGTTAGGAACAATAAGTAAGAATGTAATGAACTTATGGCGTATTTCGTATCTTTAGATGATATTTTGGATATATTTAAAAAAAAAACCTGTAGGGCACAATTTTAAATACGTTTGTAATTTGTAATGACGTTTGACGTGTTTTTGATGATTTATAAATTTTAGTTTGATGTTCTTTTGTCTTACATGATCCGATCCGATCTGACCCGACCCGCTATGAACCTATATTTTTATAAAGCTAGAGGCCTAAAATCTTTGAAAATATTCCGCACCCCCAGGAAAAAATTCCTTGGTCCGCCACTGGTTGGTGGTGGTTAGGTCAGGTGATGGTGGGGGTGATGGTGAGTGCGTGGGAGAGATGGAAGAAATATAGGGGTAAAAAGACTAATTTGCCCTCACATGGGGTTCACTTGTTTGGATTTAACTATGAAAACCAATTGAGTTAGGATCAAAAAACGTAATATGCAAGGGTATGCAAACATCAAGTACATTTTTGTACTTTTTTAAGTTAAATGATATAGTTTGCAATCTGATGTCATCATAAAGAACGATTTTTGTTATTAACTCTATTTTCATTAAATGTATTATTTGAAGATTTGGAAAGTTATTACCGAGATTTCAGGTTTTTTTTAGATTTAAAATTAACTATGAAACTAAAGGTATTTTGTTTTAGGTGGGAAAATAGATTTTTGTTATGGGAAATTGGTTTTTAATAAACCAACCTTTGCCCAATTGGTAAATAATAATCCAACGTACAGAATTGGTATATAATAATCCTACGTTTCAATATGTTGGCACTGAATAGACCTCCGTTAGTTTTTTTTAACTGAAGTTAGTTTTTAAGTTTTATTTATTACACAAACAGTCCCTGTAGTTATAATTTACTAGTTTTAAGTTTTATTTATTACACAAACAGTCCCTGTAGTTATAAAAAAAATCATAAAAATAAAAAAAAAAATCTAAAAAATCTAAAAAATTCAAAAAAATCATAAAAATTCTTAAAAAATCAAAAAAATTCTAAAAAAATCAAAAAAATCATAAAAAATCATAAAAATTCAAAAAAATAAAAAAAAACTCTAAAAAATCATAAAAATAAAAAAAACTCTAAAAAATAAAAAAAAAATTCAAAAAAAGCAAACGTTTCGATGCGAACCGTTTCGACCCGAACCGTTTCGACGCGAACCGTTTCGAACCCGTACCGTTTCGTCGGGAACCGTTTTCGACCCGGACCGTTTCGACCCGTACCGTTTCGACCCGTACCGTTTCGACCCGGACCGTTTGTGGTGGCGGTGGTGGTGGCGGTGGTGGCGGCGGTGGCGGTGGCGGTGGCGGTGGCGGTGGCGGTGGCGGTGGCGGTGGCGGTGGCGGTGGCGGTGCAGTGGTGGTGGTGGTGGTGGTGGTGGCGGTGGTGGTGGTGGTGGTGGTGGCGGTGCAGTGGTGGTGGTGGTGGTGGTGGTGGCGGTGGTGGTGGTGCAGTGGTGGTGGTGCAGTGGTGGTGGTGGTGGTGGTCGAAACGGTACGGGTCGAAACGGTCCGGGTCGAAACGGTACGGTTCGAAACGGTCCGCGTCGAAACGGTACGGTTCGAAACGGTCCGCGTCGAAACGGTACGGGTCGAAACGGTCCGGGTCGAAACGGTACGGGTCGAAACGGTCCGGGGTCGAAACGGTACGGTTCGAAACGGTTCGCGTCGAAACGGTACGGTTCGAAACGGATCGCGTCGAAACGGTTCGGGTCGAAACGGTTCGCATCGAAACGTTTGCTTTTTTTGAATTTTTTTTTATTTTTTAGAGTTTTTTTGATTTTTATGATTTTTTAGAGTTTTTTTTATTTTTTTGAATTTTTATGATTTTTTATGATTTTTTTGATTTTTTTAGAATTTTTTTGATTTTTTAAGAATTTTTATGATTTTTTTGAATTTTTTAGATTTTTTAGATTTTTTTTTATTTTTATGATTTTTTTTATAACTACAGGGACTGTTTGTGTAATAAATAAAACTTAAAACTAGTAAATTATAACTACAGGGACTGTTTGTGTAATAAATAAAACTTAAAAACTAACTTCAGTTAAAAAAAACTAACGGAGGTCTATTCAGTGCCAACATATTGAAACGTAGGATTATTATATACCAATTCTGTACGTTGGATTATTATTTACCAATTGGGCAAAGGTTGGTTTATTAAAAACCAATTTCCCTTTTGTTATTAACTAAGAAACTAAAGGGATTTTGTTTTTGGGATTTCTATATAATAATGACAATTAACTTGTTTACAAAATCTTTGAATTATCAATCAAATGATGTTTAAGATAACATTGATTATAAAAGAATATGTGCTTCCAATAAAAAAATATGTGCTTCCCATGTAGGCATACGAAATTTATCATAAGTATATTTTTTTTTTTTTAAATCCTGGTTATTCGGATTACTCTTTCTTAAATATAACTTTCCAAGGTTAGAAAATTAGTTATTTTTATTTAATAATGATTTGCTATGAAATATGATAAATTATTATATTTCGATAAAATTCAAACATTCAGTATAAGAAAATAGTTTTGCCAAGTATCTTCTATTAAAAATATTAATTTTATTAAGTGATGTTTTAAAATGAGAATGTTTGTAAAAGAAAAATGGTTTTAGTCATCATGGCCAACTATGTATCAGTTTCTACATCAGTTTTGTGTTGGGTTTGGTATTGATTACATATCTGAATAACTTTTGTTTCCTTGTCAGTTCCCTTACATGAACCAAGATTCTTTATTTCACTAATGTAATAAAGTGTAATTAGGATCTTTTTATTTAATGTTATGGATTGGTTTTTACTTTTTATATTTGTAAGAGTGACACATCATCCTTAGCGAGGTTGGGTTGTTACATGAACCATCTTCAAATTCAAAAAATTTGAAATCATAAATTCATTGACTTCTAGTGTATACCACATACAAGAATTTTCAAAATCACAAATTCATACTCATCGCAATATGCCCTAAAAATAAGAACCAACTGATAGGGGAGGAACCTTGACTAATCTTGATTTTTTTTAGAATGATACAGAGATATATTTCCTGAAGAACCTGCTATAGTAAATATAAATCCAACCGATGATGGATCTGAAATCATTGATGGTGGAAATCGTATGTGAAAGACAACATTTTATAAATCAAGAAGATGAAATCAAACCTCGAAATCGTTTGAACCTTTACATCGAGTCTTAGAACCACCTAAGCATCTTCAAATAGAGCCAATAAACGATCATCTACTTCTTGACTTTGATGTGTGTATGTGTGTAAGCATCTTCAAATAGAGCCGATTCCTTTAGGGTCCGTTTGGTTGGTGGAATTTGCATGAATTGGAATTAGAAACGGAATTAATTCATTTAGGCTACAGAGTGTGGTATAAAGCCCTAGGGGCTTTATCATGCCACATAAGCGCCAACTAAACGTCATGTCACATAGGGGGCTTTAAAATCACTTACTTTAACTTGCATGCAATGGTTTAAAGCCTCCATCATCATTACCTAATTATTTTTTTATTTATAGACTTTTTTTCTAATTTATATGCCAGTTTTATTTAATACAAAATAAAAAAAAAACATTATTTCATTGAAATAAATAAAATATTACAAAGTCCTTAAAAAAATGCAAAGCTACTTAAAAAATAAACTACTTGAAAATAAAAAAACTACATATATTTCGGTCGGATTGTTATCTTACGAGCCTCTAAAAGGACTCGGTCCTCCTCTGGTAAGTGCGAAAAGTCTTTCTCGAGAAACTTCATATATTTCTTGATTTGTTTCTCCATTCTAAGTTCTTGCTCATTTTCCTTGATCGAGAGAAGCTTATTGAGTCTATGGTCGAACTCGTCCAACCTTGACGGACCATCCGATGGCGTTGAAGAAGACGTGTCTCGTGCTCGTGCAGCTGCCTTACTTCTATCCGTACCCTTCAGTCGTAGCAGCTCTTGCGGTTCTTCAAAATCTTTGAACTCGTCGTTTAGATTAATAGTAGTACGAGCATCGGACTTGGATGGTTTGTTAGTCGTTGTTGATTTGGACCGTTCTGACCTATGGGTCGTTGGGTCAAACGGCGGTACAAGATGCCACTTTGGAGATTTGCGAAGAAACTCCCACGAAAGTATCATCGTAAACGCATGCCCATGATACAATCTATAGTCATTGTGGGCGGCGGTCATAGTGTTCACGTCGCTCGAACCGCTTCTTCTTCTATGATTGTTGACGAGATTATTGTGTACGTTGTTGAAGTTGCTAATCTTAATTATTATAATAATAATAAATTTTCAAAACACTATTCAACGTAAGTTTCTGCTAATGTATATAATAACTAGTCTTAATATGTTTGTTTTTTTTACTTTTCCAATTTCATTATCAAATTTACAAACAAAATGGGAGATGGATTTTCAACATAATTAATTTCAATTTCAATTTCACTTCTAATTCTTATTTCGATTACTTTAAAAACATTATCTGAACCAAACAACCCTTAGTTTTTAGTTTATGTTGCTTGAAAATGGAAACGAGCTAAAATTGGTTAAACGACCCAACTATATAAATGTTGATTGCAAAATTCATATACAAATTGTGAGAATATGATCTGAAAGGAATTATGTTTTTTTAAGGAATATTGGATTTTAATAATCCCAACTATTCGTCGTTGGCCGTCAATAGTCCCAACTTCAAAAATAACCACTGGGAGTCCAAACTATTGACATATTGGCCACAAATAGACCTTGACTAACAGAATTCTAACGCTGTTAGTCTACGGTCGCCGAAAAACCGTTTTTGGCCAGAAAAAGGTTTGTAAATGTCCGATCTAAGGTTACAAAGAGGTTTGGGACGAGAATGTTAAGTGTTCCGGTCAAAAAGTTGAGTTTTACGGCCATAAAGAAGTTTTCCGGCCAAAAAAGGAGTTTTTCGGCGACTTCAATAATTGGGGCTTTTACTAGAAAAAGGTTCCTAAAGGTCCGTAATAAGCTTACAAAGAGGTTCGGGACGAAAATGATGAGCTTTCCGGCCAAAAATGAGTTTTCCGGCCAAAAACATTTTTCCGGCGATCGGAGACTAACGGCGTTAGGATTCTGTTAGTCATGGTCCATTGGAGGCTAATATGTTAATAGTTGGGATTGCCCGTGTTTATTTTTGAAGTTGAGATTGTTGGCGGCCAACGGCGAATAGTTTGGATTATTAAAATCCAATATTCCTTTTTTTAGTATTATGATTAATTCATTTAAATTGTGTTGCAATGCAGATCGATCGAATGGGTAATTGGAAGGTAGTATTAGAACAAATGAAATTAAATAGTATTGGGCTAAAACGTAACCCAATTGGGCTTTCAAATATATCACGTGGGCTGCAGTCTCCAAAAATAAAAGATATGGTTCATTACTTAATGGTTTTTGTTTGATTTATTCTAATCTCCGATTCCACACAAATAAAACTTCTTTTTTTTTTGTTGAGATCAATCACCTTGAAAAGTTTATAATAAGCTTCCAACGACGAACCGTATTTAGGGTATGTTTGGCATGGAGCTTTTAGCAGCGTTTAGAAGCTTCTAGCTTTAAACTTTTAAGAAAAAACTTTTAAGAAAAACTCCTATTTAATAAAAAGTCTTGTTTGGTTGAACGTGCTTGAAGCTTTTAGGTTAGGAGATTGAAGTTTTTGGTTGAACGCTACTACTAGTAGCGTTTAGAAGGAGCTACAAACTTTTAGGGAAAAATGAGTTTTTTAACCTCTAAAGATAATGAACTTTTTAATGAAAAAACTTTTTAAATTTTTAGTTATGTTCATTTTGGTCATTTTATATATTTTATTAAAAGCTTCAACTACTCTACCAAACACAAAATATATCTAAAAAACTACAGCTACTAGCTACCAGCTACAGCTTCCAGCCACCAGCTACCAGCTTCCAGCCACCAACCACCAGCCAACAGCTACTTTTGCCAAACATACTCATAATATGGTTAATGGATATTTAAAAGAATAACCTTTTTTTTTATAAAATCTCACATAATGTTATATGAATTTACATAACAAACTGAGTTGTAACGCCCTACATTTTAATGTGCTTATGAAGTATTATTTCAACACATACTGATGATAAACAAGTTAGCCTAATGAAGGTACTTGTGCTAATTTATACAAATGATTCGTGCAAATGTGAAAATTGATTAAAGTCGAAGTCAGACATTTGGTCAAAATTAGAGACATGGGGTAATATAATCATTAGGAAGGTCTAAGCTTTTTGAAACGAGAACTTCATTAGAAAAAACCTCCCCGAAAACCGGAGGGCCAAAAGAGACAACCGACTACATAATTACAAATTTACACCAGTTTCCTCAAGTTAAAGTTTTAAACTTCATTCTATTTCTAACCCACAAGAACCCGTAAGACTTAACCTCGCTAATAATCTTGTCAATTTTAAACACTTTTGCTTCTAAACCTGGCTTCGTTCCTAGCCTTCCAAATGCACCAGCAAGCGATAATAATCACACCCTGGAATATCGTTTTCTCTGGATCCATTAAACCACAGAACTGGAAAGCCTTCATGAGATCTTGGAACGAGAAAGCGAATAAATGTGGGACACGACACCAGTTACTGATCCAGCTCCAGACGACATTAGCCGCGAGACATTCCGTGAAGATATGCGAGACTGAGTCCTCTCCTTCGTTACAGAACCCGCAGAGCGGGTTATGAATAACTATATTTCTTCTTCGAAGACCCTCAACAGTAGGGAGTCTGTTTAAGTCCGCCCGCCAAGCGAAGACATTACATTTGGCCGGTAGCCAGTTACAACAATCGAAATCCGAAGAGCAATCTGATCCGCGGCCTTTCTGAATTAAACATTTCACACCTTTGATGCTAAATTCTCCCGATTCGTCTCCTAACCAGATCCACTTATCTTTGTCACTAGACAAAACAACCGAACCCATCAAACTGATAAGCTGGTTTAGCTCGCCCGTCTCCTGCCCAGAATCCAACTGCCTTTTCCACTGCCACTCATACAGGGTCTGACCGGAAACATAGGAGATACGATCTGAAATTTTACATCTTCTGTTCGTATCTAGAATAAATAGGTTTGGGAATAGGTCTTTGAGCGGTTCACAGGAAGCCCAAGGATCAAGCCAGAAGGATATACAATCACCTATCCCAGGATTACCTTTAAAATAACTCCTCAAAGGCGTGTCTTCTACTTTAGCTCTAGCGATGAGCTTAACTATATTATTCTAGGTTCCTCCCAAATTGTTTCTAGCCGGAAGAAAATCCCAATTCCAAGCGCTACCATGGATCGCTACAATAACCTTTCGCCAGAGATTGTTTTCCTCCGCTTTATATCGCCAACACCATTTAGTAAGAAGTGTAACAACCCGCACTTTTGTGCGTTGTTACTATTCGATATACTCGTTACGCCTAGCACCAGAGATTCGGATCATAATGTAACTATATCGCATATATCGCTATTCGAAGGATAATCGCATATTTTCGAAATACAATATCGCTATACTATACCACACCACAAACACTAACACTCATGAAGGCATCGAGTGAGGACCTATTCTACCCTCCTCGGTGACCATGATGTGTCAAAACGCAGATAATTAATGCCAACAAAGACTCTCGGGTGAGTGCTATAACTCCAGTCGTCGTGACGATGATGACAATACGAGTGAGTGGTACCCCGTCAGTCTTTGTGGCACAAAACACAATAACGTTCACGATGACATCAAGAAAGGACCTATACTACCCTCCTTGATGGCCATGAAACGTCGCTAATAATCGCATACTCGAAACGAAAACCGACTGTAATTATCGAAACTGTGGATTATGGATACGTAAATACGACCCCTAGTGATATCTATAGGTATATATAATAATGATATAAAAAGCCCGCACTTCAAAGTCGATCGCAACGCTCAAAAACGAAGAAATCCATCGCGTCGGAGTGGCCATCCGGACGGATGGGCCATCCGGACGGATAGCCATCCAGACAGATGGGCCATCCGACTCAAAATCCTCTTCAGCCCTCTGTTGCCTATAAATAGCAAGTCACATCACTCTAACAGTGATGTGACAGCTCCCACTCGACCAAACACGCTCCAGGACCCTTTTCTCTCGATTCCTCGCAATTTCGGTAAGATTTCAACCTAAAACCTTGTACTTCTGTGATCTACACTCCATTCTACATCATTCTATCTTTTAAAACTCAAATTTTAACCGTGAAATCTATTGATTTTGAGGTGTTTTAAGGTGATGTCACCAAGAGTTCATATGAACTTCAAGTTGTGACCTCATCCCACCATAAGCGCCTCAGATCTGAGTGATTTCCACATGTTTTGATAACGAATCTCACCTAAATCTATGTATTCAACTAAGGAACTGTGCGATTTCGAGCTAAACCGGAGAAACCGTCAAGAACGGCCAGTTCTGATGGAGCGGGGTGATTCCCAGCTGTTAGAGCGGGTCGGAACTGATGGAATTTCAAGTGTTAGTGCGAAATTACACTGTCTCGGTAACTCCGCACGTATTCCTTCCGATAAACACTCAAAAACAGTGTTCAGAATGCGAAACATACGTGTCATCCGCACGGATCACATGCCATCCGCACGGATCACATGCCATCCGTCCGGATGACATGGACCAAATAAATGACTTTTCAAGGCTATTCTCGCTTAACCGTACATCGTTTACTCTATTCTTCAACGATTGACGCAGACGTGCTCGCAACCGACCCAATCAAGTTGCATCCCCGCTAAATACGCACTGTGAGTATACTTGAACCCTTTTTAATCGTATTTTGGGTGTAACATACGTTTCTAACAAATCGAACTTATCAAACGAACTATTCAATCAATCGAATTATCACTTGCGAATAATTGTTATGCATAGATATACGTGATGCTAGTTGCATATGTGCTAGGGCTTATACTCGCGACGTCCCACCATGACTAGTATAGTACTATTGCGCCCGACGGGGTCTAGTTTGCCATCGCATATTCGAGCATCGAGGACTTAGTTGGTAGTATCAGCTTTGTGAGTATATATGTCGTGTGTTACGTTCTTGCATATGGAAATTCGCTACACTTTTTATCTATTACGCTATACATATCAAACCTGTATACTCGCCAATACTTTTGTATTGACAAATATTTTTAACGTATGTTGCAGGTTAGATCGCAGACTATATCAAATCAAGCTAGGAGGTCTAGAAACACAACTAAAATCTAGGTTGTCGGATTTGTATTGTTCGAGAGGACAAGAAATCTGTGATAACTTATGTGATTGTATTATTTGTTAGTATGGGATAACGAATGTATTAAATATTATCGCAATATAGTTGTTATGGATTCTCTTGAGCAATCTGATTCGCCTAGTGCCGCGCCCCGATGATTCCGCCATCGGTTGGGGTGTGACAAGAAGAGCCACGTTGATATCTTTAAGCTTGTTGTAAGGACTCCCAAAATTGTCCTAAAAATACCCGTAAGTAAAAACCCGGAACCCTGAAACCCTAACCCATATTAAAAATCAAGAAATTCAGAATTCTAGTCCTCTCGCGGGCCGCGTAAACCTTAAGGGAAGTTTACGCGGGCCGCGTCAAGACATGTTTGACCGGATAAGTGTTCCGGATCCACGTGGTGTCCACCTGGCTAACCTACTCGTGACCAATCAACCCTACTCGTAGACTAGGCGGCCAAGCGGGCCACGTAAAAGTAAGACGAAGGCTTACGCGGGCCGCGTGAGGCCTCAATTTCAGCTATAAATAGCTTGTTGCATGCACAGTCCACTGGTGTCGAGATCTTTTCGTAAAAATGAATTTTCAATACTCTGAAGTTGAAATTACTTTCAATATTAGCAAGGTGCTGCTCCGATACCGGGTATTAACTCGATCGCTGCTACGATTCAATGTCCGATCGATTAAACTATCCAATGGATGTTTAAGTGCTGCCCACATTAGGGTTTATGCTTTGTCATTCGTCGTTAAATCGATGGATGTTTAAGTATCGCACTTTGTCATTAATTGTGAGGGTTTAATCTCGTGAGTTGTCGTAAATGCTGTATTAGTTACTAACCGAGTTCGTGTGCATGTTATTAATTTAGGTAACAAGATTAATCCATAGACTAGACTCTGCTCGTGTTAAATCTGCAATGTGAGTCATTCTCTTTTTATCAAATTACTTTCAAAATCATGTTTATTTTCAAGGTTATAATTACAGGGATTAAGTCTTTGTAGTCACCAAATTACAGCCGGTATGTGGGGTTTTGTATACATTACTTGATAACCGTCACCATTGGACAATGAGTTAGCCAAGGGGTGATATGACCATAGTCACAGACACCATTGGACAATGAGGTTACCAATGGATGTTCGAGTGACAAATACTGTGGGTAGTTGGTTGATATATGGAAACATTGTAATCGCTCTTAATACTGTAAATTATAACAAGGTGTCATTTTAGTAAAAAGAATGATTCACCAGTATTTCCCTGCTGACAAAACCTTTTTCAAACATGTTTCAGGTGATCTGTTGTGATCCAGGAAAAGTGCCGCGAAGCACTCCCAGCTTAAGGAAGTGGCTCAATATAAATAAAGAAACATGTTTTGTAAAATAAAGATTTCCCAGTGAAATCACCTTATTGTAAATTACCGGGGTTTTATCCCGAATTATGAAATAAAATAATCAAGTATTTTAAATTTTAAAAAGATCCTGCTAAAATCTTCCGCTGTTAAATTCAATTAAATAAATTACCACGGAATTCCTGTCCCGCGGCTCTTGAACCGGGTCAAACCGGGCCGGGGGCTGTGACAGGAAAAGGTGGTATCAGAGCCACTAAGTTAAGCTAATTAAGTATTTGAGAAATACTTAATTTTCCTGATTGTCATTTTGTGATTATGTGTTTTATTAACTGACTATTTGTTAATTACAGTATGGGTAAGCAAAAGCTTTCGAACATCTATCATAAATTAGATAGTACCCCAAAAGAAAAGGGAAGTTCATCCCAATCAAAATCCTCAAGATACTCAGTAGATACTGAGGAGAGAATATTTGTTCGTAAAGGCCATTATGAGGAACCACTTTCTCCTAATAAAAGAAGTTTGATTATTAAGAAAAGTCAAGAGAAAATAAAGAAATCTCAAGAAATGAGAATTAATCAGGAAATCCAGAAACTAGGCAGTAACCCACCATGGGAAGACCAGTTAGATAAAAAATGGGCAGATCTCTATATGCTAGCCACGGTAGCAATAAATGCAAATCTTTAAATATTCTGACTCAAGTTTTAGCACCCTTATCACCTACAAGCCAGAAACTTTACCCAGTAAATAAATAAGTTACAGTAAACCCTGGTATGTTTAAATTTCAGTTGTCCTTTGTGTTAAATTAGTCACACGGTATGCAATAATATTTAAAGGTTATCTATGAAATTTTATTATAAAATTTAACTTAGCCTTTTTGTGTGTATTTTGCATATATGCTAAACAGCATGAATGAATTATCTGAAGCCCTTCAGAATCTCAACCTTTATCCGGTGAAAATAGAAGTTTCTAGAGACTTTACTGGTTACATAGCCTATGTAGAGGAACCCATGGAATTTAACGCTCCACCTCCGGAGAAACCCAAGCCTAAGAAAAGGAGAAGATTTGTAGGATGGAGGCGTGTGCGCAGGAGGAAACCCGCAACTAGGAAGATTCCAAAAATAGAAAATCCAATAGACAAAGGAAAGAGTATTGAAATCGGGGAAGATTCTAGGCAGATAGAAATGGAGATTGGGGAAGGTTCTAGGCAAACAAAGATAGAAGTTGGGGAAAGCTCTAGGCAAATTGAGGAGTTGCCATTTCAAGAGGAATTGGATCGTGCATTAGAGAGCTGTGATATCATCAGACCTATTAATAATAACCTCTACCCTTATCCTGCTGAAAATCAACTTCCAATAAACTTGGAACCAACAATCCCAGAACCTATAATCCACACCCAACCTCTAGGAATGGACGAGTGGTGGACTAATGACTGGCAGTTTCAAAATCTGCTCAACAATCCTTATACCTTTCTCCCTCAATTCGACCCGGAACCAATACCAAACCCACCAATGAGCAATGAGAATTTATCTGAACTCCGCCACTTTGGCGAGGAGCTGGTGGATGCAGGAAATAGGATTCGGGAAGTAGGAGAACATATCTCCTGGAAATACGACGAAAGGGAACGTCGTTACAGAAATACCAACTGACGAGGGATAGTGGGGTTATGAAACTGTGATTGTATAATAATAATAATAGTAAAATATAATCTTGTAAAATAACTACAAATAAAACTTTGTAAAATAGTGGTGTGTATTGATGCATACTATAATATATAAAATGGGAATCGAGAAATCGATAATTTTGGTTATATGTGTGTTGTGAAAATTGTATGATTGTTTTGTGTATAATTGTTATTTACTTTATACTAATAAATTATATATATTAATTATCAGATGGAAAACGTTAATAATGAACCAGTTAACGAGGTTAACCAATCTGAGCAACACCCGGAGGACCAATTTATGACTAGGCAAGATATAGAAAATATCGTTGCTCAAGGAATAGCCAATGCTATTCCAGCAATCCTTGCTGCTGCCCAGAAACCTGTTGAACCTCAACAAATCATTCCTAGCAAACGTATTTCTGAAGATAACTTCAGTAATAGCATAAACGGAGGCGGTAATCATACTAATCACGATAATGATCCACGGCAGGTTCCGCTCCCTAAGAAAATGAAAGCTGCAACGCCTGGTTGCACTTACAAAGAATTTCTTGCCTGTAAACCAGCTGAGTTTGCAGGTAACGAAGGGGCGACTGCAGCACTGCGTTGGTTAGAGAAAACCGAGGTAGTAATTTCCATAAGTAAATGTACTAAAGAAGACCAGGTCATGTATGCGTCAAATCTTTTCAAAGAAGGGGCGCTAGAATGGTGGAACACAGTGTTACAAGCAAAAGGAAGGATGATGGCATATGCAATGAACTGGGAAGAATTTAAGAGTCTTGTAGAAAGAAAATTTTGTCCCGAGTATGAAAAGGAACAAATGACAAATAAGTTCCTGACACATCGAATGGTGGATGTAAACCGTCGAGGGTACACTTCAACATTCTTCGAATATGCGAGAGTAGTACCAACCCTGGCTTCGCCAGAACCAGTACTTATTTCCCGCTATATTTGGGGATTGATTGGTGAAATCCGTAATATCGTCAAGGCTGTGAAACCCCGCACGATTGATGATGCGGTGGATTTAGCCAATACACTGACTGACAAACTGGTACGGACAAGAGAAGAAAATAGAAAGAAGGAAGTAGCTCAAAAGACTACCCAAGGATTTCATAGGGGTAACCGTAACAATTTCAAGCGAAAGGGAACCGGACAATCTTCCACTGGTCCATTTTGCAATTCTTGCAAAAGGAAGCATTTTGGAAGATGTAAAGTATATTGCAATTTTTGCAAAACTCCAGGGCATCAAGAGGAAGATTGCAGGAAAAAGAAATTCACAGTTTGTTATAACTGTGGAGAATCTGGGCATTTCAAAATAGAATGTCCTAAATTGGTTAAACCAGCAGACAATAAAGCCAATCCAGCTGACGGAGCTACTAAAAAGAATGCCAGAGCATTCCAACTGACCACTCAAGAAGCAGAACTCATTCCAGATGTGATAGCTGGTACGTTCCTAGTTCGCAACGTGTATGCAAAAGTATTATTTGACTCTGGTGCAAACCAAAGTTTTATTAATACTTCATTCTGCCAAGCTCTTAACTTACCTTTAACCAACATTAGGCAGATTTTTACAGTCAAAACGGCAGATGGGAATTCAGTTAAAATAGATAAGGTTTTGCAAAATGTAGAAATAGAACTTTCAGGTCATAAATTTTCTGCAAACCTATTACCTATGAAATTAGTCAAATTTGATATTGTATTAGGAATGGATTGGTTAGTAGCCAACCATGCTCGAATCCTCTGTGATAAGAACTCTATAGAGATTCGTACAACCACCGGAGAAGTAATCATGATTACAGGAGATAAACCACGTAAACCCATGAAGTTCATATCAGTAATGAAAGTTGCTAATTATGAACGAAAGCAAGGAATAGTGTATATGATTTCAGTAATCATTAGCACTAAGAATAAGGAACTTAAGGAAATTCCAGTAGTATCAGAATACCCAGATATATTCCCAGAAGAACTACTTGGATTACCACCTGATAGGGAAGTAGAATTTAGAATTCATCTAATTCCTGGAACTACACCTATAGCCAAGGCACCTTATCGGTTAGCACCTACTGAAATGCTAGAATTAAAAAAGCAATTAGATGAATTACTAAGTAAAAGATTCATACAACCTAGTTCATCCCCTTGGGGAGCACCAGTGTTGTTTGTAAAGAAAAAGGATGGTTTGATGAGAATGTGTATTGATTATAGAGAATTGAATAAGGTTACAATTAAGAATCGATACCCATTACCTAGGATTGATGATCTATTTGATCAACTTCAAGGAGCTAGATATTTTTCTAAGATTGACTTACGCTCCGGATACCATCAATTGAAGGTACAAGAAGAAGACATACCTAAAACTGCTTTCAGAACTAGGTATGGTCATTACGAGTTTACAATCATGCCCTTTGGTTTAACAAATGCTCCTGCAGCATTTATGGATATGATGAATAGAATCTGTAAACCGTATTTGGATAAATTTGTAATTGTCTTCATTGACGATATACTTATTCCAAGAATCAGGAAGAGCACTGTCAGCACTTGCATGCACTCTTAACTTTGTTAAGAAAAGAAAAGCTTTACGCCAAATTCTCGAAGTGTGAATTTTGGCTGCAAGAAGTGTAATTCCTAGGACACATGGTGAATCACGAAGGTATTCACGTAGATCCTGCTAAAATAGAAGCGATTACCAAATGGAAGGTTCTGCAATCCGCAATGGAAATTAGAAGTTTTATAGGTTTAGCCGGATACTATAGACGGTTTATTAAGGATTTTTCCAAGATAGCTGTACCATTAACTAAGCTAACCTGTAAAGCAGTTAAGTTTGAATGGGGACCTAAGCAAGAAGAAGCTTTTAGGATTCTAAAGCAAAAGTTAACAAATGCCCCAATCCTAGCCTTGCCAGAAGGGACTGAAGATTTTGAAGTTTACTGTGATGCTTCAAAATTAGGATTAGGATGTGTGCTAATGCAACGCAAGAAGGTAATTGCGTATGCTTCAAGGCAATTGAAAAAGCACGAAGAAAACTATACGACTCATGACTTAGAATTAGGAGCCATAATTTTTGCCCTTAAAATTTGGAGACATTATCTGTACGGAAGTAAATTTACTGTCTATACGGATCATAAGAGTTTAAGATGTATATTTGGGCAAAAAGAATTAAACATGAGGCAAAGGAGATGGATGGAAATCCTAAGTGACTACGACTGTGATATTCAGTATCACGAAGGAAAGGCAAATATAGTTGCTGACGCATTAAGTCGTAAGTACCATGAGAAACAACGACGGGTTCATGCTCTTAGATTAAATCTACAGTTAGATTTAATGGAACAACTAAAGCATTTTCAAGCAACAACAATCAAGGATGATGCTGAAGGAATGAAAGGAAGAATAAAAGAATTAGAGCAAGGGAATGATGGAATTTGGAGATTCCATAAGAAAAGGATTTGGGTTCCTAAGCAAGGAGATTTAAGAGAAGATTTTAGAAGAAGCTCATAAATCTAGGTATACCATGCACCCTGGTAACAATAAAATGTACCAAGATTTAAGAAATAATTTTTGGTGGATAGGAATGAAAAAAGGATATAGCTAGATATATTTCTAAGTGTCTTACTTGTTCACAAGTTAAGGCAGAACACCAGAAACCTTCAGGTCTACTACAACAATTAGAAATGCCAGGATGGAAATGGGAACTCATAACAATGGATTTTGTTACTAAGTTGCCCAAAACCAGAAAAGGTAATGATGCAATTTGGGTAATTGTGGATCGATCAACCAAATCAGCTCATTTTCTACCCATGAAAGAAACCTTTAGCATGGAAAAGTTGGCCAAGTTGTATGTGGATGAAGTCGTATCCTTACATGGAGTTCCACTCTCCATTGTATCGGATCAGGATAGTCGTTTCACTTCCCATTTCTGGACAAGTTTCCAGAAAGCAATGGGAACCCGATTAAATCTAAGTACAACATATCATCCTCAAACAGACGGACAAAGTGAAAGGACGATATAAACATTGGAAGACATGCTCCGGACATGTGTAATAGATTTTGGTGGAAACTGGGATGATCACCTACCCTTAATTGAATTCTCCTATAATAATAGTTATCATGCAAGCATTGAAGCTGCCCCATTCGAAGCACTATACGGACGTAAGTGTAGAACTCCAATATGTTGGGCAGAAATAGGAGAAAGTCAATTATCAGGTCCTGAGATAGTACAAGAAACTACCGACAAGATCACTCAAATCAAGGAAAGACTAAAGACGGCTCGAGATCGTCAAAAGAGTTATGCAGATAATCGACGCAAGCCGTTAGAATTCCAAGTAGGAGACAGGGTACTCTTAAAAGTTTCTCCTTGGAAAGGAGTAGTTCGATTCGGTAAGAAAGGAAAGCTAAGTCCACGATACGTATGACCATTCCCAGTAATCCAACGTATAGGACTAGTTGCTTATCGATTACAACTACCAGAGGAGTTAGCTGGAGTACATGATGTATTTCATGTATCCAACATCAAGAAATGCCTATCAGACGAATCTCTGGTAATACCCCTTCAAGACATAGAGGTAAATAAGAAGCTAAAATTTGTGGAGAAACCACTGCAGATAGAAGACAGAAAGATTAAGTTTCTCAAGCACAAACGACTAGTGCTTGTCAAGGTCAAGTGGGATTCAAAGAGAGGACCCGAATACACTTGGGAGCTGGAATTGGAAATAAAGCGAAAGTATCCTCACTTATTCCAATGAATCTCGAGGACGAGATTATAAATAAGGTGGGGAGGATGTAAGGACTCCCAAAATTGTCCTAAAAATACCCGTAAGTAAAAAGCCGGAACCCTAAAACCCTAACCCATATTAAAAATCAAGAAATTCAGAATTCTAGTCCTCTCGCGGCCCGCGTAAACCTTAAGGGAAGTTTACGCGGGCCGCGTCAAGACATGTTTGACCGGATAAGTGTTCCGGATCCACGTGGTGTCCACCTGGCTAACCTACTCGTGACCAATCAACCCTACTCGTAGACTAGGCGGCCAAGCGGGCTGCGTAAAGGTAAGCCGAAGGCTTACGCGGGCCGCGTGAGGCTTCAATTTCAGCTATAAATAGCTTGTTGCATGCACAGTCCACTGGTGTCGAGATCTTTTCGTAAAAACGAATTTTCAATACTCTGAAGTCGAAATTACTTTCAATATTAGCAAGGTGCTGCTCCGATACCGGGTATTAACTCGATCGCTGCTACGATTCAATGTCCGATCGATTAAACTATACAATGGATGTTTAAGTGCTGCCCACATTAGGGTTTATGCTTTGTCATTCGTCGTTAAATCGATGGATGTTTAAGTATCGCACTTTGTCACTAATTGTGAGGGTTTAATCTCGTGAGTTATCGTAAATGTTGTATTAGTTACTAACCGAGTTCGTGTGCATGTTATTAATTTAGGTAACAAGATTAATCCATAGACTAGACTCTGCTCGTGTTAAATCTGCAATGTGAGTCATTCTCTTTTTATCAAATTACTTTCAAAATCATGTTTATTTTCAAGGTTATAATTACAGGGATTAAGTCTTTGTAGTCACCAAATTACAGCCGGTATGTGGGGTTTTGTATACATTACTTGATAACCGTCACCATTGGACAACGAGTTAGCCAAGGGGTGATATGACCATAGTCACAGACACCATTGGACAATGAGGTTACCAATGGATGTTCAAGTGACAAATACTGTGGGTAGTTGGTTGATATATGGAAACATTGTAATCGCTCTTAATACTGTAAATTATAACAAGGTGTCATTTTAGTAAAAAGAATGATTCACCAGTATTTCCCTGCTGACAAAACCTTTTTCAAACACGTTTCAGGTGATCTGTTGTGATCCAGGAAAAGTGCCGCGAAGCACTCCCAGCTTAAGGAAGTGGCTCAATATAAATAAAGAAACATGTTTTGTAAAATAAAGATTTCCCAGTGAAATCACCTTATTGTAAATTACCGGGGTTTTATCCCGAATTATGAAATAAAATAATCAAGTATTTTAAATTTTAAAAAGATCCTGCTAAAATCTTCCGCTGTTAAATTCAATTAAATAAATTACCACGGGATTCCTGCCCCCCGCGCCTCTTGAACCGGGTCAAACCGGGCCGGGGTCCGTGACACTTGCAAAGGCCCAAACCTCCACAATTTTTAGGAACAGACACATTACCCCAAGCCACCCAGTGGATTTTGTTCCTTTCACTCGTGCCTCCCCAAAGGAACCGTTTTATCAAACTTTCAAGATCATTGATAACTTTGCATGGAGCTTTGTATAACGAAAAATAGTAGGTTGGGAGGCTTTCCAATACCGACTTGATGAGCACAAGCCTACCTCCGATAGAGAGAGAATCCGCCTTCCACTTAGAGAGCCTAGCTTCGAACACATCGTACAACGGTTTCCAACTATTGATGTTGTTCATATTAGCTCCAACCATAAGGCCCAAATATTTGAAAGGAAGCTTACCCGCTTGACATCCGACCCTAGCGGCTTTCTCCTCAACCTCCCACCCTTCTACCCCAATACCAACCATACCGGACTTTGAAAGATTGATTTTTAACCCCGAGCACATGTGAAACAGACGCAAAATTCGAACTATGTTTAACACATTCTCCATCGACCAATCCCCTAGGATAATGGCGTCATCGGCATATAGAAGATGAGAAAGAGAAGGGCCATTATTGGGGGTAATAATACCAACCAAAATACCTTCCTCCTTTACCTTGTCCAGCATACAAGAGAGAGCTTCCATCACGGGCAGAAAAATAAAAGGGGATATAGGGTCTCCTTGCCTCATACCTTTCCCGCACTTGAACTCAAAGGTAGGGGAACTGTTCACCAAAATAGAAGATCTCGCAGAGACGAGGATCCCCCAAATCCATTCACACCAAGTATCCGGGAAGCCCATTTGTTTCATAATCTCAACAACGAAAGACCAATTAACATTATCATAAGCCTTTTCGAAATCTATCTTAAGCAAGAACGCCTTCTTTTTACTCCTTTTACACCAATTAATAATCTCGTTCACAATCAACGGACCATCTAGGATGTATTTACTTTTCAAGAAAGCTGACTGCGAGTCCGACACCACTGTCCCAATTACCATTTTCAGCCTATTGGCAAGGATTTTATAGATCACCTTGCTAATAACCCCAACAAGATTAATCGGCCTGTAATTATTCAACTCCACCGGGTCTTTAATTTTTGGAACCAGGGTAATAAAGGAGGACCCGCAACCTATATTTATTCTTCCTTCTTTATGAAAACAAATCCATTAGTCTTTTGAAGTCTAACTCGAACACACTCCAAAAGTGCTTTATAAACTTCATACTAACCCGTCTTGCCCCGGGGCCCGATCATCGCCACATTCGAAGACCGCCTCCTTAATTTCCTTGTTAGTGAATGGCTCTATAAGCATATCCTGGTCTGAATCTGAAAGAGACATAATGTTATCGCACACAAGCTTCGGTCTCTCCGTTTGCTTTTCCTCAAATCTTTCCCTAAAGAAAGCTAGAATCTCCTTCTTCACTTTCGTAGGTTTCGTAACCCAATTCCCGTTGATGGCTAAGCCGGGGATGTTATTGGAAGCCTATCTGTTGTTGATAATACCATGGAAGAATTTGGAGTTCTCATCGCCATCAATAGCCCATTTAATTCTCGATCTTTGCCTTAAATCTTCACCTTTTTTCATACTCATCTCTTTAAGTAACTTGTTACATTCCGCATACGCCCACTCTTCCTCTTCAGATAAGTTCCTTGTTACCATAATCTCTTCAATTTTTTCAAGGTCATCTCTGGTTGATCTTGTAAGGACCTGCAAAAATGTCCCAAAATGACCCGTAAGTGGAAACCCGGACCCCTAAAACCCTAACCCTTATGAAAAATCAAGAAATTCAAAATTTATGGGTCTGTCGCGGCCGCGTAAGACTTAAGGAAAGCTTACGCGGGGCGCGACAGCTTGGTGAGTCTCCGGATATGCTTCAGGCCACGTGTCAGACACGTGGCAAACCTACACCGTGACACGGCAGCCCTAGCCGTAGCTAGGGTGGCCCTCGCGAGCCGCGTAAGATTTTCTTCAAGTTTACGCGGGCCGCGAGAGACTCAATTTTCAGCTATAAATAGTACGTGCATGGGGCTTTCATCGGTATTCGAAAAATCCTTTCAAAACAACAACTTTCTGCTTATATTCAAGTGTTTAGAAGTCGAAACGCTGCTACGATTACAGGGTAATAACTCGATCACTGGTACGATACAATGTCCGATCGATTGAAACCGATCCGATGGATGTTTAAGTGCTGCCTGAATCCGGGCTATACTTTGTCATTCGTCGTGAGGGTTTTGATTTCGTGAGCATATCGTAAATGTTGTATTAAGTTACTAACCTAGTTTCGTGTGCATTGTTATTTTAACTAGGTTACCGGGCTTAAACAGTAGGCTGAACTCTGTCCAACTAAACTTGCAATGTGAGTCATTCTCTTTTTATCAAAACCGTTTTACAAAACCTCAAATTATTTTCAAGTTATATTTTACAGGGGGTAAGTCTTTGTTATCTTAAATTACTGGCAGTAAGTGGGGTATTGTGCACATTACTACTGTTTTCTCACTTTTAGGTGGACGAACCTAAACAGTGATAATCATCACTATTGGGTGAAAGGACCCAATGGTGGTATGACCATAGTCACCAGGGTGTGACACTAGACCAGATAATTGTAAGATAGTGGCAATTGTAATCGCTCTTAATCCTGTTGATTATAACACTGTGTCTTTTTGTACAAATTGAATGACTCGCCAGTATTTCCCCGCTGATAAAATCTTTTTAAACATGTTTCAGGTGATTTACTGTGAACCAGGAAAACTACCGCGTAGCACTACCAGCTTGGATAAAGTGGCCAGTAAATAAATAAACATGTTTTTTTTTGTAAACAGGGAATTTTCCCGTGAAATTCCTTTATTGTAAATTATGGGGTTGTCCCAAAAATGTGAAATAAAATAAACGGGTATTTTCAGTTAAAAGATTATGTTAAAAACATTTCCGTTGCCAAAATTTCAATACCACGGGTTTTCTGTCCCGTGGCTCCTGAACCGGGTAAACCAGGCCGGGGGACGTGATAGAAAAAGGTGGTATCAGAGCCACTGATCTAAGCCAATTAAGTATTTAGAAATACTTAATTTTCCAAATTTTCCATTCTGTGATTTTGTGAAAATTTAATTTAAATAAATAAAATTTTAACTTAAATTTGTATGTGTGTGTGCTAACAGCATGAATGAACTGTCGGAGGCACTCCGAAACTTTACCATCCATACCACCGATATGGATACAACAGGAACCCAATCAGGATACCAGGCAGATACGGAAGAGCCACTAGTATTCCAGGCCCAGCCCCAGGAGAAAGCTAAGCCTAAAAAGAGGAGGAGAATCCTGGACTGGAAACGCGGACGAAGGAAGAAGCCACCTGCCCAAAAGGTGAAAAAGACAGAGGATCCAAAGGATAACGGAAAGGGGAAGGAGATAGGGGAAAGCTCCGGCCAAGCCCAGGAGATGCCACCTTGGGAAGAGCTTGATCGAAAACTTGCGAATTGTGACCTCATCGGACCTGCCGATGAAACTCTTTTCAATTTCCCAGCCCAATCTGAACTTCCAATTAATTTGGAACCTGCAATTCCGGACCCTATTGTCAACCACCAACTTCTACCCGGAGAATTGGAGGAATGGTGGACGAGTGACTGGCAATTTCAGAACTTCATGAATAACCCCAACGCTTATTTTCCCCAGTTTGATCCTAAACCTACTCCATTTCCACCCATGAACCCGGAGAACGTTGCCGAACTACACCGTTATGGCGAGGAGCTGGTGGATGCGGGAAACCGGATTCGTGATGTGGGGGAAAAGATCTCATGGAAATACGATAAGAGGGAGCGTCGTTTCTGAAGGGCCAACTAACTGTGGTTGTATAATAAAAATATAATATAATATAATATTGTATAATAATAACTAAAATAAAACATCTGTAAATAAATGGTGTGTATCGATGCATACTAATATATAAAAATATAAAAGTCGCAAGGTCGACAATTTTGGCTATACATGTTGATTTGATTATGTGTAATTGCCCTGTTGTGTGCTTGGTTGCTATCAATTTTGTGGCAATAATTCGTATATATTGTTAATTATTCAGTTGGAAAATGTGGAAAACCAGCAGGTTAATGAAGTTAATCAATCTGAACAAAACAATGAAGATCACTTCCTTAATAGGCAAGTCATAGAAAATATCGTTGCTCAGGGAATAGCCAACGCTATCCCCGCAATCGTCGCTGCTGTTAAGAACCCCGTTGAACCTTCACAAGCCAACCACAGCAAACGTACTCGCGACGACAATTTCAGTAACAGTGTAAATGGAGGCGGAAATAATAATAATGATATGGTTCAAGCCCCATTTCTTAAGAAAATGAAAGCTGCAACACCTAGTTGTACTTACAAAGAATTTCTCGCCTGTAAACCGGTCGAATTTGCAGGCAATGAAGGGGCAACTGCCGCACTGCGTTGGTTAGAGAAAACCGAAGCAGTAATTAAAATAAGTAAATGTGTCGAGGAAGACAAAGTTATGTATGCGTCCCACATTTTCAAGGAAGAAGCGTTATAATGGTGGAATGCGGTACTGCAAGCAAAAGGAAGTGATGTGGCTTACGCCATGAGTTGGGAAGAATTCAAGAAATTGGTGGAAAGAAAATTTTGTCCCGCCTATGAAAAGGAACAAATGACGAACAAGTTCTTGAACCACCGGATGGTGGATGTAGACTGTCGAGGGTATACTTCGAAATTCTTCGAGTATGCCAGAATTGTACCAACTCTGGCTTCGCCAGAACCGGTACTTATTTCTCGCTATATTTGGGGTTTGATTAGCGAGTTTCGTGATATCGTCAAGGCTGCGAGACCCCGCACAAATGACGATGCGGTGGAATTAGCCAACACCTTGACCGACGGGCTGGTATGTACGCGAGAAGAAAACAGGAAAAAGGAATTAGCTCAGAAAATTACCCAAGGGTTCCGTGGGGGTAATACTAGTAGTAACTTCAAGAAAAAAGGGAACTGGGCAATCCTCCACCCCGCCATTTTGCAGTACCTGTAAAAGAAAGCATTTTGAGAAATGTAAAGGGTATTGCAATTTCTGCAATAGACCGGGGCACCCAGAAGAAGAATGCAGGAGGAAGAAATCAATGATTTGCTTCAACTGTGGAGAAGCTGGACACTTTAGACCAGAATGCCCAAAATAGTCAAGCCAGCTGATAATAAGGCCAAACCTACTGAAGGAACTAATAAGAAAAATGTAAGAGCCTTCCAGCTGACCACCCAGGAAGCAGATCTGATTCCAGATGTGATAGCTGGTACGTTTCTTGTACATGGCGTTTACGCAAAAAGTATTATATGACTCTGGTGCAAACCAAAGTTTTATCAATACTTCATTCTGCCAAGCTCTTAACTTACCCTTAACCAAACTTATGCAAGTTTTTATGGTAGAAACGGCAGATGGTAATTCTGTTAAAATAGATAAGGTTTTGCAAGAAGGAAAAATAGAACTTTCAGGTCATAAATTTTCTGCAAACCTGTTGCCTATGAATTTAGCTGGATTCGATGTCGTATTAGGAATGGATTGGTTAGTAGCCAACCATTCTCGAATCCTTTGTGATAAGAATTCCATAGAAATACGTACGCCAACAGGAGAAGTAATTACGGTTACAAGAGATAAGCCGCGGAAACCAATGAAGTTCATTTCAGTAATGAAAGTTGCTAGTTATGAACGAAAACAAGGAATAGTATATATGATTTCGGTGATCATTAACACTAAAAGTAAGGAACTTAAGGAAATTCCAATAGTATCAGAATACCCGGATGTATTCCCAGAAGAGCTACCTGGACTACCACCCGATAGGGAAGTAGAGTTTAGAATTCATCTAATCCCTGGAACTACACCAATAGCTAAGGCACCTTATCGGTTAGCACCCACCGAAATGTTAGAACTGAAAAAGCAATTAGATGAATTATTAAACAAAGGATTTATACAACCTAGTTCATCCCCTTGGGGAGCACCAGTGTTGTTTGTGAAAAAGAAGGATGGTTCAATGCGAATGTGTATCGATTATAGGGAACTGAATAAGGTTACAATTAAGAATCGATACCCATTACCTAGGATTTATGATCTTTTTGATCAACTTCAGGGAGCTAGATATTTTTTCTAAGATAGACTTGCGCTCCGGATACCATCAGCTGAAGGTACACGAAGAAGACATACCTAAAACTACTTTCAGGACTAGGTATGGTCACTACAAGTTTACAGTCATGCCCTTTGGATTAACAAATGCTCCTGCAGCATTCATGGACATGATGAATAGGATCTGTAAGCCGTATTTGGATAAATTTGTAATTGTCTTTATTGACGATATACTTATTTATTCCAAAAGTCAGAATGAACACTGTGAGCACCTACATGCACTCTTAACTCTGTTAAGAAAGGAAAAGCTTTACGCCAAATTCTCGAAGTGCGAATTTTGGCTACAGGAGGTGCAATTTTTAAGTCACATGGTGAATCACGAAGGTATTCACGTAGATCCCTCCAAAATAGAAGCGATCACCAATTGGAAGGTTCCCCAATCAGCTACCGAAGTTAGAAGTTTTCTAGGATTAGCTGGTTACTATAGACGCTTCATTAAGGACTTCTCTAAGATAGTTGTTCTATTAACTAAGTTAACTTGTAAAACAATTAAGTTTGAATGGGGACCTAGGCAAGAAGAGGCCTTTAAAATTTTAAAGCAAAGGTTAACAAATGCCCCAATTCTTGCTTTACCAGAAGGAACAGAAGATTTTGAAATTTACTGTGATGCTTCTAAGTTAGGGTTAGGATGTGTACTAATGCAACGCAAAAAGGTAATTGCGTATGCATCAAGACAGTTGAAGAAGCACGAGGAAAATTATACGACTTATGACTTAGAATTAGGAGCAATAATTTTTTCCCTTAAGATTTGGAGACATTATCTGTACGGAAGTAAGTTTACTGTTTATACGGATCATAAAAGTTTAAGGTACATATTTGGGCAAAAAGAATTGAACATGAGGCAAAGAAGATGGATGGAGATTCTAAGTGACTACGACTATGATATTCAATATCACGAAGGAAAAGCGAATGTAGTAGCAGATGCCCTAAGTCGTAAGTACCATGAGAAACAAAGGCGAGATCGTGCTCTTAGATTAAATCTACAGTTAGATCTAATGGAACAACTGAAGTACGTTCAGGTAACAACAATCAAGGATGATGCTGAAGGAATGAAAGGACGAATAAAGGAATTAGAACAAGGGACTGATGGAATTTGGAGATTCCATAAGAACAGAATTTGGGTACCTAGACAAGGAAATTTAAGAGATAAGATATTAGAGGAAGCCCATAAATCTAGGTATACCATGTATCCTGGTAACAACAAGATGTACCAAGATTTAAGAAATAATTTCTAGTGGATAGGGATGAAGAAGGACATAGCTAGATATGTTTCTAAGTGTCTAACTTGCTCACAAGTTAAGGCAGAACACCAGAAACCCTCAGGTCTACTTCAACAGTTAGAAATGCCTGTATGGAAGTGGGAACTAATAACAATGGACTTTGTTACTAAATTGTCCAAAACCAGGAAAGGTAACGATGCAATCTGGGTGATTATAGATCGATTAACCAAATCCGCTCATTTCCTGCCAATGAAGGAAACTTCTAGCATGGAAAGAATGGCTAAGTTATACGTAGACGAAGTAGTATCCCTACATGGAGTTCCACTCTCTATTGTGTCAGATAGAGATAGTCGTTTCACTTCGCATTTTTGGACCAGTTTCCAACAAGCAATGGGGACGCGATTGAATTTAAGTACTGCCTATCATCCTCAGACTGATGGGCAAAGTGAAAGGACGATTCAAACCTTAGAAGACATGCTCAGGGCATGTGTAATAGATTTCGGTGGAAACTGGGATGATCACTTACCACTAATAGAATTCTCCTATAATAATAGTTACCATGCAAGCATCAATGCTGCCCCATTTGAAGCACTATATGGACGAAAGTGCCGGACTCCAGTTTGCAGGGCAGAAATAGGAGAAAGTCAATTATCAGGTCCCGAAATTGTGCAAGAAACCACCGACAAGATAACTCAAATCAAGGAAAGACTGAAAACGACTCGAGATCGTCAGAAGAGTTATGCAGACAATCGACGCAAGCCGTTGGAATTTCAAGTTGGAGACAAGGTACTCTTGAAAGTTTCTCCATGGAAAGGAGTAGTTCGGTTCGGTAAGAAAGGAAAGCTGAGTCCAAGGTATATAGGACCATTCACTGTTACCCAACGAATAGGACCAGTTGCCTATCGTTTACAACTACCAGAAGAGTTAGCCGGGGTACATGACGTGTTTCATGTATCTAATCTCAAGAAGTGTTTGGCTGATGAATCCCTGGTAATACCTCTTCAAGACATAGAGGTAAATGAAAAGTTAAAATTTATTGAGAACCCCCTTCAAATAGAAGACAGAAAGGTTAAGTTCCTCAAGCATAAAAGACTGGTACTGGTCAAAGTCAAGTGGGATTCAAAAAGAGGACCTGAGTACATATGGGAACTGGAATCAGAAATGAAGCAAAAGTACCCCTACCTGTTTCAGTAAAACTCGAGGACGAGATTTTAAATAAGGTGGGGAGGATGTAAGGACCTACAAAAATGTCCCAAAACGACCCGTAAGTGGAAACCCGGACCTCTAAAACCCTAACCCTTATGAAAAATCAAGAAATTCAAAATTTATGGGTCTGTCACGGGCTGCGTAAGACTTAAGGAAAGCTTACGCGGGGCGCGATAGCTTGGTGAGTCTCCAGATAAGCTTCAGGCCACGTGTCAGACACGTGGCAAACCTACACCGTGACACTACAGCCCTAGCCGTAGCTAGGGTGGCCCTCGCGGGCCGCGTAAGATTTTCTTCAGGTTTTCGCGGGCCGCGAGAGACTCAGTTTTCAGCTATAAATAGTACATGCATGGGGCTTTCATCTGTGTTTGAAAAATCCTTTCAAAACAGCAACTTTCTACTTATATTCAAGTGTTTAGAAGTCGAAACACTGCTACGATTACAGGGTAATAACTCGATCACTGGTACGATACAATGTCCGATCGATTGAAACTGATCCGATGGATGTTTAAGTGTTGCCCGAATTCGGGCTATACTTTGTCATTCGTCGTGAGGGTTTTGATTTCGTGAGCATATCGCAAATGTTGTATTAAGTTACTAACCTAGTTTCGTGTGCATTGTTATTTTAACTAGGTTACCGGGCTTAAACAGTAGGCTGAACTCTGTCCAACTAAACTTGCAATGTGAGTCATTCTCTTTTTATCAAAACCGTTTTACAAAACCTCAAATTATTTTCAAGTTATATTTTACAGGGGGTAAGTCTTTGTTATCTTAAATTACTGGCAGTAAGTGGGGTATTGTGCACATTACTACTGTTTTCTCACTTTTAGGTGGATGAACATAAACAGTGATAATCATCACTATTGGGTGAAAGGACCCAATGGTGGTATGACCATAGTCACCAGGGTGTGACACTAGACCAGATAATTGTAAGATAGTGACAATTGTAATCGCTCTTAATACTGTAGATTATAACACTGTGTTGTTTTGTACAAGTTGAATGACTCGCCAGTATTTCCCCGCTGATAAAATCTTTTTAAACATGTTTCAGGTGATTTACTGTGAACCAGGAAAAGTGCCGCGTAGCACTACCAGCTTGGATAAAGTGGCTAGTAAATAAATAAACATGTTTTTTTTGTAAACATGGAATTTCCCAGTGAAATTCCTTTATTGTAAATTATGGAGTTGTCCCAAAAATGTGAAATAAAATAAACGGGTATTTTCAGTTAAAAGATTCTGTTAAAAACATTTTCGCTGCCAAAATTTCAATACCACGGGTTTTCTGTCCCGCGGCTCCTGAACCGAGTAAACCGGGCCGGGGGTCGTGATAGATCTCTCGTCCTCTCCCGCTTTCTTGATCATTTCGTCCCGCCAAATCTTAATTTTGTTCCGAATAAAAGCAAGCTTCTTTGTTAGAAACAGGTCCAGATCTCCAACAAAGTGAAACGAATCCGCCGCCACCTTAACAACATCTTCAAGCCCCTCCATCAAAAGCCAAGAGTTAAAAAATCGAAAAGGTTTGTGACCAAATTTTAAAGCTCTAGTGGAAAGGATGAGCGACCTATTATCCGAATGAAGATTATGCAACACCCTAAGGTTTTCCTCGGGCCATTTGTTGAAAATTTTTGGGCAAACTAGCATCCTATCAATTTTACTTAATTTCCTTTCGCCATCTCTAACACAAGTAAATTGATTCCCAACCATGTTATACTCCAACAAACCCAAATCATGAATGAACCTGTTGAAGTTCCTCGCACACGAGGGTTTGAAATCACTGTTCCGCCTTTCTTCTCTATCCCTCGCCGCGTTGAAATCCCCAGCACAAATCCAAAACCCGGAGTTTGAACCCATCTCCATCCGAATCTCGTTCCATAGCTGTTGCTTAGCATTAATACTTTGCGGCGCGTAGACATTCACAATATTCATAGCTTCGTTTGAACCTTTCATCCTTCCTTTTATAATGAAAAATTTTCTCTTTTTAACCGAATCACTGTACTCAAACAATGAAGAATCCCACAGACAAAGAAGCCCTCCCGACTGGCCAACCGACCCAACTGAATCAGACCCAAACTTTGTTCCCCCCAAACTTTCGAAAGATCAAAGGAAGCAAAGTCTTCGTGTTTCGTTTCTTGGATACAAATAAAATTAACCTTATGAGAATCTTTCAGATGCTTAATCCACAGGATTTTGTCTCTACCCCCCAAACCCCTAACGTTGAGAGAAAGGAAATTCATTGATGAACCACATTAATACCTTCACCAACAATAGCCTCTTTAACGATGTCACACCCGTTTCTGCGGCGGAAGCACGAGGTGTGATCATGAAAGGTTCTCATTGCATACGAAAGGTAAACATACTACATGCTCATAAAATAACTTCAAAATGCCAAACATTACATAACCGAAAACATGGTTTAAGTGTTTACATCACAAGACAACATTTTGTCTGATAAGTTTACAACTTTATTCGAAGATAAACAAAAGCAACATCCAAGAGCATGAGTAAAACTGCGTGCACATCCATCCTAGTTACCTGAAATACATGTGAGTTTTTGGAAAAACGTCAACATAATGTTGGTGTGAATTCATGCAATTTTTGTATTTCACGTTTGTATACTTTGTATGAAACATAATTTGTATCTTGTATAAATCAAGTCTTTTGTGTACACCACGTACTCATGTATAAATCAAGTATTCTTGTATAAATCATGTATTTATGTATGTATCAAGTGTTAATGGGTTGCAAAGCCATTAACATGTGACACGACATAGGAAGTCACCAAACCATAGGCATTTTTCTAGTAGTCGATTCACGACTGAGACACAAAAACACTACTCGGTACTAGTTGTCACCAAGAGTGGGGCTGCCCTGGAATCCATTAGATCTAACCTTTTGTTCTGCGGTCTTAGTATGTACACGATTAATGGTGCTTATGGTACCCTATTCGTGACACGATTTCTCGTATCATTTCTCAAACGCATCATACTTGGTACTAGTTATCACCAAGCGTGCCTCTTGTTTTTGTATCATACCATTTATAAATATTGTCGTATTTGTAACATGTATTTCACCCCCGAAGTTATAAAACTGAAAACAGTTAAAAGAAAAGGGGGAGCATGAACTCACAACTTTGCGTTCCTTGCGTGGTAAACTTCACCGGATTTGCTTAATTAACGTCGTGACCTATACGTGTTTTCTTAACGTTAGTCACTAGACTTGTATCGTACAAGTACAAGTCACTGTCTTTTATGTATATGTTTTCTTGTGTTAAAAATAATTCATATTTTTAACTAAGTGTCTTACTTATATTATTTTCTCAAAAATAAATATAAGTTTCTTGTATTTTGCACTTTGCACCCGAGTTATGTATCTTGTATGTTGTATGTATATTTTTGTTACAAAAATTATGGCGAGGTTTATATTCGAAAAGCATAGTTTAGAACACACTAGCAAACATTTGTCTAGAAAATATTTAATAAGTGTTAGGATTTTCAGAAAATTTCGCCATAGTCTCCTTTGTAAATGGAGGTGTCCATTCTAAGTAGCATATTATTTTCTTTAACATATACACGTTAGATCGTTCTCAAATAATCAACCCGACATTCTGACATGCAAGATACTACTTTTGTCGTTTCAGTTTTAATATATAAAACTAGACTATTTTCGGACATTTTAATAAAATGGCTAACTTATTCCAATAATTCCCAAATTTTTACAGAATGTCTTATACGAATCAAATATTATTGTGTAAAAATATCGGGGTCCAGTTCATCATCAATATTTTATAGAAAATCATTTACCGAACTACGATCAGATTTGTTACTTTCTGACCACAGCCTACGGAATAATTCGTTTAAAATTTATCGTAAGTCCGTTTTACGAAATTCCAGTTGGAGGGTCACACTGACATCAGTGATCATCTACGGTATAAATTTCAGGGGCTGGTTCTACTCAGGTTTCAAGTTATGATGAAAAATACAACACATGTTTTTGGCAGTAAAAATGCAGCTTGAGCTGCTGTCCAAAAAAAGCCCTTTAAAAATAGTAAACGACTTCGAAAAATTACGATTCTAGTGCCATTTGATCCGTTTTTCGAAAATACATAATTTAGGCTTCAGAAATTCTGTTTTTCGAGTTATTATGGTCGGTTTACAGCCCTTTGAAGTTGGCTGAAAATGCAAATCAGCATGTTTCTTTATAGTTAAATCGTTACTAAATCGTATTAACAAATGTCCGAACAACGGGTTTATCAAGAAACCAACGATCAAGTATCATGTATGATTTAACCAACCCTCATCCAACAAGATTTCATCTTCAAGTAAACTTTTATGTTCAAGTTTCATGTAAAGTTTCATATTCATCATCTTAGTGTTCTTGTTCTTGTGATTTAACCATAAACATCATACTACAACTTTGGATCACAAAAACAAGATGAACAAGGGTGTACAAGTAACTTACTACTAGCACAAGGCTAGGGTAGGATCTAGTGATGAATGATGATGAGAAAGAGATGAAGAACAAGCAAGAAACGAGCCCTTTTGAAGCACCACAAGTTCAAGCTCCTTTGATCCTTCTTCTACACTTGAAGGAAGCTCAAAAATGGATGAATGTGGTGGTTATGTGGTGGTGATGGTGGCGGTTTGGGGAGAGCCGAAAGAGGGAGAGAGAGAGTGAAGTTGGGAGGGTGATCTTGTGAAATGATGAATATCTAGGCAACCATACATATATAGATCACTTCATATATTATGGCAAGATCTTCAAGCAACAATCTACTAAATAATTGAAATATAATCTAAGGTAAGATTGTGAGCATGGTGGATGATCTTTGTGGGTCCACTTAGGACCGATTTCGGTCATGGGGAGGGGGGTTGGGTGTAAATTTCCAATGTCTAGTAAATCTTCCAAGAACCACCATATCACACAATATCTAAATGGAATCAAACTAAATCCAAGTAATATCCAAATGTATCTTGTAGGATTTGGAAAATATTAGGTGGGGTCCATCATGTGACCATCCATGTGTGATGGGGGGGGGGGGTTAAGTGCAACTTTCCAATCTCTAATTTGATAACAAGTTAGTTTACAAGTGTAACTTTTAGGGACTTGTGTGTTATTATGTTATAAGGGGTGTCATGGTGTTTGGGGACCATAACTAGTTCAGAAACATTAAAACAATGCTTCTAGTAATATTTTTATGTTCCGGGTAATGTCCGGTTGTTTGGTTAAATACCGTTCCGTTAAAGTGCTAAATTGCACCGTTTAGTGTCTTTTATGTACCCTTTCAATTCCCGACACTTAGGGAAATATTCCGAACGATAAAACGTAAATTCTGCATGGTATTTTATTGTTTAAAAGCTGGTTATAGCTGAATTTAGAAAAATCCTGCACTTAAAGTGCGTTTCGGGTGCTTTTTAGTGCGTATTTTAGCTTTCGGAGCGTCTATCTGTTAACCCTTGTATGTACTCTTGGTTTTTAATGCATTCTTGACATTGGACCTACACCTAGGCCTCAGTTCTAATGTCTGACTGCTTTCTGCAGTTCTGTTGACACAATGTGTCTTGCCGGTGAGTTTACTAGTATTTCTGACGCAACGCTCTCGTTAATGCATAAAGCAATATTTTGTAGTATATTTGTGCATGAATTCACTTGTATAGTATGTAATCAGACAATGTTGACGTTTAAGCAGATAATTGCAATCATTAAATAATAACTAAAGTGTACAGAAATTACCGGTTTGGTGCCAGTTGTCACAAACGAGCGGACCATGATTACCAAGAACTACACCCACTTTAGCTCCAACCTCAACCGTCGCTGCAAATTCAGAGTCCAAAAAAGTGTTAGACACTTTACCTTGACAGTTGACTGCTATGATTGAAGGAGACACTTCTGCTGAATCAGCTTCCTGGTCTTCCTTATCAGCCAAGCTCGAAGAACTAGCCCTCTGATTTAGATCAAAAACCCCACCAACTAGTCTGTCACTTCCCCCCTGTTTAATGCCAGCCGACTCAGAAAGACTTTTCCATTTGTTTTTGAATCTATCCAGATCGAAAGGGTCACTATTAGAGGTCCTGGGCCTTTTTTTAGCTCTCCCATCCGAAGGTGGGCTGCTAATAATTGGGCTAGCTCTTTGTTTATCTGGGCTCCGAAATTTGGACCTCATTTTTAGTTTTCTTTTCTTTTCTGCTACCTGGAAAACAAAACTTCTAGTTTCTCTCTCCTCTTGAATGTTCCTCTCGGGACCCACTCCCATAATCGGACAGTCGGCAGTCTGATTCATGTTCCCATGCACGAACGTCTGCTCCACTTCCCCAGTTTCTTTCGGAGACTCATGATTTGCCACCATCTGATCAACTTCCACCGGAGAGGCCGCTGGAGACACAGGCTTGAACTCCTCCGTCGGAATGGCTTGTTTTAACCCGACGACTCCCATACTTTCCGGGACCCAAACGTCATTAACTTCCACTATCCATACCCTGAATTTTCTATTCTTCCAGTTAATTGATACAGACTCGTTTATGACTTTACCGTCGCCGACAAGAACACCTACACAGACAGTTGAGAGGTCTCCATCGTCAATTGAGAGTTGAGCTGGTTGAATAATAGCGCCGAACTCCATAGCAATGCTGTTAAACACCAAGTTGTCCGCAAGATGCAAAGGGACCCCGAAAAGATTCAGCCATGCCACCCTTTCGTAAGGAAGCGTTTGTCCTTCCCACATATCCACGATCGAGAACCACCTTTTCCACTCCTGTTGATTCAAAAGAAAACCCGACGCCTCCTTTTGATCATTGAATTTCAAAAGTAACATGATGCCCCCAACATAATGGATTTCAACCCCACCGTGCCCCGCCTCCCACAGATATTTATCCATCCTAGTAAGAGTGTCTAGGTCTACCGTTCTACCAACGAGGTATATTCCAGTCAGAAAGTGAAACGCTTTGACATCCTCAGAAATGTTAACTGTTTTTTCTTGAATTTCCTCCTTAGTGTTCAGCGAGACACCTGTCCCGTGACCCTTCCTTGAAACCAAGTCAGCAAACGAAGGCCCGCTATTTTGCCAAAAGTTGTTGCCAGCCGGGAAATGGTTCTGATGATGTTTTACCGGATGCCTTTGTTCCTTCCAACTGATATCTTTTTCACTCTTCTTCTTGGTCTGTTCCACCTCTTCCAGGACACCGACATTCTCTGCTGCAAATTTAGCGATATTGACCTTAAGAACGAATTTCCCCATCTTAATATCATTCATCATATTTTCCAGTTCTTTAGCATCCTTAACATTTTTGAAGGACACGAAACCGAATCTATTACCGTCTTTATCATTCTTCCTAGCGATATAAGTCCCTACAATCTCCCCGTAAAACCCTAGAAAGTCCGCCACCTCCCAAGGAGTACACCCAAACGGAAGGTTGGAGACATAATACTTAGTTACATTCCTCTCCATTTTCTTGTTCAAGTGTTTACCTTTATTGTTCTGACGGTCCGGGACATCCCTGCACTCTTCTTCTACTTGCGTCATCCAACCGAGGCAAACAAAACAAACTACACCCCAAGGGACGAATGGATAAGAGCAGAGAACCAAATAGGGAGAGGAGTTAGTTCAAGGTTGCAACCAATAAGCAAACCGATAAAACTACTCACACTAATCGGATCTGGCCTTCATCGTCGAGTACCCTTGGCGAATCAAAAACAACCAGGAACAACAATCCTACAACACTCTTACCCGCACCTGTTAACGAGGCTCATTATAGACAGACGACGAGGGTCACCGTCCGATCACAGGACGTTATACAGGGCTGGATGAAGACCAGTAGTATTACGCCGGCGAAAGGGGGAATGGGGGAGGGAAAATGAGAATTTCAGTGTGTGTTTATCTAGTTAATGTTTCTCTTATTTCTTTAGGAAGGTCTAAGCTGGTGTAAAGGGTGAGAAATCGCTCATTTGTCTATTAAACCTCCATGTTTAAGTTTGTCATTGTGTTTGGGGATCAAAACTAGAGAAAATCTATAATTGTACGATTAAATGTAGAAATTCTGAAGGTATTCATCAAACACTTGATCTATTGGCACACCCTGAAATCTATATGCACGCTTTGTTTTTTCAATACGGATCGTATAAGTCTATACGATCCGTATAGGGTTAACTTTAGATAGTTGCAGACTGACAGGGTCAGTATTTGTCTGATGGCTGGTCATAAACGGATTGTATAGGGCTATACGATCCGTATAGGTTCTAAGTTTCTTTTTTAGCTTAAAGTTTGGTGTTTTGGGTGTGGTTATTTACATCATATAAATAAGTAACATGTTGGTGCATGTGGTGTTGTACCCCATGCTTAGGGGGCTTTTCAAAAAAAAAATTCTTATTACATTTTTAATCCACAACTATTTGAATTTTTACTTTTAACCCAAAAGTTTTCAACTTTTCAATTTAACCTCACAACATTTTACTTCCAAATTCTGGTGCCCTACACTTTTCATAAGTGGCAAATTTTTGGTTTTACGTTTTGTTCTAGATTTTGCGAGCTAACATGGTGCAACGTGCGTGTGTGGTTCAACGTTTTTACATTTCGTTTTACGCTTCTTTCTAGATTTTGCGAGTTAACATGGCGCAACATGCGTGCGTGGTTCAACGTTTTTACGTTCGTTTTACACTTCGTTCTAAATTTTGTGAGTTAACATGGCGCAACGTGCGTGTGTGGTTCAATATTTTCACGTCGTCTATTTTTTCCCACTTGACAGGTTCGCCACAACACGCAGGTCCTAAATGGACTTAGTTATTATTTTCTATATTTTACGTTTTGGTCGAATTTCTTCGCAATAACACACCCCAACTTTAATGTTGGTGGTTGCTGGCGATGGTATGATATTAGTGCTATTTGTCACGGTTTTACGCCCCCACCACAACGCGGGGGCCTTAATACTAGTTTCAATTAAAAACCACTAGTTAAAGTGAAAACCCGAAAACTAACTAAAAAAGCCTAAAAACATACAATTTTTTTTAATTTTCGATATTTTTTGTATATAAAAAAACTTGCTTTAAAAAAAAACATGTACTGCACATGTGTATTATATGTGTACTACACACGTGCACTACAATTTTTTTTTGAGAAAAAGTTTTTCTATATATAAAAAATTGCGATTTTTAATAAAAAAAAGTGTAAAAAAATATTGGTATGTTTTTTAGGTTTTTTAGTTAGTTTTTAAGTTTTCGCGATAAAAGAAGTTTTCACTTGAACCCTCCCATATATATATATATATATATATATATATATATATATATATATATATATATATATATATAGGTGAGTTATAGGGAGAAATCTCATGTGAGTTACAAAAACTTTGAAAACCTAATGGATGAATATCATGCTGCCACGTCTTACACTTTTTCGCTTCAACATTTTTCATTGACACTTGCGATATTTTCTGACACTGACACGCTTTTCGTAACAGTGGAGAGAGGAGAGAGAATGTGTCACATTTTTTCAGTTGGTCACATTTTTTGTAACTCACCTATAACGTTTTTTATAGCAGCTTTTTAGATTATATGAAGTGTATAGATTTTATAACTTATAATTTACTAAGTTTTTATTTTTTAATGCGTGCAAAAAACATATTACATTTTTTTATAACAAGATTTTTATATAATAATGTAGTTGTCACATTTTTTTTTTGTCACATGACAGAGAAGAGAGAAAAGTGTAACACTTTACAATTTTTTTCATTGTAACTTTTGTCTGGAAAAAAAATAACCTTTTTTGTACATTTTTAATATCAACCATTGATCACATTAGATTGATAGTAATGATTAAGTTTTATGGTTTTGTTTTTTAACAAAAGTGATTTTATGATTTATTTTTTCCATATATCTATATATATTAAAAGTAATATTCTAAAGTAATTGTTTTTAACTGGCGTAACTTTTATATGAAGGGTACAAACCTCAAGCTGGTAATTGTAATTATATTTTTTTTTTTTATCAAGTGACTTTTAAACGAAAGGGTATAAAGATAATTGAAAAGATTAAAAATGAAAGTAATTATTTAACATGAGTTGATAATTGAAAAGGTTAAAAATTACAAGTAATTATTTAACATTAAACCCAATATAAAATATAAAATCAAACATAAAAACAATTCTTTACTTTTATTTCGAAAGTGACCTAACTACTTGAAAGGAAAACACCACACAATTGTAAAATGGAAGCTGCAGAAGGGAAAATGGTGATCACTAGTGAAGGTGTCCACTAATATTTGTCGGCAGGCCTACAACCTACTCAAATAAACATTGCAATTAGTGACGACGATGTGACCGACAAATGTCGTCTTTTGGAATTAACTGCCATTTTCGTCCATGTGGTTTGGTCACTTTGGCCATTTCAGTCTATTTTTCAAAAATGCGTCATTTTCCTCCCCGACGTTCTGGAAAGGTGCCATTTCAGTCCAAAAATCATAACCCAGTTAAGTCGGTTTGTAAATAAGGACTGATTGTGTAAATTTGTAACATAAAGGACCATTTAAGTAAATATTAAACACCACCACCACTAGCCCTGCCACCACCACCACTCCGCTGCCACCACCACCACCACCGCCACCACCGCCACCACAGCCCTGCCACCACCACCACTCCGCTGCCACCACCACCACCGCCACCGCCACCACAGCCCTGCCACCACCACCACTGCCATCACCACCACCACACACTCTCTCTCTACTCTCTCTCTCTATGCTCTGCAATCACCACCACCATCACCTTTACCTCTCTACTCCGGTGACCGGAGTAAATCCGGCCATCTTTCCGACACCCCACACCCCCACGTGTTAATCTTCTGTTTCTGTCGATCTGGGTCGAATTGAACAGACATCTGAAGTTCCTTAGATCCCCACAAACATTTTACACCCCTCACAATGCTCAAACACATCGATTTTAGCCGGAACCGAACCTGCAACTTCGCCGGAATCTTCACAGTGGCCGGAATCAGTCAACACGTCGTTCCAGCCGTTAACGGTTCGTTTTTCTTGTTCCGGTTCATTCGTTTATACTTGTACAATGTTTGCACCAGGTTAATTGGAATATAACCTGATTTTGGTCGTTAATTTGAGCCGTTGACTTTCCTGTTTGACCTTCTGTTGACCGATTTGGGGGAGATGACACTGTTGACATCTGTGAGAGTGGTGGTGGTGGCAGCGGAGTGGTGGTGGTGGCAGGGATGTGGCGGTGGTGGCAGGGCTATGGTGGCGGTGGCGGTGGTGGTGGTGGCAGCGGAGTGGTGGTGGCAGGGCTGTGGTGGCGGTGGTGGCGGTGGTGGTGGCAGCGGAGTGGTGGTGGTGGCAGGGCTAGTGGTGGTGGTGTTTAATATTTACTTAAATGGTCCTTTATGTTACAAATTTACACAATCAGTCCTTATTTACAAACCGACTTAACTGGGTTATGATTTTTGGACTGAAATGGCACATTTCCAGAACGTCGGGGAGGAAAATGACGCATTTTTGAAAAATGGACTGAAATGGCCAAAGTGACCAAACCACAGGGACGAAAATGTCAGTTAACTCTTTTTTCTTGTATAATCGATATAATTTTTTTTTGAACAACGCCTTTTTTGAATTAGGCTACTATACTCGTTAAATTGAAGAGACTTGTTGCCCCACTCTGGTCAGACTATTTTGTCTTAACCGGACCTACGCTAGCTTCAGAGTTTGGTTTGGGCGTTCCTCCGGAAAACCATACCGTCGGCCGCCACTTGACAGTCGTTGTGCCACTACAAGAGCAAAACTCTCTGGCATAACACACAGTGGGACAAAAACCCGGGTGGGCTCAGGATAGAGTCTGTCACCTCTGCAAGGAGGCTAGACTCTGTGCATCATTGTCTAATCCACCAAAGTGACACAATTAAGGATTGAACTTGAGTCTCCATTAAAAAACTCAAATCTCTCTACTAATAAGCCACAAGTGGTGTCATTGCTAAACGATTTTCTATCTAGGTGTAATTTGTTTGGCCTTATATATAAAAATTATTGAAAGCTGCTTTTTATCTAGAAAATAATTATAAGAGTACGTTATGTAAAAGATGTCTTTTATATTGCATGTTTTGGAAACAACTCATTATTTTATCACGGGTACGTCATTGATAACGTTGTATATAGATAACTATAACTTAATATAGAGAATGAAGGTATATCACTTTTTAAATGAAAAAGACATGTCTAGTTAGACCTATCCTCAAATATGCATAAACCCTTGGAAAGTAATGATGTGATTGAGCCAAATAAACAAAGAAGGTGAAGAGGGGCAAGACAGTCGTGTATTTGTAATATTTTGAAATAAGCGATTTGTAATATCTTGAAATAAGTGATGATGGAAGACATTTTTGGCTAATGGTGGATATTGTAATGAATTATACTAATTAAAATGGGAAAAAGGATAGTTTCATTGATGATTCAGAAGAATTGGGATGGGAAAAACGGATACAGAATTGGGGATGAGGGAAAAGGGATAACTGAGATCTAACCAAATTCTTGCCTATCTCATGATTTCTCAATAATTATATTAAATAGTGATGTAACCAAATTCTGTTATGGCTGAGCTGATCTGGCACCCATCACATGATCTTGGTATTTCTTTGGTAGCATCCTTATTCTTTCACTTTTCCTATTTTGCCCTTGGTTGATATTAGATGTACTACCCTTAGCCAATGGGTCGGCTGAGTCCATGACAATACCGCCCCCATTAACCACCTCCTTGTCCTCAAGAGGGAAGTTAGGAAATTGCTGGTGCAACTGGACATTATCCTCCCAGGTGGCATCCTCCACATTCAAACTTTCCCACTGAATTAGGCTCTGTGGTACCAGCTGAGTGCCTTTGTAAACTGTACGAGACTGAAGGACTTTGTGGGGCTGGAGGATGAGAGTTGATGTAGAATCAACAAGGTGGAGCGGGGTGATCTGAGTAGCCGGTTTTCCAATACATTTACGGAGTAACGAAACGTGAAATACCGGGTGTATCTTAGCCGTAGCCGGTAAATCTAGCTTATACGCCACGGCCCCAATCCGAGCCATGACGCGGTATGGACCGAAGTACCGATGACCAAGTTTGTGATGGCGTTGTAGCCGGGCCGATCCTTGGCGGTAGGGTTGAAGTTTCACGTAAACCCAATCGTCAACCAGGAAGTGCACATCTTTACGGTGTTTGTCAGTGGCAAGCTTCATACGAGATTGAGCCTTTAACAAATTGGTTTTCAATAAAGCCAGCATAGTGTCTCGTTCCAAAAATTGCTCTTCCAATGTTAGATTAGTAGTTGAATCACGAAGATAACGAGTGAGAGTGGGAGGTTTGCGCCCATACAGTATTTCGAACGGTGTCATCTGTAAGGATGTTTGGTACGAGGTATTATACCAAAATTCTGCCCAAGGTAAGAAGTGCAACCACTTGTGCGGGTAGTCCGCCACATAACAGCGAAGATACATTTCCAAACAACGATTGAGCGCCTCGGATTGCCCGTCCGTTTGCTGGTGGTATGCGGTACTATATTTGAGAGTTGTGCCATTGAGGCGATGCAATTCCTTCCAAAAATCCGTCATAAAACAAGCATCCCTATCAGTAACAATGGACAATGGAACTCCGTGCAATAATAAAAGTGGTGGCAACAGTAACACTAGTAAAGGAGGACGGTAAAGCGATGAAATGGCCATATTTGGACAACCGATCTACCACAACCATAATTACTGTCTTACCTTGGGAAACAGGAAGACAAGTGATAAAATCCATTGCAATATCTTCAAAGACAGCTTGTGGAATAGGAAGAGGCTGAAGTAGTCCACTTGGTGATAAAAAAGATGGTTTTGTTTGTTGACAAATTTGGCAGTGGGCAATGAAGTCGTTGACATCGGTCCTCATTTTCGGCCAATAAAAAGTTGCGGATAGCCGTTGGTAAGTACGAGTGTTTCTCGAGTGGCCGCCAAGCGGTGAAGAGTGAAATTCATTAAGTAATTGGTGGCGTAGGGAACAGTTATTTGGGACCAGTAAACGTCCTTTGAATAGAAGAAGACCATTTTTAACAGTATAATTAGGAAGCGTTGCTGGATCAGTTGCATATTGATGAAGTAGAGAGGTGACCTCTGGATCGGCTTGGGCAGCAGTGGTCAAGTCTTGTAAGAGAGAGGGAATCGGAGCTGAAAGTGCCATTATTTGCGTCGAGGGAACCCGGGAGAGTGCATCGGCAGCCCCATTTTGAGAACCCGGTCGATAGATAATGTCAAAGTCAAAGCCCAAGAGTTTACTAAGCCATTTTTGTTGTTCCGGGGTCTGAATGACCTGATCTTGAAGGCGTTTTAAAGCTTGTTGATCAGTGATAATAGTAAATTTGTGACCCAACAAATATTGTCTCCACTTAGCTATCGCTTGGGTTATGGCATACATTTCACGGTGATACGTGGAGGCGTGTTGCATGCGAGGACAAAGTTTTCGACTAAAATAAGCCAACGGGTGTTTATCTTGAGATAAAACAGCCCCAATACCGGTCCCGGACGCATCCGTTTCAATGACAAATGGCTTAGAAAAGTCGGGAAGACGCAAGATCGGTGTAGAACTAAGAAGGGTTTTAAGTTGTGTGAAAGCATGAAGGGTAGTGGTATTCCAACAAAATGCATCTTTGCGTAAGAGATCGGTTAAGGGCCCGGCAATGGAAGCATAATTTTTTATGAAATGCCGGTAATACCCGGCAAGTCCCAAAAAACTTCGAACGTCTTTAACACTTGTAGGAACCGGCCATTGTTGGATTGTTTGTATCTTGTCAGGATCCACGGCTACTCCAAGAGAAGAAATAATATGGCCTAAATAGGCCACTTGAGATTGCCCAAAAATACATTTCGACAGCTTAGCCACCAGATGATTATCCATCCAATAACAATTGAAGAGTAACAGTAATGTGGTGTAAATGTTCCTCCCAAGATTTACTATAGATTAAAATATCATCGAAAAATACCAAAATAAAACGCCGAAGAAAGGGCCGAAACACGTCTTTCATAAGCCGTTGAAAGGTAGACGGAGCATTCGTAAGGCCGAAGGGCATGACCAAAAATTCATAGTGCCCGTCATGTGTCCGAAAGGCTGTTTTCAGAGCGTCCCCATTTGCAATGCGGTTTTGATGATATCCGGCCAATAAATCGAGTTTCAAAAAGTAACGAGCATCGTGTAGTTCATCGAAAAGTTCATCAATGGAGGGAATAGGAAATCTGTCCCTAATTGTGATGGAGTTAAGGGCACGATAATCCACACAAAACCGCCACGTGCCATCTTTTTTTCGGACCAAGATAACCGGAGATGAAAAAGCACTTGTGCTAGGACGAATGATACCTTGTTGTAACATTTCTTGTACCAACCTTTCTATTTCTTGCTTTTGAAAGTGTGGATAGCGATACGGCCTAATGGAAACGGGTTTACTAGCCGGAAGTAAATCGATGTGGTGATCCTGAGAACGAGAAGGAGGGAGACCTTTAGGAGCTGTGAAGACATCCTCAAATGCATTTAGGATGCCTCGTAAATCATCTGGATAAGTAGGGGGACTGGAGTCAGGAGGAACAAGAGTCAAATGGTACAATTGACCAATGCCATCCGAGTGAATCAAATTATGAAACCCATTAAATTGAAGTGGCTGAGCCATGGTGGTATCCCCCTGCCATTTGACTTGTTTCCCATGTAAAGAAAATTCAAACACAGCGGTCGCATAATCGGTAATAACCGGTCCCAAAGTAGCCAACCAAGAGACTCCTAAAACCATATCCCAGCCTTGTAATGGTAACACATAAAAATCCACCACAATGGGTTGACCCTGAATAATCAATTCAACCGCCCGAGCCAAACCAGAACAGGGTAATCGTTCACCGCTTCCGACCAATACTGAAAATGGTGCAATCGACTCAATGGTAAAATTAAGGAATGTAGCAATACGAGTCTGGACAAAACAATGTGTACTTCCACCATCTAGAAGAACTTGAACGTCGTTCCCTTAAACCGTCCCCGTAAACCGTAAGGTGGTGGAAGAACATCCCCCAGATAATGCATTATAAGAAATAGCCGATTGCGTTTTAACCTCATCTAATTGGAGTTTTTCAGCGAGTAAAGAGTCAGTACCTTCCGACGATGGAGAATCCGGTGAACCGCCGGAATCCGGAGGATCATCATCGAAAAAAAGAAGTTGTGGTGCAGATTTGCATTTGTGGTCCCACGTGTATTTCTCATCACAACGGAAACACAACCCTTGAGATCGTTTCTGGGCCATTTCTGAAGAAGACAAACGACGAAACCCGATGTTTGGGGTCGCAGCAGGGAAGGGAGAAGGTTTCGTCGGAAAACTCAAAGGTGTGGTTGTTGTAGATTTCGGCGTCGGTAACAAGGGTTTAGAAGAACCCAGAGAGACACGGCCCAAACCCCTCTCAAACTGGATCCGCTTCTCATGCAATTGGGCCTTATCCATTGCATCTTCAAGTGTTACAGGCCCATGACAAATAACTGACTGCTTGATGTCAGATCTAAGACCCGAGATCCAACAGCTGATGAGAAATTCTGCCGGAAGAGGCATCGTTCGATTGGAAATTGATTCAAAACGGGATCGATAATCAGCAACCGTAGAAGTCTGTTGAAGCTTTGCCAATAACCCCTCCGGTTCCTCAAAATCAGCCGATCGGAACCGTTTCAACAGCGCCATCGTAAATCCATCCCAATTGGTGATCTGTTGTTGACGTTGTAACCAGTCATACCAATCCGCTGCTGCGTCATCGAGATAAAACGAAGAAATCGTTAAACGATCACGATCCGGAATTTCATAGAATTCAAAATAACGACTGGCTTGAGCGAGCCATCGCTCCGGGTGTTCACCGTTGAATCTGGCCAAATACACAGGAGCCGGTTTGTGTCTACCCAAAACACTGGGTCCTTCACCGTCTGGACCATTTGGTGCATGTACAAACGCCGGTTTCTTCGAGTTACTCAGACCGGCATCGGAACGACGGATCAACTCGTTGATAGATTGCGGTAAGGAAGCAATCGCTGTAACGACACCATCTAATTCCTGTCGCATCAGTTTTTGATCAGCTTGCACACCTTTAACTGTTTCATCCATGGTACGAGAACGAGTTCCGTCTGCCATCTTCGCAGAGGTTCAGTGAAAGCACCAATTGTAATGAATTATACTAATTAAAATGAAAAAAAGGATAGTTTCATTGATGATTCAGAAGAATTGGGATGGGAAAAACGGATACAGAATTGGGGATGAGGGAAAAGGGATAACTGAGATCTAACCAAATTCTTGCCTATCTCATGATTTCTCAATAATTATATTAAATAGTGATGTAACCAAATTCTGTTATGGCTGAGCTGATCTGGCACCCATCACACGATCTTGGTATTTCTTTGGTAGCATCCTTATTCTTTCACTTTTCCTATTTTGCCCTTGGTTGATATTAGATGTACTACCCTTAGCCAATGGGTCAGCTGAGTCCATGACAGATATCTCTGATCATTGTAGATATTGAGAAAAGTAACAATAGTAATGAGTTGGATGGAAAGCTACAATCAAAATGACATCAACTACTCTCAGAAGGAAAAGAAGTAAGAGGAAAAAACGAGTAAATTACAAAAATCGTCATTTATGTTGACATTAGACTGCAAAGTATGTCATTTATCTTCAAAAGCACAAAAAACGTACTCGATATTTGCAAACCCCTGCACATTATGTCCTTTATCCCTAACTTAGTTATTTTCCATTAGAGTAAACTGACATTTTGGTCCCTGAGGTTTGGGCAGTTTTGCCACTTTAGTCCAAATTTGAAACTTTTTACATCTGGGTCCCTGTGGTTTCATTTTTGTTGCCATTTTGGTCCAAAAATCAAATCAAGTCAGATTTCTCAAAAAAAACCCTGCTATTTTGTCCTTTTCCTTAGGGGCAAAATGGTCATTTTAAAAAAAAACCATGTCTCTTTCCTCTCTCTCTTTATCTGCAGATCATCATCACCACCACCACTTCTACAGAGCCGGAATCCCCAAAACCATCACCGACGATCACTCATCCACCGGCCAAAACCATCACCGGCGATCTCTCTTCTCTGTCTCTCTCTCTCTATCTACAGATAAAAAAAAAACCCAGCACACCTTACTAATTCAGGAATACACACAACACATCCGCTCTCTCTCTCTTCACTCTCTCTCTCACACACACACACTCGCCGGAATCCCCAAAACCATCACCGGCGATCACTCATCCACCGGCCAAATCACCATTCCACTCACACATGCTTTCTCTCTCTACCCCCTCTCTCTAACAAACCCCCAAAATGCCAATATACACCGGCGATCACTCATCCACCAGCCCCAACCCCCCATCTCTCTCTCTCATTTGTAGATGACCACCACCACCACTTCCATTCCCCAACATCGTTTCCGGCGACCACCGCACCACCCCCATCTCCACTATCGCCTGACCTAACCACCACTATTTATTTTCCCCCTTTTCATGATAAACCCTAAAATCACCCAATCACTCAAGTTCCTTCACAAATTCCCCAAATCAAACAAGGATCTTCATATTCTAGCAACCCCAGAATTCTCCACTTTTCAAAAATAAAAAATTTGATCATCATACCTTAATTCTAATCGAATCTCATATATGCGTTGGATTCATTGCTGAAAAACAATCGAAGATGGATGGTGGTGCGTTGTTTCTGGATCAGATCCTCGGACATCGCCGTGTACGTCAACTCCAACGGCTTGTTCACAACGGCAAGGTTACACTCCTCCGTTTAGCCCTAACCGATTGGGGATTCTGCTGTGGAATAAACTACTGCGGCACAAATCTGGACGGCGGTGGTGATGTGACGGCGGTGGTGGGGCTATAGGCGGGGGTGGCCCCTGATTGTTTAGAGAGAGAGACAATTTGTAGAGAGAGAGAGAGAGTTGAGGGAATTAGAGTGTGTTGTCTGTGTATATATCTATATATATAATTAATAATTTGCAAAGTAATAAAACAAATATGACAAATATGACCATTTTGCCCCTGAGGAAAAGGACAAAATAGAAGGGTTTTTTGGAGAAATCTGAGTTGATTTTATTTTTGGACCAAAATGGCAACAAAAATGAAACCACAGGGACCCAGATGTAAAAGGTTTTAAATTTGGACTAAAGTGGCAAAACTGCCCAAACCTCAGGGACCAAAATGGCATTTTACTCTTTTCATTATTAAGTAGGTGTGAAATGACCTAAGTACCTGACGAGGCATGACCCGGACCGACTGACCCGACCCGGTCATCACCTATTATTTTATTATAGATAATCAATTATACACGTTTATTCTAGAATGTTCCATTCTGCATGGATAAACCAAGTAACCGAATCTCCAATATTTTGGGAAGATCATGCAAATCCCTAGCCTATCAGATTATCCCCTGGTTTATTGGAAACCCTAATAGTAAACTATAAATAGAGGTAAACATCAAAGGTATGATCATTCTGATCGTACCTACTCTCTCTCTCTCTACATACTTTCTTACTCCCAAATACCGAGACTTATTCTCACGCCGGAGGGTGGTTACATGAATAACCCCATTCCTGTAATGAGTCCTAACGGTGTTCTGTTTTGCAGTCAGCTGTTCGGATCGCCAAGAGTTGAAGTTCTAGTCGGAGCCTTACCATTCAGGTTAGTGTTTCTTCAGTACCCTTACTGTTAAATAAATAACTAAAAAGTTAAAAGAAATATAATTAATATTTAAAAATTTATGTGGGACACACCACACCCTCTTCATCTTCCTCAATCTTCACCACCTCCACCTTTCACCACCACGACAACTAGTACAACAATCATTCCATTAGAACACACTCACAAAGACAGATACACTAGTGATATATTCACATCAAATGCACAATTTGAAAGATTGTAACTCATGTCAAACATATTCACGTATAACTGTAGCTCAATGATCAACTGAATCATAGAATGCTGAAACCAATTAGCACTCACTGCAATAATCAATCAAACTTCTACACAACCTAAATCCAACTTGAAATTTTCACCTAATCAACTAACTAAAACTAAAATTAACAAACGAGCATTATGAATCACTACAAATCTGAAACTAACTACAAAATTTCACCTAATTAGCTAACTAGAACTAAAATTAACAAAAACCGAGCATAACGAATCACTACAAATCAACAATCAAACACATGAACTTCGATCATACATAAACAGCTCAAAACATAGTAAAACCTACAAATGAACGTAAATCAGACGTACGTTAGCTCGAAACACCGTAAACAATCTGAAGCAGGAGATTATACCGTGAGAAAGAAGCAATCTGTGCGGAAGAGAAATGAGGAGATGCAAAGCTGCAAATCGATTTGGATACACGCAATCGTTTCCCCATTCTGTTACAGAAATTCAAATGGAAATACTCAAATGAGATATTTTAATTGGGGGTATTTAGGTGAGGTGGTTATGGTGGTGGTGTTGTGTGACAACTATCAAAATTCCAGGTATCCGTACAATTATTAAACAATGATTAGTGCTTAATGACTGTGCTGAATTTCAATTAATGACTTGAATTGCTTTCTGATTATTGTTATCATACATACATGTGCATCCAATATTACAAATGACATATCATTAATGCATGCAAACTTTATTGACTCAAATGATGCACGAAACACAGTTAGCACAGTTATCAGACAAATCAGAAAAATGCTGACGGAGTTCAGTACATAGACAGACATGGTATTGAGACACAAAATGAGCCAGAAACCAAGAGTTGCACTAGTATAGTGTGTAGGAAAGTAAGGATCATAAAATTGCCTTCCTAGTGATAGTTTAAGTGCCGGAAAGTGCCTAAAACTCACTTAAACTGCAGAATTCTGCAGAAATCAGCATTTAAACACTTTAATATCATGCAGAAATATGGTTAAATGGTCCAGAATGCTTTCCTAAGTATCGGGAATCAAAACTGTCACAAACGTTAACATAAAGCACACTAAACTGCATATTTTAGCACCTTAACGAACCGGAAACCAACCGAACAACCGGACACTACCCGAAACACCAAATTTTCACTAGAAGCACTGTTTAACATTGCCAAGCTAGTTATGGTCCTCGGGCATCATAACGCACTATATAACAACATACTAACTAAACACCTAACTAATATACTTAGATTTCAACTAAATAAACCCAACTAACAATTACATCTTAACCAAGACCCCCCCCCCCCTTTTGAGGACGGTTAGACAAGGGTGGCCCACCCTTGATTTCTTTTAATTGTTTATATGATCTTGTTGCTAGTCCATGAAACACATTATGTGACATCTATGCCTCCACGGCCATTAAACAAATACAAAACCAATGAAATATTGCGTTTCATATTTGGGATTTGTATAAATATGTGTATCCTTTGCACATATCAATTCTTGTTCGATTTCGAGCTCTAAATCGCTTCCTGGAAGGTTATACGCGAACTGATGTGTAAACGTAATTAGTTTAATGAAACAAACACTCCAGAACAGTGACATGGGCTTAACATACCTTAAATAACTTTTACATAACTTAGAAATAAGTTTTGGAGGGTTTGGTGTGTCGAAATCAAGTTTATTCGATCGCAGGGACTATTTGCGTCAAACTGTGAAAATCTGTCGATTCGTATGGTATCGAACCTTCTGGAACTTGATCATAAGTTAAACATGCCCTAAATATCCTTTACATAGCTTAGAAATAGGTTTTGAGGTGTTTGGTGCGCAAAAATAAACTTATGTGATCAACAGGGACTAAAAGCGTCAAAAAGTGCATAAGTTTGCATTTTCGTGCATATCTTACGTTCAGAATATATCCGGACATCCAAAAATTTATGTAATCATTAAAATATTTTATTTTAGTGATTGGCATGATAAAATTCCATTCGTCGCGTAATTTGGATCGTTATTCGCGTCCGTTCGAGTTTCGTTGTAATTAACCGAACAACGCAACCGTTTTACCAAACGAACCGACATCCGACATATTTTTGAGCATATTTTGAGTTCCCTATACTTTAACTTCATTTTAGAGCCTTGAAATGGGGTTAACGGGCCTTAAATGTGTCGAAAATGCATCGAAAACCATGTTTTGCACATTCAGGGACCATTTCTGACAAATCTGCCAAACTTGGCTCAGGAGGGGAGTGTAAGATGAGCCCATCTCTTACGCGGGGTGCGAGAGACCCCCAGACCAGCAAAAATCAGTTTCCAGCAAAACCCAGCTGTTCCTTTGTTTTGCACATGGTTTCTTTCAATCTATGGGCTTGTTTTGGGCACCCATAGTATTGTAATTCAGTGGGTACACTTGGAGGGTTCAGACTGAAGCTCGGTATTCGAGAAACAATCCTAACGGTTGTCCAAACTCTATAAATACCCACCTTGAATTCACTTGTTCTTCACACCTTGATTCATTTCTGCTCTAAGTTGGGGTTTCCACACCTCATACCTGAGCAAATTGAATCAAATCTCCATTTCTTGGACCTCTTGTAAGTATTCTTTCATCTTTTATGCGTTTTTAAGCACGAAAGTCAAACAGTGTTTGAATTTCTGCTTTGACCAGTCAATGGTTAACGTGAAGTTCGTTTAAACTTCGCAACGTGAGCGTAATCACGATGGTCATAGTCCCTTGTGACTATACCCACTGATTACCACGTTGATTAGGTTTAGTGACGAGTCATAGTTTCGGTCAAAATACGCATTTATTCGTATTTTGCAACCAAACTATTCTTAGGTATCAAAACCCACCCTTTTTTTTGATACCAAACTTGTTTTCTAACTTCATTAAACATGTTTTAACATGTTTTACTCGTCACTTTTAGTTTAGTGCTTGTGTAGGGTCGTAAGATAAGCGGTCTAAACAACCGCTTAGACTTTCGAACCCGACCCGTTTGGTCGATCATTAGGATCTGACCAAACATGTTTTGTGACCATAGTTGTATAGGGAAAAACCTTTCGAGGTTATACCTTATGGTCACTTCGTTTAGTTAGTTGTATGATAGGTAATTTATATGCCTTAGGAAAATGACCAAAATGCCCTTTTTACGCATAAATTCATTTTAAGCATATGTAATCTAAATTTTGACATCTAAACTAATTAGGTAACATTATTAGATATGTTAAGGCATATAATACTTGTCATAGGACTAGTTAGGCGGTCCAAACGTGTTTTACGCGAACGACGCGTTAAAGTAGCGTAAGTTACCTAAACTGGTCGTAATGGGTCATAAGCACTTAGGATAGGTTTCGATTTAGTATGTAGGCTTTGTTAAACCATATCATATGAGTCCCAATACTCATTTGGTTTACGAAACCTCATCCTATCCGATCTTCCGATTTAGGTCCGGTTTATTAATATAGTTACCTATATTAGGTGCCGATTGATTTCTGTGATCCCTCTAGCCTTGCTTGGTTGTTATTCAAGACTTCTAAGCATTCTCATGTGAGTACATAGTTCCCCTATTTTACTGTTTTCAATTGTTTTGGGGTGATTCATATGTGTTAAACAATTTCGATACTTTTAACGATAATTTCAAAAACGAATACTATGGTTTATATTAAACAAATAACGATTTCGGTAATGTGAACAAACTTGTTGGGCGTAATTACATAACAAATAACATTCATTAGTTTTGGCCGAACCAACCAGTATTAGGTTATGGTACCATAGGATCTGACAAATCCCGTTATCAGACTGCACCCATGGTTATGTGTGGGGGTTATGTGGGTAACGACTGAATCTGTGATTGTTAACTTACTCTTTGGTAGTTTGTTAATGCGAGAAGCGATAGGCGAGTTGCGAAGGTTTGGATGTTATTAGCGAGGCGACCAAAAGTAGTTTTCACAATTAAAACGAGAATGATTTAAACGATTTAAACGAGTTAAACGATTTTGGAACAATTTAAACGAGTTAAACGAATTGAACAAACGATTGGTTTTTGGTTAGTGTTTAGATAACGGGACAGGTGTAATGTGATGAAAACATGGTAGATACGCCACTGGTACTTCTTATATATAAGTGTTTTCATCATATTACATACCTTGGCGTTATTTAGTTCACTTAGGTAAACGATTTTGAAACAATGTCACACAACGAAGTTTTCTAAAAGATATAAACCATACGAGTTTTATTAACGAGATGATTTACAATTTGGTTTTTCTTAAATAAATGTTTTGGGTTAAGAATCATGGCTACGAGATTTTATAACTTATAACCATCTTGATTTGAGTTGGTTAATTATGTTGTAATACTATACACTTTTCAAAACAAGGTTTTTAGTTTTGACTCTTGTAGTCTAATGAGGTATTGAAACATGTAAACTAGCCATGAATCCGACACTCTCATAAAACCTATGTTCTCGCCAGCATTTCTTTGCTGACTTTGTTTTTACATATGTTTCAGGTGTTGATTGAATGATGTTGATTGCTAGGATGCAAGCTCACTTAGGACTGGATGAGGCCTTAGTGACTTAATAACAATAATAGACTATGTTTAACTTGTTTGTTTAAATTTCAAGACAATGTAAATGGTTAATCTTTAAATAAAACAAAACTTCAAATTTCCGTGTGTTATGAAACAATGATTCTGTTACAACACTCCTCGACGATTCCGCCGCGATTTGTTGTTTTACGCAGTCGGGGTGTGACAGAAGAGTTGGTATTAGAGCTCATGGTTATAGGGAATTAGGTTATTAGTAATGCTTTGACCTAGTCTATAACCTTCCTAGGACCCTAACACAAGATTATTATGTTTAGATCTTAAAACAATACCGTCACTTATCCTTAGGTGACCGCAACAAGGACACAAATTTCAAATCCGCTTTGAAAACCAATCATCTGTTCTAGGATGATTTATTATAAGGTTTTGAACCTTCAAAGTCTTCAAAATCTCATCAAAGTTGGGTCTCATAATGTGAACACATGCAATCTGGAAGGGTGGATGCCTGTACTCTAAGTTTTCTGTCTAAGGCTAGAGTGTTCGTACAAATCCACATAATCGGACCAGGCACTCTTACTTGGGAACTCTTGGGGTGAGTGTCCACTTATAGGCTAAAGCATGTCTTCACGATACATTAATATGACCCGCTTACTTTGATTAGTCACCGGCAAACAAATGATCACAATTTTTATGCGTTGTCATTCTGTTTTGATTTTCCGATAACATCTCACTTGTTTTCTCCCATGTCTTCCATTTCCTCTAGAATGTCTCTTCATCACAGCGACGCTCAGATATCCGAACATGCTACCAAATTTGCCCAACAAATAGGTGTAGTAATCCAGAAGACTGCTGAATTAGCCGTTGCCATGTCCCGTCTCCAGGATGAAGCCACCCGAGAAGCATCAAAGGAAACAGAAGCCAAACCTTCACAAAAATCAAAGAAATGTAAAGCTTCAAAGAATCCTCCAGCCGTTACACCAAATCAAGCAGGACCTAGCCAGGTGGCAACACCACCAGCCAAGAAGCCGTACTTGGGAACTGCTCCTTTCTGAAATCAATGCAAGGGCCATCATCCGAATCAAACACCCTGCTTCAAATGTACCCACTGTGGACAATGGGGACATTTGATTAAAACGTGCCGCTTTGCTATCCAAAACAAAGCTGTTGCGAATCCTGCTGCTGCTCAACCTCCTGCAAGGAAGCCTTTTGCCGGTATTGCACCGATATGCAACAAATGTAATGCACCTCACATAGCTTACCTACAGCATCGTCTGTGTGCATCATGTGGGCGACTCGGTCATCTGGCAAATGCTTGTCGATTCAACCCAAGCCAAGGTGGTCCAAACCAACCCCAAGTCAACCCTGCTCAAGCTCGTTTCCCGCCTGGTATTTGCTACAACTATGGCGAGACGGGTTATTTCAGGAACAAATGACCAAAGATTGTCAATGCAACTCTGACCCACGGATGAGCATTTGGCTGATTAGAAGATGCTATTGCTTTGAATAATCTAAATCTTATACTTTTGTTTCTTTTGTTTTTCTTGAACTGTGAAACAATCTGTTTGGTTTATAAATAAATCATTGTTCACAATTCTAATGTATAAGTGTAGTTACATGTGTGTATGGCATTCCCCTACGATACTTACACCAAAGAACTATGTTCTTTACAAACTACTTTTGAAGTTCTCCCATTCATGTGATCGCTCATGTTTTCCTTGAAAATTCTAAGTACTCGTTTCATTCTAAAAAACGAAGTACAGAATATAAGTGACATTTTGAGTAATCACTTTAAATCCTTGGTTAGATAACTAAGGATATTCTTCGATCTCGTACCCATATCATTTCATTCTTGTTTTTATAACAACATGCATAGTTTTCAAAAACAACCTTCATAATTTCAAAATATTTCATATAGTTTGAAAACAATTTTAACACAATATATTTATTTAATGTATCAAGTGCATGATTTCAAAAGCATTATCCACGTTTTCAAAAACCTTATACATGATTACAAAATTCATCTCACATGATTTTAAAAACAATTTATAAACATATTTACCTAATACATCTACCGTATGATTTCATAGGTATTACGTAAGGTTTCAAAAACATTTTTGAAAAACCCCATGCATAGTTTTCGAAAAACATTCTGCTCGTATGTTAATTTAACATACGTAGTACCCAACCTCCGAATTCCGCTTCATATGTCGCCTTGGCATATCTAGCGCCCCAACTCCATGAACATTCTACCTCGTGTGTCAACTTAAGCACGTCTAGTGCAAGGTTTCGAAGCGTCTCCCGCTCTTCGAATTCCAAAATCCATATAGGATCTTCTTATCTTCACGATTAGATCCTTGTGGATGATTATCGTTTAAATTGGAGTCCTTAATTGAATTCCTTGTATGCCTTAATACGTACATTATGATTCAATAAGGACAAAGCCGAATTCCTATTAAAGATCTTCCTATCTTCATAGTTAGATTTTTGAAATGTTTAAAGTGCCAAATGAAATCCACGGATTGGATTCCTGGTGTGCTTTAAATACTCGTGTTCAAGTTAACAAACAAATTAACAAAATGATAAAGAATTGAAAACCAAGATAATCAATTATGTGATTGCGTGATTATGTTTTATGTGTTGTATTTTTGTGTAATATGATTTTTCATTATCCAGATCCTCGTAGAATCCTCCATATCTTCATATGAGGGATTCATAGTAAGATATCCAAAGGTACTACCTTAAATCCTAAATGGGCTTCTACGTAATAGTTAAGACCCTGGATTATGTAGTACTATTCCATAATTCAAAAGAGACCCGTTGGGTGGTCTAGTTAAAAAGATTGATTCAGAATCTTGTTAAGAATGGCATGTGATGATATAGCTGAAAAGACTCCTTGGTGGTCTATTTAAAGAGATCATTTATTGATTTAATTAAAAGGACCCTATGGTGGTCTAGTCACAATCATCACAGGTTTGTTCATTTGGTTTTCTTCCCCTACACATTATAAAATGCACTGCGTGGACTATGCAAGGAATTACGTAATTATGGATGCATACATAATTATGAAATTTAGTGCACGGAAACCACGGTAAGATTTATCATGTGTAAGAACCGATAGTGGCAACAATAACGAAACATGAACAATGTAATGGAGGTACGGTGGACGCACCAATGGCGCTTCATATATTTATATAAGTGTCCCTCTTACATTGCAAGCATGATGTTATTTAAAGTTACTAGAAGTTCAGAACCCTAACCAGTGTTGTTTTATCTTTTCAACTTCATGTTTCGAGCTCTCACAAGTTTCCTCTAAATAAATTTCGGGACGAAATTTCCTGAAGTAGGGGAGACTGTGACATCTGTGCCTCCACAACCATCAAACAAATACCAAACTAATGAAATATTGTGTTTCATACTTGGGATTTGTATAAATATGTGTATCCTTTGCACATATCAATTCTTATTCGATTTCGAGCTCTAAATCGCTTCCTAGAAGGTTATACGCGAACTGATGCGTAAACGTAATCAGTTTAATGCAACAAACACTCCGGAATAGTGACATAGGCTTAAAATAGCTTAAATAACCTTTACATAACTTAGAAATAAGTTTTGGAGGGTTTGGTGTGTCGAAATCAAGTTTATTCGATCGCAGGGACTATTTGCGTCAAACTGCGAAAATCTGCCGATTCGTATGGTATCAAACCTTCTGGAACTTGATCATAAGTTAAACATGCCCTATATATCCTTTACATAGCTTAGAAATAGGCTTTGAGGGGTTTGGTGCGCAAAAATAAACTTATGTGATCAACAGGGACTAAAAGTGTTAAAAAGTGCATAAGTTTGCATTTTCGCGCATATCTTACGTTCTGAATATATCCGGACATCCAAAAATTTATGTAGTTATTAAAATATATTATTTTAGTGATTGGCATAATAAAATTCCATTCGTCGCGTAATTTGGATCGTTATTCGCTTCCGTTCGAGTTTCGTCGTAATTAACCGAACAACGCAACCGTACGACCAAACGAACCAACATTCGTCATATTTTTTAGCATATTTTGAGTTCCCTATACTTTAACTTCATTTTAGAGCCTTGAAATGGGGTTAACGGGGCTTAAATGTGTCGAAAATACATCGAAAACCATGTTTTGCACATTCAGGGACCATTTCTGACAAATCTGCCAAACTTTGCTCAGGAGGGGCGCGTAAGATCAGCCCTTCTCTTACACGGGGCGTGAGAGACCCCCAGACCTACAAAAATAAGTTTCCAGCAAAACCCAGCTGTTCCTTTGTTTTGCACATGGTTTCTTTCAATCTATGGGCTTGTTTTGGGCACCCATAGTATTGTAATTCAGTGGGTACACTTGGAGGGTTGAGATTGAAGCTCGGTATTCGAGAAACGATCCTAACGGTTGTCCAAACTCTATAAATACCCACCTTGAATTCACTTTTTCTTCACACCTTGATTCATTTCTGCTCTAAGTTGGGGTTTCCACACCTCATACCTGAGCAACTTGAATCAAATCTCCATTGCTTGGACCTCTTGTAAGTATTCTTTCATCTTTTATGCGTTTTTAAGCACGAAAGTCAAACAGTGTTTAACTTTCTGCTTTGACCAGTCAATGGTCAACACGAAGTTCGTTTAAACTTCGCAACGTGAGCGTAATCACGATGGTCATAGTCCCTTGTGACTATACCTACTGATTACCACGTTGATTAGGTATAGTGACGAGTCATAGTTTCGGTCAAAATACGCGTTTATGCGTATTTTGCAACCAAACTATTCTTAGGTATCAAAACCCTTTGTTTTGATAGCAAACTTGTTTTCTAACTTCATTAAACATGTTTTAACATGTTTTACTCGTCACTTTTAGTTTAGTGCTTGTGTAGGGTCGTAAGATAAGCGGTCTAAACAACCGCTTAGACTTTTGAGCCCGTAGTTTTATAGGAAATAACCTTCCGAGGTTATACCTTATGGTCACTTCGTTTAGTTAGTTGTATGATAGGTAATTTATATGCCTTAGGAAAATGAACAAAAATGCCCTTTTTACGCATAAATTCATTTTAAGCATATGTAATCTAAATTTTGAGATCTAAACTAATTAGGTAACATTATTAGATATGTTAAGGCATATAATACTTGTCATAGGACTAGTTAGGCGGTCCAAACGTGTTTTACGCGAACGACGCGTTAAAGTAGCGTAAGTTACCTAAACGAGTCGTAATGGGTTATAAGCACTTAGGATAGGTTTTGATTTAGTATGTAGGCTTTGTTAAACCATATCATATGAGTCCCAATACTCATTTGGTTTACGAAACCTCATCCTATCCGATCTTCCGATTTAGGTCCGGTTTATTAATATAGTTACCTATATTAGGTGCCGATTGATTTCTGTGATCCCTCTAGCCTTGCTTGGTTGTTATTCAAGACTTCTAAGCATTCTCATGTGAGTACATAGTTCCCCTATTTTACTATTTTCAATTGTTTTGGGGTGATTCATATGTGTTAAACAATTTCGATACTTTTAACGATAATTTCAAAAACGAATACTATGGTTTATATTAAACAAATAACGATTTCGATAATGTGAACAAACTTGTTGGGCATAATTACATAACAAATAACATTCATTAGTTTTGGCCGAACCGACCAGTATTAGGTTATGGTACCATAGGATCTGACAAATCCCGTTATCAGTCTGCACCCATGGTTATGTGTGGGGGTTATGTGGGTAACGACTGAATCTGTGATTGTTAACTTACTCTTTGGTAGTTTGTTAATGCGAGAAGTGATAGGCGAGTTGCGAAGGTTTGGATGTTATTAGCAAGGCGACCAAAAGTAGTTTTCACAATTAAAACGAGAATGATTTAAACGATTTAAATGAGTTAAACGATTTTGGAACAATTTAAACGAGTTAAACGAATTGAACAAACGATTGGTTTTTTGGTTAGTGTTTAGATAACGGGACGGGTGTAATGTGATGAAAACATGGTAGATACGCCGATGGTACTTCTTATATATAAGTGTTTTCATCATATTACATACCGTGGCGTTATTTAGTTCATTTGGGTAAACGATTTTGAAATAATGTCACACAACGATGTTTTCTAAAAGATATAAACCATACGAGTTTTATTAACGAGATGATTTACAATTTGGTTTTTCTTAAATAAATGTTTTGGGTTAAGAATCATGGCTACGAGATTTTATAAGTTATAACCATCTTGATTTGAGTTGGTTAATTATGTTGCAATACTATACACTTTTCAAAACAAGGTTTTTAGTTTTGACTCTTGTAGTCTAATGAGGTATTGCAACATGTAAACTAGCCATGAATCCGACACTCTCATAAAACCTATGTGCTCGCCAGCATTTCTTTGCTGACTTTGTTTTTACATATGTTTCAGGTGTTGATTGCTAGGATGCAAGCTCACTTAGGACTGGACGAGGCCTTAGTGACTTAATAACAATAATAGACTATGTTTAACTTGTTTGTTTAAATTTCAAGACAATGTAAATGGTTAATCTTTAAATAAAACAAAACTTCAAATTTCCGTGTGTTATGAAACAATGATTCTGTTACAACACTCCCCGATGATTCCGCCATGATTTGTTGTTTTACGCGGTCGGGGTGTGACACATTACACATTAGTTAATCAAGAGTTAGAAGTTATAAGGGTTAACCATTAGAACTTGAACCTATCATTTTCATTTCAACACTTCACACAAACTCATCTCCTTCCCTCCTCTCTACTCTCAGCCGAACATCACCACCCATACCATCATCATCATCTTTCAAGTTTCATCCATTCTACATATATACAAAGGTGTAAGAAGGTGTATAAGGAAGCTTGGAGCTTTTGGAAGTTGAAGGACCACTCACACAAGCTTTTATCCACTTCATTTTCATCAAGTGATCATCCCTAGCCTTGAGCTAGTAGTAAGATCATTCTACTCTTCATTTTACATCTTGTTTTGGTGGTTAAAGAATGATACAAGTTGTTAATCATAAAGAACACTATGAATCAAGAACATGAAACTTGAACATAAGACTAAAATCATAAGAAAACAAGTTGTTTAAGTGTTGTTATGCTTATTGGTTGATTGATTGCTCATGTTTATGATGTTAAACATCATGTGAATATTGCTAGATGGTAATTAAAGACATAATCTAGCAAAATGAGAGGATGATTATGTTAAGATCAAAGTAATCATCCATATGTAAATCATGGACTTGAAGAGTAAATTGTTTTTCTTGTAAAGTGATGATCAAAGTGAATGTAAAGTCTTGTGAATCTATGATTTCAAGAATGATTTTTCAAGAAACCAAGTTAAAAAATACAAGATTTACTTAAGCTTGGTTCTTAAAGGAATTAACCACATTTTTAGTGGTTAATCAAGTGTAGAAATATATATGTAACAAGAAAAACTCAAGAAGCAACATTTTTAGAAAATTTAATTACAAGTTGTAAAGAACTAATTTCTTCAAAAATAAAGTTTTTAAATAAACAGCCACACTTTAAAGGGTAACTATGCCTACTAAACACACTAATAATTTAATACAAAATTTTTGTAAATTTTCAAGTTCATGAAGTAGTAATTTATACTTGATTTTGGCAAATTGGTAAGGGTTGATTGGTTTATTGTTGATTGTGGCGATTTATAAAAGAAAATGATATGCTTTGGAAGCATGGAAACCTTCATTTTTAGGGGAAACTATGAAAAAAAATTTCTAGAAATTTAACACTTAGAAAAATATTTTTCAACAAATAATTACAAGCATATTTTAAACCATGAATTTTTATATAAAGTGCCATAATTTTTGTTACAAAAATTATAAATATTGGAGGTTGATTTTTGTAAATAAAAGTGACCAAATATGTATTTAGGAAATATATATTTAGATATCACCATGTGTATGATTATTTGTATATTATGTGTATTAGTTTTATTATTTTAGGACTTGAAATAATATAACTCACCAAAATACCAAGAAATTACAATCCAAAATATTACCAAAATTCCAAGAATATGAATATATAAATTATACCCAAAATATTGGAAAAACCAAACAAGGAATATAACTTACAAAAAATATTCCGGAAAATTAATTCATAAGTATATTTTGGTAATTAGTATTTTGTACACCAAGAGTACAAAAATATGATTTCTACAATTATTACAAAAATATATCATATTTTTGACATGGAGAAAAATATATTATTTTTGGTAAGTAAAAATATATATTTTCTTAGAACTATTAGAAGATATATTATTTTTGGGAGAAAATATATATTTTCTTGAATAAACATGAAATACATTATTTTTGGGTGAAAAATAAATTTATTTATATTTTCCAAGTTAAACTTGAAAATATATTATTTTTGGAGTGAATTTCAAGGATTGTCCTTTTTTTTATACCAATTTTCAGGCGTTGTCCTTTATGTTTAAAATTGACGAGTATTGTCCTTTATGTTTTCATATCATACACGTTTTGTCCTTTAGGCCTAACCCTGTTAGTTTTTTCAGTTAAATTTGTTCATATGCTTTGCACATGATGTCATTTTTGTCAATTCAAAGGTAAGTTCAACGACATATTGACAAAAATGCCCTCATGTGCAAAGCACATGACCAAATTTAACTGAAAAAACTAACTGGGTTAGGCCTAAAGGACAAAACGTGTATGATATGAAAACATAAAGGTCAAAACTCGTCAATTTTAAACATAAAGGACAACGCCTGAAAATGGGTATAAAGATAAAGGACAATCCTTGAAATTCATTCTTATTTTTGAGACTTATATGAAATTTATAAATATTTTTGCCAAGGGAAAAATTATAAATAATTTTTCTATGAAATATCTCTTAAAATATATATTTTGGGAATATATATTGATAGATTTTTTATTAGAAATATTATTCCGAAAAAATAAATACAAAAATTAAGTATATGAATACTTAATAAACACAATAAAAATACGTATTCTCGTACGTATAAATACACACCGGAATTCGCCACCGATACTTGGCAAAAATATAAAAGTATAAGAATACGAATAAAAATACACCCATCCTTGGGAAGTTATACATGTATAAATACATAAAAGTGTCAAGTTAAAATATATTATTATTCCAAAAATATAATAAATATAATTTAAGTTAAAATATTTATTATTTTAACAAATAATTATATAACTTGGAATAATATTAAAGACACATGGAACGTAACTCAAAGACACTAATTAATACTAAGTCAAGGCACGACCCGCTCGTCTAATAGACCGTAGTACGTTGTAGGTGGTCATGCACGCGAGTAGCAGCTTTGGGTTACATTCGGATACAAAGAACGTAAGATTGTGAGTTCATGTCCCCCTTTTCTTTTAGCTGTTTTCGGTTTTATAACTTCGGGGGTGAAGTACATGTTTACAAATTGTTTACAAATGATTACAATGGCATGGTTAGATAAGGAATGAATTGTTAGATCTTGTGAATGGGTAGGCGCACACTTAAGACCATTAATCCTCGTACATGGACCGAGGGACATGAGTGATAGATCTATTTGGGTGTAGCGAGCCCACACCCATGAGGACCGGGGTTTGGCCCAAGAGGTGACTATGTCTTACAGCCAGAAGCCCGGTACAAAATCTGCTAGGTTTGAGCCTTCCTACGCCGTTGCACACATGCTAATGGCCTTGCAAACCATTAATTGATTTGTTTCCTTGTTTGCTTTCATACCGGGTTTACAAAACATACATACTTACAATGATTACAAAGGTTTATTCATGCACACATACAAACACATGAACTCGCTCAACTTTCGTTGATGTTTTCAAACTACATGTATTTCAGGTAATTAAATGTGGATCTGGCGGGCGTTTGGAAGTTTCAAGTGATGTTGGAAATAAAAGATGTCATCCGTTGTCTAAGGGTTTGGATTGTGTATCTTATCCTGGATAAGATACATAATTGAAAGCCTGGTTTTTATTAATGTCTTTTGTCGAGTCCTTATGGTACTCTAAAACAATTTGAATGAATTGTAATGTGGATTTGAAGTCTATGTTTGGATTCTAAAACATTGTTGTTGTGATGTTTTAAAACTTAATCAATTGATGAACATCTTTGGTTTTATCATATAGTTGTTGTTATGGTTGAATGCAATGATATTAAGCAAGTCACACATAATCACGCTTCCGCAAAAGTCAGGGTGTGACAGTTTGGTATCAGAGCTTCGATTATAGCGAACTAGGATTCCTTCTCGAGTCTAGACTACAATCATTAGGGCACTCACAAAAATATTTTTACAACATGTTTTCATTACATACATCAAACGCCCAGATCCATGGAACAAACATTTTTACAAAAGGAAAGACAAGAAACATGATTGTAAGGTTACATTTGTGGTTTAGTCTGGGATAGACTAGGAAGGATAGAAAGGATTCGTGAGGAATAATAAGGATACATGATTTCATGATACATTGTCTTTGATTGCATACTAAATGACAGCAGTTAATATTTGTGCATATGTTATGGTTGTTCTACAGACACTATGTCTTCTTCCGAGAGCGGACTATCAGATATTGACGACCCGATGGCTGTAGTCTTAGATGACGAGATTGCACCTGAGCCCTAGATACTTACATCCGACAACGAGAGCGACCCAGACATGCTATCAGATGACGAGGATGACTTTCAGCCGTTCGCATTGCCTGACTTTGGAGATGATTTACCGATTGTTGATGGTATTCCAGACGAGGATCCTTTTGTTGTTCCCATTCCAGTCCATGACCATCTCATCATTGGGCATCCTGATGGTGAGCATATCGTGGCTCCGATGCTCGATCCTGTTCCTCTCGTGGTCATTCCTCCCGAGGATTGGCCTTTCGACGATCTGTTTGATGATGACGTTAATCTGTTTGTTGATGGTCCTCCTGATGATGCCCATGGTGATGGAGAGATAGATGAGGACGTTGTTGCTATTCCTCCTCCTGAGATCCCTGTCATTGAGTTATCCTCTGATTCTAGTTTGCACTCTGTCTCAAATTCCTTTGAGTCTGTGACGTCCTCAGCCCTACAGGCGGTCGGATTACGGCGTTATGCTACTGATTCTGATGATAACACGACCATGTCAGCTGCACCATATCCTCCATACGACCCCGAGCCTGGTCTTGAGCCAGGTTTTATTCTTGTTGATCAGCCTGATGTTGCACCTGCTGATCCTGAGCCCATGCCTGATCATGACCCTATTCCTTTTGGTTTACCAGACATTGCACCCCTCATACCTGACCCAGTTCCTGCACCCGTCGACCCTCCTGTTGTTGAGCCACTTATTCCTCCACCTGCACCCGCACCCACTGATGTTGCTCCTTTTCCTCCTGTGGAGTCCGACGTCCATCGAACTGATTTGCCTATCATTTTCCTTCAGGACATACCCGCACCCCGTCCAGGGGAAGGTACTTCTGGTCAGCACCCGCGTGACGATCCTTTTGTTTCAGCAGCTTTTCCACAGATCCCTCAGGCTGCACCGTTTACTCCTTTTACTTCTCCACCACTTGATGAGCCATTCCGATGGTTCCCACCATACTCCATGCCGATTTCAGACCCCTACCATCCCTCTCATTTTGTTGGTTATACACGGGATGAGTTACTTTTATCACTTCAGCTCCAGTTTGAGATTATGAGCCGCAGAGTTTTGGTGCTCGAGCTGACTCTGCGTCCCCTACCGTGTCCTTGTCAGCCTGCTTTTGTTCCCCCTCATTCATCACCGTCCCATTTTGCTCATCCTCCTGCTCCTCTTACTCCTTTTCCAGAGTTTGCTACTCGATTCCTTACAGTCGAGCAGCAGATCAGTTACTTGCTTCGACGTGTCTATGAGCTTGAGGAGGAGCTTGCGCACATGCGCAACTTGCTTTTCTTTCCTCCACCTCCTCCTCCACCATCAGCATAGTTGGTTTTTGGTTTTATGTAGGTTGCATTACTTTTGATGAGAGCACCACTATTGAGTCGAGCTTGTGAAGCTATTTGGAGACCACCTTTTGATCATATGATTTTGTATATTGATAGACTTATCGGACAAGGGTAGTGTGACCCTGTGTTCCTTTTGATGTGATACACTTTGTAAACAATGTAACTGTGGTCGATGATTTATGAAAGCTCAATCGTCATGTTCTCATTAAACACGTTGTTGATTTACATGTTTGTGCTATGATTATGATGTTATATGCTTGCTTGTTATGATAAATGCAATTATATATACGTACTATTTATTATTTAATGAATAAGACCTGACCTATACAATCTTCTTCTTAGAAGATGCCTCCTCGAAAGAACACTCAGTTGTCCACAACCGAGGTAGAATTACAGGAACGCATTTCACAGGTAATCGCACAACATGAGGCCCTTCGCTCCAAACACAGCAGAGGCACCTCAGGGAATAACCCACCTAACGGTAATGTTTAAGTCATTTAAGACACATTACAATACGTTTGGACATTTCCAAGTGCATTTTGCTAATGCTTTCTGTGAATGATGTTGCTTGTACAGGCTGTACTTACAAGCAGTTTCTGTACTGCAAGCCTCTGAACTTTGATGGCACTAGAGGCGCCGTAGCTTTCATGAGATGGGTTGAGAAGACAGATTCTGTGTTGCGGATGAGCAAGTGTGTGCCAGAGCATCAAGTCACTTACATTTCTGGATTGTTTCTCGATGGAGCTCTGTCATGGTGGAACCTTCAGGTTCAAACTTTGGGTGAAGCTGCTGCGTATGCGATGTCATGGGATGAATTGAAAGAGCCGATGCGAAAGAAGTATTGTTCGAGGGCTGAAATTCAGAAATTGGAAACTGAGTTTTGGAATCTGAAAATGGATGGTCCTAAGATAGCAGAGTATGTTCAGAGATTTCATGATTTGTCTCGTGTTGTCCCCTACTTGGTAGAACCAGAGTTCAAGAGGATCGAACGTTCCATCTGGGGATTGGCACCCCAGATTCTCAGCATGGTAACTGCTTCCAAGCCACCAACAATCACTGAAGCCATCGACTTGAGCGTGGCATTGACTGAAGAAGCAATCAGATTGGGAAAGTTTTCGATTTCTGAGCAAAAGAAGAAGGAGACTCATGTCGAGTCGTCTGGAGAGAACAAAAGGAAGTTTTCAAACTTCAAGAAGGGTACTCGTGCGAACACTAATGCCAACAAGTGTAGGGACGCTAACCCACCAGTTGGGGCACAAGCTGGTGCAGCTAGTACTGAGAATAGAGGAAAAGGGTATATGGGCACCCTGCCCAAATGTGATGTGTGTCAGTTTCATCATGCTGGTAGATGCAGAGTTGGGAAATGTGAAACTTGTAGGAAAGTTGGTCATTCAAAAGAGACATGCTGGTATGGAACCGGCCATGGAAATGGTGGCCAAAGAGGAAATGGTAATGGCAATGGTAACCGTGGTGGAAATGGTAATGGGAATAGAAATCAGGGAGGAAACAATAACCAGGGAGGTAATGGAAACCGAAATGGAAATGGGAATCAGGCGGGAAATGGAAACCACGGAGGGAATAATAACAACAATCAAGGTGGAAATGGAAATGGACGCGGCCAAGGTTGTTTTGGTTGCGGTGATGTATGGCACTTCAAGCGGGACTGCCCAAAGAACAACCAAGCTCAGGGAAGAGTATTCAACATTGGAGCTAGGGAAGCTCGCCAGGATCCGAACGTAGTCACTGGTATGTTCCCTATTAATCAACATTTTGCATCTGTGCTATTTGATACCGGTGCCGATTATAGCTTCGTATCCCTAGAGTTTAAGGATATACTTGGTTTAGTTGCAAGTAAGTTAGATATCCTGTATTCAATAGAGCTAGCTAATGGGAAGCTAGTAGAAGCCAAGGAAGTGATTAGAGGCTGTGTGATAGAGCTTGGAGAGCGTGAGTTTTCGATAGATCTCCTGCCAGTTGAGTTGGGAAGCTTCGACGTAGTAGTTGGGATGGATTGGTTGTCGAGTAATCGAGCTGAGATTGTATGCCACGAGAAGATTATCCGTATCCCGATGGTGAATGAAGAGACGATCATGATTCATGGAGAGAAGCAGGATACGTCTCTACGGATTATCAGTTGTTTGAAGGCACGAAAGTTTTTGCGTAAAGGATGTGTTGCCTTCTTAGCTCATATCGTGTACAAAGAAGCCGAAGAACCGAACCTCGAAGACATCCCTGTGGTAAGGGAATATCCCGAAGTCTTCCCCGAAGACTTGCCAGGACTACCTCCACAACGACAAGTAGAGTTCCGTATTGACTTGGTTCCAGGCGCCATGCCTGTTGCCAAGGCACCTTATCGACTTGCGCCTTCAGAGATGCAAGAGTTGTCAGCGCAGCTCCAGGAGTTGCTAGATAAGGGATTTATAAGGCCAAGCTTCTCGCCTTGGGGAGCTCCAGTACTGTTCGTCAAGAAGAAGGACGGTAGTTTTCGTATGTGCATTGACTACCGGGAGCTGAACAAGTTAACCATCAAGAATCGATATCCTTTGCCAAGGATTGATGATTTATTCGATCAACTTCAGGGTTCAAGATACTACTCCAATATCAATCTTCGATCAGGTTATCACCAGCTACGGATTCAAGAAGAAAGTATACCGAAGACTGCCTTCAGAACTCGTTATGGACATTACGAGTTTCTAGTGATGCCGTTTGGGTTGACTAATGCACCGGCAGTATTTATGGATTTGATGAATCGGGTTTGCAAGCCATATCTCGATAAATTCGTAATCGTATTTATCGATGATATTTTGATCTATTCGCGGACAAAGGAAGACCATGAGCAACACCTTAGAGCCATCTTAGAGCTGCTAAAGAAGGAGAAGCTCTATGCTAAGTTCTCGAAGTGCGAGTTTTGGTTACGTGAGGTACAGTTCCTCGGTCACATGGTAAATAAGAATGGAATTCATGTGGATCCCACCAAGATCGAGGCGATTAAGAATTGGGAAACTCCGAAGACGCCAATCGAGACCCGACAGTTTTTGGGTTTAGCAGGGTATTATCGCAGATTCATTGAGGATTTCTCCAAGATTGCTCAACTGCTAACCTCCCTTACTTAAAAGGATAAGAAGTATGATTGGGGAGATAAACAAGAAGAAGCCTTTCAGCTGCTTAAGAATAAGCTTTGCGATGCACCTATTTTATCCCTACCCGAAGGCACCGACGACTTCGTGGTATACTACGACGCCTCACGTCAGGGATTGGGCTGTGTGCTAATGCAGCGACAAAAGGTTATCTCTTATGCTTCGCGCCAATTGATGATCCATGAGAAGAACTACACCACACACGATTTGGAGTTAGGTGCAGTGGTGTTTGCTTTGAAGATTTGGCGACATTATTTGTATGGTTCCCGATGTACGATCTTTACAGATCACAAGAGCCTACAACACATATTTGATCAGAAAGAGCTTAATATGAGACAGCGGCGATGGGTAGAGTTGTAAAATGATTATGATTGCGAAATCAAATATCATCCAGGAAAGGCGAATGTGGTGGCAGACGCCTTAAGTCGAAAAGAAAGGATCAAGCCCATAAGGGTTAGGGCTTTAGAGATGATTATTCAGACAGATCTCTCGTTGTGTATTCGTGCTGCGCAAAGAGAAGATCTTAAGAAAGAGAACTCAAAGGCTGAATATCTCCGTGGGATGGAGAAAAGTTGGTACCCAACGAGGAAGGAACCTTGTATTTTATGGGACGAATTTGGGTTCCGCTTTTTGGTGGTCTTAGAGAGGTTATTTTTTATGAAGCTCATAAATCAAGGTACTCGATCATCCAGGGTCGAACAAGATGTACCAAGATTTGAAAGATTATTATAGGTGGCCAAGGCTTAAGGGTGATGTTGCTACTTACGTTGGAAAGTGTTTGACTTATGCCAAGGTGAAGGCCGAGTATCAGAAGCCTTCAGGCCTTCTGCAACAGCCAGAAATACCCATGTGGAAATGGGAGCAGATTTCTATGGACTTCATAACCAAGTTGCCCAAGACTCCCAGAGGTCATGATACGATTTGGGTAATTGTGGACCGATTTACAAAGTCTGCGCACTTATTGCCGACCAGAGAGAAGGATAACACTGGTATGCTAGCTGAGTTGTACCTAAGGGAGATAGTAGCACCTCATGGAGTGCCTATCTCGATTATATCGGACAGAGATGGACGGTTTGTGTCAAGGATTTGGCAATCCTTTCAAGAAGCTTTTGGTTCTCAGTTGAATCTGAGTACTGCTTTTCACCCACAGACGGACGGTCAAAGCGAGAAAACGATTCAAACGCTAGAAGATATGCTACGTGCTTGTGTAATGGATTTAGGTGGTAGTTGGGATACTCATCTGCCTTTGGTTGAGTTTTCCTATAACAACAGCTACCATACAAGCATCCAAGTTGCACCGTTCGAGGCTCTCTACGGACGCAAGTGTCGATCACCGTTATGCTGGGCAGATGCAGGCGACACACAGCTGGTTAGTCCCGAACTGGTCCAAGAGATGACTGATAAGATCAAGCAGATCTGAGAGCGCATCAAGGCGGCTCGTGATCGACAGAAGAGTTATGCGGACCAAAGACGAAAACCTTTGGAATTTGAAGTGGGTGACATGGTTCTGTTAAAAGTGTCACCTTGGAATGGTGTGGCACGCTTTGGGAAGCGTGGTAAGTTAAACCCATGTTATATCGGGCCGTTCAGGATTCTAGAAAGGGTTGGTACTGTAGCATACATGTTGGAGCTACCAGAAGAGCTTAATGGTGTTCATGATACATTCCATGTATCTAATATGAAGAAGAGTCCAACTCAGGAGACAGTGGTCATCCTTGCGGATGAAGTTCACATTGACGATACACTTCACTTTACCGAAGAACCCATTGAAGTTATAGATTGGAAGGTTAACAAGACTCGGAGGAGTAGTGTTAAGCTTGTTAAGGTTCGTTGGAACGCACGTCACGGCCCAGAGTTTACTTGGGAGCATGAAGACCGCATGAAAGCAAAATACCCGCATTTGTTCCCCGACTCCCCTGCAGCTAATAGTAAAGCTTAAAATTTCATGACGAAATTTTCTTAACAGGGGGAGAATGTGACAACTGTCAAAATTCCAGGTATCCGTACAATTATTAAACAATGATTAGTGCTTAATGACTATGCTGAATTTCAATTAATGACTTGAATTGCTTTCTGATTATTGTTATCATACATACGTGTGCATCCAGTATTACAAATGACATATCATTATTGCATGCAAACTTTATTGACTCAAATGATGCACGGAATACAGTTAGCACAATTATCAGACAAATCAGAAAAATGCTGACGGAGTTCAGTACATAGACAGACATGGTATTGAGACACAGAATGAGCCACAAACCAAGAGTTGCACTAGTATAGTGTGTAGGAAAGTAAGGATCATAAAACTGCCTTCCTAGTGATAGTTTAAGTGCCGGAAAGTGCCTAAAACTCACTTAAACTGCAGAATTCTGCAGAAATCAGCAAAAATCAGCATTTAAACACTTTAATATCATGCAGAAATATGGTTAAATGGTCCAGAAGACTTTCCTAAGTATCGGGAATCAAAACTGTCACAAACGGTAACATAAAGCACACTAAACTGCATAGTTTAGCACCTTAACGAACCGGTAACCAACTGAACAACCGGACACTACCCGAAACACCAAATTTTCACTAGAAGCACTGTGTTAACATTGCCAAGCTAGTTATGGTCCCCGGACATCATAACGCACTATATAACAACATACTAACTAAACACCTAACTAATATACTTAGATTTCAACTAAATAAACCCAACTAACAATTACATCTTAACCAAGACCCCCCCCCCCTTTTGTGGACGGTTAGACAAGGGTGGCCCACCCTTTATTTCTTTTAATTATTTATATGATCTTGTTGCTAGTCCATGAAACACATTATACATTAGTTAATCAAGAGTTAGAAGTTATAAGGGTTAACCATTAGAAATTGAACCTATCATTCTCATTTCAACACTTCACACAAACTCATCTCCTTCCCTCCTCTCTACTCTCGGCCGAACATAACCACCCACACCATCATCATCATCTTTCAAGTTTCATCCATTCTACATATATATAAAGGTGTAAGAAGGTGTATAAGGAAGCTTGGAGCTTTTGGAAATTGAAGGACCACCCACACAAGCTTTTTTCCACTTCATTTTCATCTAGTGATCATCCCTAGCCTTGAGCTAGTAGTAAGATCATTCTACTCTTCATTTTACATCTTGTTTTGGTGGTTAAAGAATGATACAAGTTGTTAATCATAAAGAACACTATGAATCAAGAACATGAAACTTGAACATAAGACTAAAATCATAAGAAAACAAGTTGTTTAAGTGTTGTTATGCTTATTGGTTGATTGATTGCTCATGTTTATGATGTTAAACATCATGTGAATATTGCTAGATGGTAATTAAAGACATAATCTAGCAAAATGAGAGGATGATTATGTTAAGATCAAAGTAATCATCCATATGTAAATCATGGACTTGAAGAGTAAATTGTTTTTCTTGTAAAGTGATGATCAAAGTGAATGTAAAGTCTTGTGAATCTATGATTTCAAGAATGATTTTTCAAGAAACCAAGTTAAAAAATACAAGATTTACTTAAGCTTGGTTCTTAAAGGAATTAACCACATTTTTAGTGGTTAATCAAGTGTTGAAATATATATGTAACAAGAAAAACTCAAGAAGAAACATTTTTAGAAAATTTAATTACAAGTTGTAAAGAACTAATTTCTTCAAAAATAAAGTTTTTAAATAAACAACCACACTTTAAAGGGTAACTAAGCCTACTAAACACACTAATAAGTTACTACAAATTTTTGTAAATTTTCAAGTTCATGAAGTAGTAATTTATGCTTGATTTTGGCAAATTGGTAAGTGTTGATTGGTTTATTGTTGATTGTGGTGATTTATAAAAGAAAATGATATGCTTTGAAAGCATGGAAACCTCTATTTTTAGGGGAAACTATGGCAAAAATTTTCTAGAAATTTAACACTTAGAAAAATATTTTTCAACAAATAATTACAAGCATATTTTAAACCATGAATTTTTATATAAAGTTTGCCATAATTTTTGTTACAAAAACTATAAATATTGGAGGTTGGTTTTTGTAAATAAAAGTGACTAAATATGTATTTAGGAAATATATATTTAGATGTCACCATGTGTGTGATTATTTGTATATTATGTGTATTAGTTATATTATTTTAGGACTTGAAATAATATAACTCACCAAAATACCAAGAAATTACAATCCAAAATACTACCAAAATTCCAAGAATATGAATATATAAATTATACCCAAAATATTGGAAAAACCAAACAAGGAATATAACTTACAAAAAATATTCTGGAAAATTAATTCATAAGCATATTTTGGTAATTAGTATTTTGGGCACCAAGAGAACAAAAATATGATTTCTACAATTATTACAAAAATATATCATATTTTTGACAAGGAGAAAAATATATTATTTTTGGTAAGTAAAAATATATATTTTCTTGGAATTATTAGAAGATATATTATTTTTGGGAGAAAATATATATTTTCTTGAATAAACATGAAATACATTATTTTTGGGTGAAAAATAAATTTATATACATTTTCCAAGTTAAACTTGAAAATATATTATTTTCGAGACTTATATGAAATTTATAAATATTTTTGCCAAGGGAAAAATTATAAATAATTTTTCTATGAAATATCTCTTAAAATATATATTTTGGGAATATATATTGATAGATTTTTTTATTAGAAATATTATTCCAGAAAAATAAATACGAAAATTAAGTGTATGAATACTTAATAAACACAATAAAAATACGTATTCTCGTACGTATAAATACACACCGGAATTCGCCACCGATACTTGGCAAAAATATACAAGTATAAGAATACGAATACAAATACACCCATCATTGGGAAGTTATACATGTATAAATACATAAAAGTGTCAAGTTAAAATATATTATTATTCCAAAAATATAATAAATATAATTTAAGTTAAAATATTTATTAATTTAACAAATAATTATATAACTTGGAATAATATTAAAGACACATGGAACGTAACTGAAAGACACTAATTAATACTAAGTCAAGGCACGACCCGCTCGTCTAATAGACCGTAGTACGTTGTAGGTAGTCGTGCACGCGAGTAGCAGCTTTGGGTTACATTCGGATACAAAGAACGCAAGATTGTGAGTTCATGTCCCCCTTTTCTTTTAACTGTTTTCGGTTTTATAACTTCGGGGGTGAAGTACATGTTTACAAATTGTTTACAAATGATTACAACGGTATGGTTAGCTAAGGAATGAATTGTTAGATCTTGTGAATTGGTAGGCGCACACTTAAGACCATTAATCCTCGTACATGGACCGAGGGACATGAGTGATAGATCTATTAGGGTGTAGCGAGCCCACACCCATGAGGACCGGGGTTTGGCCCATGAGGTGACTATGTCTTACAGCCGGAAGGCCAATACAAAATCTGCTAGGTTTGAGCCTTCCTACGCCGTTGCACACATGTTAATGGCCTTGCAAACCATTAATTGATCTGTTTCCTTGTTTGCTTTCATACCGGGTTTACAAAACATACATACTTACAAGTTACAATGATTACAAAGGTTTATTCGTGCACACATACAAACACATGAACTCGCTCAACTTTCATTGATGTTTTCAAACTACATGTATTTCAGGAAATTAAATGTGGATCCTGTCACACCCCGACCACGTAAAGCAACAAAACGTGGCGGAAACGTCGGGGAGTGTTGTAACAAAATTAATTGTTTCACAACCATGGAAATTAAAGTTACGTTTTATTTATCAAACAAGAGAGTTACATTGTCTTAAACAAGAAACAAGGAGTACATAACATAATTTAACTAGTTCTTGCTTCGTTTTAAGTCACTAAGGCACAGGTCCGCCTAAGTGTGTCGCGATCATCCTATGCAACGGCTCCTGAAAACACATGTGAAAATAGGTACATCAGCATAAAAATGCCTGTGAGATACATAGGTTTTGTGAAAATAGGATTCATGACTTGCATTTAAAGAAATTGTTTAATAAAAGTAGCCATGAATCTTGTTGAGTGGTTCCTTTCATAAATCATTTGAAAAGTGATAAATAAACCAAATGATATATATGTATAAAGGAATAATGTATGGTTAAGTGAATAACCATGTAAAATGGGTTTAAGTCATTTGTAAAACGATGTTTATGTGAAGATTGTATTGTAGATGTAATATGTCTAAACTGAAATGGTTTAAATAACGCTACGATATGTTATACCATAAAAGCACTTATATATAGGAAGTACCAGCGGCGTATCCACCATGTTTTTATCGTATTACACGTCGCCTCGTTACTTAAATCACTTACCCAAACAGCCACCAAGATGAAATGTTTAACAATTTTAGAAATGTTTGTGTATGGTCAAATACAGTTCACACGGTTCAACAGTTACAAACGGTTCATGTAATCAAATGGTTACAACGGTTCACATAGTCAAATAGTTACAGACGGTTCAAAATGTAATATAATGTGTTCATATGCTGGATGAGCATATGCAACCAAATGCAATGTAAAACAATGTGTCCATATGTTGAGTAAACATATGCAACTAATGTAATGTAAATCAATGTGCTAGCATGCTCAGTCAACATACATAGCAGGAATGTAAAGTAAAACAATGTACTAAGTATGCTAAGTAAACATACATAGCGAAACAATGTAATGTAAATCATGTACTATAAATGTACTAATGAACATAGCCAGTATACGATGTGAAAACAGGAAAGCACGAAAGTAACAAGTAGGCACATGTGTTTCACCCCAAAACAGTTTGAAAACAGTAAAAGAGGGGTCTATGTACTCACTTGAGATTGCCTAGAAGTCCTTGTGTAACAACCAAACAATGCTAGAGATCACGGAAATCAAACGGCACCTAATATAGGTAACTATGTTAATAAACCGGACCTAAATCGGAGGATCAGATAGAATGAGGGTTCGTAAACCAAACGAGTATGGGAACTCATGTAATATGGTTTAACAAAGCCTACATACTAAAATGAAACCTAAGCTAAGTGCTTACGACCCATTACGACCCGTTTAGGTAGCTTATGCCACTTTAACGCGTCGTTCGCGTAAAACGCGTTCGGAATGCCTAACTAGCCCTATGATAAGTAAAATATGCCTTAACATGTCTAATATTGTTGCTAAATCAGTTTAGATATAAAAAATTATGTTACATATGCTTAAAATGAATTTTGGCGTAAAAAGGGCATTTTGGTAATTTACCTAAGGCATATAAACTACCTATCATGCGACTAATCAAACCTAAGTGACCATAAGGTATAACCTTGGAAGGTTATTCCCTACGCTACTATGGTCACTTAACATGTTTGGTCGGATCCTAATGATCGACCAAACGGGTCGTGTTCGAAAGTCTAAGCGGGTGTTTAGTTCGCTTGACTTTCGGCTCCACACAAGCACTAATCTAAAAAAAAATGACGAGCTAAACATGCTAGAACATGTTTAGTTAAGTTAGAAAACAGGTTTTGATATCAAAACAAACGGTTTTGATATCCTAGAGTAGTTTGGTTACAAAATACGCGAGAAAACGCATTTTGGCCGAAACTACGACTCGTCACTGAGCCTAGATAACGTGGTAATTAGTAGGTATAGTCACTAGGGACTATAACCATCGTGATTACGCTCACGTTATGAAGTTCAGACGAACTTCGCGTTGACCATAAGCTGGTCAAAGCAGAAAGTCAAACGCAGTTTGACTTTAACGAAAAAAACGAATGAAAAGAACGAAAGAATACTTACAGAAGGTCCCCGCAAGCTCTTGATCCGATTTACTCTCAGGTATGAAGCATAAACTTCAACTTAGAGGGCCAAAATCAGATTCAAGTGTGCTTTGGGAGGAAGTGAGGGTGGGTATTTATAGGAATTCAAGAACCGTTAAGATCGTTCATCGAAAACTGAGCTTTGATTTGGACCTTACATGTGTGCCCATGGTTTTCTAAAACCATGGGAGCCCCTAATATGGACTATGTTCATTGAATACCAGCCCATGGTTTTGCAAAACCATGGGTTAAAACCATCAACACTTCAAAATGGACTAGGTTCATTGAATCTGCCAGAAATTTCAAAAATGGTCCCTGCACTTGTAAAACTTGATTTTTTGGCACTTTTAAGCCCCGTTAACCCCATTTTAAGGCTCTAAAATAAAGTTAAAGTATAGGGAACTTAAAATATGCTCAAAAACATCTCGGATGTCGGTTCGTTTGGTCATACGGTTGCGTTATTCGCTTAATTACGATGGAAGTCATAACGAACGCAAAAACGATCCAAATTAAGCAACGAATGGAATTTTCTCATGCCAAACACTAAAATAAAATATTTTAATTCTTACATAAATTTTTGTATGTCCGGATATATTTAGAACGTAAGATATGCGCGAAAATGCAAACTTGTGCACTTTTTGACGCTTTCAGTCCCTGAATGACCCAAAAGTTTATTTTAGCACACCGAACCCCTCAAAGCCTATTTCTAAGCTATGTAAAGGATATTTATGGTATGTTTAACTTATGGTCATGTTCTGGAATGTCTGTTCTAGTACGAATCGCCATACTTTCGCAGTTTGTCGAATTTAGTCCTTATAAGCGATCAAACTTGTTTTTGCCATACCAAAGCCTTCAAAACTTATTTCTAAGTTATGTAAGGGTTGTTTAAGGTATGTTAATCCTATGTCACTATTCCGGAGTGTTTGTTGCATTAAACTGGTTATATTTACGCATCAGTGTGCGTTTAACCTTCCAGAGAGCGATTTAGAGCCCGAAATCGAACAAGAACTGACATGTGCAAACGATACACATATTTATACAAATCCCAAGTATGAAAAACAAATTTCATTGATTTGGTTTTTGTTTGATGGTCGCAGTGACCCAGGTGTCACAGTCTCCCCTACTTTAGGAAATTTCTTCCCTAAATTTATTCGTAGGAGTCTGTCTGTGACTTTGTTTTAAACGATCATCAAAGATATGCAAGGCATAATCCTGTCATTTTCCTCAACGGATATTCTTCAGAAGTGAAAATGAACGAATGGAGTCATTTTCCTCAACGGGTTCTTCGGAAATGGAAAATGAAGGATTTAACAAACGTATATTCATTTCCCTCAACGGATATTCTTCAGAAGCGAAAATGAATGGATGATTCATTTTCCTCAACGGGTTCTTCGTCAGAAACGGGAATGAAGGAATAATCAACGGATATTCATTTCCCTCAACGGATATTCTTCAGAAGCGAAAATGAACAAACGGAGTCATTTTCCTCAACGGGTATTCTTCGGAATTGGAAATGAAGGATATTTACAAACGGATATTCATTTCCCTCAACGGATATTCTTTCAAAAGTGAAAAATGAATAGCTAGTTCATTTTTCCTCAACGGATGCTTTATCAGAAATGGAAATGAATAGGGTTAACTCTAGACACATGACCGAACTTGCTGTGATTTCTATTCACTAAATTCCATAATTATGTATGCATCCATAATTACGTAATTCCTTGCATAGTAATCCCAGTTTATTTTATAATGTGAAGGGGATAGAATTTGAACAAGGTCGAGGCAACCTATAATTAGGTCAACACATCAACACACAAGCACATAATTATTTTCTTGGATATAAATTTGTTATCATCTTGTTATTAACTTGATGTCGATTTGAACATGGGTATTCAAGGTACACCAGGAACCCAGTCGATGGACTTCAACGTCCTCAAGAATCTATCTGAAAATAGGGTGATCTTCCAAAAATTTGATTTCTGATTACCAGGAATTATAACATTCGAATTAAGGTACACAATAATTAAGGACTTATGGAAATACCCTTAGGTACCCTATTAAGGATTTATAGTGGTATATTGGGTATTCGTCCAGTATTGTAACTTGCGCCTTGTACTTTGTTTCTTTGGAAGAAATGTGTACTTAGGTTCTTTGTGGAAATCGTAAGAAATCAAAAGATGGGAGGAATGCGGTTCCTTGATTGTCGGTATCGTAGGGGATATGTCGTTTATTCAAGCAACCACAATTGTACATTACAATGTAAATAAAGGATTTATTTATAAACAACAATAACGGCTGTTTCATAGATTGTGACAACAAAAGAAAATAATACACAAGGCTTGATTATTTTCTAAACAGCGTTGTCTTCTGTCAGTCAGATACTCATCCCTGCGCGGGGTTGGCATTAGCAAGCCTTGGGCAATTCCTATGAAAATGGCCCATCTCGCCACAGTTGTAGCAAGACCCTGGTGGAAAACGAGCTTGAGCAGGATTGTTGCCAGCTTGATTTGGTGCAGTTGCGGTTGGGCAAACCCTTGCTGTATAACCTATAAGTTCACAAACTTGGCATGTGCGGCACTTCACACCAGCATGATGATGAAGGTTACATTGATTGCACAAGGGTGCAGTTCCGTTGTATGGCTTTCTAGCAGGGGGTTGAGCTGGTTGGTTGGGGATGGCTTGATCATTGTGAGCAACTACGGCGAAGTTCTGGGAAGCCTTTCGCTTCTTTGACTTCTTAGGGGATCCAGTCTGTTCATCCATGGTCTTTGATTCCTCGATTGGTTTCTTGTCACTTTTTCGAAAAAGTTTACCTTTCCAGATCTGAGATTCAGTCAAGGTTGCAGCTAGCTCAATGGCCTGTCTAACTGTAGTAGGGTTGCTACCAGTCACAATGTCTTGTATTGAGTCAGGGAGGCCATCAATGTACTTTTCGATTGCCTTATCCAAAGGCGTGACCATGTTTGGGCATAACAGACTTAACTCCTCATAACGGTCCGTGTAGGTTCCATGCTCACCGCTACCTTGCTTAAGATCATCAAATTCCCTTTCTAGAGCCCTTAGCTCATGACGAGGGCAGAATTCCTTCATCATAAGAGCCCTAAGCTCGGCCCAAGTCTATGCTAAAGCAACCTCAGCACCACGGTCTCTCATCACCCCGTTCCACCATGTAAGAGCCCTTTTCAGAAACACACTGGAAGCAAACTCGACCTTGCGATTATCAGGACGCTGAACGTGACGAAATGTACTCTCAATGCTCTCGAACCATTGTAGGAGCCCAGTTGCTCCTTCAGAACCACTAAACTTGAGTGGCTTAGCCGAATTGAAACTCTTGAAATTGCATGGAGCATTATTGTTGTTGTTGGATTGGTTCAGTTGAGCAATAAGATTTGGGAAAACAGCAGCCATTTGCTGCGCGATGATTTCTGCCAGTTCGGCATTCGCTATCTGATTGTCGCGTCGAGGTGGCATTCTAAAAAGGGGAAAATAAGAGAGAAAACAAATGAAATGGCATTGGGTAAGAATAGGATGTTATAACTACCGACCAAAATCATGGGTGATGGTCATTTGTTTGAACCACGAAGCAAACCAACGACACACAAAGGCTGAATCAAAGCAAGTAGGTCCTCATAATGTATCGCGAAGACATGCTCGCCTATAAGTGGACACTCACCCCAAGAGTTCCCAGGTAAGAGTGACTGGTCCGATTATGTGGATTTGTACGAACACTCTAGCCTTAGACAGAAAACCCAGGGTACAGGCATTCACTCTTCCAGTTTGCACGTGTTCACATTATTTAGGACCCAAAACTTTTGACGAGATTTTGAAAACTCAAAGGGGTTCAAAACCTTATAACAGAGGGTTTAAAACCTTACAACAGAGGGTTCAAAACCTAGTAATCAATCATCCAAAAACAGACGATTAATTTTCAAAGCGGATTCAGAATTGATGCCCCCGTTGTGGTTATCACCTAAGGATAGGTGACGGTTTTTGTTTTAAAAAAAAAAAAACTAAACGCAAATCTTCTTGCGTTAGGGTCCTAGAAAGGTTATAGTCTAGGTCAAAGCATTACTAATAACCTAATTCCCTATAACCGTTGGCTCTGATACCAACTTTTCTGTCACACCCCGACCACGTAAAGCAACAAAAGGTGGCGGAAACGTCAGGGAGTGTTGTAACAGAATTAATTGTTTCACAACCATGGAAATTAAAGTTACGTTTTATTTATCAAACAAGAGAGTTACATTGTCTTAAACAAGAAACAAGGAGTACATAACATAATTTAACTAGTTCTTGCTTCGTTTTAAGTCACTAAGGCACAGGTCCGCCTAAGTGTGTCTCGATCATCCTATGCAACGGCTCCTGAAAACACATGTGAAAATAGGTACGTCAGCATAAAAATGCCCGTGAGATACATAGGTTTTGTGAAAATAGGATTCATGACTTGCGTTTAAAGAAACTGTTTAATAAAAGTAGCCATGAATCTTGTTGAGTGGTTCCTTTCATAAATCATTTGAAAAGTGATAAATAAACCAAATGATATATATGTATAAAGGAATAATGTATGGTTAAGTGAATAACCATGTAAAATGGGTTTAAGTCATTTGTAAAACGATGTTTATGTGAAGATTGTATTGTAGATGTAATATGTCTAAATTGAAATGGTTTAAATAACGCTACGATATGTTATACCATAAAAGCACTTATATATAGGAAGTACCAACGGCGTATCCACCATGTTTTTATCGTATTACACGTCGCCTCGTTACTTAAATCACTTACCCAAACAGCCACCAAGATGAAATGTTTAACAATTGTAGAAATGTTTGTGTATGGTCAAATACAGTTCACACGGTTCAACAGTTACAAACGGTTCATGTAATCAAATGGTTACAACGGTTCACATAGTCAAATAGTAACAGACGGTTCAAAATGTAATATAATGTGTTCATATGCTGGATGAGCATATGCAACCAAATGCAATGTAAAACAATGTGTCCATATGTTGAGTAAACATATGCAACTAATGTAATGTAAATCAATGTGCTAGCATGCTCAGTCAACATACATAGCAGAAATGTAAAGTAAAACAATGTACTAAGTATGCTAAGTAAACATACATAGCGAAACAATGTAATGTAAATCATGTACTATAAATGTACTAATGAACATAGCCAGTATACGATGTGAAAACAGGAAAGCACGAAAGTAACAAGTAGGCACATGTGTTTAACCCCAAAACAGTTTGAAAACAGTAAAAGAGGGGTCTATGTACTCACTTGAGATTGCCTAGAAGTCCTTGTGTAACAACCAAACAATGCTAGAGATCACGGTAATCAAACGGCACCTAATATAGGTAACTATGTTAATAAACCGGACCTAAATCGAAGGATCAGATAGAATGAGGGTTCGTAAACCAAACGAGTATGGGAACTCGTGTAATATGGTTTAACAAAGCCTACATACTAAAATGAAACCTAACCTAAGTGCTTACGACCCATTACGACCCGTTTAGGTAGCTTATGCCACTTTAACGCGTCGTTCACGTAAAACGCGTTCGGAATGCCTAACTAGCCCTATGATAAGTAAAATATGCCTTAACATGTCTAATATTGTTGCTAAATCAGTTTAGATATCAAAAATTATGTTACATATGCTTAAAATGAATTTTGGCGTAAAAAAGGGCATTTTGGTAATTTACCTAAGGCATATAAACTACCTATCATGCGACTAATCAAACCTAAGTGACCATAAGGTATAACCTCGTAAGGTTATTCCCTACGCTACTATGGTCACTTAACATGTTTGGTCGGATCCTAATGATCGACCAAACGGGTCGTGTTCGAAAGTCTAAGCGGGTGTTTAGTTCGCTTGACTTTCGGCTCCACACAAGCACTAATCTAAAAAAAATGACGAGCTAAACATGCTAGAACATGTTTAGTTAAGTTAGAAAACAGGTTTTGATATCAAAACAAACGGTTTTGATATCCTAGAGTAGTTTGGTTACAAAATACGCGAGAAAACGCATTTTGGCCGAAACTACGACTCGTCACTGAGCCTAGATAACGTGGTAATTAGTAGGTATAGTCACTAGGGACTATAACCATCGTGATTACGCTCACGTTATGAAGTTCAAACGAACTTCGCGTTGACCATAAACTGGTCAAAGCAGAAAGTCAAACGCAGTTTGACTTTAACGACAAAAACGAATGAAAAGAACGAAAGAATACTTACAGAAGGTCCCCGCAAGCTCTTGATCCGATTTACTCTCAGGTATGAAGCATAAACTTCAACTTAGAGATCCAAAATCAGATTCAAGTGTGCTTTGGGAGGAAGTGAGGGTGGGTATTTATAGGAATTCAAGAACCGTTAAGATCGTTCATCGAAAACTGAGCTTTGATCTGGACCTTACATGTGTGCCCATGGTTTTCTAAAACCATGGGAGCCCCTAATATGGACTATGTTCATTGAATACCAGCCCATGGTTTTGCAAAACCATGGGTTAAAACCATCAACACTTCAAAATGGACTAGGTTCATTGAATCTGCCAGAAATTTCAAAAATGGTCCCTGCACTTGTAAAACTTGATTTTTTTGGCACTTTTAAGCCCCGTTAACCCCATTTCAAGGCTCTAAAATAAAGTTAAATTATAGGGAACTTAAAATATGCTCAAAAACATCTCGGATGTCGGTTCGTTTGATCGTACGGTTGCGTTATTCGCTTAATTACGACGGAAGTCATAACGAACGCAAAAACGATCCAAATTAAGCGACGAATGGAATTTTATCATGCCAAACACTAAAATAAAATATTTTAATGCTTACATAAACTTTTGTATGTCCGGATATATTTAGAACGTAAGATATGCGCGAAAATGCAAACTTGTGCACTTTTTGACGCTTTTAGTCCCTGAATGACCCAAAAGTTTATTTTAGCACACCGAACCCCTCAAAGCCTATTTCTAAGCTATGTAAAGGATTTTTATGGTATGTTTAACTTATGGTCATGTTCCGGAATGTCTGTTCTAGTACGAATCGCCATACTTTCGCAGTTTGTCGAATTTAGTCCTTGTAAGCGATCAAACTTGTTTTTGCCATACCAAATCCTTCAAAACTTATTTCTAAGTTATGTAAGGGTTATTTAAGGTATGTTAAGCCTATGTCACTATTCCGGAGTGTTTGTTGCATTAAACTGGTTATATTTACGTATCAGTGTGCGTTTAACCTTCCAGAGAGCGATTTAGAGCCCGAAATCGAACAAGAATTGACATGTGCAAACGATACACATATTTATAAAAATTCCAAGTATGAAACACAAATTTCATTGATTTGGTTTTTGTTTGATGGTCGCAGTGACCCAGGTGTCACAGATCTGGCGGGCGTTTGGAAGTTTCAAGTGATGTTGGAAATAAAAGATGTCATCCGGTGTCTAAGGGTTTGGATTGTGTATCTTATCCTGGATAAGATATATAATTCAAAGCCTGATTTTTGTTAATGTCTTTTGTTGAGTCATTATGGTACTCTAAAACAATTTGAATGATTTGTAATGTGGATTTGAAGTCTATGTTTGGATTCTAAAACATTGTTGTTGTGATGTTTTAAAACTTAATCAATGGATGAACAACTTTGGTTTTATCATATAGTTGTTGTTATGGTTGAATGCAATGATATTAAGCAAGTCACACGTAATCACGCTTCCGCAAAAGTCAGGGTGTGTCATGTTGAAAGGTGGAGGTGGTGAAGATGAAGAGGGTGGGGTAGGTGGTGGGTCCTACATAAAATTTTAAATATTAATTATATTTCTTTTAATTTTTTAGTTATTTATTTAACAATAAGGGTATTTAGGTCATTTCACACCCACTTAAGAATGAAAAATAAATTAGGGATAAGGACATAATATGTAGGGGTTTGCAAACATCGAGAACATTTTTTTGTACCTTTTGAAGATAAAGGACACACTTTGCAATCTAGTGTTAACATAAAGGACAATTTTTGTAATTTACTCAGGAAAAAGCGAGTGTTAAGTCACATATGATTTTTAGAAAGCGTCTGTTTGGCATAGACCTTAAGTTTGTATTTTGCAACGGTTTTAACCCTTAACACTAGCTCTATTACCTATTCTCAGTTAAATGTTAGGGTATTTTTGTCATTTTACTCCTTAGGGCTGGTTATATCTATATACCTTTATTAAGAGAACTGGGTTTTCTACCCTTTTAGTAATTTTGCCAGGTGTATAAATTTTGATGCGTTATGTACAAGAGACTCAAGCCATTTTAGAGGGGCCAAACTGAGACAAAGTCCAAACTTTTAAGACACTTTGAGGGCATAGTTGGTAATTCAAACCTACTACCTCCTCATTTAATTGACTTGATGATTAAAACCTTTCATCAGCCACAATCAATTCAGAACATAAGACATGAGTCATTGAAACCTTTTGAATGTCCAACGTACCCATTATGGCATCGGTTGCAGTTACACCAAAAGCCTCAACAACAAAACCCTTATTTTTTTACACTTTTCTTCACTCGGCTGTTCCCATCTCCCCTATAACCTGATTTTGGATTCTTAAAAGCTTCCGTCAATGGCGATGATGGATGGATTGTTCCTTTTACTTCTACCCTCCATCAAACAAGGAAACATTGATCCATCTTTCCCTTTCTGACTTTCTTGTTTTCATCCAATTCACGTAACTATTAATCCCTCTCATTTCATCATCATCTTTCACTCCATTCTCCGATCAACCAGCACCCCATTTTAGACCCAGGTAATAATTTCTTATAATTTTTGACCGTAAACATTTATGTTTGATTTTTTATCAGTACAATCAGCTGAAATATTTATAGGATTATTAAGTGTCAGTCGGTGATCGATCGATCGATATACGATGGTGGTTGTTGAATCCAACGGTGTGTCATCGAACAATCAGGTTGAATCCAACGGTGTTGAGCACTCGGATTCTGCGATTGTGCTTTCTGGGTCAAATGATAATAATATTAATAATGATAATAATCAGAGTATTCATGATGAAAACGGTGGTTTGAGAAATGGAAATGGTGGATATAATCATCATTAACGTCATGGGGATGAGGGTTTTAAGAAAGAAATGAGAGATTTGGAGGATATTTTGTCGAAATTGAATCCGATGGCTGAAGAATTTGTGCCTCCTTCACTGTCTAACAATGGTTATAATGGAGGTGTGTTGTATTCACCAGTAGCAGCAGCAGCAGCTGGTGGTGGTGGCAACATCAATGGCGGTTCGAATGGACGGGTATGCTTTATTGAAATTATTGTTTCGGTTTCGTGTTTAATGTCAACATTATCTGTTTTTTTGTATGCAGTGTTGTTTTTTCAAAAGCGGTGGGCTTTCGGTTATTACTCGTAATCTTGGATCCAGGTAACAATTCCTATTATTTGTTCAATTGATTAGAAGCGATCTTTTAACACTCGTAACCTGAAACTCGTTTGAAATCTATGGGGTAAAAAATATAGTGGTGTATAACTTGGCAAGGTTCATTGTGGTAAAAGGTTAATGATTTTGTGCAAGAACCTCTTTTTCTCTTCCTTTGATACTTTTAGTTATCCTATTACACTTCTTTCTCGCAAATATGTTGTATGTTGTTTTGTTTTTCAATTGCATATTTGTATTTATGTTATCTAAGAACTTGCTTGTTTCCAAGGGGGTGATAAAAATAGCTGCTGATTTTGGTCTTGCTCGTGAGATTACATCCCAACTACCATACACTGACTATTTTTCAACACACTGGTAGTCTTGCTCTGTCATTTTATATCTTGTCATGACAATATAATTTTACCTTTTATATACGGTTCTTTTTTTTTTTTGGCACATAAAAAAGCTTAGTTTTTTATACGGTTCATTTTAGCACATAAAAAACCTTAGTTTTTAATCCCAATTGACCCGATTCCACAGTTGTGTTCATAGTCGCTTTCCACATAAAAGAGCTTAAGTTTTACGTGACGAATTACCCAGTCTCGCAGCTACCCTTATACTCATTTTATTAAATGTAACTGTTGAACTTTCAGCCCAGGTAACCTCTGGCAGCATAGCTACATTTACAGTCATTTAAGCACCGGAGCTTCTCTGCCACCTCCGTTCCCTCCATGCACTCTACGAAAAGCATTGGCTTGCTATGTAAATGTTTTGAGCTCTCCCAATAATGTATGCTTTCAGTTTTGGGCATGTCCATCTTAAACGGACAAACGAGTCAAATCTACAAATTTAGCTAATAGGTGAACACATTAAGCAAGTTATATGGGGTGACAGTAACAATAGAGGTGTGAATAATCCACTCGCTGTTGCAAGTATAGGTCAGGTGAGTCAAAGTCAAATTTATATTATTTATTCGACATTTCAATCATTTTTAGCTGTTGGTTTCACTGGTTCTGTTAGCATACCTTGAAGTTCACATATTGTTGGTTAGAAGATTCTTTCTTTATGTATTTTGAGGATCTTATCTACTGTTGTTCATGTTAATTCAGTTAGATATGCATGAAAATGTATACGTTTCTTAAGTTTTGGTGCTTAAGGTATACGTTTCTCAGCAATGTTGACGCACACATACAATCTAATGAAAGAAAAAGAGAACCATGGATGTATTGGTTCGGTGTCCACAACTATATACACCATTGTGGACCACCAATCTAGCAAAAATGACTAGGACGATTAATATAGCTGTCACACATCGTACACCAAAAAAAAACATAACTACCCGCGGCAACGCGCGGGCATTCCCACTAGTAGATTACAAAGCATTTTGAATATTTAAGGGGCTATTTATATACTTACTCAAATTAACAAAAACTAACCCCCAACCTCACACTTTCTTCCCTCTTAAATGGGTTTTTTATTGTTATTAAAAACTGTTTTTATATATTTTTTTAAGTTTTTATTGTTATTTTGCTTTTATTATATCATTATTTTTACGATTATCATTTAATAAAACACATTTTACATATATACAAATAAAGGTGTCTTTTTTCTAAAAAGCATTTGTCTTTTATAGACGTCTTTTCTAAAATCGTTTATTTTTCAAACCATTTTTAGAATCATTCATCTTTTTACAAATCTTCCCTTTTTTTAACGTTCGATTGTTCAAAATTCGTTCATTTTTAAACCGTTTATTAAAATCGTTCGCTTTTTACAACCATTCCCTTTTTAACTTAATTTTTAAAATCTTTTTTTTTTGTTATCGTCCTTTTTAAAAATCTTTGTATTTAAACTATTCGTTTGTCTAAAATCGTTCTTTCTTACATTCCTTGGATTTTAAAAACTGTTTATTTTTTGTAGTTCTTTTTTCTTAATGACTATAAGTGAATTATAGAATACAAAGTTTAAAAATAAACGATTTAAAAAACGTTACAAAAGAAACAATTCTAAAAGATTAGTTTTCTTAAAAATGAACGATTTTAAAAAAGAAACTATAAAAGATTAGTTTTTTTTTTTTAAATGAATGATTTAAAAAAAGGAACTATATATAAGAGTTTAAAAAAACAAATGATTATAATAAGAACAGTAAACAATGAAATGTTTAAAAAAGTAAAAAAAAAAATGAACGACTTTAAAAAGAATGATCCTAGAAATAAACGGCTTAAAACAAAGAGTTTTAAAAATGATACGGTTTTAAAAAAGTTTTGAAAAACAAATGAGTTTAAAAAGGACATTTATGAAAAAACAAACAGTTAAAAAATGCGTATTTATTTGTCTATAAAAACTTATTTTATCAAATAATAATCGTGAAAATAAAGAAATAATAATTATAAAAAATTAGAGTAATTACATAAATAGTCTCTTAAATATTAAAAAAACTTTGTAATTTACACTTAACCGTAAAGAATAGGCATGTAAATGAACCGAACGAACATAAACAAAGACATGTTCGTGTTCGTTCGTTTAACTTCAATTGAACACATAACTGAACACATTTTTTTGTTCATGTTCGTTTATTAAGAAAATAGTCATGTTAGTGTTCGTTCATTACAAAATGCAACCTTAGGGTCTAATATGTCAAGAGTGCAACTATGTTCGTTCATTACAAAATTCGATCACTTTTTTGGCTTTTATCTCCTAGAGGAATGCTTTTTTATAGTGAGCGAATAAATACAGAAAATTTTTCATAGATGGAAAGAAAGTGCAACTATATTTTGGGGTTTTACCAAAGCTACATGTTTTTTGTACCCTCTTAAGAAAAATGTTGAACTAGAAATCGTGATACCGACCCGACTGAATGGTTCAATCTTTCAAAGATGATATGGCTCAACCCAACACCACAATCTTTGAAAGAAAAAAAAAAACTTACACTCTTACTACTTCTCTCTCTCTAAAGTTACCCTCTCTCTAGCATCATTGAAACACTATCGGAGATCTCTTCCGGTAGATCTGGCCCATGCGCAAAGGTGACACGCACAAATCGAGAAATAGTCCAAATTTTTATCAATGGGTTGGTAGTTCATTGGCAAAAGTAATGCCTTTAAACACCTGAATAGTAGAAAATAAATTTAATGACACAAATGCACCCAAATAGTAGAAAGTATCGAACCGAAACAAGATAATATCTTACAATTATATAATCCAACAGTGTTAAGAAAAGAAAGTCCCCATATTAGTATAAGATACCGATTGGTACGAAGGAATTGAATGTGGAATAGAATAGATTATTCCAGTAGAATAAAAAGAAGCATGTTTGGTTGTCATGTGATAATAGAATAGATCATTCTATAACAATGCGAATCTTTGGTGTTTATTATTATTATTAAAATTTTATGCTATTAATATATTCTTATATTATATGTTATATTTTTTATTATTATTATTTATTATTATTATTATTATTATTATTATTATTATTATTATTAAGACAACTATATTTTTGCCGTCTTTATTAAATTGTATTTCATAACTCGTCTTTTTTTATCCACAAAACTGTAGAAAGTAATGATTCATCTTATTCAACAAGCATCACAATGTAATAGAATAATCCATTTCATTCCGTTGTCCATTCCATTCTCTTGTTTATTCCATTCTCTTGTTTATTCCATTACTTCGTACCAAACAGATCCTAATGTCCGTTTCATGGATTGTAATGGAATTGGAATGAGAATTCGTACAGAAATTGAAATTTGGTTTGTAATTTATGTGTGTTTGTTTTGCAAAATGGAATGAAATTTGGATGAAATTAGAAGGTAGATTCTCTTCCTTATGTTGTTCAATTCCAATTTATTTTCTTGTTGAAACCAATATAATAAGGAGTGAAATCAACATTCTAATTCCCTCAAGATTCCATTCTATTATGTGAAACGAACACTGCCAAGTATTTTCAATAGCGGAATCAAATTCTTCTTCATCTTTATATTTTAAAGCAAACGGTAAAACAAAAAAAATTCTTTTTTTACTCCACATTAGCTAGGGGTGTTCAAAATTGGATTATCTGATTTTCGGATAGTGAATATTGATATCTGAATTTATAAAAAAAATCAAACAAAAATTTTGTTTCGTGCATAACTTAAAACTAAACCTATATTCGATTTTCCAAATTTCCAACGTTGAAAACTAAAAACATTCATAAATCCACATCTGAATCTGATTATTTACTATTTTTACAATATTTTAAACTAAATATAAAGCTCATATATTACATATATTTATAAAAAAATCTAGTTTTCGGATATCAGATAATCGGATTATCCAAAAATTTTGAAATTCATATATGAATCTGAAAATTCGGATTATTCGGTTTTCGGATATACGGAATTTCGGATATTTCGAATACCAATTTTCGAATATTTCGGTTTCGGATCCGGATTTTTTGAACACCCATTAGCCTTCCTATCCAATTCCCAATCCTCAAAATTTAAAAAGTGGTAGTGCAAGCATATAAATTTACGACTCTACGATTCACACCTAAATTTATTATTTTATTATTTTTTTAACTTTTTTAGTTAAATATATAGAGTAGGAGTTGGCTACAAAGACAATGTTTCCTACAAAGTGTAGGAAGCCACCACATTATGACATGTGGTAAGTAGTTATTTTAATGAAAAGGGCAACAATGTAATTTGATATTTATTCTGTTCATGGTATATATTTATTATAACTAACACATGCGATATTTAAGGAAGCCCAAATATCACATTGAAATCGAATTGACAGTTATATTAGGATCGATTCATTATTTATCATTCAAGTCGCAATTCTTCTTCTTCTTCTTCTAAAGTGGTTCGCTGAAAAAAAAATAACCATGGCATCACAGTGTGTTTTATCACTAAAACACACTGCTATGAACACAATTATGTTGTGTTTAGCAGTCAGTAACTGGTTCGTCATGTTGTGTTTTATCAGTCAGTAACTGGTTCGTCATTGTGTTTTATCACTAAAACACACTACTATGAACACACCTAGTATCCAACATCAAATGCAGTAAAACACAACACTATGAACAACCTTTAAAAAACACGTTGTCTTCAACAAAACATACTAAATACATGTAAATGCAGGATCTAATCACAATGTAGCTTTAACACATCAATCCTTAAAACAATATCAATGTAAAAAATAACACCTTTACCAAGTTAGTCACTTGTTTGTCACATTGTGTTTTATCACTAAAACATACTACTATGAACACATCTAGTATCCAACATCAAGTGCAGTAAAACACAGATCTATGATCAAACTTTAAAAAAACTCTGAATACATGTATATGCAGGATCTAATCACAATGTAGCTTTAACACACCAATCCTTAAAACAATATCAATGTAAAAAACAACACCTTTACCAAGTTAGTCACTTGTTTGTCACATTGTATTTTATCACTAAAACACACTACTATGAACACATCTAGTATCCAACATCAAGTGCAATAAAACACAGTACTATGACCATCTCTTACGCTTGTATTTCATGCCGAATTTGTAATCTTGATCCATGATTCTAGCTAACTTTGGTATGCAAGATGGTTATTGATAGTGGGGTTTTAGATAGAGAGAAGGATATGTGCGAGATTATAGGAGGTGTGTTATTTTTTGCAGTTATTCGATTGATTTAAAACTCGGTAAATTACTAGACTACATGAAGAAACAGTAGTTAACCAGGAGGTTAGTCCACGATTCGAGTCTCATTAGATATGGTTAATCCCTTCTTTCCTCGATCAATAGCTGTATCGTCTTGAATCTGTCACCTGCACAGTGAACACACCGTGAATCGCAACAAGGAGAATGGGGTGGGGGTTGCTCCTTGTTACCACCCTCTAGCGTGAGAATAAGTATTTGCTTAGGAAGCAAGATAAATGATTAAGTAGTAAGTGTGATTGAGCAGATTAGCATTACCTCAAACCTTGTCTGAAGTTTGGTATTTATAGTCGAAAAGTGAACAAGAGAGAGGCCAATGGGCCGTTTGATGGGCCTTGGGCCTGATTGACAACTCGCAGCTTATTCACTAGTCTGGCAGGTATGTAGGCTGCAGAAGTGTCAGGCATATGGTGGAGGCGTCGCCACGTGTCCTGTTGTATCAAGCACACGAAGGAGTGGCCGCCACGTGGCCTGCTGGCTTTGGTTGTCAGTCTGTTCATCAGCTTTATGCAAGTGGGAGCTCCTGTTAGTGGACTGGATAACCGTGTATTGGACGGTCAGCTGGCCGTTGTTGTCAGTGTCAAGGAATACCGCTCACTGGTTGGTCACAGAAGTCAAAGTGACAGTTCCACTTGCATCATAATAATATGTCATCCTTGCGCGTGCGCTTTGCAGGCTTCCGCAAGATCGTAGCATGTGTTGGATAAGTTGCACATGCACAGTACAAAACAACATCTACACACTACTCTGCACTTCCTTCGCTGTCCACGCACGGTACTGTAGCATGGCAATGTGCGAAATGTAGTAACATGATAGTTGTAGAAGATGTGGATTAAGATGATACTAATAAACTGGGTGATGATCATTGTTACAACTACCATCTTTAGTAGCAACCACCGCATCCTGTGTATGCTGCCTAAAACACCCATTTTCATACATAAGATGAGAATGTCATCTTTATCCGAGTGGGAAAGCAAACCAGGTCCGCGCGCGCCCGTATGGACTGAAGCATGTTCTTTGCCGAGTGGGGAAGTAAACCGGGTGATGGTTAGCAAGATCTGGGACCATACCCCTTCAAGTCCCCCAGTCTAGTGTTGCTTCCATGCGTAAGTTGGAAGTGGGTGGAATGATGGACTATGTTTGTAGTTTTGTAGGTAATAATTGTCTGAGTGGTGGCATGCTTTGGTAACCCAAACGCACAACTGCTTTTGCTCCTGCTTCATGTTTATTAACTAGTCTTTCCTTTGGAAAACGGGATTTGTTTCAAAGTAAAAAGACGTCAGTTGTCTTTAATACTGAAAATAACCTTGCGCCAGTCAGCGCAAGTGATGTTGAATCGCTATCTTGATTGTTGGTAGTTGGGGTGTTGCGTGCCTTGGTAACCTATTTGCACAACCGTTTTTGCTGTTGCTTTATGTTCATCAACTGGTCGTTTGTTTGATTCTTTTCTTTGAAAAATGGGATTTTTTCAAAGTAAAAATAATGTTGACATAATTTGTCCTTGATACTAAAAACCGCCTTGCGCCGGCCGGCGCAAGGGATATTGGTGGAACCTAGTGTTGCGGTGTTGTGGTTCACCATCTTGATTGTTGGTCAAGTGAGATTTGGTGTTGAACATAGACTATTTGGATCTTATTGGTGAAAGATGAGAATGGCTAGTTCTCTCTACTAGCCTTGCGCCAGCCGGCGCAAGTTTTGTTGTTGCAGACAAGGTGCGAGGTGTATAGTTAGTTGATGTGTAATTTGCCTCGTGTACCACAGTTGAGAAGTTGGTGAGATTTGGTTGGTGAAAAGGTGATGTGTCTGTGACTAGTGCACTGCCCGATGCATTTAATGCAAAGTGCAGCAGGGAAGTTTGTTCGTCTATTGTCAGGCGCGTGGGAAGCCAAGCGCGCATGATAATCGTCAGTGCACTGTGTCTCTGCAGCTGGCGGTTGCTGATTGGGTGATACGACGCACGTTCTGCACGTCTGACCCTTAGCATTAAATGCCAAGGGTATAAATAGGGGAGTTTCTAGGGTTTTTGGTTTCACGCTTTTGAAATTCAAATCGTTTCACCTTCATCTTTTTCTTTCTCTCTCAACTTTCCGGTGACTGATCTTGTTTTCCAGCAAGTTCTTCAGCCCTTTCTTCTTCAATCTCTCACACATTATTCTCAATGTCCTCACTGTCTTCTTCTGGGGGTGAAAACCCTGATACTGTTGACGCCGGCAGTGTGTTGCCGGTGTTAAAGTGGTCTGAAATTGCCTTTCAGACCTTGCTATTAAACTGCCGTATTTCGGCTGAATACGGTGCCTGATACTCAGCAGAGGGTGACACTGCCGGCGATGCCCCCTCCCGGCTAAGTGACTCTTTTCGCCGATTTTTTCCACGAGGGAAATTTCCGGCTACCGTTGACGGTCTTCATGGCCGATCTTCTAGAATACTATAGGATCTACATCTCCCAGTTGAGTCCACTGGGGATGGTTCGTGCTCGTCACTTTGAGTACTGTTTCTAGTCCCAAAGAATAGAGTCAACGATTGAACACTTTCGTCGTTTTTACCAGCTTCAGGCTTAGCTGGGTTTTTTGTGACAACTCGTGTTTTAGAACTCTTTTTGTGTGCTTTGATATAACGTGTGTGTGAACTCTATGTGATTACTTGATTAGCTGATTTTAATGAAATAATTATAAGTTGAATTATTATGTGTTACGTGTGATTGAATTGTGAACATAAGTGCACAACAAATCCTAGTCGCTCAACACAAACCCGATCGCATCATCTAAGTCCGATCGCACAACACCTTAGGGCCACTCATGATAAGTCCAATCGTACAAAAGGCTACCATTCTCTCGGCCCAGTATACCCGAGCTTGAAACCCATTGGGAGCCCATGCAAGGGTTCGACCATCCTCCTATATACACCAAAACATAACCTTTATGAGGTTTTATTTTCCTCATTATTTGCAAACACTTATCACACAAAACCCTAATCTTCTCCTCCCTCTCCTCATCTCGATGGCAGCACCTATCTCTCTCTCTCGAAGATCATCTCGGTCCTATCTCATATCCCGGTTAGTGTTTTGTTATCGTTGGATTGTGTGTTATTTGATATCGTGATTGTTTATGATCTCGCATAATGATTTAGGGTACTTGATACACATGATTAGCTATAACGATTAGAGGATATGATGAAATCGAATTGCATGATAATGATTGTCGCCCTAGGAACGGCATGGTGATCTGATGTTAATTTAGATATTTAAGAACTGAATAGATGTAATCGGCTGTATGTTTCTGTATTCGGATTAATTGTATGATTGAGTATGAAGTGTTGCATGATGATTCACAACCAATAATCTGAGAATTTAGTATTAGGTTGTTGTTATGAAATAAATGATGTTTTAGGAATCACGGATAAAAACCTTATTTTGATCGAACAAAGGATTAGATGGAAACTGGTTGATCGTTTTGACCAAGTAATGCAGATTAGGAAACTGTTAGAATAGTTGTAATCGAATTGCATGGTCTTAGGAAACTCAAACGGTTCGCACAAGTGCAATCACACAAGTTCTTGAATCACACAAGAGCTCAATCGCACAAGTGTCGGGTCGTACAATACAGTCGCACAAGTTAAGGTACAACACAGCTTTGCATGATCGCACAAGACTTGTGGATCCCACAGGACAGTGCCGATCGCACAAGCCTTGGGCTACGAACACAGTTGTTTAAGTTGTTATGTTAATGGGCCGTGTGGCCCAACTCAATCTTTGTTTGCTACTCGAGTTTGAGGAACCATTTGACATGAGTTAGGAGGAGCTGAGATGAGCATGCAAATCACAATATTATTGTGGGTGCACACATAATAATAATGTGGGGTGCATGCGAGTCCCAGTTGTAACACCTGTGTCTGTAATCATTGTAAACAGTTCAGTTATCAATAAAACAAATTTATTTGATCCCAATGTTTGTTTGTTTATGTTTGACATTTTTCATGTTTTGACTTTTGTTCAATTTCAAACTCTATATCGTTTTCTGGAGAATTATACGCAAACTGGTGCGTAAACGTAATCAGTTTAACGCGAAAAATACTCCGGAACATCAACATATTCTTAACATGCCTTAAATAACCTTTACATAACTTAGAAATAACTTTTGAAGGCTTTGGTATGGCAAAAACAAGTTTAATCGCCTACAGGAACTAAATTCGACAAACTGCGAAAGTATGATGATTCGTACTAGAACAGACATTCCGGAACATGACCATAAGTTAAACATACCATAAATATCCTTTACATAGCTTAGAAATAGGCTTTGATGAGTACGGTGTGCTAAAATAAACTTTTGGGTCATTCAGGGACTAAAAGCGTCAAAAAGTGCACAAGTTTGCATTTTGGCGCATAACTTACATTCGGAATACATCCGGACATCCAAAAATTTATGTAAGCATTAAAATATTTTATTTTAGTGTTTGGCATAAGAAAAATCCATTCGTCACGCAATTTAGATCGTTTTTGCGACCGTTACGACTTCCGTCGTAATTAACCGAACAACGCAACCGTACGACCAAACGAACCGACATCCAACATATTTTTTAGCACATTTTAAGTTCCCTATACTTTAACTTCATTTTAGAGCCTTAAAATGAGGTTAACGGGGCTTAAACGCATCAAAACGCATAAAAAATCAAGTTCGGAGTCACAGGGGCCTGTTCTGCCATTTTTGAAACTTTGCTGGTCTGCACAAGGCTTACGGACCGTAAGCACAAATCCATACGGTCCGTAAGGACCTCCCAGAACAGAAAAACCAGATTAAACAGCTGTTAACAGCTGTTAAGCACTCATAATCCCCTTGCACATGGTTTTGGGCAATACTAGGGGCTCAAATGGTTTTATAAAACCATGGGCTTGAGGTGTATAGATGAGATTGAAGCACGGTTTTCGAGGAACGATCTTAACGGTCCTAGAAATCCTATAAATACCCCCATGATCTCAACTCCAAAACCCACACCTTTGAATCTGAATTTGTTCTTTAAGTTGATGTGTTTAACACTTCATACCTGAGAATATTCGGATCAAAACTTCCATTCTTGGACCCGTTGTAAGTCCTCTTTCGTTCTTTAGCGTTTCTGCATTTTTAGCGTTTTCTGCGTTGACCAGTTTATGGTCAACACGAAGTTCGGTTGAACTTCGCAACGTGAGCGTAATCACGATGGTTATAGTCCCTTGTGACTATACCTACTGATTACCACGTTATCTAGACTCAGTGACGAGTCGTAGTTTCGGCCAAAATGCGTATTCTGGCGTATTTTGTAACCAAACTACTTTTAGGTATCAAAACCATTTGTTTTGATACCAAACTTGTTTTCTAACTTAGTTAAGCATGTTTTAACATGCTTAGCTCGTCACTTTTAGTTTTGTGCTTGTCTAGGGTCGTAAGGGTAAGCGATCTAATCAATCGCTTATGCTTTCGAAGCCGACCCATTTGGTCGATCATTAGGATCCGACCAAAACACATTAGGTGACCATAGTTGTATAGGGAATAACCTTCCGAGGTTATACCTTATGGTCACGACGTTTAGTTAGTTGTATGATAGGTAGTTATATGCCTTAGGTAAATTACCAAAATACCCTTTTTATGCCAAAATTCATTTTATACATATGTAACATAACATTTAACATCTAAACTGATTTGGCAACAATATTAGACATGTTAAGGCATATTTTACTTGTCATAGGACTAGTTAGGCGGTCCGAACGCGTTTTACGCGAACGACGCGTTAAAGTAGCATAAGCTACCTAAACGAGTCGTAATGGGTCGTAAGCACTTAGGTTAGGTTTCATTTTAGTATGTAGGCTTTGTTAAACCATATTACATGAGTTCCCGCACTCATTTGGTTTACGAACCCTCATTCTATCCGATCCTCCGATTTAGGTCCGGTTTATTAACATAGTTACCTATATTAGGTACCGTTTGATTTCCGTGATCTCTAGGATTGTTCGGTTGTTACTCAAGGACTACTAAGCAATCTCAAGTGAGTACATAGACCCCTCTTTTACTGTTTTCAAACTGTTTTGGGGTGAAACACATGTGCCTACTTGTTACTTTCATGCTTTCCATGTTTTCACATCATATACTTGCTATGTTCGTTAGTACATTTATAGTACATGATTTACATTACATTGTTTTATTAGCATACTTAGTACATTGTTTTACTTTACATTTCTGCTAGGTATGTTGACTGAGCATGCTAGCACATTGATTTACATGACTTTTCTGCTTTGTATGTTAACTTAGCATACTTAGCACATTGTTTTCATTTAACATGATTACAATCGGTATGACATTTGGTTTGTACAAACGGGACTTATATACGTTCATTAACATTAGTTACGCCGCTCGGTAGTAAGTAGTGGTACCATAGGACTTGACAAATCCCGTTCCTGACATCCTGGGTTTGTTTGGATGTAAGGAATGACTGAATCCGAAAACATTTCTTTTGATAACCTTGACTTAGGGTTATCCGTCTGTCTCAAGGCTTGAATGTATGCGTTAACTTACCACATAAGTGTTTGTATCAATAAAACATGCATTTATTTTGCAAAACATATCTTTTTGATATATTCAAAATACTTTGTTTTGTACATTCTTACATTTGGTTTATGTAACAACACTTTACTTAACATACATAACATTTGTTACACATTACTTGACTACATTTGGACTTTTTAACATTTGACATGGTTTATACAAGGACTTTTTGACAATTGGTTTAAACATAGACTTTATACATTGGTGGTTTGTTTAAGTGACTTAAGTAACGAGATGTGAGTAGTATGATACAAACATGGTGGATACGCCGCTGGTACTTCCTATATATAAGTGGTTGTATTATATTACATATCGTAGCGTTATTTAAATCATTCATTTGGACTTATACATTTTACACAAGTAACACGCTTTTCACAAGACTTTGGTTTACAAAACAGTTACTTTATACAACTCATTTTACTTGGTTATTCATTTAACCTTACATTGTTCTTTTATTTACACATATCATCTAATCTTATCGCTTTTTTAAATGATTTTCAAAACAAAACAATTTACAAGGTTCATGACTAACTTTTCTTAAACATTTTTCTTTAAACTTATAAGTCATGAATCCTAATTTCACAAAACCTATGTATCTCACAGGCATTTTTATGCTGACGTACCTATTTTCACATGTGTTTTCAGGAGCTGTTGCTTAGGATGATGATCGTGACACTAGGGCGGACCTGTGCCTTAGAGACTTAAAATGAAGATAGACTTAGTTTAATTATGTTATGTACTCTTTGTTTCTTGTTTAAGACAATGTAACTCTCTTGTTTAATAAATAAAACGTAATTTTAATATCCATGGTTGTTCTACGTGGTCGGGGTGTGACAGAAAAGTTGGTATCAGAGCCAATGGTTATAGGGAATTAGGTTATTAGTAATGCTTTGACCTAGACTATAACCCTTCTAGAACCCCAACACAAGTTATCTTGTGTTTAGATCTTAAAACATGCACTTCACCTATCCTTAGGTGATAACCACAACGAGAACATCGATTCCGAATCCGCTTTGAAAATTAATCATCTGTTCTTGGATGATTGATTACTAGGTTTTGAACCCTCTATTGTAAGGTTTTGAACCCCTTGAACTTTCAAAATCTCGTCAAAGTTTTGGGCCCTAAATAGTGTGAACACGTACAAACTGGAAGGGTGAATGCCTGTACCTTGGGTTTTCTGTCTAAGGCTAGAGTGTTCGTACAAATCCACATAATCGGACCAGTCACTCTTACCTGGGAACTCTTGGGGTGAGTGTTCACTTATAGGCGAGCATGTCTTCGCGATACATTATTTTTGACCCATTTACTTGATTAGTCACAATGTGTCGTTTGTTTGCCTAGTGGTAACGAACAAATAACCACCATCTTTGCTTTTGTCAATTTTTGTATCATCTCATTCTTTTCATCCAATCATCTCACTCGTTTCCTTTCATGTTTCCTCTTTTAGAATGCCTCCTCGACGCGACAACCAGATAGCAAATGCCTCCTCGCGCAGCAAATGGCTGCTGCTTTCCCAAATCTTATTGCTCAACTGAACAAAGCCAACAACAACAATCATGCTCCATGCAATTTCAAGAGTTTCAATTTGGCTAAGCCACTCAAGTTTAGTGGTACTGAAGGAGCAACTGGGCTCCTACAATGGTTCGAGAGCACTGAGAGTACGTTTCGTCACGTTCAGTGTCCTGATAATCTCAAGGTCGAGTTTGCTTCCAGTGTGTTTCAGAAGAGGGCTCTTACATGGTGGAACAGGGTTATGAGAGACCGTGGTGCTGAAGTTGCTTTAGCGCAAACGTGGGCTAAAGTTAGGGCCCTTATGATGAAGGAGTTTTGCCCTCGTCATGAGCTGCGAGCTTTGGAAAGGGAATTTGATGATTTGAAACAAGATAGTGGCGAGCACCGGGCATACACTGATAGGTATGAGGAATTGAGCCTGCTTTGCCCGACCATGGTTACCCCACTCGACAAGGCTATCGAAAGGTACATCGATGGTCTACCTGAATCAGTGCAAGACATCATTACTGGTAGTAACCCTACCACAGTCCGTCAGGCAATCGAGTTAGCAGCGACATTGACTGAGTCGCAGGTTCGAAAGGGAAAGCTACATAAAAATGGTGACAAAGGTAAGAAGCAGGCGGCTGACAAAGAAGATAGCAAGAAAGGTAAAAACAAGAAAGGAAAGGATTTTGGTTCCTCAAAGGGGTCTAGGAAGCGAAAGGCTTCCCAAAACTATGTCGTTACTGCACAGGCTCAAGCTGCACCAAATCAGCCTGCGCAACCACCTGCCAAGAGGCCTTATCTTGGCAATGCACCTTTGTGCAACAGGTGTAACGGCCATCACCTACCACATCTCCAATGTCGTCAATGCACTAATTGCGGAAGAAATGGTCATCTTGCCACTACTTGCCGCATTCCTGTCAACCAGAATCAGGCAGTTCAGAACCAAGCTCCACAAGTTGCTCAGCCTCTTGCTCAGCAACAAGGTCAAGCTGCACGACCTCATTTTCCTCCTGGTTCGTGCTACAATTGTGGGGATCTGACCCACTACAGAAACCGGTGTCCAAGACTAGCTAACGCCAATCCAAATCAGAATCAGGCTCAGGCTCGGGGTCAAGTCTTCAACATGAATGCACAAGAGGCACAAGCAGACAATAATGTGGTCAACAGTATGTTCTTTATTAATAATCAGCCTGCATCTGTTCTTTTTGATTCGGGTGCAGATAAGAGTTTTGTGTCATTATCTTTTGAGCCATCGCTTTTCATGTCTAGAACGAAATTAGGAAAACCCTTGACTGTAGAAGTTGCTAGTGGTGAACCCATTGTTCTTGATTCTATTCTTCACAACTGCCGGTTGAACCTTAACAACCATCTTTTTCCTATCGACCTCACGCCAATGCAACTTGGAAGCTTCGACGTTATAGTGGGTATGGATTGGTTAGCCAAACATCACGCAGAGGTAGTTTATTTCGAGAAGATTGTTCGTGTGCCGCTTTCGACAGGGGAGATCCTACAGGTTCGTGGTGAGAAACCTGCTGGTAGTCTCAAACTCATGTCTTGTTTTAAAGCTCGGAAGTATCTGCGAAAGAACTATGTGGCCTTTTTGGCACATGTTGTAGCAGATAAGGGCAAAGGTAAGTCTATTCAAGATATCCCTGTTGTTCGGGATTATCCTGAAGTATTCCCTGAAGAGTTACCTGGTCTACCCCCAGCACGCCAAGTCGAGTTCCGTATTGATCTCGTACATGGTGTAAATCCCATTGCCATATCTCCATATCGTCTTGCACCGTCTGAGATGCAAGAGTTGTCTAAGCATCTTCAAGAGCTCTCTGAGAAAGGTTTTATCCGTCCTAGCTTTTCACCTTGGGGTGCTCCCGTTCTTTTTGTCAAGAAGAAGGATGGATCTTTTAGGATGTGTATCGATTATCGTGAGCTTAACAAGCTTACCATCAAGAATCGATATCCCCTACCTTGCATAGATGATCTCTTTGATCAGTTACAGGGCGCTTCTTATTTTTCGAAGATTGATCTGCGTTCTGGGTATCATCAACTTCGTGTGCATGAAGAAGATATTCCCAAGACAGCGTTCCGCACTCGTTATGGGCATTATGAGTTCACAGTTATGCCTTTCAGGTTGACTAATGCTCCTGCTGTTTTCATGGACTTAATGAATAGGGTCTGCAAGCCTTATTTAGATAAGTTCATCATCGTTTTTATTGATGACATCTTGATTTATTCTAAGACGCGAGCTGATCATGAGCAACATCTTCGTCTTACTCTGGAACTCCTAAAGAAAGAGCAACTTTTCGCCAAATTCTCCAAGTGTGAATTCTGGCTTAAAGAAGTTCAATTTTTAGGACATATTGTCAACGAACAAGGTATTCATGTAGATCCCTCCAAGATCAGTGCGATTAAGGATTGGGATATGCCTACCACTCCTACTGAAGTTCGTTCTTTTCTTGGTCTTACGGGTTATTATCGCCGCTTCATTGAAAATTTCTCAAAGATTGCAGTTCCTCTAACTGCTCTAACTCAGAAGAACAAACCCTTTGATTGGGGGATTCAAACAAGAGGAAGCTTTTCAAAACTTGAAGCAGAAGCTTTGTGATGCGCCTATTCTATCATTGCCTGAGGGTAATGATGATTTTGTCGTGTATTGTGATGCATCAAACTTGGGTCTTGGCTGTGTTCTCATGCAAAGGAACAAAGTCATAGCATATGCATCGAGGCAGTTGAAGATACATGAGAAGAACTACACCACTCATGATCTTGAGTTGGGTGCAGTTGTCTTCGCTCTTAAGATCTGGAGACACTATTTGTACGGTACAAAATGTGTGGTTTTCACGGACCACAAAAGTCTCCAGCATATCTTCAATCAGAAAGAACTCAACATGAGGCAATGACGTTGGGTTGAGCTTCTAAACGACTATGACTGCGAAATTCGCTACCATCATGGTAAGGCGAATGTCGTAGCCGATGCTTTGAGTCGTAAGGAACGTACTAAGCTTCATTGTGTTCGTGTTCAATCTGATATTCAAGCTCGATCCGATATCCAAGCACGCATCACTCAGGCTCAACACACTTGTGTTTCACAAGGTTTATGGATAAGGAATTTCCCTATCACATAACACCTGAACTTGAACTGAAGGACAATGGATCGTATTACTTCATGGACCGTTTGTGGGTCCCAAGCCAAGATGATCTTCGCACCTTGCTTATGGATGAAGCCCATAAGTCTCGTTATTCTATTCATCCTGGCTCAGATAAGATGTATAAGGATCTTCGTATTCAGTATTGGTGGCCAGGTATGAAGAAAGACATTGCCTTATATGTATCAAAATGCCTTACTTGTCTTAAGGTTAAGGCTGAACATCAACGTCCTTCTAGTTTATTGGTGCAACCAGAGATCCCAGTTTGGAAATGGGAAAACATTACTATGGATCTCATTACTAAACTTCCGCGCACAAAGAAAGGTCATGATGCCATCTGGGTAGTTGTTGATCGTCTTACTAAGTCAGCGCATTTCTTGCCAATCTGTGAGGATTTTTCTGCTGACAAACTTGCTAAAATCCATGTGGATGAAATCGTATCTCGACATGGTGTTCCTTTGAACATTATTTCTGACAGAGATGCTCGCTTCACTTCTCATTTTTGGAGAACCATGCAATCTGCTATGGGGACCCAACTTAATCTGAGCACAGCTTATCATCCGCAAACAGATGGTCAATCTGAAAGAACAATCCAGACTCTGGAGGATATGCTTAGAGCTTGTGTGATCGATTTTGGTGGTAGTTGGGATTCACATCTTCCGTTAATTGAATTCTCCTACAACAACAGTTATCACTCCAGCATCAACATGGCTCCTTTCGAAGCTCTCTATGGTAAAAAATGTCGTTCACCAGTCTGCTGGAATGAGATCGGTGAGGCTCAGCTTACTGGACCTGCCCTCATTTTAGAGATAACTGATAAGGTTAAGAAGGTTCGTGATAACCTGCAGACAGCTAGAATCCGTCAAAAGAGTTACGCGGACCAATGATGCAAGCCCTTGGAATTTCAAGTCGGTGATCGTGTATTACTTAAGGTCTCACCTTGGAAAGGTGTGATCAGATTTGGAAAGAAAGGAAAACTTGCACCTAGATACGTTGGACCACTCAAGATCATCGAAAGAATCGGTAAGGTAGCCTACAGACTTGAATTACCTCCTGAACTTGGGAACGTTCATCCAATTTTCCACGTATCCAATCTCAAGAAGTGTCTTGCTGATGAGAACCTTCACATACCACTTGACGAAATTCGTGTTGATAAATCACTGAAATTTGTTGAGAAACCTGTGGAAATTATGGAACGTGAAGTCAAGTGGCTTAAACGCAAGCGCATTCCTTTGGTCAAAGTTTGCTAGGAATCTAAGCGTGGACCTGAGTTTACTTGGGAACGTGAAGATCAAATGAAGGCGAAGTATCCGCATCTATTCTCACGAGTTTCCTCTAAATAAATTTCGGGACGGAATTTCCACAAGTAGGGGAGACCGTGACACCTGTGTCTGTAATCATTGTAAATAGTTCAGTTATCAATAAAACAAAGTTATTTGATCCCAATGTTTGTTTGTTTATGTTTGACATTTTTCATGTTTTGACTTTTGTTCAATTTCAAACTCTATATCGCTTTCTGGAGAATTATACGTAAACTGGTGCGTAAACGTAATCAGTTTAACGCGAAAAATACTCTGAAACATCAACATATGATTAAAATGCCTTAAATAACCTTTACATAACTTAGAAATAAGTTTTGAAGGCTTTGGTTTGGCAAAAACAAGTTTAATCACCTACAGGGACTAAATTCGACAAACTGCGAAAGTATGATGATTCGTACTAGAACAGACATTCCGGAACATGACCATAAGTTAAACATACCATAAATATCATTTACATAGCTTAGAAATAGGCTTTGAGGAGTAAGGTGTGCTAAAATAAACTTTTGGGTCATTCAGGGACTAAAAGCGTCAAAAAGTGCACAAGTTTGCATTTTCGCGCATAACTTACATTTGGAATACATCCGGACATCCAAAAATTTATGTAAGCATTAAAATATTTTATTTTAGTGTTTGGCATAAGAAAAATCCATTCGTCACGCAATTTAGATCGTTTTTGCGTCCGTTACCACTTCCGTCGTAATTAACCGAACAACGCTACCGTACGACCAAACTAACCGACATCCAACATATTTTTGAGCACATTTTAAGTTCCCTACTTTAACTTTATTTTAGAGCCTTAAAATGAGGTTAACGGGGCTTAAACGCGTCAAAACGCATCAAAAATCAAGTTCGGAGTCACAGGGGCCAGTTCTGCCATTTTTGAAACTTTGCTGGTCTGCACAAGGCTAACGGACCGTAAGCACAAAGCCATACGGTCCGTAAGGACCTCCCAGAACAGAAAAACCAGATTAAACAGCTGTTAACAGCTGTTAAGCACTCATAATCCCCTTGCACATGGTTTTGGGCAATACTAGGGGCTCAAATGGTTTTATAAAACCATGGGCTTGAGGTGTATGGATGAGATTGAAGCACGGTTTTCGAGGAACGATCTTAACGGTCCTAGAAATCCTATAAATACCCCCATGATCTAACTCCAAAACCCACACCTTTGAATCTGAATTTGTTCTCTAAGTTGATGTGTTTAACACTTCATACCTGAGAATATTCGGATCAAAACTTCCGTTCTTGGACCCGTTGTAAGTCCTCTTTCGTTCTTTAGCGTTTCTGCATTTCTAGCGTTTTTTGCGTTGACTAGTTTATGGTCAACACGAAGTTCGGTTGAACTTCGCAACGTGAGCATAATCACGATGGTTATAGTCCCTTGTGACTGTACCTACTGATTACCACGTTATCTAGACTCAGTGACGAGTCGTAGTTTCGGCCAAAATGCGTATTCTGGCGTATTTTGTAACCAAACTACTTTTAGGTATCAAAACCGTTTGTTTTGATACCAAACTTGTTTTCTAACTTAGTTAAGCATGTTTTAACATGCTTAGCTCGTCACTTTTAGTTTTGTGCTTGTCTAGGGTCGTAAGGGTAAGCGATCTAATCAATCGCTTATGCTTTCGAACCCGACCCATTTGGTCGATCATTAGGATCCGACCAAAACACATTAGGTGACCATAGTTGTATAGGGAATAACCTTCCGACGTTATACCTTATGGTCACGACGTTTAGTTAGTTGTATGATAGGTAGTTATATGCCTTAGGTAAATTACCAAAATACCCTTTTTATGCCAAAATTCATTTTAAACATATGTAACATAACATTTAACATCTAAACTGATTTGGAAACAATATTAGACATGTTAAGGCATATTTTACTTGTCATAGGACTAGTTAGGCGGTCCGAACGCGTTTTACGCGAACGACGCGTTAAAGTAGCATAAGCTACCTAAACGAGTCGTAATGGGTCGTAAGCACTTAGGTTAGGTTTCATTTTAGTATGTAGGCTTTGTTAAACCATATTACATGAGTTCCCGCACTCATTTGGTTTACGAACCCTCATTCTATCCGATCCTCCGATTTAGGTCCGGTTTATTAACATAGTTACCTATATTAGGTACCGTTTGATTTCCGTGATCTCTAGGATTGTTCGGTTGTTACTCAAGGACTACTAAGCAATCTCAAGTGAGTACATAGACCCCTCTTTTACTGTTTTCAAACTGTTTTGGGGTGAAACACATGTGCCTACTTGTTACTTTCATGCTTTCCATGTTTTCACATCATATACTTGCTATGTTCGTTAGTACATTTATAGTACATGATTTACATTACATTGTTTTATTAGCATACTTAGTACATTGTTTTACTTTACATTTCTGCTAGGTATGTTGACTGAGCATGCTAGCACATTGATTTACATGACTTTTCTGCTTTGTATGTTATCTTAGCATACTTAGCACATTGTTTTCATTTAACATGTTTACAATCGGTATGACATTTGGTTTGTACAAACGGGACTTATATACGTTCATTAACATTAGTTACGCCGCTCGGTAGTAAGTAGTGGTACCATAGGACTTGACAAATCCCGTTCCTGACATCCTGGGTTTGTTTGGATGTAAGGAATGACTGAATCCGAAAACATTTCTTTTGATAACCTTGACTTAGGGTTATCCATCTGTCTCAAGGCTTGAATGTATGCGTTAACTTACCACATAAGTGTTTGTATCAATAAAACATGCATTTACTTTGCAAAACATATCTTTTTGATATATTCAAAATACTTTGTTTTGTACATTCTTACATTTGGTTTATGTAACAACACTTTACTTACCATACATAACATTTGTTACACATTACTTGACTACATTTGGACTTTTTAACATTTGACATGGTTTATACAAGGACTTTTTGACAATTGGTTTAAACATAGACTTTATACATTGGTGGTTTGTTTAAGTGACTTAAGTAACGAGATGTGAGTAGTATGATACAAACATGGTGGATACGCCGCTGGTACTTCCTATATATAAGTGGTTGTGTTATATTACATATCATAGCGTTATTTAAATCATTCATTTTGGACTTATACATTTTACACAAGTAACACGCTTTTCACAAGACTTTGGTTTACAAAACAGTTACTTTATACAACTCATTTTACTTGGTTATTCATTTAACCTTACATTGTTCTTTTATTTACACATATCATCTAATCTTATCGCTTTTTTAAATGATTTACAAAACAAAAGAATTTACAAGGTTCATGACTAACTTTTCTTAAACATTTTTCTTTAAACTTATAAGTCATGAATCCTAATTTCACAAAACCTATGTATCTCACAGGCATTTTTATGCTGACGTACCTATTTTCACATGTGTTTTCAGGAGCTGTTGCTTAGGATGATGATCGTGACACTAGGGCGGACCTGTGCCTTAGAGACTTAAAATGAAGATAGACTTAGTTTAATTATGTTATGTACTGTTTGTTTCTTGTTTAAGACAATGTAACTCTCTTGTTTAATAAATAAAACGTAACTTTAATATCCATGGTTGTGAAACAATTAATTCTGTTACAACACTCCCCGATGTTTCCGCCACGTTTTGTTGTTCTACGTGGTCGGGGTGTGACACCAGTGAGACTTAACAAGTGAAAAAGGGGTTCCATTCCGTTGTTTGATCAATGTGAAATAACAAACCTATAGGGGTCATAGCAGTGATTGTTCCCTACTCAAACGTGAGCTTTCCATTTCTCTCTGGATCCTTTCGAATCTCGGTGCTATCGTGTATTACCTGAACACCCATCTGAACGCCTAGCGAACTGTGTAGAATGTTAGGTGCTTATATGAGTGTCCCTGAGATGGATGTCTCCGCGTCAAATGACTGGTCTATACCTTCCCCGCCTAACTTTGTTTGCTAGAATCTAGCGCGATAACGTCTTAGACTTCGAAGTGCGATCACTTCTGCAACGCTCAGGAAGCATGTCGGGTAATACCCAGCTAACTTGCAACATCAATGAACAAGAGGATGAGCGTAGTACTTTACCGACCACAGTACTTTGACGACTCTGATTACCGGCAACGAGTACCAGCAAACTGGCTTCAATCGAATCCTTAACCCTTGTCAGCAACTCATGAGAGTCAACTCTTACGAATCAATCGAGGCATAAGTGATGATAATTGACCTTAGGGCGGTATGCGTAACTGCCAGCGCGGTGAGTAGCGCTTTAGGACGTGGCTCAGAATGTGAAAAGATGAACTATGATGGTGAAGAATCGTAGGGCTTTGTTTCGAGCAACGACATTGGGGGCAGCAGTCACAGCGACAACAAGGTATTCGTAACCCTAGCCTACAGTAAGGAAATAAAAGTGACTACAACATGGATTGGCCGTGGTTAAGTTAAGAAGACAACGACCAAAGGAACAACGACAGTACTTGAAATACTTGTAATGAAAACAGCAACACTAGAAATGATGCCTGTGGAAGGGCATTTAGAATTGGCATGGGCGACGCCAGGACTTTAGCAACATGGAAACTAGTTCGTCTTTGCTCCGTTTGACCCTGATGCTCCTTGAATTTGAACCTGTTGTGGAATCGGCTGACGACGAGACAATTGACATTTCGTATGTTAGTTGGGATGCAAATTCGACCTTGTGGGACAAGCAAGCGATCGACATCGATCTGCTATCCTTGGTGGTTTGAAGCAGTAGTTAGAATGGATTGGTAATCCATACATCGCACAGAAATGCCCTGTGAGGAGAAAACTTCGCGTATCTCTCTCCCTAGTGGAGAATCGTCATCTATTTCAAGGTATCGGAATTGTGCAAAGGTTGGTGTCAATTCGGCAATGAAAACTTGGAAGTGTCCATGGAGGGATATTCCGCTATGTTAGCGCGTATTATTGATGTTAGGGCTGAGGAAAAGAGGATCGGGGATCCACCCCTTTTGTTCGAGATTTCTACCTATATGCTACCAGAAAAACTATCAGGTGTACCCTCACATCGTCCGGAGGAGTACCGGATCAGTATCAGGTCAGAGGCAGCCCTGACTACTCGTACTCCTTGCCATCTTGCACCAGGAGGGTTGCAGGAACTGTTTAACCAACTGCAGGGATTATTGAACAGGCGTTTTGTTGAACCTAGCTTTTCAATTTGGGGAGCCCCAGTTAGATCCATGAATTTTCGTATGTGTACTGATTTTCGAGAACTTAGTAAGGTGGCAGTTAAGAACCACTTGCCTCAACCCCGTATTGGCGACCTGTTGACCAGCTGAGAAGATCAAGCCCCATTCGAGGATTAACTAACGAGTGAGCTATCACCAGATGGAAGTTCAAGGGGGAGCATGTTCCTACAACAACATGTTGAACGAGATGCGACCATTTCAACTTTGTATACCATGATCATTGAATTGAACAACGCACCAGAAACTTTAGGGATCACATGAATCGTCTGTATCTAGTGACAATGTTCTGAATCATGACCAGGAGAAAGGAACACCATGGGTGGCATATGTATTCCATTTCAGCGCTTCTGTGGGAGGAGCCATTACGTGCGAAGTCATGTATTTTGATCGGGTAACCAACGGAGTGGGAATACTCATGAATCTCGTTGAGATGCATCTTGTTAGAAACTGATCGACACCAACGATTCCTTAGGGGATGCACCAATTCCTTGGTTTCACTAGATACTGACGCAGCTTACCCACAGGATTTTCGAAGGTCGCACAACTTAAATCCCTTTAGCACAGTAGGGTACTGTGTTCGTGAAAGACGAAACAGGAGGACGTCTTTTCAGCTTTCGAGTTCCAACTCTGCAATGCACCGAGCGTCGTCTTTACCCGAGGGTGCGGGTGATTTAGTGGTATACCACGACGACCCGAATCAGAGTCCCAGCTGCACACTGATGCAACACGAGAGAGTGATGACATACGTGATGGAGTTACAAAGAGGAACTGCGCGACACACGACCGACGGTGAAAACCGTGGCTTTGGGATTTTGGATGGAGGCATCACTTGGACGGTACCAGATGCGTTATTTAGACCGATCACAAGGGCCTCCCATGTACCGATGTTCGAAAGAGCTAAAGCATACATTGACATCGTTGGATGGAACTTTAGGATGATTGCAACTATGAAACTTGACATGCACGAGCCTTGCAACTCACTATCGACTCTAACATACCTGATCAGACTCGCTCTGTTCAAACTGGGTAACTGTAGGAAGAGGATTTCCAATTTGAACCCATGTGGGGCATGGAGAAGCAACCTTTGACAGGTCAGATGATGTTCGCTACATCATGGAACAAATGTGGGTCTCGCTAAACGACTACTGTAGGGAACTCGTGTTGAGCAAAGCACATCGACCTTGATATTCTAGTCATCTGGGTTTTGGTGAGAGATACTAGGATCTATAAACCTTGTACTGGTAATCGGGTATGAAGGCCCACCTAGGTAGGTATGGGAAGGATGTTTGACTTGTGGGAAGGTCAAGGTGAAGTGTTAGCAACCGGAAACAGCTGAATGGAAAGCAAAAAACAGACTGCCATGGATTTGGTCGCTAGTCTAGTTACAACTCGAAAACGGAAACAATGTCAATTGGATGATTGTTGATTGTCTCACGTAACCAGCACACTTTCTAGACAGCAAGGAAACGAATGAGTTTCCTACACTTGCAGTCACCTACCTAAAAGAAGTGGTTGCTAGGCACAGGGTGCCACCCTCCAGTATCTCTGATCGCGACCCACGATTTGCATCTGATTTGTGGCAAGTGATGCACAAATCCTTTGGCTCTCGATTAGACATGAGCACATCATATCACCCGCATACGGATGGGCAGTCCGAACGCACCATCCAAACTCTTGAAGGCATGCTTCGGGCATGTGTAATCGACTTTGGCAACGGCTGGGAATGGCATCTTCCCTTTAGTGGAGTTTCGTATAACAACAGTTACCACACCAGCATCCAAGCTGCTCCATTTAAGGCATGGTACGGACGTAAATGTCGATCACCTCTTGCTGGGTAGAAGTTGGTGACAGCCAAATCGCTGGCCCAGAACTTGTAGTAGATACAACCGAAAAGATTGCTCAGATGCGACAACGAATGGCGGCAGCTCGTGACCGTTAGGAAAGCTACGCTGGTAAGCACAGGAAATCACTCGAGTTCCAGGTTGGGGATCGAGTGCTACTCAAAGTCTCACCTTGGAAAGGTGTAGTTCGTTTTAGCAAACGCGGGGAAACTCAGTCCGCGATACGTTGGACCTTTCAAAATCATAGAGGAAATAGGCAAAGTGGCGTACAAACTAAACTTACTCACAGAACTCAGTGGAGTTCACAACGTATTCCATGTGTCAAATCTGAAGAAAGTGTCTGTCAGATGAGACCCTCCTAGTTCCTTGAAGGAGCTCACAATCGACGATCAGTTGCGATTCGTCGAGGAACCAGTAGAAATCACAGACCGAGACGTTAAGGTTCTCAAGCGCACCAGAATACCTTTTGTTCAAGTTCGTTGGAACTCCCGTAGTGACCCAGAGTCTACCTGGGAACGAGAAGACCAGATGAAACACAAGTATCCCCAGTTGTTTGAGAACAACGAAACCACTGCTGAGGCTGAAGCTACTGCGGAATTTCGGGACGAAATTCCAAACCAACGGGGGAAGGATGTGACACCCCTGGAAAACCAGGAAAACCATGCAACTTAACTAGCTTCCTCAGTAAGCACGTGCTAAATTTCGGGACGAAATTTCTTTCAACTTGGGGATAATGTGACAACTCATGTTTTAGAACTCTTTTTGTGTGCTTTGATATAACGTGTGTGTGAACTCTATGTGATTACTTGATTAGCTGATTTTAATGAAATAATTATAAGTTGAATTATTATGTGTTACGTGTGATTGAATTGTGAACATAAGTGCACAACAAATCCTAGTCGCTCAACACAAACCCGATCGCATCATCTAAGTCCGATCGCACAACACCTTAGGGCCGCTCATGATAAGTCCAATTGTACAAAAGGCTACCATTCTCTCGGCCCAGTATACCCGAGCTCGAAACCCATGGGGAGCCCATGTAAGGGTTCGACCATCCTCCTATATAAACCAAAACATAACCTTTATGAGGTTTTGTTTTCCTCATTATATGCAAACACTTATCACACAAAACCCTAATCTTCTCCTCCCTCTCCTCATCTCAATGGCAGCACCTCTCTCTCAAAGATCATCTCGGTCCTATCTCATATCCCGGTTAGTGTTTTGTTATCGTTGGATTGTGTGTTATTTGATATCGTGATTGTTTATGATCTCGCATGATGATTTAGGGTACTTGATACACATGATTAGCTATAACGATTAGAGGATATGATGAAATCGAATTGCATGATAATGATTGTCGCCCTAGGAATGGCATGGTGATCTGATGTTAATTTAGATATTTAAGAACTGAATAGATGTAATCGGTTGTATGTTTCTGTATTCGGATTAATTGTATGATTGAGTATGAAGTGTTGCATGAAGATTCACAACCAATAATCTGAGAATTTAGTATTAGGTTGTTGTTATGAAATAATTGATGTTTTAGGAATCACGGATAAAAACCTTATTTTGATCGAATAAAGGATTAGATGGAAACTGGTTGATTGTTTTGACCAAGTAATGCAGATTAGGAAACTGTTAGAATAGTTGTAACCGAATTGCATTGTCTTAGGAAACTCAAACGGTTCGCACAAGTGCAATCACACAACTTCTTGAATCACACAAGAGCTCAATCGCACAAGTGTCGGGTCGTACAATACAGTCGCACAAGTTAAGGTACAACACAGCTTTGCATGATCGTACAAGACTTGTGGATCGCACAAGACAGTGCCGATCGCACAAGCCTTGGGCCACACACACAGTTGTTTAAGTTGTTACGTTAATGGGCCGTGTGGCCCAACTCAATCGAACAAGTTCACATGAATCGCACAAGTTGATTTCTGCTAATTGTTAGGGCCGTGTACATGTTGGGTTACTTATTAGTTGGGCCGGGTGTTTATTGGATCGCACAACATGCTCTGGATCGCACAAGGTTGTGCTGATCGCACAACATGTTGGGCCGGGTAGTCGTTTGGGCTTCAACTATCCAACTACACAAGATACTAATGGGCTTACACTGTTACTTCAGCCCAATATATCCTGATCGCACAAGTTTGGGCTTTATGTGTTTAACTGATTTGCTTAACATGTTCAATTTGTATGAGATGATCATTACGTGTTCTTGACCTGTTAGTTCTGTGTAAACTTATGTGCACTACTTGAACCTAGACCTGACTTGTATGGTAACCATGTTAGGACGTGGTTGACCCCTAGCAGCTCGATTGATCTTTTTGTTTATCTGCCGAGCAAACCAAGGTGAGTTCACACTTTCTACAAGGCATGGGATTCCCAGTGGTTGGGAATGGGTTAAAGAATTAAAACGGAACCTACATATCCTCCTTGGGTAGGATATGTACGGCCATCCTCCATGGGTAGGATGCCAATATTAATCCTGCGTATTCTCCTTGGGTAGAATACGTACGTTCGTCCTCCTTAGGTAGGACAACAACCTTAAACTACTAGCCAAAACTCTATCACGTAAGTCCCTCGTTTTATATCGACTTAATCGCCGAGGCCGATGGCGAGCGGGTCATTAGTTAATAGCGCTATTAGGTTTGACAAACCTCACACCGTGTCGTTCGAACGGGCGTGTACTAATGGATCATGGTAAACTGTCAATGATGATAGACATTGACGTAGGGCACAACTATTGTTCGTCAGTGGTCGATATGTTAACGGTCTAGTGGTTCACATGGGGAAGCCCCCACTAATTATGGATATGGATTGGGAAATAACGATACTGGTTAACTCGTGATATGCGAAGCAACTTATGGTTTTCAAAACAAACTGGTAAAACTTAACAACCAACTGTGAACTCGCTCAACTTTGTTGTTGACTCGTTGTTACATGCCTTGCAGGCCTTTAGGTGCATATCAATGGAACTTGCTGTCTGGGAAGCTGGAGTGGTCATGGGTCGAAATACATGGAAACAAAATACAAGACTAATGGCTTTTTACATGTGGTCTATAAACACTTAACGAATGATTTATGCTTCCGCTGTAATATGTGAATTATTGTAACGTTGTAACACTCATTGTTAATCAATGAAAGTTTTATTTACATTTACCTATGAGTTCAATGTGATTGGTGGCTAAGATCCTGGTATGTCACGCTCCCTGCGGTGATACTCCGCTAGTGGGATTTTGGGGGTGTGACATTTTTACTCCTTCTTCACGCGTAAGGGCATAAAGAAGATACTGGAGGTGCTTCCTAAGGGCTTCCATGAGTGGAACTTCAAGTTTTTCTACGTCAAGGCGGTTACGCTTGTGTGTAGGTTGGAAATCCGGAGTGTATACCAGTGGATTCCAAGGGAGATGTTGGCCATTCTTGAATCGCAGGAGTGGTATGGTGTGCTCCAAGCGCTCCCCTTGGTTGCTATAAGCAACAGGGGGTTAATTGCTCTGCGCATGATGATGCGCTGGAAAGCGGGCAGCAGGCAGAAGCTTGTTTGCAGGGAGAATGGCCAAGGTAAATTTGTTCGACAACACCTCTTTAGAATATGTCACTCCCTTAATAATTGTGTTGTTTGTGCTTTGTAGTCGTTGGTTTGTGGCGCATGTTCGCGTCAGATAACAAAGTGAAGATTATCGTAGAAAGTTGTGACAATGGTGAGGAAGGATGGTATGAGACCATCGTTAGGAACTTTCATATTCCCGAAAGGCCCATGATGGAGGGGCCAATTGCGGCAAGGCCGGGTATGTTGTATTTTTTAAACCCTAGGCTATGTAGGGGCGTGGCCCCTGCTGGTGAAGAGTTGATGTGGTTTTTTAGTGATGACTCACTGGGATCTGATTCTTCTGCAGGTTGTCTTGTTGCATTGGGGGCTCACCCCGCAGCCGCGAAAGGTAGCAAGGCATAGAAGGCTAAGCGTCATGAGAAGCTTGTTGTTCTCATGACAAAGCAAGCTGGCACATGTATCTTCCGCCCGATAAAAACTTAACCTGAAGATTATGTTTTAGTATCTGACACTCTTGAGGGGTTGGATATTCTAGGGGCTACACTGGGAACTGGTGGTGTCGGGGCAAGTACTAGGCCCCAGACTGTGAAGAAGAGAAAGCCAGCGGGCGCTCCTACCGATGCGCCATCGAAGAAGCCTACTCTTCGTCGTCAAAAGACGACAAGTCTAGATGCGCACGAGGTGCAACCGTCTTCTGGTAAGTGTTTATCTTCTGAGACTTTGCTTTTGTATTTCGAACTTTGCTTACATCCCTTCTTTGTCTTTGTTGTAGTTACTACAACCATGCTTCCTCATCCTCTGCCTTCTCCACCGAGCATGCATGCTATACTATTCAGGTTGAAAATGTTGCAGATACTATGCCTTCGCACGAGGGAGAGGTGCATGTTACTGAATCGGTGGGCGAGACCCCTGTTCATGATGATATTTTGGATGTTTTTAATAATGTCATTAACCCCATTATCAATCAGGGGTCAACTGAAGGCGGCGGGGCGCATGTGCCAATGTCCCCCCGTTTCGAATATGCATCCAGCTCTGGCGCGGGTGGAGGGGTGTTCCTGATCAGAACCCAAGCCAGCCCAATGAAACCCCGCTGAAGTATTACTTCCGCATGTATAATGACATGCGTAGTCAGTACATCCATTCCCCCCATGGAATATAAGACAAGGGGATGTGATGACTGACCCTTCCCTTTGTAGGGAATTTTTGAAGGGTGTTTTCACACCTGTGAAGGTGGAGCGCTTAAGGATGTCGGGGCGCGAGAACTTATACATGCAATATACCCTTTACCTTGTTAGTGCTGCTACCACAGGGTATGTGATTCTGCACGATTGGTACTCCCTCACACAAAAAGAGGAGGAGTTCAATCAGTTAAAGACTGAAGCTGCTGTCACCATGGAGAATATTAGAGCATCTCAGGAGCGCCTGGCTAATGAGAAAGCCGATTTTGAGGTGTATAAGAGGACCGAGGAGTGGAGTGTTGTCGCCTCCAATAAACAGGTTCGGTCCTTAACCAAACTTTTATCATAGGAGCGCAAGCTCTGGAACGAATCTTGCGCGCGTGATAATGAAAAATTTTACCATCTTCATCAGGAAATCATAAACCTGAAGGTGAAGAATGTCGGTCTTGAGAAAAAAGAAGCCACTGCTGTTGCAGCAATGGAGGAAGCCAACCTTGCGCGCAATAGAATAGAGGTATGTAATATACCTGATGTTTTTAATTTCTTTAACTTGAAAGTTCCTTCTCATGTTAAATCTTGTCTTTAAATAGGAGAGCGCGCGCAAGGACTTGCAGGCCAAGGATGTGGCGCTAGCAGAGGTTAATCGGCGCTTGGTGGAGGCCGAAGTGGAGGCTAGGGCTGAACGGGCGCAGACAGATGCTGAAAGTGCCCGCGCGGCTAAAGCTGAAGAAAACTATCAGCGGGTGCTTGCTCAGCATACCGCGTCTTCTGTTCAGCTTGAGGATGTAAAGGCTCTGAATGCCGACCTTAATGTCGATCGCCAATGGATGTTCGATTACGGTGTTGTTTATGTAAGTGCTTTTTCAGCATGCCTTTTTATTCCCTTTCTCATATTGAATGTATCTTTGTAATACTTGTGCAGATTGCGAATGCAATATTGGACGCACCGGAGGTAGATGCTACGGTCACAGTTCTCAGAGCTAAGGCACGCGATTCTGGGTATAAGGCTGGTTATACTGAGTGTTTAACTCATGTGAATGTCATCTCAGAAAAGAAATTTACTGATGAGTAGTGTCGCGTGCGCGAGGTTGATACTGAGGGCGAGCTCGAAGCTGCTTCCCAAGCCTACAACACATTGGTCGTCCCTATACTGGCGCAGGTGAAGAGTACTTAGCAGCAGATGACTACGTTGATCGTCTGTGAGACTTGTTCGAGCCTGAGGCAGATGCTGAAGGGGAGACCGAAGGCGAAGGTCAAGGGTGATTCAAGCCTGCTCGCCTTGTGTGTGTGTGTATATATATTGACTTGTTTAGTTTTATGCTTTTATAACTAGAACAAGTTTCCCTTTGCGCCGCCAGCCGGGGCGCAAGTGTGATGAATATATATATTTTTTAGCTTTAAAGCATCGGAGTAAAATATATTTATTGTACTACCTTGTTTAAGCGCGAGTGAATTGAAACTCCTCTTTTATTTAGGCCACTGTGAGGCGCAAAATAAATAATAGGTTAGTGTATTTTGTGGCCACTTCTGAGGCACAAGTAGGAAGTTAGCATATTTCTTTTCCCAAAGGTCGTAGGAAATGTTTAACTTTAATCGTCAATTTGGCCATTGCTAGGCGCAAGATCAGAAGAAATATAGTAATTTATTGTCCATTGTATGGTGCAAGTAAATAACTTTTTAAGTGTTAGGCCGATTAAAGGCGCAAAATAAGAAGTTATTGCGTGTCCATTGCAAGACGCATGGCAATGTTTGAACTTACGTAGAACTGTATTACAATGTTTGCATGTTATTAACAAGTTTGTGTAGGTATTGCGAATGAAGATTGGCCAATTTGTTTTTGTGAATACCTCAAAGTAGTACATGCATTTGTAATATAGTTATATAGGTTTGATAATATAAGCAATCAAGTTGTAAAACCTATTGTATATTGATCAACATGTGGCGCAAGGCCATTTAACTGTAATACAAAAAGAAACAAATTACAATATTACCTATAACATCGTCTAAGTTGTTGCGCATTCCAGGTCCTTGGGATAATGTCATCGCCCAACGTTTGTAGTTTGTACCTACCCTTGCCCAAGACCTCATGTATAAGGTAGGGTCCTTCCTATTTGGGAGTAAGTTGTCTGGGCGCTCTGCTTTAGAGGCTTCATTATCCCGAAAGACGTAATCTCCTGGGTTGAACGTGCAGATCTGCACATGCGGGTTGTAATATTTTTCTAGCTTGGACTTGTACTTAGCTTGGTTGATGGCGGCGTTCTCGTGCCTCTCTTCTAAGAGGTCCAAGTCTAGTCTGAGCTCCCTGTCGTTGTCAATGTTATTGACAGCCAACGTTCTTGGTAATGGGAGGCCTGTTTCGGCAGGGATCACCGCTTTAGAGCCATAGACCAGGCTGAAAGGTGTCTCGCCATTGCTTGTCTTAGCATCGTTCTATGTGCCCACAGGGTACTCAGGAGTTCATCGACCCAGCCCCTTCTGGTTGTTCCCAACCTTGCCTTAATGCCTACGACCAAACTTTTGTTGATACTCTCTACTTGGCCATTCCCTTGAGGATGCGCCATAGAAGAGAAAATGTGCTCAATGTTCAAGTCTTGCAGCCAATTTTGAAGATCTTCTAAGGCAAAGTTGGTGTCGTTGTCGATTATGATGCACATTGGTAAGTCGAAATGACTGATGATGTGTTCCCATATGAACTTCAACACTATCATAGCCGTGGTAGATGCTAAGGGTTTGGCTTCAACCCACTTAGTGAAGTAACCCACTGCCACTATGATAAATTTAACGGCACCTGGTGCATTAGGAAAATGTCCCCAGTGATGTGTGTAAAATGCAACAAATAAATTACATCAAATGAGGCATAAAACTAACCCTTTTTTAGTACTAATGTTGGAAAAAGTGTGCTTTTGTCTTCCTTTTGTATTTTCAGGACCAAACGAGCTTAAATGAACAAAAGGAACAAATATGCAGCAAAATCTAACATAAATACGAAGAAAAGGAATAAATGTGGCATGCCCGACCCCTCGACAACATCTCCCCAAGCAAAAACAAGGAAACAAAAGGCTGACCATGGCCCGTGCCCAGCGAGCACGGGGGCATGGTCAGGTGTCTGCAGAAATGGACAAAGCTATGGAAGCTTCTATTCCCGACACGTGGGCATGCCCAGCTCAGCTCAGCACGGGGCGTGGTCAACGCTAAGATTTGCAGAATCTTGCAAATCTTGATAGTACACATACGCTTCTGCACACGGGGCCGTACCGAGCGAACATAGGGCCGTGTGGAGCCTAATGCAGACAAGAGCAATTAATGAAGGAAGAGAAAGTGGATGGCCACGGGGCCGTGTCCAGCGGACCCGGGGCCGTGGCCGGGCTTCTATTCAGGCTATAAATAGGGGTGCTTGGCTCACTTCAAAGGCATCCCTTGGCAAACCACCTCTCTCCCACTTTGCCACCACTCCACCACCACTATAACACCCACATCCACAACCATCATCCATCATCCACCTTAGAGTGTGTGTAGTAGTCTCGGGATCCAAAATTGATCGTAAGAGTTCTTGTCAATCAAAGGCCATGTTTGGCTAAGTCTCTTACATCACTTGGTGAAGACAAGCATTTAATGTAATACTTTTGATTTTTAATCTTTCCGCACTTTTTATTTGGTTTTGTATTAATGACTTTAATAACTAGTTTCTTATGTTGAAGGTGAAACTTCTTTATCATTTGTCCGTGGTGTCTTGGCATTACTTTACTACCTATATAAAGTAAAAGATTTTCACCATTTATATCTCTACGGTCTATATAGAGATATGTTGGCTACCTGGTCGGGGGTTAAGGGAATGGTTTGGTAAGGTTCTTGCCTTGTTCAGTGTATAGATCCTGCAAGGACCTGGGTCAAGCTTACTAGGACCTCCTTATATACCCACTGGTATTGGATGGCGGGGGTGCGAATGGCTTGATCCCCTCATATGTAAACTACTATTAATACATTAAACCGGCTACTTGGGATTGTATCCCTGCTGACTCAAACCATTTAGCCGAGGGTAACGTCACCTTCAAAAGAGGGGCCTACCGCTTTACGCATTAATAACTTAATTAATTATCTTTCAATATTCCGACCCTTTGGGATTGTATCCTTGCTGACTCAAACCACTGGGTTGAGGGTAACGTCATCTTCAAAAGAGGGGCCTACTACTATAAATAAGATAATCTCTTAAAAAGTGAAAAAGTGCGAAAATCATCTAAGGTTGCATTAAAGGCGAGTCGGATCCAAGTGATTCATCTTGTTTATCTGTTTTTATTTTTATTTTTCAGCATTTTAGTTTTTATTTTCAAGTTTAAAACCTTTTCTAAAAATTTTGATTTGATTAGACGTTGAGGATAAACCTGTACCAAAAGCTCTTGTGTCCTTGGACGACCTCGGTATCTTACCAACGCTATACTACGCTCACGATGGGTGCACTTGCCCATTTGTGTGTTTAGTGTTAGTAGAATATCGTGTTTTATAAATTTAAAACTTGACTAATGTGTTAAAAAGGGCTTAAAATATAAATAAAAACATATCACACCCAACACACACCAAGTTTTTGGCGCTGTTGCCGGAGACACAAGGATTTTAAGAAAGTTAGGAATCAACAGCCTAATCGTTTTTCTTGTTTTTCAATTTTTTTAGGATTTTTCTAAATTTTTCAGCTTCTACAGAGCTCAGCACGGGGCCATGCCCACTGAACACGCCCCCGTGCCCAATCTTTGGTACTGGCAATCCTGTTTTAAGTCAGACAGTAGCTGAACACGGGGCCGTGCCCACTGAACACGCCCCCGTGCCCAAGTTTCAGTTACTAAAAACAGAACCGTAAGATCCTTACGATTGGTAATTTCTGACACAAACATGAGTCATACTGATCATTTTTACTTTCGCTCCTCTTATGGTGCGTGGTGTCAAATATGTGGCGGAAATCATGAAGATTTAAAATGTTATTTTTTAAATTACACTCCCCACTATATAGACCCATCGTTTTCCTGTATCCTTAAGATGGGCGAAAGTAAAAACAATCCCTATCTCTCCCTCGAATGCTCTCAATCAACTCTTCTAGATGATATGATTCTCGAACAATTATTTCAAATGGAAGAAGTAATTCTCCAATTGATAAAAGAACTTGAGACGGGAATGAATAATTCATCTCAAGTTGACGCTCAAGGAGAATTGTTGAGATCATATTCAGAATATAACAACATTGTTGCTCCAAAAAGCACTTCTAACTCTTGTGAGGACATGAGCGATAGTCGTCCCTATGTTGATTGTGCCGTGAAGGACTCCCCATCGGTATCCGCCGATGCATACATATACCTGAGCGATTCGACATATACCTTCTTTAACGAGAGCCCGAATAAGGGGAATAAAGGTTGGTTTCACCCATCGGTATTTAGTTTAAGTTATACCCTTTCCGACAACTTCGGTGTTGTTCCGTCCAGTAAGGAACTACCCGATATGGATAAATTCCTTAAAAATAGACAAAACTTCATAAAACCTCTAGCCAAGGGGCCGTGCCCAGGTCAACATGCCCCCATGCCTGTTATGGGTGGATTTCTACTCATATATCCTAAATAATATTCTAACTATGTTTCTGTTATTATGATCAGGATACTGGATCAGGATATTGGTAACATCCTGATACAGTATCCTGGTAGTGACTAATTAATTCACGTGCAGATTAATGAAGCAAGTCTATAACGTTCAAGTGGACCTCTTTTCCCAAAGATTCGGGCTAATCTGTTGAAATAGGAATGTTGAAGCCGGAAGACGTGGACTACAACGTTCATAAAGGGAATATTCGTTATATCCCGGATTTGTAGGCTAGTTAGTTAGCTTTGTTTTACTATAAATAGGATTGATCGGATCAGATAAGAACACACACTCTTTTCGAATACTCTTGCTCTCTAGCTGCAACCACTCACAATACACTTACACTTGTATTCGAATCGCATTGTAACACCTAGTCGATCCGTATCATATCCTGAGTAATAAGAAGAATAAGGCAGCTGCGATTGTCAGCTCCCGTGGTTTTATGCCGGCGATCTAGATTGATCAAGGGCTTTCCTCGTATATCCCGTGTCACCCTTTTCCTTTTTGCTCATTGTTTGATTATAGGTACAGCTCGATATCCTGAGCCGTATCCTGGAAACTGTTTTTGTTAACGACTTAATCAACATATATTTTTCACAAGTACATCTAGCACACTACCTCACTTAACTAATTTGATTACTTAATTACTTAGGTAATTTTTGACCAAAACAATTTGGCGCCCACCGTGGGGCGAGTGGTGCTATTTCTGCTAAAAACTTTTGCAAAATCATTACTTGGTTTTCTGTTTTCAAAGCTTTTTGCTACACTATTTTCAATGGCCTCAAGATCAAACATGAGCTCTTCTACCGTGTCTGCCACAACTTCTGCAACCATTGGTTCGGTGCTCCCACCACCTCTGAAGACACAAGCCTCTTCACAGCCTCAGGATCTTTCAAGAAGAACTGAAATTCATGTGGCTCGGGATGTTATCCCCACTCGGAATGTTCAAGGATCTGCTGTCCCAGGGGGTACTCCTATTTTGGCTTCTAATGATGAAATTCTGACTTTGTTTGGTAGTATACAGGATCAGATGAAGCAACAGCAGGAAAACAACCAGATGCTGATGAGAGAGATACAACTCTTGAAATCCAGCTCAAGCAGGCCTGCTGAGGATACCGTCACTCCCTTGCAGCCCAGGGCTTTGAACTTCAGTTCGGCAGTGTATACCGAGGATAACAGGGGCAATATTGTGCCTAGCCATACTCAGAATCATACTCCTGAGATACCCTCTTCGGTCAGGGTGTCAACTGTGAGAAGCTCAGGATATGCTTCAGGATATGGCCAGAATCCTCAGACTGGTAACGTGTCTAATGATACTAATACTCCTGTTACTAATGGTCTTGGATCTTTGTAGGATGCAGGTATGACATCAGCATTTTCTAGGGAGCTTCAGAAATTGAAGGACATGATATCCAGTGTACCTGGGGTGGTCCAGCAAATTCCAGAAGTGTCCTAGGATAGTCACAGGATATCCCGGTTTGCATATCCTATTTGTGATGCTGAAATCCCAAAAAGATTTCAAACCCCCAACATGAAGCTCTATGACGGAACTACGGATCCTGAAGAGCATATTGCTCAGTATAGGGAAAGGATGGAAATTAATCCTATCCCTCCAGATCTCAAGGAAGCATGCCTTTGCAAGGGTTTTGGTTCTACCTTAACAGGATCAGCCTTAAAATGGCTCTTGAATGTTCCACCTCATTCAATTACATCATTTGCTCATTTAGTCAATTTGTTTAGTAGTCAATTTTCTTGCAGTCGAAGTTTTGAAAAACTAACCAGTGATCTCTACATGATAACTCAAGGACCTCAGGAATCCTTGAGGGATTATGTGAACAAGTTTAGCAGGGAATCTCTCGATATCCCACACCTTGATGTTGCAACAGCTGTGCAGGCCTTTAAAATGGGATTGCAAAAGGATTCCCAATTTTATCAAGATCTTGTAATGAATCCTTGCAGGAACCTGGATGAGGCTCGAAACAGGGCATTAAGATATATTCGGCTGGAGGATGACAAGAAGATGTAAGAGAGGATGAATTCATCCTCAACCTATGAATCAACTAACAGGAAGTCAGAATCCTCATACAAACCATATCGCTCTAAGCCATATGGCAGGAATGACAGCAAGAAAGTGAATGCTGTTGAAGACGAGGATCCTGAGGAGTATCCTGAGTTGTCAGAATGTTGTTTTTCTGTTAATATACCTGAACTAATGTATGCTATGCAGGGTTTGGGAGACAAAGCGAGGTGGCCTAGGAAGAACCAACAAAAAGCTGACTGGAAGGATAAATCCAAGTGGTGTGCCTTCCATGAGGATTTTGGGCATGTTATGGAGGATTGCATTGCTCTGAGGAAGGAAATAAGCTATCTCCTGAGCAAAGGATATCTGAAGGATCTCCTGGGAAGAAAGAAGAATAAGGGTCAGGATACTGAGAAGGATCCTGAACTAGCAGCATCACCTCCTGCGGATGCCAAGATAATTAACTTTATTTCAGGAGGATCCGATATCTGTGGGACCTCCTATTCTGCAGCAAAAAGACATGCAAAGGAGGCTAAGGCAGAAAGACGAGATAAGCCAACCAAGACGACAACCCTCACAACCGATAAAGTGATAACGTTTGACAGTGATGACAGGGATACTGTCCAGGATCCCCATCATGATGGTTTGGTAATAACTTTATATGTTTCTATTCACTTTGTGCAGGATACTGGTGGATAATGGCAGCTATGTCAACATTATTCAGCTAGAAACGCTGAAAAGGATGAATGTTTTCCCAATGGATATCACTTCAAAATCTACTGTACTTGTCGGGTTCAGTGGAGAGGCCTGGAATACTGTGGGAGAAATAAAGCTACCAATATATGTTGAAGGGGTCAACTCGATACAATGCTTCTGTGTCATGGACTCCTTATCCTGCTACAATATTATATTGGGTAGGCCATGGATCCATGATATGAAGGCTGTGCCATCAACCTATCATCAGTGTATCAAGATCCCTACCCCTTGGGGGGTTGTCAAGGTGGAAAGTGATCAACAAGAAGCGAAGGAGTGTTATTCTTCTTCAATGAAATCCTCAACAAAGCCCAAAGCAGGATAGCAATTAAAGATGCGAGCCCAAGATATCTTGGAGGCTTCAGAGCAGGATGTTAAGAAAATTATCCTGGATCAGGATAATCCAGATATCTCAGTGCTCGTAGGAACCAATATCCCTCAGGATATTGAAGATCAATTGACTAACTTTTTGAAATGCAGGATGTCAACATTCGCGTGGAAATATGAGGATATGAAAGGTATTTCCAGGGATATTATAACTCATAAGCTCGAAATTGACAGGTCTTTCAAGCCTGTCCAACAGAAACGAAGGAAGTTTGCTCCTGAACGGAACGTGATCATTCGGGAAGAGGTTGAAAGATTATTAAAGAGCAAGATGATTAGGGAAGTCAAATTTCCCAAATGGCTAGCAAATGTAGTTGTGGTGCAAAAGAAAAACGGGAAATGGAGAGTTTGTGTAGATTACACAGACTTGAACAAAGCATGTCCTAAAGATCCATTCCCTCTGCCTCATATCGACTCAATGGTGGATGCTACTTCCGGTCATGAAATGTTAACCTTCATGGATGCAACCTCAGGATTCCAGCAAATACAAATGGAACCTTCGGACCAGGAGGATACTGCTTTCATGACACCAACAGGTATTTATTGTTATACTGCTATGCCTTTTGGTTTGAAAAATGCAGGTGCAACATACCAGAGATTGGTGAACATGATGTTTAAAGACAAACTGGGGGACACCATGGAGGTATACATTGATGATATGGTGGTAAAATCTAAGAAGGCTGAGGACAATCTCCGGGATATTGAAGGAGCATTCGATATCCTGGACCAGTACAACATGAAACTGAATCCGGCCAAATGCCATTTTGGAGTGGGTGCAAGAAAGTTTATAGGATACATGGTGACTAAAAGGGGGAACGAACCAAGCTCGAAACAGATTAAAGCTATCCTAGATATCAAGTCACCTTCAAACATGAAAGATGTACAAAGATTAACAGGGCGAGTAGCAGCATTAAACAGGTAATATCAAGATCCTCAGAAAAATGCAAGGAATTCTATGATATCCTGAAGAAGAATAAGAAATTCGAATGAGGAGAAAAGCATGAAGCAGCCTTGCAGGAATTAAAACAGTATCTCTCAACTGCACCTCTATTGATGAAGCCCGAGAATGGTGAACCATTATCCCTGTATCTTGCAGTATCAGGGAATGCAATAAGTGCTGTCCTGGTAAAGGATCACGAAGGTCAGCAGTATCCTGTCTATTATGTTAGCAAAAGTTTATTAGATGCTGAAACTACATATTCTCATTTAGAAAAATTGATATTAGCCCTGGTTATGGCATCGACAAAGCTTAGACATTATTTTGAGACACATAGAATTCATGTTAAAACTAATTATCCTATAAAAATGTGCTTAGGAAACCCGAGATGTCAGGTAGGATGGCTAAGTGGTCAGTAAAATTAAGTGCCTATGATTTAACATATGAACCTAGAAATGCCATAAAGTATCAGGCTCTAGCCGACTTTGTGGCTGATTTCAGTAGTGATATTCAAAATGAAGTAGACATAGAAGTGCAACAACTAGGAGAAACCTTAGAATCCTGGACATTATATACTGATGGTGCATCTAATGTAAGAGGTGTAGGATTGGGTGTACTACTAAAATCGCCACAGGGGGACATATTACCCCAGGCTATTAGGTGTGAATTCCCTGCCACTAATAATGAAGCAGAATATGAAGCTTTGATTGCAGGATTAGAATTGGCCAGGAATATGAATATTAAGAGTTTACAAGTATTTGTTGATTCCTTGTTAATTACTAATCATTTTAATGGATCCTATTGATGTGTGTAAAATGCAACATATAAATTACATCAAATATGGCATAAAACTAACCCTTTTTTAGTACTAATGTTGGAAAAAGTGTGCTTTTGTCTTCCTTTTGTATTTTCAGGGTTAAATGAGCTTAAATGAACAAAAGAAGCAAAAATGCAGCTAAATCTAACAATAATACAAGAAAAGGAATAAATGTGGCATGCCCGACCCCTCGACAGCATCTTCCCAAGCAAAAACAAGAGATCAGAAGGCTGAACACGCCCCGTGCTCATTGAATACGGGGGCGTGCCCAAGTGTCTGCAGAAAAGACAAAGTTGTAGAAGCTTCTATTTCCCAACACGTGGGCCTGCCCAGCGGACACGGGGCCGTGGTCAACGCTAAGATTCGCAGAATCCAAGCAAATCTTGATAGTACAGATACGCTTCTGCACACGGGGCCGTGCCCAGCAGACACGGGGGCGTGGGAAACTAATGCAGATAAACTGCATTTAATGAAGAAAGAGAAGATGGGTGGACACGGGGCCGTGTCCGGGCTTCTGTGCAGGCTATAAATAGAGGTGCTTGGTTCATTTCAAAGGCATCCTTTGGCAAACCACCTCTCTCACACTTCACCCACCCACCACCACCATCACAACCCACATCCACCACCATCATCCATCATTCATCATAGAGTGTGTGTAGTAGTCTCGGGATCCAAGATTGATCGTAACAGTTCTTGACAATCAAAGGCCATGTTTGCCTAAGTCTCTTACATCACTTGGTGAAGACAAGCATTTAGTGTAATACTTTTTATTTTTAATCTTTTCGCACTTTTTATTTGGTTATGTATTAGTGAGTTTAATAACTAGTTTCTTATGTTGAAGGTGAAACTTCCTTATCATTTGTCTGTGGTGTCTTGGCGTTATTTTACTCTCTATATAAAATAAAAGATTTACCCCATTCATATATCCACGGTCTATATGGAGATATGTTGGCTACCTGGTCGGGGGTTAAGGGAATGGTTTGGTAAGCTTCTTGCCTTGTTCAGTGTATAGATCCTGCAAGGACCTGGGTCAAGCTTAGTAGGACCTCCTTCAATACCCACTGGTATTGGATGGCGGGGGTTCGAATTTCTTGATCCCCTCATATGTAAACTACTATTAAAACATTAACCCGGCTACTTAGGATTGTATCCCTGCTGACTCAAACTACTTAGCCGAGGGTAACGTCACCTTCAAAAGAGGGGCCTACCACATTACGCATTAATAACTTAATTAATTATCTTTCAATAATCCAACCCTTTAGGATTGTATCCTTGCTGACTCAAACTACTGGGTTGAGGGTAACGTCACCTTCAAAAGAGGGGCCTACTACTATAACTAAGATAATCTCTTAAAAAGTGCAAAAGTGCGGAAATAATCAAAGGTTACACTAAAGGCGAGTCGGATCCAAGTGATTCATCTTGTCTATCTGTTTTTATTTTTATTTTCAGCATTTTTAGTTTTTATTTTCATGTTTAAACCTTTTTCTAAAATTTTGATTTGATTAGACGTTGAGGATAAACCGGTACTAAAAGCTCTTGTGTCCTTGGATGGCCTCGGTATCTTACCAACGCTATACTACGCTCACGATGGGTGCACTTGCCCATATGTGTGTTTAGTCTTAGTAAAATATCGTGTTTTTTAAATTTAAAACTTGACTAAAGTGTTAAAAGGGCTAAAAATATACATAAAAACCAATCATACTACACACGCATCAAGTTTTTGGCGCCGCTGCCGGGGACACAAGGATTTTAAGAAAGTTAGGAATCAACGGCCTAATCGTTTTTTCTTATTTTTCTATTCTTTTTAGGATTTTTCATAAATTTTCAGCTTCTGCAGAACTCAGCACGGGCCGTGCCCGCTGAACACGCCCCGTGCCCAATCTTTGGTACTGGCAATCCTGTTTTAAGTCAGACAGTAGCTGAACATGGGGCTGTGCCTAATCAACATGCCCCGTGCCCAAGTATCAGATACTGAAAACAGAACCGTAAGATCCCGACGATTGGTAATTTCTGACACAACCATGAGTGATACTGATATTTTTTACTTCCGGCCCTCTTATGGTACATGGTGTCAAATATGTGGTGGAAATCATGAAGATTTAAAATGTTATTTTTTAAATTACAAGCCCCACTATATAGACCCATTGTTTTCCTGTAGCCTTAAGAGGGGCGAAAGTAAAAATAATCCTTATCTCTCCCTCGAATGCTCTCAATCATCCCTTCTAGGAGAAATGCTAATTGACGAATTATTTCAAAGGGAAGATCTAATTCTTAATTGGGTAAAATAACTTGAGATGGATATCATTAATTCACCTCAAGATGATACCCAAGAAGAATTATTGAGATTGCATTCGGATAAAAACAACTTCGTTGTTCCCGAAATCACCTCTAATTCTCGTGAAGACTTGAACGATAGTCGTCCCTGTGTCGATTGTGCCGTGAAGGACTCCCCATCGACTTCCTTCGATGCTTACATAGACCTGAGCGATTCGACATACACCTTCTTTAACGAGAGCCCGGGAAAGGGTTGGATTTGTCCACCTACATTTAGCATAGGAATCACCCTTACCGATAACCTCTTGCGTTCTCGTCTAAATCTAGAGCAACTAAGGTATCTCAGGCACTTCGGTGTTGTTCCATCCAGTAAGGAACCACCCGATCCGGATAAATTCCTTAAAAATAGACAAAACTTCATAAACAGCCTCTAGACACGGGGCCGTGTCCAGGTCAGCACGCCCCCGTGTCCACCAAAAGATTCCCGTCTGACTTTCGGTCAGAATACGGATAAAATATGTCAGGATCTTGTCTGCACACGGGGCCGTGTCCAGGTGACACGGGGCCGTGTGCAGCGTGCTGTCATTTTCTATAAATGCAACCAAGATTCCTGCACATTTGGACCACTCCAAAGACAAAGATCTGGTGGGATCTTCACACATACCATCCTAGGTATATTCTAAAGAAGGTTCTCAACAACCATCTTGTCTTTTCTACTTTTGTCCATTGCCTTCTTCTTCAATTTTCCCTCAACACCTCCATTAGAGCTTGAAATTATCATGGTTCCAAGCTTTATTGTGATGTTTGTTAGGTTTTTATTCAAGGAATCTTGTTAAAAATAAGTTCTACAACATTGTTTTAAGTTATTTCTGCTTAAAAATGCTTTAAAAATCAGAAAAATAATTTGAAACTCCAAGATTCCTTGTTCCAAAAATCTGCAGACAGGTGAACACGGGGTAGTGCTCATTGAGCACGGGGCCGTGTCCGAGATTACTGTTTCATTAAAATGAACTCTTTTCAGTTTATTTTCATAGAATGTCAAGCCAAAACAGTGGAACTTCTTCAGCACATTCTAGAAACAGTCGAAGAGAACGAAGGTCTTCAATCGAAGCAACTCTCATACGCTATGTGATGGCATTACATGAGGCTCTCGATGAGATGACATCGGTGGAGGAGGTCCTGATAGACCGTATAAACTATCTTACGGTGGGGCTGGAAAACAGTTTTCAAGAAATCAACCTCTTGCACCAAAGGTTGAACATTCTTGTGACACCTCCCATGGAACCAATCCTCCCCCAAGAGGATTGGAACTTAGCACTTGGAGTCAATAATCCCACCGGGTGGGATGACATCCCCGCGGAACCTCCTCTTGAAAACTTGCAAGAGGTCCCGGTGGAAGTTACACCCCCTCAAAATGCTAATGAGCCCGCCTTTCTTCTCCCTAGGGAGATAGAAGAATGGCTCACCGACGTATGAGGGACCCATATCTGGAGGAAGAAGTTCTTCAAGCCGCATCCAACCGAGAAAATTTTCTTTTCGAAATTTTTGCTATTAGAATAAACTATAGGCTAGAACTTCTTTCAGGCTTTAGACTTCTTGTGTTTTCTGACCTATTTATTTAAAGTTTTAGTTCATTAGGAACATTATGTAGCTCTCTCTATTTAATAAATGATGGTTTTAATTAAATTAGTGTTTGGATGATGTTGTGATGAGTAAAACACACTCGGGATGGTGAAGGATACTAAGTGAAACTTGAACCAACACCCCATGCACAAAAACAGAGCCTCCCGACAATTTTTCTTCATTAGAGCAAGTTCAGCACGGGCCGTGCCCAGCCAACACGGCCCCATGCTGAAAGGCCTGCAGAGAAACGCCCAGTTCAGGTAACTGGACACGGGGCGTGTTCGCTGAACACGCCCCTGTGCCCAGCCTTCTGTTACTTTCTGATGATTTTTGTTACTGGCAACCTGAACACGGGGCCATGCCCGGACACCACGGGCCCGTGTCCAGATGCCCAGTAACATAAAAATTTGTTTTTAACACACCTTTTACACATTCAATCAACCTAAAAACTTATTTTTGGGACACATTGAGGACAATGTGTAATTTAAGTGTGGGGGGGGGGGATGCTAAGACCTTGAATTTTGCAAGTCCTAATTACAAGCCTTACACAACACTCTATTGGAACCGCTAAACACCCCAAAATTTTTTCAAAAAACCTTTTATTTTTTACTTGTCTTGGTTTAATTTGGGAATTACAAGTTCTAAAAAGGTTATATTTTTACAAATTTACAACCGATAGCGTCGTGATAAAAAGAACCAACATAAGAAAATTATGAAACGGCATGACAAATCTAGTTAAAATTTGATTATATATACTTGATCACATAAAAACCCATTCCCATAAAAAGTGAGTTTTGAGCCTTTATCGAGCATACAAATACACATCTTTAAACTAAATGCTCATTTTTCGTTTCTTGTGTGAATAGCCGCTTGGTTTCTTACGACTCTAGAACTTGCCATGACGATACATTCCCGGTACTTACCAACTTAAACCCAAGTAAGTAAATGATGGAGGCATTAGGACAAACCCTTTTTCTTTCAACACCATTATTTTTCTTTTTTTTACCACCTACCCAAAATCCCCCTAGTTAACCCCTTTGAGCCTAAACCTTTTTCATTTCTAAACCCATAACAAACACCCCTTTACCCACCAAAACCCTTTTTCATTTTAAACCCTTTATTTTAGTAAAAAGCTCGGTTTTTCTTGTGACATTCCTTATCAAAAAAAATGATGAAGTTAAGAAATAAACAAACAAGTTCATCAAAAAGAACTTTGTTTGAAGAATTGCTTCATTAGAATAAAAAAGTCATAAAAATAAAAAGTCTTACGAAAACCGACGCTTTTTACGCCTTTCGCCCTTTTTTTACTAACCACTAACCCAAAACCACCTACCTATAACCCAAGCCTAACCCTTCCCCCAAAGTCCTCTTGATATTTACAAAGGTGTATAGTTCAAAAGGAGGAGGATTGATTGCTTGGCAAGCATATGGTAGAAGTAAGTTCCATGCCGCTCTCGAGTGTTTCACAAAAATACATCTTCGGCCGAGTGTTGAGTGATCTCCCGTGAGGTATGTGAACTTGTATATAAATGGAATTTTAAAGAGGCATGTTATGCCCAAATAAGTAATTTCTCTTATGTAATGTTCTAAATAAATCATTACGAATAGGATTGTAAATAAAATAAAAATAAAACCTAATGAACATCTTGGATTCCCGACACTCAAGACAAGCCCAAAACCTTCTCTTCTACCCATTCCATTTGGGTGTGTAAGCCACAAAATAAGGAGTTTTGCTTGAGGACAAGCAAAGATTCAAGTGTGGGGGTATTTGATGTGTGTAAAATGCAACATATAAATTACATCAAATATGGCATAAAACTAATCCTTTTTTAGTACTAATGTTGGAAAAAGTGTGCTTTTGTCTTCCTTTTGTATTTTCAGGGTTAAATGAGCTTAAATGAACAAAAGAAGCAAAAATGCAGCTAAATCTAACAATAATACAAGAAAAGGAATAAACGTGGCATGCCCGACCCCTCGACATCATCTTCCCAAGCAAAAACAAGAGATCAGAAGGCTGAACACGCCCCGTGCTCATTGAACATGGGGGCGTGCCCAAGTGTCTGCAGAAAAGACAGTTGTAGAAGCTTCTATTTCCTAACACGTGGGCGTGCCCAGCGGACACGGGGCCGTGGTCAACGCTAAGATTCACAGAATCCAAGCAAATCTTGATAGTACAGATACGCTTCTGCACACGGGGTCGTGCCCAGCAGACACGGGGGCGTGGTCAACTAATGCAGACAAACTGCATTTAATGAAGAAAGAGAAGATGGGTGGACACGGGGCCGTGTTCGGGCTTCTGTGCAGGCTATAAATAGAGGTGCTTGGTTCATTTCAAAGGCATCCCTTGGCAAACCACCTCTCTCACACTTCCCCCACCCACCACTACCATCACAACCCGCATCCACCACCATCATCCATCATAGAGTGTGTGTAGTAGTCTCGGGATCCAAAATTGATCGTAAGAATTCTTGACAATCAAAGGCCATGTTTGCCTAAGTCTCTTACATCACTTGGTGAAGACAAGCATTTAGTGTAATACTTTTTATTTTTAATCTTTTCACACTTTTTATTTGGTTATGTATTAATGACTTTAAAAACTAGTTTCTTATGTTGAAGGTGAAACTTCCTTATCATTTGTCCGTGGTGTCTTGGCGTTATTTTACTGTCTATATAAAATAAAAGATTTACACCATTCATATCTCTACGGTCTATATGGAGATATGTTGGCTACCTGGTCGGGGGTTAAGGGAATGGTTTGGTAAGCGTCTTGCCTTGTTCAATGTATAAATCCTGCAAGGAGCTGGGTCAAGCTTAGTAGGACCTCCTTCAATACACACTGGTATTGGATGGCGGGGGTTCGAATTTCTTGATCCCCTCATATGTAAACTACTATTAAAACATTAACCCGGCTACTTAGGATTGTATCCCTACTGACTCAAACTACTTAGCCGAGGGTAACGTCACCTTCAAAAGAGGGGCCTACCACATTACGCATTAATAACTTAATTAATTATCTTTCAATAATCCAACCCTTTAGGATTGTATCCTTGCTGACTCAAACTACTGGGTTGAGGGTAACGTCACCTTCAAAAGAGGGGCCTACTACTATAACTAAGATAATCTCTTAAAAAGTGCAAAAGTGCGGAAATAATCAAAGGTTACACTAAAGGCGAGTCGGATCCAAGTGATTCATCTTGTCTATCTGTTTTTATTTTTATTTTTATTTTCAGCATTTTTAGTTTTTATTTTCATGTTTAAACCTTTTTCTAAAATTTTGATTTGATTAGACGTTGAGGATAAACCGGTACTAAAAGCTCTTGTGTCCTTGGACGGGCTCGGTATCTTTCCAACGCTATACTACACTCACGATGGGTGCACTTGCCCATATGTGTGTTTAGTGTTAGTAAAATATCGTGTTTTATAAATTTAAAACTTGAATAAAGTGTAAAAAGGGCTAAAAAAATATACATAAAAACCTATCACACTACACACGCATCACCTATGCAGTTAAAATTGAGAAGTTAATCGAGTATCTCGAAATTCTCAAAAAACTAGCAGGATATTTCGATATTTTCACACTTGAACAGGTACCAAGAGAGGATAATGCTGAAGTAGATGCCTTGGCAAATCTACGATCATCAGTCAGGATACCGGAGGGAACCCAAATACCAATACTTCATATCCTATATCCCGCAGTGGATCTTCTCAAATCTCAATAAGGAAGTAGTAAGTATCCAGGATCCTGATGATGAATATCCTGAGGAGGATCCTAAGTCCTGGACGGCTCCAATCATGAGATATCTCAAGGAAGGACACATACCAAAGGATGAGAATCCTAAGGCCTTTAGAATGAAGGTATCACGATTCACTATTATAAATGATGTTTTGTATAAGAAATCTCTTGCAGGACCATACCTGAGGTGCTTGGAGGATCCCGAAACTAAAGAAGTGCTTCAGGATATACACGAAGGGGATTGTGGTAACCATACTGGGGGCAGGTCATTATTCTCAAAGGTGTTAAGAACAGGATACTATTGGCCAACGATGAGGAAAGAGGCTGCATAATATGCTCGAAGATGTGATGCATGTCAAAGGCACAGTAATATATTGCATCAACCTGCTGACCCACTATATCCTATTTCTTCCCCTTGGCCATTCATGAAGTGGGGAATGGACATAGTGGGGAAATTGCTAAAAGCTCCAAGAGGAAAAGTCTTTATGCTGGCAATGACAGATTATTTCTCTAAATGGGTTGAAGCTGTAGCATTTGTTCAAGTCAGAGACCAAGAAGTAGTATCCTTCATAAAAAGGAATATCTTGACTAGGTTTGGGGTACCAGCTGAGATAATCTGTGATAATGGCTCTCAGTTTATCAGTAAGAGGACAACCAATTTTTGTAAGAGTTGGGGAATTAAAATGATCACGTCTACACCGGTACATCCTCAAGTGAACGGACAAGCAAAATCCTCGAACAAGATAATTGCAAACAATCTAAATAAGAGACTAGGAGCTAAGAAAGGAAGATGGGCAGAAGAATTACCCTTTGTTTTATGGGCTGATAGGACAACAGTGAAAAGCGCAACTGGGCAAACCCCATTTTCCTTGGTATTTGGAGCAGAGGCAGTAATCTCGACAGAGATGGTGATACCTACAGCGAGGTCCAACCTCCGGGATCCTGAGAAGAATCCTGAAGCCCTATGTCAAAAATTGGATACTATTGATGAGACAAGGGATGCTGCAAGGTTAAGAATGGCAACATATCAACAGAGGATATCCAGAGTATATAACAAGAATCTAAGAACTAGAAGGTTTCAAGTTGGAGATTTTGTATTAAGGAAGGCTTTTCAGAATACTATTAATCCTGCTGATGGAAAGCTAGCTCCTAAGTGGGAAGAACCTTATGAGATTGAATCGGAATCCGGAAAAGGAGCATACCGGCTTAAGAATATGGAGGGGGATGTACTACCAAGATCCTGGAATGCTATACACCTCAAAGCCTATTTCAAGTGAGTTTAGAATTTAATTTCTAACTCAAGATGGTATGAATTCTGTCTCTTTTAAATATAATTCTTTTTTATTTAAACCCAATACTGACTTAAGCATCGGAGGGGTGTTAGCCAGGCTAACACCCACCTTAGTTTAGGGTTGTTTTGCAGAATATGCTTCGGGATATATCTCCAGGATATATACTCATGATAATTCGAAAGATTAGAGGATTGGCCCCCTCTCTCACGTTTAAGGGATCCTGATCCCTTCACAGGTTTAAAGGTATTCACCTTTCTCTCGAATTGGGTTTAAACACCCCGCCTGGAGCGCAAGTTATCCAGGGATAGTTCAAGATAGCGGGACTAGTCCATGTAAAAGTGGCTGACAATTTCGTTATTATTGGCTATATCCTAGATCCTAAAGGTATATGAGGATTGATCACCCTCTCTCGCGAAAGGGTGTTTTCATACTCTCTAAGGTTTAAAGGTTTTCACCTTTCGAAGTCTTGGAGTTTATACACTCCCGCCTGTAGCGCACGAAAATTTGGGATTTTCCCCAGAATGCCTATGGGTTTATCCCCAGAATTTTAAGGATTTATCTCCAGGATATTTTAGGGTTTATCCCCTGTAATACGAAAGTTATACAAACAGTTGCAATTGATGTCTAGAAAATTCCTAAGTATTTAAAGACATTATACACAGCGGACATTCCCACTAAGGCATTGTGAGAAGTTCCAAGGATCAAGTTTGGGCATAATTCACTAAGTATCCCAAACCGGGGACATCTTCGGCGGAAAGGTTGCAAAAGGACTGAAACGAAGGGATTGAGGTGTCTTCTATTTTTGGTATGATCTTTCCTATTTTGTTCTTTGAAAACCTTATCTAAATTGTCTAAGTTTTTAAAATCTTATTCGACAAAAATCTGATTGGAATATTTATAAGTATCCTGATCAAGATATGTTCTCAGGATATGTTTTCAGCATATTTGTTCAGAATGTTTGAAATATTACACTAAGATTGGAAATTTGAAATAATATTCAAATCAAACAACAGTTATCAAAACAAGCTTTGCAAAAATAAATTGAATAACAATGGATAAGGCCAAAAGAAAGTTAGTTTATTAACGTAGCAAAAGTTTGTGCTTTTGGTTTCATCTCAAACCGAGACCCATCCGCCAGAAGCACAATTTGTTTCTAACCATATTTACTTAACAGTTGAAGGTTTCATCTCAAACCTAGACCCATCCACCTCCAACTGTTATATTGTTCAAAATAAACCATACTAATTGATGACCAAGGGCTTCATCCTGAAACTCAGGACCCATCCACCTTTGGCCACCATATTGTCTTAATGCAGGAAATAGAAATTGTTCAACAACCACAACCAACAAATTTAAAAAAGTAGGCTCCGGCCTAGGCATGAACATCCATCATCGCCCACTTCGCTACTTTCAAGGAGCAGCACCTTCTTCACCAGTAACATTTCCTCCAGCATCCGCGCCATCATTACCGTCAGGATTCTTTTCAGCATTAGCCGCCACCTCTGCTGCCTTGGAAGGCTCCTCACCCGCAGGCTTAGTAGGATACTCAACAGGACTCCCCCCGAGATCTTTCAACTTCGCCTCCCAAGCACTTACGTTCCAAGAGGGGCATTCAAAACCCAAAGCTTTGGCTTCGTAAGCCATCCTTAGCCTGGCTTGTAGGAGGGAAATTACAACTGACCCCTTGAGACCTTCTCGGTAGGTAGTCATATCCTGCTCAAATTGAAGATGGGCAGCATCCATCTTAGCTTGGGCGTCTTCATTGGCCTTGTTGATGGCAGCTTTAGCCTCCTGGGTCACAGCTTTGAATTTATCCTCATAGTGTTATGACTTAGCGGCGGCTATCATCCCCTGATCTATGATGGTGGCATCAGCTTTCCTCAGCTTCACTTCTTACATCTTGTTTAGACCACAACTTTCTTCGTAGGCTCGTCAGGCGTTCAAGACCCTACAAAACTGAGAAACAGGTATTAACATACATTAACATATTTAACCAGCATATGGTGCAGGATGTAGGTTAAGGATATGAACCTTGTTAAGGAAGCTGGTCATAAAGCCACTGGATTCAAGGAACCCATGGTGTTCATAGGGGAAGGTCTCGGATGATGCTGGAGAATCGGTTTCCTTTCTTTTGCGGGAACTTGAGGCACGTGGCTTGGTAGCAGGAGAGGGATTAGGAACAGCTGCTGGTTTAGAACTGGATACTGGCTTGGAGGTGGAAGCAGGTTTGCTAGGTTCCTTCTTCACCTGGACAGGAATAGGGTAGCTGTCCAGTTCATCAAGGTCAAAGACTTCTGGAACTTTGGCTGGTGCTGCAAAACAGGGAAAATATCTAAATCTCTACTCTTATCTCTTATTTTGTTAATTAAAAATATGCAAAGATTATTTGATCCTTACCAGACATATCTGATGAAGAATACTAGCTTGAACTAGGAAGATGCATTGTAAAGGTTCTGTCGTAATCAGGAAACTGATAGATCCTGTTGATTCTTTCTTGGGATTCTTCAGTAGGGGGAGCCAACTCTTTGAAGATTGCTGCATAAAAACATCAGGATGTTAGTATAGGATACATCATCAGGATATGTTTGGGGATATCTTAAAACCCTAAACCCTACCGGAGGTCAACCATTTTACCGGAAGGCTATTGCCTTCGGGAATGGAATCCCGTCTAACAAAGAAAAATTTTCATTGCTACCCATCCTCATTCTTTGAGGCTTTGAGGATGAGGGGGTTGCTAGAGGTCGAGAAAAGAAAAAAGCGACTATTGCCATGAGATCGGAGACGGTAAGCAATCGAAAGGTCTTCGATACAGAGATCGGGGACATGAAGGGTTTTGATCTGGTTAAGCATGATAAGTACTCTCCCGACCATTGGCATTGTTTGAGCAAAACAGAGGCTGGTGATTCGGAAAAACTGCATGATAAATTCCGGAAAGGGATATCGAAGGCCAAGGGAGAAAGGGTATGATGAAAAACAGATCCAGTCCTCAGAAGATACGTCGGAACGGATGCTTCGGTCAAATGGACGGATAATCGCCGTGTCGGAGAAAGCACCGGGGCTTCTTAATGCGGCAATATCGGCGTTATCAAAGGAGCACACCTCCTTCTCGGGGTGTTTGAGCAGGTTTTGATTAACAAATGATGAGGTGGACTCGCCGGAATGGGAACGTGTTCTGGTGGCCATCGGAAAATTTGGGGGAAGAAAATTTTAGAAGATAAGAAAGAGGGAAGTACCTAAGAATTCTGAGGAACATGATTGCTTATCAACAAGGAAGAGAGAATATATAGGGGCTAAGTGGATAGCCATTGAGTGAAAAGCGTGTTGGAAGTTGTACCGGATCACTTCAACCGTCGTTTCAACTTAATAACCTCGATTCACGAGATAAGTTTTAAAATATATCCATTGGAATTGGTATACCAACAGATATATTTTGGGGACGATTGTTATGGGTGTATTTCTACTCATATATCCTGAATAATATTCTGACTATGTTTCTGTTATTATGATCAGGATACCGAATCAGGATATTGGCAACATCCTGATACAGTATCCTGGTAGTGACTAATTAATTCACGTGCAGATTAATGAAGCAAGTCTATAATGTTCAAGTGGACCTCTTCTCCCAAAGACTCGGGCTAATCTGTTGAAATAGGAACGTTGAAGCCGGAAGACGTGGACTACAACGTTCACAAAGGGAATATTCGTTATATCCCGGATTTGTAGGCTAGTTAGTTAGCTTTGTTTTACTATAAATAGGATTGATCGGATCAGATAAGAACACACACTCTTTTAGAACACTCTTGCTCTCTAGCTGCAACCACTCACAATACACTTACACTTGTATTCGAATCGCATTGTAACACCTAGTCGATTCGTATCATATTATGCACTGTATCCTGATATTTGAAGTAATAAGAAGAACAAGGCAGCTGCGATTGTCAGCTCCCGAGGTTTTATGCCGGCGATCTAGATTGATCAAGGGCTTTCCTCGTATATCCCGTGTCACCCTTTACCTTTTTGCTCATTGTTTGATTATAGGTACAACTCGATATCCTGAGCCGTATCCTGGAAACTGTTTTTGTTAACGACTTAATCAGCATATATTTTCACAAGTACATCTAGCACACTACCTCACTTAACTAATTTGATCACTTAATTACTTAGGTAATTTTTGACCAAAACAGTGCCCACCTGAAGATTTGTGTCTGATTCAAAATCAGAATACGGACAAAATTTGTCAGACTCTTGTTTGACCACGGGGCCGTGTCCAGCCGACACGGGGCTGTGGTCAGCATGCTGTCGTTTTCTATAAATGCAACAAGATTCCCGCACACTTGGACTCAATCCAAAGACAAAGATCTGGTGGGATCTTCACATATACCCTATAAGGTATATTCTAAAGAAGGTTCTCAATAACCATCTTGTCTTTACTACTGTTGTCTATTGCCTTCTTCTTCTTCACTAACCCCTCAAAACCTCCATTAAAACTTGAAATCTCTAAGTTTTCAAGCTTTATTGTGATACTTGTTAGATGTTTAATCAAGGAATCTTGTCAAAAATAAGTTTTACAACACTGTTTTAAGTTATTTCTACTCAGAAATGTTTCAAAAGTCAGAAAAATAATTTAAAACTCCAAGATTCCTTGTTTTAAAAATCTGCAGATTGGTGGGCACGGGGCCGTGGCCGGAGTTACCGTTTCATTAAATTGAACTTTTCGACTTGTTTTCTTAGAATGTCGAGCAGAAATAGCGGAACCTCCTCAGCTCACTCAAGAAACGATCGACGAGGAAGAAGACCATCAGTGGAAGACTCCTTGGTAAACTACGTATACGCCTTGCGAGAAGCCATCGACAAAATGACAGGAGTAGAGGAAGCCTTGATTGACCGTATTAATCACTTGATAGTGGGATTAGAGGAATCCCTTCGAGAAGTCAACCTTTTGCCCCAAAGGTTGAATTTTCTTGCTTCTCCTCCTACGGTGCCCATCGTCGCACGAAGGGAGTGGAATGTTGTGCCGGAAGTTATTATCCCGGCCGAGTGGTATGTCATACCACCGGAACCCCCTCTAGACATATTACACGGGGTACCGGTGGCCGCCGCACCTCCTCCGCAAGACATTGTGGAGAATGAGCTCGCCTTCTTCCTCCCTAGGGAGATAGAGGAATGGCTCAATGACATCTAAAGGACGTCCCTCGGTTCCGAGTTCTATAAATCCTTAAGTACCGGGAAGCTATTTCCGGGTTTTTGACATTCCTACAATAAGGGTAGAACTCCTTAAGATGATTTCCTACATTCCTTGACCTATCTATCCTAGGAACTACTGTAGTTTTTCATTTTTAACTTTATTTTAGGATCCTTTGTAATTGTCGTGTAACACCCCGAAAATGTAAATCATTTATTTTAAATATAATGTCGGTAAATAAACAAGTGAACTAACTAGGATTAAAAATAACCTAGTTAGATAAAAGTCTTGTAGGGACTTATAAGTGGGTTAAAACAATAAAAATAAGAACTAAATGTTAGTTGAGGGACTAAAAGTGTTTAAATTGAAACTAGTTATAATAAAACATAAATTAAACTCAAAACACACACTTGTGTGTGTGCTGAGTTCGATCAAAACATAGGGGGCGACACAGAGCTCCCCATCAAACCCTAAATTCTCACAATTCTCACAAATTTAAGGTCAAGATCAATTCCAAAACGAAATCCGAGCTTGGATTAGTGATCTCCATTGTAAGGGGGTCATTAGGTATGTGAAATTTGATAGAAAATCTCTACTTGAAATTGTGATGAACTTAGAGAATTCGAAATTTGTTGATGCATGATTGTTATATGGATGAAATAGGAACATTATAGTGTCTAGGAGTAAACCCTAGACAAGTATATGTTGAAATCATGCTTAATTCTAGTAAATTCCATGAACACCATTGAAGGTAATTAGTGGGTTTTTGTGGAACTTGATAAACACTAGGATTTTGATTGTTGTTCTAGTGTAATCTAATGTTTATGAAGTGATTTCAGATTTATTGATGTTAACATTTATATAAGATAGTTCGAATGATGTTAATTTTGGATATATAACAAGTTATGAACTTGATAATGAACCTTGTAAAATTCTGCCCTTAAAGTGTTTGTGGAAATACCTAAATGAAGGCTAAATATAGAAATTTGAACAAGACCGCATAATTGTACTAGTTGGTAAACTATTCGTATTATGTGAATCAAAGAGTTCTAAATGCGATGTGATTGAACTCTATAGGAAAGGAAGCCGGAGCGTCGAGCGGACAAGCCGGTGTTGACGCACGATTGAAGGGTGTGTTGTGAAGGTATGTAACTCGATTCGTTACATTAAGTAAATTTGGTATTCAAATCATGTATAGTTGTGTTTTAGAATAGAGACTTGTGTTGATTGAGGTGACAAAGTTCACTACTTGAATTGTTAGATTAAGATTGGATTAAGAAGCGTTTGGTAGTCAATATAAATGGAGGATTCCATAATTGAGCCAAACGGGTCGAATAATTGTGTAGTTACTAGTGTTAGAGTTTGATAGTTAGCTTTTGGCGTCGACAATCACAAGAGCATGAAGCCATACGGTTGGTAATGAAATGCCGGTGATATCAAGCCCCGGATGTTGGGTAAGAGCGCCTTAAGGTTACTATCTCATTGGTATAAAAATTGGTATGAACTTGGTGGGTTGAATAATCACATAGTGATTTGAGTCATTCGGTCCTTAACCCGAATTCTTGGTATAATAAAATGTAATAGGCACGTCGGTAATGAAATTACAGACGTATAGGAAAAAGAATTACCTAAAACGGACATACGGATCAAAAGTTATGGGCATTTGAAGTTAAAATTTGGAAATTTCAGAGCTGGCAGGAAATGCAGGTCAAAAACCTGCACATGCTGGAAAACTAAGTCCCCCTCGCCACACGACAGGATCCTTTGGATCTGGCGTGACACGCGAGAGTTCTCGCGACACGCGATGAAATGAGGGGGTTCTGGCGCGACACGCGACAGACCCAAAACTAAATTTTTATTTTATTTTCGATGGTTTGATGCTAGAACTCGTTTATAGGCATTATACCATTGTCAAAACTAACATTTTAAGTGGTTTTGACTCTAGGTGATGATGTGGTCTTTCCGGATGGCGATCAAGCATGTTTTGAAGAACCGAACACGATCTTTTGAAGCTTCCGCGATTTGTTAACTTTGTTAAGGACAATGTTTATATTGTAGACACTTAAATATTTGTTTTGGGATGTTAAAAACTAGTAGTAGTATCCTAGAATGTTAACCTTATGTAAACTTCCGTTTAGTTTGAAATGTTAATCGGAGTATTTTTGGTTCAAAAATATTCATGTTATATTAAATTCTTATATAAATGAGATGGGTGTTACAAGTTGGTAATCAGAGCCCAAGGTTGTCAACAAAGTGTTCGGTTCAAGCTTGATCGATCGTCCGGTAAGGATTAATTATTTATTTTAGTAGATCTTATCCTATGTAAGAAAAAGAGATATGAACTAATGTGCACGGGAAGAGCGTGTTAGCACACTCAAACCCGGAAAGTGCACTAAATGAGAATGGTCAAAACAAGTTACGAACTTGGCTAAACCAAAGCAAATAAAGTTATGTTATAAATGAAATGTTTAACAATTGATGTAAACATTTCAGTTTCAAGATGACGGAAAGAAATGACAATGATCCGGTGCCGACAAGCACCGAACAAATGAAAGAGATAATTGCCGAAGAAGTGGGGAAGGCAATTGAGGGTAGTCTATCCGGTTTCATAGACAAAATTCAAAACACAGTGTTATCGTTAGTCGAAGAACAAGTTAAAAGGTTGGAAGACAATGTCAACCTTATGAGAGAGAAATTCGGAGAACGTAAGGGATGTTCGTATAAAGAGTTTATGGCGTGTAAACTGCCGATTTACAACGGGGAGGTTGACCCGATAATATGCCAAAGATGGCTAAGTGATGTCGAAGGAGTGTTTGAAAGGACCCACTGTGATGTGAGCGATTTTGTGGCTTACGGAACGGGTCAGTTGAGGGGTCAAGCCAAGGACTGGTGGGACAATAAAAAGAAAGAGATAGGAGCCGAAGCGGCAAGGGTCATGACATGGGAAGATTTTAAGGTGCCGTTCCTTAAGCATCATAGTCCCAAGGCAGTCATCAATAGGATCAAGGAGGAGTTCATCCAGTTAAGACAAAGGGGTGAAACGATTGATAAAATCATGGGCATTTTTATGGATAAGCTGAGATTCTGTGATGAGTTAGTGACTACTGAAGAGTAGAAGATATACTATTATTACAACATGTTGAGCGCTGAATACCGGGAGTTTATGACTCCCTCAAAATATGAAACCCTCACAGAAATCATTAACACCGCCCGGGAGCGGGATATAGAATTGAAGAAACAAATCGAGAGGGGTGAACGAAGGGCAGTGGAAGTTAACCCAAGCCCTACAAAGAAGGCTCGAATGGCTGAGTCGGTGAAGCAGACGGATACGAAGGGCGGATCGCCAAGTTGCAAGGTGTGTGGAAAGGGGCACAAGGGTGAGTGCCGCTTCAAAGATAAACCATGTCCCATATGTGGCAAGACGGGGCACACCACATCGTTATGTCCGGGAAAGGTCTCTGTGTGCTACAAGTGTTATCAACCGGGCCATAAAAAGTCCGAGTGCCCGGACTTGGTTGGAAAGAAAGACACCAAAGAATCTCCAACAGAAGCTTCAAAGGCGAAGGCCAGGTCCTTCCAACTAACAGCGACTGAAGCGAAAATAGAACCCGATGTGGTCTCAGGTATATTTGCAATAAACTCAATTCCTGCACGTGTATTATTTGATACGGGTGCGAATAAATCCTTTGTTTCACATGGATTTATTCGACATCCTTCATTTGTGACAAAATTATCTGTGCCCTTAGAAGTTGAAGTAGGGAATAACAAGAGGCTCATAGTGTGTGATGTCTGTCAAGGCTGTAAATTGAGTATCGATGACGAAGAATACCCGATAGATCTAATCCCAATGTCGATGGGAGAATTTCAAGTGGTTGTTGGGATGAATTGGTTATCCCGACACCACGCGAAAGTCGTATGTTTCCATAAAGAGATAAAACTAACATCTCCGAGCGGAAAACACGTTACAATCTATGGTGAGAAAGGAGGCAATCCTATAATATGTTCGATGTTGAAAGCTCACAAGCTCATGAAGCATGTGTTGGTGCATGCGTCTGTCGACTTCGTCTTGTATCGAGTCTTGTTTGTATATAAATAGATCAGGGCACGCAATACGAGAAAAATGTCAAATATAGGTTGAGAGACAGTTTCAAACGGAATTAGCAGCCTATAAATAGTGGTGTCTTGATTTCATTTGTAAGTTTTCCGGTCACTGAGTCGAAGTGATGCCGAAGTGTCTACTCGCTGTAAAACTTTGTCAAATCAATATAAATACAGTTTAAAGTGACATTCTTGCTGAATTGAACTTGATACTTCTGTTTCCGCCATTCGTATTGAGAAAAACTCTTCTGATTGACTCGTTCGGGTCTGAAAATGATCCTACAAGTGGTATCAGAGCTCAGGAGGAAGAGTTCTTACAAATTCAGCTGCAAATTCTGTTTTCTACACCTTCTTTTTCAAAATTTACAACTTTTCACGGTTAAAATCGGCTAATTTTCACACATCATGTGCGCAACAGTGTTTTAACAAATCCTTGAAAGTTTTAGACCTTAATTCGTTCAAAAACTGATAAATTTTGTAATTTCGCTTGAAAAACAGCTCGAGTATGATGACATCAGCATAATTTCGCTTGAAATTGCACTTGATTTCGTTTGAAATCTGATTCCGCTTGAGTAATCCCGTTTGAAATTGGCTAATTTCGTTTCAAGGTGATATTCCGTTTGAGTTGTTTCATACGGAAATAGTTATTCCGCTTCAAGTTGGTATTCAGTTTGAAAAGGTGTTAGTTTCAAACGAGATTAGGTAATTTCGTTTGAAAGGGTATTCCGCTTGAACAGGGTAATTCCGTGTGAAGTGGGATTTCGTTTGAAAGAGTTAATTCCGTTTGAAAGTGTCTGAATTGTGATTTTTTTGAAAACCAAAACATGGAAGAGGAATTTTATAACGCATTTGCTACTACCCCGAATACTCCGGCATCTGTTACTCAGAATTTGAACATGGAAAATGAAACGGGCACTATGCAAAAACCGCCAAAGCTTATGAACATTGATGAGTATAAAGGATGGGAGGAACGATTTGAAAATTGGGTGCAAGCAAATTATTTGGATGCTTGGGAATGTATTGAAACGAAATATGTTAGACCAACAAATGATGACGAAGAGGAGATTGCTATCAAAGATCTTAGTGTGGATGAGATAAAGAAATACAAAAATGAAAAGATGATGATCAGTTTACTTCAACAAGCTGTTAAAGAAGATATTTTAGTCTTATTGCAACACACTGGAAGTGCATATTCAATATGGAAGGCATTAAGATCTAAGTTTGTTGGAAGTCAAGAAATGATAAAGAACAAAAAATCGCTTTTGAAGAAAGAATTTGATCTATTTCGTGGTTTGAAAAATGAGAGCACAAAGCAAATCATTGAAAGATACTGCAATTTGTTAGTCAATATGAAGAGAGTAAGCATCACCAAGGATAATGAAGAATTGATTGAGAAGTTGGCTGATGCATTACCACATGAGACTTGGGGAACATACCTTATGATGCTAAGAAACAAGAAAGGGTTCAACAACCTAACGTTGAGTAAGTTCATTGAAAAAATTCAAGCACAGGAGATGGAACAAAGAAAGATTTCAAGAATGAAAGATTTTGATGGTGAACAAGATATCGGTCTTTATTACAAAGCTGGTATTAATGACAAGACCAACATGTCACCAAAGGTTGAAACAACTTTCAATGCTAAGAGTTCATCGGGAGGTTCTTCTAAAGGATCAAACAGCAAAACAAGTTTTTCGTCATATCCGTCATTTGATCCAAACATGTCAGCAACCAAGAATGGCAGAAAGTTACAATGCAACATTGTATTGAATCTTGAGAATGATCAAGATTATTCTGAAGAAATTGAAAAAAGTCACATGTCTTTGTTGGGGACTGTTTTAGAGTCATATAGTAGTTTAGTTGCAGGTCGGATCGGGAATCCAATCCTTACAAAAGAGGATTACGATCAGATTGATGCTGAAGAAATGGAATTGATGGACATTAAGTGGTGTTTGGCAAGTGTGTTGAGGAGAGCTGAGAAGTTCAAACAGATCACAGGAAGAGATGATTTCCGTGATGCATGTGTTTCTAATTCGGGTTTTGATAAATCTAAAGTTACTTGTTTTCGTTGCAGGGAAAAAGGACACTTCAAGAGGGAGTGCACTAATCGTGAAGCAAGTGGAGCTCAAAATCCGTTCAACAACAATGATTATTACCGGAAGGCCATCTATCATCAAGTTGCTCAACAACAACAAGAACCACAAGTGGCACATGGTAGAAAAACAATAGAGGAGTCTTCAAAGAGAGCATGTTTGGTGAATCAAAATGAAAAAAAATCGTCTAATGGTTTTAGTTGGGACAAATATATTTCAGTTGATGGTAAAGCATGTCTGATAGATCAAGATGATGAAAAGTTACCTGAAGGGTTTAGCTGGGAAGGTTTTAGTTGGGATGATTACTGTTCGGATAAAGATATTTTAAAAGCAAAAGCTTTTGTTGCTCGAATTGAAGAAGATAGTGATGATGATAATGATTATTATGCAAAACGAATGCAGAAACACTTGAAAATGATGGAAGAAAGTGATAGTGATGACGATAAAGCTAAAAGAAAAAGAAGAAAGTTAAAACACCTGTCAGCAGTGATGATGAGGAAGTTCAAGTGATAAAGAGAAAGGTAAAGGAAGTTCCAAAGTTCAAAGTTGATGAAGAAGTTGATGCAAGAAAGATTTCTGTGAATTGTGAAACCTGTGAGATCATGAAAAAGAAAAACAGTGAATTGATTAACAACATGAACAGGTTGAAGGAATCTTACGATGTTCTGAACAAGGCCATGAATCAGTACAATGAGTCAAGTAGTGAATAAGCAACAGCCATGAAAACACTTCAAGGAGCTTTCATGACAAAGCAAAAAGTTGTTATCAATTATATTGAAAAGTGTGCTGTTTTAGAACAAAAACTGGAATCACAAAGGATTGAAACAGAAAGAGTAAACCGTTTGTTAAAAAGTTACTCATGTACTTCTTATGTCATTGACAGGATTTATCCAACTGTTGAAGGCATGAAGGCATTTGAGGATGATGAAGTAACTGAAGAACAGATAGTATCTGAAGAAAAGACTTCTAAAAAGAAAAAGGAAAAGAAGAAGGATACTGAAGTTAAGACATCTGGTAAGAAACAAGGTGTCAGTTACAACAAGTGTCCACTCCCGCTTGAAAATGGATATTCTCCAAGAAATCCAAATTCAGAAAGAGTTGAAAAGGCAACAAATTTACAGTGGGAGTCGGAGTCTTCAATTAACTTGCCGAAAAATATTGATGTCACTTTTACATCGTCTGACACTGGTCAACAATCTCAATTGATGAAGAAAGTGGTGGATCATGTGTTAGATAACGATGAAATGGAGGAGTCAAAGTCGGAGTCTAAATCAGAGTCAAAGTCTAAGTCCGACGTGTCAAGTCTTTCAGTCAATAGGGAGAAACGGGTTTACAATAAAGAATTTCTTCTATCAAAATCTAATTTGAATGACGAAACATTCAAAGTTGTATATACATTGAATGATTCCAAAAAATTATATTCTGATGAGGAATTTCCAATAAGAGGTGTTAAAACTGAAATGATAAAAAAGGTTTTCAAACTAACAGAAATTAATATTTCTGAAATAAAAGACGTAAATCTTTCTGAAAAACCAAGACCTTACACCTCAAGAGTTAAACAAAGATTTAACAAGATAAAGGGTTACAATTCTGGTTCTGGTTTTCAAAAGAAACCAAATCATAATGGTAATTACAAAAAGAAGGGTTTGGGTTTTATTCCACTAGAAAATTATAAAAATGAAAAATATGTTCGAGATTTTAAATCAAAAATGATATTTGTTTCAGGTATATCTTCTGAAGAGGAAAAAGAAAATTTGTTCATAAAGCAATCGAACAAAGAATTCCTTGTGAAAAAGCAAGAAGAAATGGAGAAGATGGTTGATCAAAAGAAGAAGGAGATTCGAACCTGTTTTAAATGTGGTAGAATTGGACATCTAGCTGTGAAATGTTCACAAGCAATTCAAACCAAACAGGGATTTTCTAAACTGAAAGAAAAAATGGTTGAGTTTGAACCACCAATTGAGAGAACTAAACTTTTCAAAAATTCAAAATTTGAAATTGGTGAATGTTCAAAGTGGTTTTACAAGAAAAGTGCAAATCTTGACAACCAAAAATGGGTTGTTAAGAAATCTGATGATAGTTCTAGCAATGATTCTGATTTATCAAAGTCAGAGGAGCTAACTTCGGGTGATGAATCTGATTCCACAAAATCAGATGAGCCACAGGTTATGGAAAAAGGTGAAAAATCAGTGCCGATAGTGGATGATGTGAACTTTCCACCACTTCGGGCTGAAAATTTTAAGAAGAAAATTGGTAAAGTTGAAATTTCAAACCAATTTTATTCTGACAAAAAGGTTTTTGATGTTGAAAAGGCCTTTAACCCCAAAGTGAAACACATCTTCGGAAAAATGGTTGACAGAAAAGTCAAAGGGGTTAAAGAGTTCTATGAGAAGAAAATGAAGAAACCAGGTAAGGGTGTTTCGTCCCAGGTTTGTGACTGGGATGGAACCTACTATGATGAATGAAAATTATGACTTGCCGGAGCTCCCAGGTTGGTAAGTGTGGAGCAGGTATCGGCATCTTTCTTGAGAAATTCACGAAAGTGATTTCGATTTACAAGTGGTAAATCAGGGACATTAAGTTGTACTTGATTTTCTACTAGTGTTATTTGGTGTTTGATTTTAAACTGTTACATTTTTCAAGTGGTTGAAAGAACAAGGTAATGAATTGAACCCCGAACCTACAAGTGGTTTATAAAATCAACAAAACTAATTTTCCGGAAAAACCATTTGATTAAAACAAACTTAAGTGTTTTGAAATCATAATGGGAAAATAGTTTGTTGTAAGGGGGAGTTCTGATTGTTTATGCCAAGTGGATGGCGATTTGAAGTGATTCGATATCAGTTGTCACGTTGTTTGTACAGTTTGTTTTCAAATTTCTTTAAATGATTTTGGATTTTCTGAAAAAATTCTTACTCCCCCTAAAATTCAAAATCATGTGGCTGTTGAAATAAAAGATTCTCTAAAGGGAACACACCAAAAGTCGAAGCCGTCATCTCTCTGCTGAACGGAAGTTCTGACCTGAGCTCTCACGGTCTTCGCATTTAACCCTTTACAGATATCATCTGTGGTATACTCACCTGTAAGACTGAATATTGGGATCTGGATACAGGAGTATATTATGAGGTGGAACACGCGAATAAGTTTAAGTCTGATGTGTGCAAAATGCAACATATAAATTACATCAATTGTGGCATAAAACTAACCCTTTTTTTAGTACTAATGTTGGAAAAAGTGTGTTTTTGTCTTCCTTTTGTATTTTCAGTATTAAATGAGCTCAAATTAACAAAAGAAGCAAAAAGGCAGCTAAATCTAACATATATACAAGAAAAGGAATAAACGTAGCATGCCCGACCTCCCCGAAAGCATCTTCCCAAGCAAAACAAGAAAACAGGAGGTTGAACACGCCCCGTGCTCAGTGAGCACGGGGGTGTGCCCAAGTGTCAGCATAAAAGACAAAGTTGTAGAAGCTTCCATCGCCCACCACGGGGCCGTGCTCAGCAGACACGGGGTCGTGGTCAACTATAAGATTCGCAGAATCCAGGCAAATCTTGATAGTACAGATATGATTCTGCACACGGGGTCGTGCCCAGCGGACACGGGGCCGTGGTCAACTAATAAAGACAAGAGCAATTAATGAAGAAAGAGAAGGATGTGGACACGGGGCCGTGCCCGAGCTTCTGTTCAGCCTATAAATAGGAGTGCTTGGCTCAAGCTCAAACCATCCCTTGGCACACCACCTCTCTCACACTTCACCCACCACCCACCACCACCATAACACCATCATCCACCACCATCATCCATTGTCCATCATAGAGTGTGTGAGTCGTCTCGGGATCCAAGATTGATCGTAAGAGTTCTTGACAATCAAGGCCATGTTTGCCTAAGTCTCTTACATCACTTGGTGAAGACAAAGTGTCTAGTGTAATACTTTTTATTTTTAATCTTTTCGCACTTTTTAATTGGTTATGTATTAATGACTTTAATAACTAGTTTCTTATGTTGAAGGTGATTCTTCCTTATCGTTTGTCCGTGGTGTCTTGGCATTATTTTACTGTCTATATAAAATAAAAGATTTTCACCATTCATATCTCCACGGTCTATATGGAGGTATGTTGGGTACCTGGTCGGGGGTTAAGGGAACGGTTTGGTAAGAGTCTTGCCATTGTTCAGTATATAGATCCTGCAAAGGACGCGGGTCAAATTTAGTAGGACCTCCTTCAATACTTAACGGTATTGGATGGCGGGGGTCCAAACTCTTTGATCCCCTCATAAGTTAAACTACTATTAATACTTTAACCCGGCTACTTAGGACTGTATCCCTGCTGACTCAGACTACTTAGCCGAGGGTAACGTCACCTTCAAAAGAGGGGCCTACCACATTATGCATTAATAAATTAATTAATTATCTTCCAATAATCCGACCCTTTAGGATTGTATCCTTGCTGACTCAAACTACTGGGTTGAGGGTAACGTCACCTCCAAAAGAGGGGCCTACTACAATAACTAAGATAATCTCTTAAATAGTGCAAAAGTGCAGAAATAATCAAAGGTTACACTAAACACGAGTCGGAACCAAGTGATTCATCTTGTCTATCTGTTTTTACTTTTATTTTATTTTTCGGCATTTTAGTTAGTTTTATTTGTCTAGTTTAAAAACCTTTTTCTAACTTTTGATTTGATTAGACGTTGAGGATAAACTGGTACTAAAAGCTCTTGTGTCCTTGGACGACCTCGGTATCTTGCCAACACTATACTACGCACGATGGGTGCACTTGCCCATATGTGTGTTTGGTGTTAGTAAAATATCGTGTTTTATATATTTAAAACTTGGCTAAAAAGTGTTAAAAAGGGCTTAACATATACATTAAAAACTAATAACACTCACGCACATCAAGTTTTTGGCGCCGTTGCCGGGGACACAAGGATTTTAAGAAAGTTAGGAATCAACGGCCTAATCGTTTTTCTTATTTTTCTATTTTTTTAGGATTTTTCTTAGTTTTTCAGCTTCTGCAGAGCTCAGCACGGGCCGTGCCTGGTCGGACACGGGCCGTGCCCAGCATTGTTACTGGCAGTTTTTATTTTCCGAGTTACAGAGAGCTGAGCACGGGGCCGTGTCGGTGCAAAACGGGGCCGTGTCCAACTCCCCAGTAACTGGGATTCGGAAAACAATCATTGTATCTCCGACCACGGGCCGTGTTCGCTGAACACGGGGCCGTGGTGAACCTTCTGACCAACGTTCTTTTCTGTTTTTATTGCAGGACATGGAACCCAGGCGCCACATTTGAACTTCCTACGTAGTGTATGAGCTCCAGTTCTAGTAGAGACATAAAAGAACCCGCAGAAGAACCCGAATGCTTTCTCAGAAAAAGACTTAAAGCTAAAAACCAAGAGAAAGTTTCAGGGGAACCACTTCCAATGGCGGACCAACGTACCCTCATGGATTACCTATGACCCACTGTAGGTAACCTCGGCGCCACTATCAATGCACCGAATGTCGAAGCCAATAACTTCGAACTTCGACCGCATTTGATACAAATGCTTTAAAACTCCGCAACCTTTCATGGGCTTGCGGACGAGGATCCCCATCTACATATTACTAATTTCTTAGAAATATGTGATACCTTTCGGATCAATGGAGCATCAAACGACGCCATCCGCCTTCGAATGTTTCCATTTTCACTAAAAGACCGAGCTAAGGCTTGGCTCAACACCCTCCCAATTGGCTCGGTAAACACCTGGGATGAACTAGCCCAAAAGTTTCTATATAAGGATTTCCCTCCTGCTAAAACAGCTAAATTAATGACTGAAATTAACACATATTCACAAGAGGATGGGGAGTCCTTACGTGAAACTTGGGAAAGGTTCAAGGAGCTACTAAGAAAGTGTCCTCATCACGGTCTTGCGGTATGGCAACAAGTATCCACTTTCTACAATGGGTTGTTGCCACACACAAGACAAACACTTGATTCTAGCTCCGGGGGACTTCTAGGTAATCGTCTCCCAAATGAAATATACAATCAAATTGAGGAAATTGCTCAAACCAATTTTCAGTGGCACACTCCCCGAGGTAATAAATCTATTACCCCGGGCACCCATAAGGTTGATGAAAGCACTTCTTTACAAGCCCAAATCGAGGCCCTTTCTTCAAAAATCAAAAAGTTAGAAATGACAAAAACGGCCTCGGTTATGGCTTGTGAGGGGTGTGGTGGACCACATGAAAATTGGAGTTGTATGAAAGAAGTAGATGACCAAACAGAAACGGTAAACTACATTGATAATAGACCTAGGCCGTCGGGTCCACCAACGGGTACCTACAACCAAGGATGGCGTAACCACCCTAACCTTGGTTGGAGAGATCCCGGCAATAGTAGTAACCAACAAAACCAACGAACTAACTTTCAACAACCACAAAACTTTTCTCAACAACAAGGTGGACGAGAAAGGCTTGAAGATACTGTATCTCGCCTCATCTACCACATTATGCATTAATAACTTAATTAATTATCTTTCAATAATCCGACCCTTTAGGATTGTATCCTTGCTGACTCAAACTACTGGGTTGAGGGTAACGTCACCTCCAAAAGAGGGGCCTACTACAATAACTAAGATAATCTCTTAAATAGTGCAAAAGTGCAGAAATAATCAAAGGTTACACTAAACACGAGTCGGAACCAAGTGATTCATCTTGTCTATCTGTTCTTACTTTTATTTTATTTTTCAGCATTTTAGTTAGTTTTATTTGTCTAGTTTAAAAACCTTTTTCTAACTTTTGATTTGATTAGACGTTGAGGATAAACCGGTACTAAAAGCTCTTGTGTCCTTGGATGACCTCGGTATCTTGCCAACACTATACTACGCTCACGATGGGTGCACTTGCCCATATGTGTGTTTGGTGTTAGTAAAATATCGTGTTTTATAAATTTAAAACTTGGCTAAAAAGTGTTAAAAAAGGGCTTAGCATATACATTAAAAACTAATAACACTCACGCACATCAAAGTCTCTAAAACACTAATCTCGTATCTCGAAACAGTTGAACTTTGTGTGAAAATTTAAGTGGATCAGTATACTGACAATCTAAGTGAATCGTTTAGATCTTAAAGTGTTTAAAGCTCAACGGTGCTTGTGATTTGTCAAAAACTGATATGATCCTCTTACTCAAACTCACAAAAATATTGTTTGTATATATTTCTCGATTACATTTCATTTCTTGTTAAAAATCCAAAAAGATTTTTAGTGTGTTTTAGCATAAAATTTTTGAAAAATACAAAAAGATTTTCGACAACTTGTGTTGGAGAGCTGATTTTCAAAATTACAAGTGCTAAACATGATGACAATCAGTGAGGGGGAGTCTGTTTGAAAGAAGTTTTAAATGTAAAAATTGATATTTCTTCAAGTGTTTCTTTAGTGATTAACATTGTAAAATCATTTATTGTTTTGTGTTTACAAGTGGTAAACAGAGAATAAATTTGTCAAATGTTAAAATTGGGAAATTTATTTTGATGTAGAGTTTGTGCAGGTAGGCCAGGTTTCTGATTCTGGATTCATAGAGAGCAAGGTTACAATCCTGAAATTGCTGATGCTGATAAACTTAAGGAATTAAGAGATCTGACCAAGAGAATGTAAGAGCCAGTTACAGATTTTGGGAAGATAGTAAGAAAGAGCCAGATTGTGATTCTGGAATTGAAAATTAGATCAACATCCGAGGTGGAGATAAATTTATAAAGAGAAGTCAGAGATTGAGGATACTTACATTGTTAGATACTTCAAGAGAGGTCGAGAAGACTGATAAAGACTGAAGATGCGAAGACTCGACACTGAAAAGTCGTCAACATTCGAGGGGGAGTCTGTTGGTGCATGCGTCTGTCGACTTCATCTTGTATCGTGTCTTATTTGTATATAAATAGATCAGGGCACGCAATACGAGAAAAATGTCAAATATAGGTTGAGAGACAGTTTCAAACGAAATCACTGATTCCGTTTGAATCTGATTTCGTTTGAACTGGTTCAAACGGAATTAGCAGCCTATAAATAGTGGTGTCTTGATTTCATTTGTAACTTTTCCGGTCACTGAGTCGAAGTGCTGCCGAAGTGTCTACTCGCTGTAAAACTTTGTCAAATCAATATAAATACAGTTTAAAGTGATATTCTTACTGAATTGAACTTGATACGTCTGTTTCCGCCATTCGTATTGAGAAAAACTCTTCTGATCGACTCGTTCGGGTCTGAAAACGATCCTACTGCATGGATGTAGAGCGTTTATGATATACGCGAATGAGCCCGAGAAAGAATCACCGAAGATTGGAGACGTACCGGTGGTGCATGACTTCGAAGATGTGTTTCTGAAAGATCTATCGGGGATACCGCCTGAATGGGAGGTAGAGTTCGGAATCGAATTGGTTCCGGATGCGAAGCCCGTAGCTAAAGCGTCGTACCGACTCGCGCCATCTGAATTACAAGAACTAATGTCGCAGATTCAAGACTTGCTCGATAAAGGATTTATAAGGCCGAGTGTGTCTCCTTGGGGCGCACCGGTACTATTCAGAAAAAGAAAGACGGAAGCATGCGAATGTGTATCGATTACCGGGAGTTAAAAAACTCACGGTAAAGAATCGATACCCGCTTCCGAGAATAGACGATTTATTCGACCAATTACAAGGTGCGAAATAGTTCTAAAAAATCGACCTTAGATCGGGGTATCACCAATTAAAGGTCAAGGAAGAGGATGTACCGAAGACGGCTTTCCGCACGCGCTACGAGCATTACGAGTTCGTCGTGATGTCATTCGGGCTAACGAATGCACCCGCGGCTTTCATGGACCTCATGAACCGGGTTTGCAAACAAATGTTGGACAAGTCGGTAATCGTGTTTATCGATGACATTCTGGTATACTCAAAAAGTGAGGCGGATCATGCACATCATCTACAGGAGGTGTTAGAGACACTCAGACGAGAGGGGTTGTATGCGAAATTTTCAAAGTGCGCCTTTTGGTTACGAGAGGTGCAATTCCTCGGCCACATCATAAGTGCCGACGGAATATTGGTAGATCCGTCAAAGTAGAGGCCGTGTCAAAATGGAGTCCTCCGAAGAATCCTTCGGAAATTAGAAGTTTCTTAGGGCTTGCGGGATATTACAGGAGATTCATTCAAGATTTCTCCAAGATTACTTCTCCGTTAACTAAATTAACTCAAAAAGAGGAGAGATTCATTTGGGGTGTTAAACAAGAAAGAGCGTTCCAAACGCTAAAAGAAAAGTTAACACAAGCTCCGGTATTAACGTTGTCGGACGGAGTCGAAGACTTGGTAGTCTATTCGGACGCGTCACTTTCTAGGCTCGGATGTGTTTTAATGCAATGAGGCAAAGTGATAGCTTATGCCTCGAGGCAATTAAAGGTGCATGAAAAGAAACATCCCAAGCACGATCTCGAACTGGCGGCGGTGGTGTTTGCGTTAAAAATATGGAGGCACTATTTATACAGGGTAAAGTGCACCATATTTACTGACCACAAGAGTTTAAAATACTTCTTCGATCAGAAGGAGTTAAATATGCGACAAAGGCGTTGGTTAGAAACGGTAAAAGACTACGACTGCGAAATACATTACCATCCCGAAAGGGCAAATGTTGTGGCGGTTGCCTTGAGTAGGAAAACGGACTATGTCCCATTACGAGTATGGTCGATGCAGCTCTTAGTAACCTCGGGTTTACTTGAACGTATCCGAGAAGCACAAGCCGAGGCGATAAAAGAAGAAAACTTAAAAAGGGAAAGGATAGTTGGTCAGCTGAAGGATTTAGAGGACGGTAACAACGGGTTGAAGACTCGATTCGGAAGAATATGGGTCCCAAATTCATGTGGTGTTAAGAGGCTTCTACTCGATGAAGCTCATAAATCCCGTTATTCTATCCATCAGGGTGCAACCAAGATGTACAACGATCTGAAGCAAAACTATTGGTGGCCCGGAATGAAGAGGGATGTAGTAAAGTATGTGGAGAAGTGCTTGACTTGTTTACAAGTCAAGGCGGAACACCAGAAACCATATGGAAAACTTCAACCATTGGAAATCCTGGTTTGGAAATGGGAACATATCACCATGGACCTATTGACCAAACTGCCTAGGACGAGCCGAGGATTTGATGCTATATGGGTGGTTGTGGATAGGTTGACGAAGAGTGCTCACTTTATTCCTATACGTGAGACTTATACTTCGGAAAATATGTCTGAGGTATATACAAATGAGATAGTGAAACGTCATGGAGTACCAGTATCTATCGTGCCGGATAGGGATACCCGGTTTACTTAACACTTCTGGCGAGATTTCCAAGAACAGATGGGAACGAAACTTTTTATCAGCACTGCATACCATCCATAGACGGATGGACAGACTGAGAGAACAATACAAACACTAGAAGAAATGCTGAGGGCGTGTATTATTGACTTCGGGGGCAGTTGGGATGTGTATTTGCCATTAGCAAAATTCTCTTATAACAACAGTTATCATGCCAGTATCGGCATGGCCCCGTATGAGATGCTATATGGTAGGAAATGTAGGACCCCGGTGTGTTGGGGTGAAGTGGGTCCGCAAGAACTGGCCCATAAAGATATTGTCTAAGACACTAACGAGAAAATTGACGTGGTTCGAGCTCACTTGAAAGCGGCCCAAGACAGACAAAAGTCTTATGCCGATAAAAGACGAAAACCGATTGAATTTCTGGTAGATGACATGGTTATGTTAAAAGTTTCCCCATGGAAGGGTATTATCTGATTCAGAAAAAGAGGGAAACTAAGCCCAAGGTTTATTGGACCCTTTAAAATCATCGAACGAGTTGGCAAGGTGGCATATCGCCTTGAGTTACCGGAAGAATTGAGCGGAATTCATGGCACGTTTCATGTGTCACAACTCCGTAAGTGCTTAGCTGAGGAAACGGCTTATATCCACTACGATGATATCGAAGTGGACAATAGCCTTAATTATGCGGTAAGACCAATTGAGATTCTAGACTGGAAGATTAAAGATTTGAGGAATAAGAAGATTAATCAAGTTAAGGTCAAGTGGGAGCATAGAAAGGGCTCGGACACAACATGGGAGTCCGAAGAAGAGATGCGGCGTCTCTACCCGACATTATTTGGTACGTATTTCTGGTTTCGAGGACGAAACCCTTTTAAGGGGGGTGGACTTGTAACACCCCGAAAATGTAAATCATTTATTTTAAATATAATGTCGGTAAATAAACAAGTGAACTAACTTGGATTAAAAATAAGCTAGTTAGATAAAAGTCTTGTAGGGACTTATAAGTGGGTTAAAACACTAAAAATAAGAACTAAATGTTAGTTGAGGGACTAAAACTGTTTAAATTGAAACTAGTTATAATAAAACATAAATTAAACTCAAAACACACACTTGTGTGTGTGCTGAGTTCGATCAAAACACAGGGGACGACACAGAGCTCCCCATCAAACCCTAAATTCTCACAATTCTCACAAATTGAAGGTCAAGATCAATTCCAAAATGAAATACGAGCTTGGATTAGTGATCTCCATTGTAAGGGGGTCATAAGGTATGTGAAATTTGATAGGAAATCTCTACTTGAAATTCTGGGGAACTTAGAGAATTCGAAATTTGTTGATGCATGATTGTTATATGGATGAAATAGGAACATTATAGTGTTTAGGAGTAAACCCTAGACAAATATATGTTGAAATCATGCTTAATTCTAGTAAATTCCATGAACACCATTGAAGGTAATTAGTGGGTTTTTGTGGAACTTGATAAACACTAGGATTTTGATTGTTGTTCTAGTGTAATCTGATGTTTATGAAGTGATTTCAGATTTATTGATGTTAACATTTATATAAGATAGTTCGAATGATGTTAATTTTGGTTGTATAACAAGTTATGAACTTGATAATGAACCATGTAAAATTCTTCCCTTAAAGTGTTTGTGGAAATGCCTGAATGAAGGCTAAATATAGAAATTTAAACAAGACCGCATAATTGTACTAGTTGGTAAACTATGCGTATTATGTGAATCAAAGAGTTCTAAATGCGATGTGATTGAACTCTATAGGAAAGGAAGCCGGAGCGTCGAGCGGACAAGCCGGTGTTGATGCACGATTGAAGGGTGTGCTGTGAAGGTATGTAACTCGATTCGTTACATCAAGTAAATTTGGTATTCAAATCATGTATAGTTGTGTTTTAGAATAGAGACTTGTGTTGATTGAGGTGATAAAGTTCACTACTTGAATTGTAAGATTAAGATTGGATTAAGAAGCGTTTGGTAGTCAATATAAATGGAGGATTCCATAATTGAGCCAAATGGGTCGAATAATTATGTAGTTAGTAGTGTTAGAGTTTGATAGTTAGCTTTTGGCGTCGACAATCACAAGAGCATGAAGCCATACGGTTGGTAATTAAATGCCAGTGATATTAAGCCCCGGATGTTGGGTAAGAGCGCCTTAAGGTTACTATCTCATTGGTATAAAAATTGGTATGAACTTAGTGGGTTGAATAATCACATAGTGATTTGAGTCATTCGGTCCATAACCCGAATGCTTGGTATAATAAAATGTAATAGGCACGTCGGTAATGAAATTACAGACGTATAGGAAAAAGAATTACCTAAAACGGACATACGGATCAAAAGTTATTGGCATTTGAAGTTAAAATTTGGAAATTTCGGAGCTGGCAGGAAATGCAGGTCAAAAACCTTCACCTGGTGGAAAACCAAGTCCCCCGCGCCACGCGACAGGATCCTTTGGATCTGGCGCGACACGCGAGAGTTCTCGCGACACGCGACGAAATGAGGGGGTTCTGGCGCGACACGCGACAGGCCCAAAACTATTTTTTTTTATTTTATTTTCGATGGTTTAATGCTAGAACTCGTTTATAGGAATTATATCATTGTCAAAACTAACATTTTAAGTGGTTTTGACTCTAGGTGATGATGGGGTCTTTCCGGATGGCGATCAAGCTTGTTTTGAAGAACCGAACACGAATTTTTGAAGCTTCCGCGATTTGTTAACTTTGTTAAGGACAATGTTTATATTGTAGACACTTAAATATTTGTTTTGGGATGTTAAAAACTAGTAGTAGTAACCTAGAATGTTAACCTTATGTAAACTTCCGTTTAGTTTGAAATGTTAATTGAAGTTTTTTTGGTTCAAAAATATTCATGTTATATTAAATTCTTATATAAATGAGATGGGTGTTACATGTCGTTTTAATAAATGATGGTTTTTAATTGATTAAATGATGTTTGGATGATGTTGTAATAGTTAAATACACTCGAAATAGTGAAGGTTACCAAGGGAAAGAATAACCCACACTCCATGCACAAAAACATAGCCTCCCGACAATTTTTCTTCATTACAACAAGTTCAGCACGGGGCCGTGCTCAGCCCAACACGTCCCATGCCCAAGGATCTGCAGAAAATGCCTAGTTCAGGTAACTGGACACAAGGCCGTGCTCACTGAACACGCCCCCGTGCCCAGCCTTCTGTTCAACATGATACTGGCAATCTGACCACGGGGCCGTGCCCGGACCAACACGGGCCCGTGTCCAGATGCCCAGTAACATAAATTTTGTTTTTAAACACCTTTTTACACATTCAGTCAACCTAAAAACTTATTTTTGGGACACATTGAGGACAATGTGTAATTTAAGTGTGGGGTGGGGGGGATGCTAAAACCTTGAATTTTGCGAGTCCTAATAACAAGACTTACAGAAAACTCTATTGGAACCGCTAATCACCCCAATTTTTTTTCAAAAACTTTTCATTTTTTTACTTGTCTTGGTTTAATTTGGGAATAACAAGTTCCAAAAAGGTTATATTTTTTCAAATTTACAACCGATAGCGTCGTGATAAAAAGAACCAACATAAGAAAATTATGAAACGGCATGACGAATCTAGTTAAAATTTGATTATATATACTTGATCACATTATTAACCCATTCCCATAAAAAGTTAGTTTTGAGCCTTTATTGAGCATACAAGCATACATCTTTAAACTAAATGCTCATTTTTCGTTTCTTGTGTGAATAGCCGCTTGGTTCTGACGACTCTAGAACTTGCCATGATGATACATTCCCGGTCCTTACCAACTTAAACCCAAGTAAGTAAATGATGGAGGCAATAGGACTAACCCATTTTCTTTTGAACACCATTATTTTTCATTTTCTTTTTCACCTACCCAAAATCCCCCTAGTTAACCCCTTTGAGATTAAACCTTTTCGTTTCTAACCCCACAATACAAACACCCTTTACCCACCGAAACCTTTTTCTTTTCAACCCTTTATTTTAGTAAAAAAGTTCGGTTGTCTTGTGATGTTTCTTTATAAAAAAAAAATGAAGGCTAGCAATAAATAAACAAGTTCCTCAAAGAAACTTTGTTTGAAAATGTTTAGTTTGAATAAAAGTCACAAAAACAAAAAGTTTTACGACGACCGACGCTTTTTCGCTTTTAGCCCTTTTTACTAACCACTAACCCAAAACCACCTACCTTGAACCCAAGCCTAACCCTTCCCTAAGTCCTCTTGATATTTACAAAGGTTTATAGTTAAAAAGGAGGAGGATTGATTGCTTGGTAAGCATATGGTAGGAGTAAGTTCCATTCCGGTCTCGAGTGTTTCACAAAAATACATCTTCGGCCGAGTGTTGAGTGATCTCCCGTGAGGTATGTGAACTTGTATATAAATGGAATTTTAAAGAGGCATGTTATGCCCAAATAAGTAATTTCCCTTATGAAACGTTCTAAATAAATCATAACGAATAGGATTGTAAATAGTATAAAAATAAAACCCAATAAAGATCTTGGATTCCCGCACTCAAGACAAGCCTAAAACTTCTCTTATACCCATTCCATTTGGGTGTGTAAGCCACAAATTAAAGAGTTTTGCTTGAGGACAAGCAAAGATTCAAGTGTCACAACCCAAAAATGTCGCAGCGGAATATAAAACGTAGTGGTGACGGAAGTTGGTGCCCATTTATATATCTTGATGATCGATGCATTAAATTGTTAGACATATTATCTTATTTAAAACCTAAGTTTTAAACATTTTGTTTTTAATCATGACACAACCACGACATAGTTAAGTTGTTTTGATCCTTACGGATCTTATTACATTCGTCCCAGAAAGTTTTAAAAGTCAGTCCAACATTTTAATTAACAAAACATGCATCAACAACCACAAGATATGCCATAATTCCCGAAGCCGAACTCAAGTACCTATAGAACACGTTAAAATCAAGTGTCATCACAAAGGAAGGTGAGTTCACATATTCACATACAAACAATATTATTCCAAAGGAAAATTTTCTGATTAGGTGTTTATTTGAAAACATCCATATAATTTTAGAAAGTCCATTTTACTTCCTTAATAAAATCCATGGGTCCTTCCGTTGCGGTTCACCCATCCACAATATTATTCTGACCCAGGTTTTGTATATTAAATTATTGCGTCAATTTTCAGACTCGTAATGTTAGCTAGACAATACGAACTATATATTAACCATGCATGGATAATCAAAGCTAGACAATAAACAGAATTTAAATTCGTCGTTTGACTTGACACGGGGCGACCGGTCACGACGGGGTTGTCAACCCGATAGATCTACCAACAATTCATCGCGTGTAATACTTAAATGATTGAACGACATCATGGGCGCAGGGTCCTCTTTGAGAACAATATGATGTCTGCCTCACGTACAATATATATATATCCTACTAATATGACAATTTAATACACGATGTTGTACGAATCCCCTGATCCCCTCCCTTGAGACCAGGCCGGCATCCTTCCCAACTTTACGATCTGTTTCTCCTCGGAAACACCGTACCATCCAAATTTCCTCCAAACATTCATTCATCAAAAACGTTTTATCTCGAAACGTATGTTTTATCAAACCTCATATATTTTCAACGAAAATATATATTTTATATTAAAAGGTATGTTTTAATCCAAAAACGTTATTAAACCCTTTTATTGGCGTGTTCTACCCCCAAAACAGATACAAAGCAGTAAAAAGAGGGGTTTAGTGACACTCAGCTTTGGGTGCGTATTTTAAATAGCGCAATCCCAGAGATTGATTTCTACACGTCCTAGCATATATATATATATATATATATATATGAACGATTCTAAATCAATACACATAACACAAAATCCTAAGTTTCTACGTTTCTTAGAATTATCACATAACTTTGAGGTTTTCTCGAAAAGTTATCATTTTTTATTATGTTGGCACGTTAATATATATATGAGTCCATATATATATATATATATATATATATATATATATTATGATTTTGCGATTTGATTGATTTTATTGGTGACCATTATTGTGCAAATCCGTTAACACTCCCGTTTATACGCAATATATCCACGATTTGCGCGTCGTAATATATATATACATAAACGTTCACATAAAGTATCATCATAACACACGAAATCTTGTTAACTTATCTATTTTGTCATTTTTAAAACAAACATACATAAAATATCTCATATGTATCAAATTTCATGCTCGACAAATAAGTCACACATTTACGCGATTTTTACCGTTTCTACCGCCCAAAACGCACAAATGTACATGCATAATCCAAATCTTTAAAATCATGTTAAAACTTAACATATTTTCATACTCTCATAACACATTTTAACACAAAGTTTACCCAATATTTTACCCATACTAGTGTACATAGAAAAATGCGTATTTTAGCGATTCGGTAACATTTTCGGGCGTCGGAAGTCACGTATGGCCAACCTATTAGTTCATATGTCTGTAGCTTCCGTCAGCATTAAGTCTTATTTTGTATTGTATATGTCTTTTGTGTACTTGTATGTAAATGTATGTATGTGTGTAGAACGACAGCTCAGGGAATGGCTTTAAACTGTAAAGGTGATATCCGACGGCTGGCAAGTGTCACCCGATCGGATGGCCATCCGACCGGATTGCCATTCGAGCGGATTGCCACCTAACCGGACAACACTTATCACTTCCCTGAGTCTGCCTATAAATACCCTGCTTGGGTTAGTGTTAGTAACTTTTGGAGACTTTAGCTCATTCTGTCAGGAGACTCTTTCAAGTCTGATTGTCTACCGGTTCTTGTGTACTTTCACATCATTCTAATAGAAAGATCAGACGGATTTAATCGTTGAATATGTTGTTGTGATTCTGTGACTTGATCCATGGATTCCGCACATTGATCGAGGTCGATTCATCCACGTTCCGTACGAACAGATCCTGATCCAAAGGCCCCAACAAGTGGTATCAGAGCCACAGGAGGACTGAATCGAGGACTACGACAGTGAATTCACCGAAATTACAACTATTCTTGTCGATTACAGTCGAATTTCACCGGAAATTTGATGAATTCTCTCACTTTCTACTCATTTCTTGCTGAGTTTTACACTTTTATACCTTAAAAATGAGAAAAACGTAAAATTGAACGGGAATCTACGGTTAAAATTTGACAAATTTGACATCAATCGATTCGCAATCAATCAAAGAACAATCCTACAAAATTTCATTCGAAAATTCCTTCAAAAACTGAATCAAAATCATCAAAAACCATGTTGAACTGTTCGTGCTTGCTGACGTCATCCACCCGCTCGGACATCTGTCCGAACGGATTGGCTTAGACTGTGTCATACTTACTACTTGCTGACGTCATCAGTGTCACTCGTTCGGATTACCATCCGAGTGGTGTAACATTGATTGTTTAAGTTTCATCTGCTTATGTCATCATCCCACCCGGTCGGACAGCAATCCGATCGGATTGGATTTGATAGTTCTTGTTTTCATTAGCTTACGTCATCCTGTCATTCGGTCGGATTACCATCCGATCGGTGAAGGGTTGAAAAGTCAAAGTTTTTCAAAAGTCTTTGTGTCAGTCGATCGGACAACCACTTAACCGGATTACCATCTGAGCGAGTTGTCATCCGACTAGTGTACATCACTTGTTACCTAAGTGTGCCACTCGATCGGATCACCATCTAATTCAAGTGCATTAGTGTGAAACTTTTGAAAATTCTAAAAATTTGTCTAAGTGTTTGAAAACTGTTTCAGGTACTTTACAATGGGGGACGATTTTCTAAACCCATTTAGTGACGTGTTTGCTTACAACACGGGAGATGGCACGACAAGTAACACGAACAACACAGCTCCAAACCCGAATCCTAAGAAAGCGATTGATGACTCACTAAGCGTGGACAACGCTTATGGCACTTACAACAAACCTCCTAAGCTCATGGCAATCGAAGATTATAACAGATGGGCGAACAGGTTCGAGGACTGGTTGAAGGCATTCGCCTACCAAAGCTGGAAGTGTTTAAAAAATGGTTTCAATATTGGAAGGAGTGATTATGAAAATCTGATCGATACTGAACAAGAAAGTTTTATTGCTGAACAGAAATGTATTGCATTATTACATCAATCCGTTAGGGATGATATCATTTCCTTGATCGATTACAAAGATTCAAGAGATTTGTGGGGAAAACTAGAAAAGAAGTATGTAGGAGGAGCAGAAATCGTTAAGAACAAGAAAAAATTATTGAAGAAAGAATTTGATTTGTTCAGTTGTTTGAAGAATGAGTAAGTCTTGAAAATGATAGAGCGGTTTTGTCACTTAAAGATAGAACTTGTGAGATATGGGATTACTATTACCGAGGAAGAATTGATCGAAAAGTTGTTGGAGTCATTGCCAGACGAAAGGGATTGGCAATATTATTCATTAGTTTTGAGAAACACAATGAAGTTGTCTGATATGACTGTCGATTGGCTGATTGAGAGGTTTGAAAGCCATGAACTTGAGATTAGAAAGACAAATAAAGTCAACAACACCCCGTACCAACAAAACGTTGATCTGTACCATCGGGGAAGCATGACACCAAAGACTGTCTCACCAAAAACTGCTTTTTCAGCAGAAAGTTCAAGCATGACGAATGAGGAAAAACAAAGCAGCAGTTCTACTCCAAGCAGTGGATATCATGGAGGATCATCTTCGTCAAGTTCAGGAAGCCAGCAGCACCAGAACATCCTGAAGAATGTCTTCCAATGTAACATAGTTGTGAATTTCAACAATGCGCAAAACTTTAACGAAGAAACAGCTAAGCAGCAGATGGTATTTTTGGCTTCAATCCTGGAATCCCATGAAAGCTTAGTTGCCGGAAAGATCGGAAACACGAACCTAACCAAAGAAGACTATGATCAAATCGATCCCGAGGAAATGGAATTGATTGACATAAGATGGTGCATGGCCAGCTTTATCCGACGTGCTCAGAGGTTCATGGAGATAACAGGGAGAAACTCGATTGGTGGACCATCAACGAAGCTGGGATTTGACAAGTCTAAGGTTACATGCTTCAAGTGCAAACAGAAAGGGCACTTTAAAAGAGAATGCAGGAATGCAGCTTCAGATGAAACAGCAAATCCATTTTAGGATGACTATTACAAAAAGGCTGTATATCACAGAAATCGAGAGGAACCACCGAGAATGAAACAAATTGAAGAAAATCCTAAAGAAAAGTCAAGAGCCTTAGCAGTTATCCATGATGATGAGGGCTTTGACTGGAGTAAGTTGTTACCGGAAGAAGATGTTGTGGGTTATGCTTTCATGGCAAAAATTGTGCCATTCAAAGACACTCGAACCGAAGAAGAGAAGTACATGAATAGAAAGATGTTAGCACAAACCATGAAGGATAGACATTATCGAGCCTGGAAAGAGGCAAAAAGTGCAAACAGATGGGATGATGATCGAGAGTGCTATTTACATCCTAAAGGCAATATACTTGTTGAACCATCAACACTCGTTGTTGAAACTCTCATTGAACAAATAGCACAACAGGAAGAAGAGAGACAGAGAATGTGGGCAAGAGAAGCTGAAGAGAAGGAGTTAAAGTCAAAGAAAGTCGATGATGGGATAATCGACACATGAAAAGAAATGACTGCAGAGAATCTGAACAAGATGGCAGATAAAGTGCAAGCAATGCAATATCAGAAGATTGTAGACGTGTGCTTTGCTCAAGATATCAACTCCGGCAGGTATTGGAAGTCTAAATGGAGAGACTTGGAGATTGATGAGTTTCTGAAGAAGTACAAACGCGAACAAAGATTCAAAGCGATATCTGAGAAAGCAGCAAAGCTTAGGAAGTTTATGCTGATGAGACCGCCACCAACGGATCAAACGCCAATCGAAAAAAAAAAGAAAACAAGATTCCCAAGTGGGACATAAAGCGTGATGGTGATCCAGTGTACAGGAAATGGTGGATTGAGGAAGGAAGGCTTCTGAGACGCAAAATGTTAGAAGAAAAAGCCGAACAGGGGAGACAGAGAGCCAAGGAACGAAGACGTAAGAGAAAGGATTGAAGACAATGCTCGAAGGAACTACATCTACATCCAAGGGGGAGTCTGTTAGTTCATATGTCTGTAGCTTCCGTCAGCATTAAGTCTTATTTTGTATTGTATATGTCTTTTGTGTACTTGTATGTAAATGTATGTATGTGTGTAGAACGACAGCTTAGGGAATGGCTTTAAACTGTAAAGGTGATGTCCGACGGCTGGCAAGTGTCACCCAATCGGATTTCCACCCGAGCGGATTGCCACCCGACCGGACAGCACTTATCACTTCCCTGAGTCTGCCTATAAATACCCTGCTTGGGTTAGTGTTAGTAACTTTTGGAGACTTTAGCTCATTCTGTCAGGAGACTCTGTCAAATCTGATTGTCTACCGGTTCTTGTGTACTTTCACATCATTCTAATAGAAAGATCAGACGGATTTAATCATTGAATACGTTGTTGTGATTCTGTTACTTGATCCATGGATTCCGCACATTGATCGAGGTCGATTCATCCACGTTCCGTACGAACAGATCCTGATCCAAAGGCCCCAACACAACCAAACACCAAGTAAACTTAAAATTAGTGAAAATACTTATTTTTAAACTAAAAACATCAGTTTATTTACTGATCTAAATCAGTTTTACAAAAATCACTCGAAAGGCCGATTTTTGACCGTTTTAACGCATAGTTTTGCGTTAAACGTTACTATAACCATCCCAACTCGAAATGATTTGATATTTTAACACAATACATGTTATTTACTGATAAAAATAGTGGTTATAATCAGATTAGTTCAGTTTTTGTTTAAGTCACATAAATCATGCGATTTAACGTATTTTACAACTTTTAATGCACCTAGTACAACATGCAAAGCTAGCAAACATTATGTCAAATTTATATATTATTTAACACATCAAAATAATCATATTTTAGTGTTTATAATCAGATTAAAACTGATTTTAACCAAATCATACTCAAATCACCTTTTTAAGATCACACATCATCATGCATGTTCGAGTAGATGCATCTAATGCACTCATACAACATCATCATTATCTTTTATGTTCTAATCATACTCAAGAACACATTAATATCATATTTTTACATCACTCAACCTATATCATCCATCATCACACAATTCATTCTTACATAATTACAAGTATCTTTCATTCATGAGTATATGACCAAAATTTACATGCTTGCATTCTATCATTAAAGAATCATACTATTCAAGAATCACTCAATCAAAAATCAAAATACAATCATATACACACCCATTTCCATTTTGTACAAAAACCCATTTGTTATTGTTTTCAAGTTTGTGTTTTATTCCAAGAACAAGAGAAACTTCCAACATCAAGAACAACTCTAAGAATCATGAATATGTTTTTAAAAGAAATTTTATACCTTCAAGATTCAAGTGGGTTTTTTGACAAGATTTTGATGTTTTGGAGCTTGTTTCACCTTGAAAACACCTTTGGATCTTCAAAATAACTTGGAAACACCTTGGATTTAATTTAGTTCTTGCAAGAACATCAAAAATTTCCAAAATATGAAGGTGGTAAGGGGATTTTCGGCTGAATTATAGTAGAGAGAGAGATGAAGTTATTTTAGACATCTTTCTTGGTTTTTGACAAGTTTGAGAAGGTTATAGAATATGCATATGATTCCACTTGTTTTTGGTCCAATAGGTGAAAGAGAGAGGAGAGAGAGAAGGTTGCATGGCTACCACCTTTCTCAACACACACACCCCCATATATATATACACGTATACACACATATATATAGATTAAAACTGGTATTTTACTGGATACCGGGTATTTTATCTGGCGTTTTAACCCGTTTTAGCGCGTTTAAAATTATTTTTAACGCTCTATAAAAATAAACTCACCAAAATACTATTGAACAATATTTTGTTTGCCGGGACTGGAGACGTTGCCGGTATTTGGTAGTATGTGCGCTGTGCTGCGCGGTATACGCTTAAAATCGCAAAAAAAGGGATTTAAGCGTTTTTGTTTATTTTTATCATTCTATAGTAATAAACTCATCAAATTATTATTAAAATGATTATCAGTTGCCTTGACAAGCTGTGTTGACAGTATTTTGTCGGTATACGCGCTGCATCGCGCGGTACGCGCTTAAACTCGAAAAATAGAGTTTCTCAGCGTTTTAATTTATTTTTCCTCACGAATAGGATTAAAATTATTATTCTAATCATAACACACTATATTTTAGGATTTTAACACTGATCGGGTGCTCACCGACGTTCGTTTCGCATTTTATCCGTTACGCAATAAGCGTTTATCTTACCGTTGCCAACATAATTTTTACCAAGGTTTAAATTTATCAACTCATTAAATTTCACCTATAAAAATCATAATCAGTCAAATACAACCTTTTACCTATTCACAACACGTGTTACAATTGTATGGTACGGCCTGAAAAGTCGGGTATCACATCAAGTGTGGGGGTATTTGATGTGTGTAAAATGCAACATATAAATTACATCAAATGAGGCATAAAACTAACCCTTTTTAGTACTAATATTGGAAAAAGTGTGCTTTTGTCTTCCTTTTGTATTTTCAGGACCAAACGAGCTTAAATGAACAAAAGGAACAAATATGCTGCAAAATCTAACATAGATACGAAGAAAAGGAATAAACATGGCATGCCCGATCCTTCGACAGCATCTCCCCAAGCAAAAACAAGAAACAGAAGGCTGACCATGGCCCGTGCCCAGTGAGCACGGGGGCGTGGTCAGGTGTCTGCAGAAATTGACAAAGCTATGGAAGCTTCTATTCCCGACACGGGGGCGTGCCCAGCTCAGCACGGGGCATGGTCAATGCTAAGATTTGCAGAATCTTGCAAATCTTGATAGTACAGATACGCTTCTGCACACGGGGTCGTGCCCAGCGAACACGGGGCCGTGTGGAGCCTAATGAAGACAAGAGCAATTAGGGGTGCTTGGCTCACATCAAAGGCATCCGTTGGCAAACCACCTCTCTCCCACTTTGCCACCACTCCACCACCACCACAACACCCACATCCACCACCATCATCCATCATCCACCTTAGAGTGTGTGGAGTAGTCTCGGGATCCAAGATTGATCGTAAGAGTTCTTGTCAATCAAAGGCCATGTTTGGCTAAGTCTCTTACATCACTTGGTGAAGACAAACATTTAATGTAATACTTTTGATTTTTAATCTTTTCGCACTTTTTATTTGGTTTTGTATTAATGACTTTAATAACTAGTTTCTTATGTTGAAGGTGAAACTTTTTTATCATTTGTCCGTAGTGTCTTGGCATTACTTTACTTTCTATATAAAGTAAAATATTTTCACCATTCATATCTCTACGGTCTATATAGAGATATGGTGGCTACCTGGTTGGTGGTTAAGGGAATGGTTTGGTAAGGTTCTTGCCTTGTTCAGTGTATAGATCCTGCAAGGACCTGGGTCAAGCTTACTAGGACCTCCTTCAATACCCACTGGTATTGGATGGCGAGAGTGCGAATGGCTTGATCCCCTCATATGTAAACTACTATTAATACATTAAACTGGCTACTTGGGATTGTATCCCTGCTGACTCAAACCACTTAGCCGAGGGTAACGTCGTCTTCAAAAGAGGGGCCTACCACTTTACGCATTAATAACTTAATTAATTATCTTTCAATATTCCGACCCTTTGGGTATGTATCCTTGCTGACTCAAACCACTAGGTTGAGGGTAAAGTCACCTTCAAAAGAGGGGCCTACTACTATAACTAAGATAATCTCTTAAAAAGTGCAAAAGTGCGGAAATCATCAAAGGTTACATTAAAGGCGAGTTGGATCCAAGTGATTCATCTTGTCTATCTCTTTTTATTTTTATTTTTATTTTTCAGCATTTTAGTTTTTATTTTCATGTTTAAAATCTTTTCTAAAATTTATGATTTGATTAGACGTTAAGGATAAACCGGTACTAAAAGCTCTTGTGTCCTTGGACGATCTCGGTATCTTACCAACGCTATACTACGCTCATGATGGGTGCACTTGCCCATGTTTGTGTTTAGTGTTAGTAGAATATCGTGTTTTATAAATTTAAAACTTGACTAATATGTTAAAAAGGGCTTAAAATATAAATAAAAACATATCACACCCAACACACACCACCACCATGTCAATAGCCCATTTTTGGAATGGCAATGTTGTGGTCACCGGGACTAAGTTAGTCTTTGGGCGCAAGGTTTTAGGTGCATGTCGTTGATAGTTTAGGCACTTGCGGAAGCTTTTAACCGCATCCAGGTGCATGTCAGGCCAGTAGTACCCGACATTCATGATTTTGGCCAGCAGAATGCGTGGTCTTGCATAGATGCCATATATGCCTTCATGTATTTCGTGAACTAGGTATGTGGCATCTTGGGAATCCACGCACTGCAGGAGTGGTCCAAGTATGATCTTCGATATAAGATACCATCTCCTATTTGGTATTGGCACACCTTGTGTTGCAACTTGCGTGCTTCAGCTTTGTTTTCTGGGAGTATGCTTGTTTGTAGGTATCTTCTGATGGGCGTCATCCAAGATGGTCACCCCAATTCAATCACGTTGACTAGGAGCAAGGGCACTGAAGGGTTTTGGAGAACTTCAATGCGCACGTTCTTGGCCAAGTGTTGGAAACTTGTAGATGCTAATTTGGAAAGTGCGTCAGCTGGTTTGTTCTCACTCTTGTTGATGTGAATGATTTTGAAGGAGTGGAATTTGGATGTTAGTTGCTTGGCTTGCTCTAGATAGAGGAACTTAATGTCTCCTTTTGCGACGTATTCACCACTTATCTGCCTAGCTACTAATAGAGAATCGACGTGTGCTTCCAGATTTTGCACGCCGAGCTTGATTGCTAGCCTTAACCAAGCAATAAATGCTTTGTACTCAGCCTCATTGTTTGTGCTTTTGAATTCGAGGCGTATGGCATATGTGAATTCTTAGTTGTCTCGACTAACTAGGCGGAGGCCTGCGCCTGCGCCGTCTTCATTGGACACACCATCTATGTACAATGCCCAAATTTCAGCTGACGGTGTGGGAGGCGCAGGGTTCTTCTCTTTTTTACATTCTCTAATGCGATTCGCCGGCACTTCAGTGGCGAAATCTGCTAACACTTGCCCTTTGATAGATGTTCTTGGATTATAAACTAGGTTGTGCCCACCTAGTTCGATAGCCTATTTGGCAAGTCTGCCTGAGATCTCAGGCTTTGAAACGATTTGACCAATTTTGTAATTAGTCAATACGTTAACAACATACCATACAAAGTATCGGCGCAGGAACCTGGAGGCATGTACTAGCGCAAGAACCAATTTCTCCATGATGGAGTATCTTGTTTCCGGGTCATTGAGTATCTTGCTCACATAGTAGATCGGTGTTTGTACCCCATCTACGTCTGCCAGAAGCACTGCACCTATTGCTCTGTCCAAAGCGGACAGGTATAGGGTTAGTTGCTCCTTTTCGCGCAGAGCTGTGAGAGTGGGGAGTTGTATCAAACACTCGTTCATTTACTTGAAAGCGCCTTTCGCTTCATCAGTCCATTGGAAATGATGCTTCTTTAGGAAATTGCGTAAGGTGCTAATGAAAGGAAAAGATTTGGCCGCATGATTGGCCAGGAATCTATTTAGCGTGGCCAGCCGGCCGGCTAAGGTTTGCATTTCCTTAATCGTTGATGGCGATGGCATGCGCTTGATTGCCTGCACCTTCTCGGGGTTCACCTTGAATCAATCCTTTATGGCGATGAATCCAAGGAACTTTCCTTCTTCCATTCCAAACGAGCATTTGCTCAGGTTGAGCTTCATGTTAATGTTTCACAGAGTTTGTAATATCTTGTCAATATCTTGGAGCATTATATCTTCCTCCAAGCTCATAACGATAAGATCGTCCATGTAGATCTCCACACATTTGCTAACCTGTTCGCCAAACGTCTCGTCCATTAATCTTTGGTAGGTTGCGTCCGCATTGCGCAACCCGAACGACATTTTAGTATAACAAAAATTTCCCATAGTTGTTCTAAATGTCGTTTTGTCTTCGTCCTTAAGTGCCATTTGCACCTTGTGATACCCTTTGTTGCAGTCAGGGAAGCACTTCCATCGGAATGGTGCGAGGTTGTCGACCTACTCATTGATTTCCAGAAGTGAGTAACAGTCTTTGGGGAAGGCTTTGTTATGATCTTTATAATCCATGCACATGCGCCAGCCCCGGTTCACCTTTTCTACCATGACTAGGTTTGCTAACCTAGTCTGGGATTTGACTTCCCATAGGATCCCTGCGTTGAGCAATTCTTTCACTTGCTCGTTCATGGCGCGGTTTTTCTCTGGTCCCAGGTTGCGTCGCGCCTGGACCACAGGCTTGATACCAGGCATACACTATATTCAAGCAATGTTGTGTGACATCGCACGGGACTCCTATCATGTCTGCATGAGTCCAAGCAAATATATCCTTATTCTTGAAGAGCAGCTGCTTCAAGTGCGCTCAAATGTTGTTGGACAAGGCTTGGCGTAAGGTAACAGTTTGTTCGGGGGATCTTGCATTAAGTACCCACTTCTCTGGTTCGGTCCTTGGTGTCAGCCTTGCTATTTTGGTCGGACGGAGCTCGTCCATTGACACTATATCTCAGAGTGCATATATAATCACAATCCCTGTTTCGGTTGGGAACCCGATTGCGAAATGGGGAGTGGATGTTATCATGTTGAAATCTCCTTGTGCTTCTCTGCCGAGAAGCACATAATGTTTGGAGGTGTGTGGTAAAACAATGAAGTTTACCTCCTCCGTTTGTTTATGCCTACCATCGGTAAGCATCACTTGAAAAGTTATTTGGCCAAGGGGGAACACCGTTTCCCCCGTGAAACCGGCTAAAGGGTAATCCACCGGCTGTAATCTATCCTTATCTTCTTGATCATATTGATTGAAGCACTTCTTGTAGATTATGTCGAAGGTGCTGCCCTGGTCTATAAAGACGTAGTCGGTGCAGTAGTGTCCTAAGCAGCCGGTGACCATGACGGCGCGCCTGTCGCGCTGTCCGCCTCTAACGCGAGGGAAAACGACTTGTTCGTCGCACCAATCTTCGTTTTGCGCCCTCTTAATTACCTTATTTGGTTGCCTGCGTCCACTACTTATCATGTGGACGTTCATGTATTTCATCTTTTAGTCGGAAGGGCCCTCATGTTGGTGATTTATGGGCTCGGTTTCCTTTCGCGCATGTGGCTACAGATCTTTCAGCTTTCCACTCTTTAGGGCCTTCTCAATCTCCTGCCAAAGACTGATGCAGTTATTGATGGTGTGACCACTATCTTTATGGTAGTCACAGTACAAGTCGAGGTCTTCCTCCTCTTGTTTTTCATTGCGGTAGCGGGTTTAAAATTACACACTTCAATTAGAAGAATGTCCTTGGGTGATTTGGTGAGATCGGTCCATTGTCGGTCCTGATTCTCCTTCTTTGTTGCCCGCTGGTCCCGCTGGTTATTGATCGTAGATCTTGCGTCCGCCTAGGACCCATATGTATCATATGATCTGAACTCGTGGTCGCGCATCCACGAGCTCTTATTGCTTTTTTTTTTGTTGTTGCGCCTTGATGATTCCTGACGAGAAGAATGCATTTCCGCATAAGAAGTGCAATCTTTGTTATTATTTTGGAGTAAGAAGCGCTCGGTTTGGGTAAACATTTTGGCTATCGTCATAACGTTGTCCCATTTCTTCGGTAAGCCCTCCTTACCGGAAATCGTTTTGACCATATCGTCATGCCTGACGGCCTGGACGAAATGTGCGTGTGCAAGCGCGTCAGGTACCTCACCGATCTCGAGGTATTACTTATTCAATATAGTGATGAAGGCCTCCAAGCCTTCATTGTTCCTATGGCAGATATTCATTATGTCCGTCGTATCATGGACGTGTCATCGTTACTGGCTGAAGTGAGCAAGAAATTTCTCTTGCAAATCTTCTATGATACCAGTGAGCCCACTGGAAAGCTATCGGACCAGGCCCTTGCGTTTCCTGCAAGGCTCTGGACAAAAAGGTGGCACCATAGCGGTTGCGTTCAGCCTCCAACGAGGTCGGCGCTGGTGAATACACCGATGTGGTTGTCAGGGTCTGACAACCCATTGTACTTGCCCACACTGGGTGGAAGTTTTGACCACATGAGTGGTGCGAGGGCAATTCCTTTTATAAACTTGGAATTGCTAGCAGCAGATTTTGGTCGGTAGACCGATTTTTAATCATGCTTCGCTGCACGATCATACGTTGCGCGTGGTTGCGTTGGTATGCATGCGTTCCGGACATTATCTAACCGGCTGAAAGCGTTGTTTGCCTCCTCCTCATAATAGGTTGAGTCGTCAGGATCGGTCATGTCTTCCATGTCGTCATTGGAAGATGACCAAAGACGGTTGTACACGTCCGATCCTCGGCGGTTGTCGGATTCCCGCCGATGTTGCCTTGGTGACCCCAGCCTAAGATGTGCTGAGGCTCTTGCTCAGGATCCAAAGGTTGAATCCCCTTCTTCCAACGTATGTTGACTCATATATGAGTCACCATATTGTCCGCGCATGTCCCTAGGCGCAGGCTACTGTTGGGGAAGTGCCTCGTATTGAAGAACACGATGTGATTGGTTGTTTTTGGCTAACCAAATATTATATATTCGATTTTCGGAGTTCGTTGTTTTTGGCTAACAGTATGAGCGATAGAGAGTTGTCCGATTCTTCTCAGAACATAGTTGTTAACAATTCAGATATAGATACTACTGAAGATCTAGCCGGTAAACAAACCGGATACGAAGCAGAGAAAGATGAACCAATGATATTTCAGTCTCAGCCATTAGAAAAAACACCTCTAGAAAGAGGAGATTAGATTGGAAAGTAAAAAGGGACAAAAGGAAGAAGAAAAACCCAACAACAACAAAAACCAAACGAACCGGAGAACCAATCGAAAAACCAACCGAATGCGAAAATTCAAACCCAGCAACCATGCCACTGTCATGGAAAGAACTAGACCAACGCTTGGTTAATTATGAAATGTTCGAGCCAATAACTGATGAAATGAATCTGAACATGCCACCTTACTCATCAATACCAATGAACCCAGAACCTATAAATCCTAAACCAATCATACCACAACAACCACTTCTAAACCAAGTTGAAGAATGGTGGACCAATGACTGGGCATTTCAAAACCCGTAGTCATTAGTTATGAAAGCTGATAGAATTTACTTTCGTTAGGCGTAGTCATTAGTTATGAAAACTTAAGTTAAAATAATTATTTTAACAAGAAGTTATAACTTGGAATAATTTTGGGAACACAAGTAACGTAACTCAAACCCGTAAATACAAAGGCAAGGCAAGGCATGGCCCGTTCGTCTAATAGACAATATTATGTTGTAGGTTGTCGCGTAGCAGACCAAGTTTGAGTTGACGATACGATTCAGGAGACGCACTACTGTGAGTTCAAATCCCCCTTTTCCTTAAACTGTTTTGTTTAATTAGTTCGGGGGTGAAATACATGTTACCAAGGGATACTTACAATACTATTGGTATGATTAGCCTAGGAAAGAACCATAGATCATGTGATAGGGTAGGCGGATACTTGGGACCATTAATCCTCGTTGTAGGACCACGAGACATGAGTGATAGATCTATTTGGGTGTAGCGAGCCCACACCCATGAGGCCGGGGCGGCCCATAGTGGTGACTATATCTTCCAGCCGGGAGCCCGGTACAACTTTGCTAGGTTTGAGTCTTCCTATACCTTCACACATATCAGTGGCCTTGCAAACCATTGGTGATCTTTGCCTGGTTTGCAATCATACTGGGACATACATACATACCATCTTTACAAAGGTTTATACATACTCACATACACATGAACTCGCTCAACTTTTTGTTGATTTTTCAAACTACATGTATTTCAGGGAACTAGCGGATCTAGCGGGGTATGCATGTGTCTAGCTGCGTTGAATAAAAGATGTTATCCAGGGTTGTTGAGTTTAGAGGGTGTATTCCTTTCCTGGACGGGATACATAATTCTAAACTCAGGTTTTTATTTAAGTACTTTTGTTGAGTCTTTATGAACTCGTTTAAACAAGTCTCGGTTTGTAACTTATTTTGGGGTGGATGTTTTCAGACAATGTTGTTGTGGTATTTCCTTAACTCTTTTAATGGATAAACATCTTGTATTTTCATCATATAGCATGGTTATGATTGTTGCTATGGTATTAAGAAGTCACACCAAATAAACCACGCTTCCGCAAAAGCCAGGGTGTGACAGCTTGGTATCAGAGCCACGATCATAGCGAACTAGGATTCATTCTCGAGTCTAGACTATGATCACTAGGGCTCTCACGAAAATGTTTTCAAACATTTTTACATTGCATACACTAAAAGTCCAGATCCGGGGCACAAACATTTTACAAACAAAAAGGCACAAATACACATTTCAAAATTTGTAATTCAGTCTTAGAGACTGAGGGAGTTCAGTCTTAGAGACTGAGGGAGGTTCAGTCTTAGAGACTGAGGGAGGATCAGCCTTAGAGGCTGGGGAAATTTAGTCATAGAGACTGGGAGGTTGGTCTTAAAGACCAGGGATTTAGTCTTAGAGACTGGGAGGTTGGTCTTAAAGACTAGGGATTTAGTCGTAGAGACTGGGAAAATTGGTCTTAGAGACCAGGGAGTTGGTCTTAGAGACCAGGGAGTTGGTCTTAGAGGGCAGGGAGTTGGTCTTAGAGGCCAGGGAGTTAGTCTGAGAGGCCAGGGAATTTAGTCTGAGAGACTGGGTGGGATAGTCTGGGGAAGATTAGGATGATTACTTGTGTACATTGATTGTGACTTACATGTTTATTTGATTACATGTTGATATATGTGCATATGTATGGTTGTGTTACAGACACCATGCCATCTTCTTCGGATACCGGAGTATCAGACACACTGGATCCTATGGCGATAGTCTCGGACGACGAGATTCTATCTGAGAGCGAGGTTTATACGTCGGATACTACGAGCACTGATGAGGATGATTTCCAGTTGTTTGCTCTTCCATATTTTGGGGATGATATTCCTCTAGCTGATGGTCCATTCGACGGGGATCTACCTCTCATTCAGATCCCTGCTCCTCTCCCACTCGCCGCAGTTCCTATCGAGGATCTGCCACATGACGAGTTCGCTGATGATGACATCGACTTATTCATTGATGGTCCCCCGGAGGGTGACCAGGATGGTGTGGCCCTTATGGATGACGATGTCCCTCCTGCTGATGTTCCCGTTGATGATCATGTTGTTCCCATGGTTGAGGTTCATGCTGATGTTCCCGTTGACGACCCCGTAGTTCCCATTGTTGAGGTTCCTGCTGCTGATGTCGTTGCTTTGCCACCTATTGAGGCCCCTGTCGTAGAGGCCTTATCCGATCCGTTCGGTCCTTACTCGTTCGAGTCTGTGGCGTCCGCTTCACTTCATGCTCAGGGCTTGCAGCACTACTCATCTGACTCTAACTCAGACATGGCGATGTCTGTTGCGCCCATCTTTTCCCATGCTGTCGACCCAGATCCTGAGGTCGAGTTCGCACCTGCTGAGCCTCTTCCAGTTAGCCCAGAGCATGTCATTGCTCATGACCCTATTGATGCTCTAGCTATTGCTCTTTTGCCGGATCCTTTACCAGAGCCTGATCACATTGATATACCAGTCTTGGAACCACCTATTGTTGAGGCACCAGTCGCCGTGCCACCGGTTTCTGACGTTCCTATTGTTGATGCACCACTACCTGATCCTGTGTCGGTATTTGTTGACCGTGCACCTTTTGCTACACATGTCGATCCCAGATACACTGACACCCGTAACGGGTGGATCGAGGATGATGATTATCCTCCTTTTGTTGTACCAGTTACACCCCTTGTTGCACCCGTTTTTGCACCGCTTGATGTTCCCCAGTATCGTCCACACGTATCTGATGTCCACCGCACGGACTTACCCATCACCTTTCTACAGGATATCCCTCCTCCCCGTCTAGCGGAAGGACCTTCCACACAGCACCACGATCACGTTCCACCCACGACAGCAGCTGTTCCTTTTATGCCCTCTTTTACACCTGCCCCACACACTATTTTCCTGCTTCAGCACCTATGGGTGAGCCATTCTTGTGGTCATCACCCAATGTTATGCCTCTGTCAGACCCGTATCACCCTTTTCATGTCGGATACACCACATATGACATACTTAGATCCCTGCAGCTGCAGCAGGATGACTTGAGTCGCAGGGTACACGAGCTGGAGAGGACTCCGCGTCCTCCTTGTCACTGTCAGTCTCCTTTTGCTACTCCACCAGCTCCTCTTCCACTACCCCCTGACTCTGATGTTCGCTTCCTTACTCCTGAGCAGCAGATTGCGTACCTGCTGCGCGTTATTCACACCCTTGAGGAGGATTGGGTGCATATGCGCCGTTTGATTTTCTTCCCTCCTCCTCGTCCCCCATCAGCATGAGGATATTTTTGGTCTGTTGCAGGTAGTGTTACTTTTGATGAGAAGACAGCGATTAAGCCAGACTATACAGCATTTTGAAGACCGCATTTTGACATCATGACTGTTGGTATTTGATTTTTGGTTGTTGTATATGGCTAGACAGTTCAGACAAGGGCATTGTGACCCTTAGTCTCTTTTGGGATGTACGATACATTTGGAAAACTTGTAAACATTGTATTGTGGTCTTGATTATATAATAGCTCAATCGCAGTATTCTCATTACATGCATTGTTGATTTATTTGTTTATGATTATGACATGGGATGTTATGTGTTATTGCGTTGATGGATGTGTTACGTACGCATATTACTTACGTACTATACTTACTATGACCTGGCCAATGTGATCTCTTTCTAGAAGATGCCTCCACGAAGAGCTGTACGTTTGCCTACCACAGAGGCGGAGTTACAGGAACAAATTTCAAAAAGCAATAGCTGATTATGAGACCTCACGGGCCGAAACAAGCAGGAATACCTCAAACAATAACAACAACCCACCACATGGTAATGTTTAAGTCACTGAGACACATTACATTACATTGGACATTCCATGTGCAAATTGCTAATGCATTCTATGAATAACCTTGCTTGGACAGGCTGCACATACAAACAATTTCTAGACTGTAAACCACTTAACTTTGACGGCACCGGAGGTGCTGTAGGTTTTGTTCGTTGGGCCGAAAAGACCGACTCAGTGTTGCGAATGAGCAAATGCGCACCCGAGCAGCAAGTTACCTACATTTCGGGGTTGTTTACTGATGGAGCACTCTCGTGGTGGAATCTCCAGGTCCAAACCCTGGGGGAAGCAGCGGCTTACGCATTAACGTGGAACGAGCTGAAGGAGCTCATGAGAAAGAAGTACTGCTCCAGGGCGGAAATCCAGAAATTAGAAACTGAATTCTGGAATCTTAAAATGGACGGCCCGAAGATCGCCGAGTATGTTCAAAGGTTTCATGATTTGTCCCATGTGGTACCTTACATGGTTACGCCTGAATTCAAACGCGTGGAGCGTTTCATCTGGGGGTTGGCTCCCCAGATTATGAGCATGGTAACCTCTTCAAAGCCTGCAACCATTACTGAAGCCATCGACCTGAGCGTGTCCTTAACTGAAGAAGCCATCAGGCTAAACAAGTTTTCAAATGTTGATCAGAAAAAGAAGGAGACTCATGTGGAGTCATCTGGAGAAAACAAACGAAAGTTCTCCAACTTTAAGCAGGTACCAGCAGTTCGAACAAGAAGGGTGACACTAGCGCACCAGCCAGGGCAAAAGGAAAAGGGTATATGGGCACCTTACCCAAGTGTAACGCTTGTCAATTGCTTCATGAGGGACGATGCAGATCTGGGAAATGTGAATCTTGTGGAAGAGCTGGGCACACGAAAGAAACTTGCTGGGAGGCCGTGTTGGCCAAAGGGGTTTTGGTAACAACAACCGTGGTGGAAATGGAAACCGCCCACTAGGAGGGAACGGCGGAAATGGTAATCGTGGGAATATTGGGAACCAAGCTGGGAATCGGGGAGCAAACAATGCTCAAGGTAGTAATGGTAACGGTCGAGGACCGGGATGTTTTAACTGCGGAGACATCGGGCACTTTAAGAGGGAATGCCCAAAACTCAATCAGGCACAAGGAAGAGTCTTCAATATCGGGGCAAGGGAAGTACACCAGGATCCAAATGTTGTTACTGGTGCGTTCCCTATTAATCAACGCTTTGCATCTGTGCTATTTGATACTAGTGCCGACTATAGTTTTGTATCGCTAGAATTTAAGAGAATGCTTGGGTTAACTGCTAGTAAATTAGACATTCCGTACTCAATTGAGCTGGTTAATGGAAAACTAGTCGAAACGAATGAAGTTATCAGAAGTTGCGTGATAGAGCTGGGAGAACACGAATTTACACTAGATCTACTGCCAGTCGAGTTGGGAAGCTTCGACGTGGTAGTAGGGATGGATTGGTTGTCAAGCAACAAAGCCGAAATTGTATGTCACAAGAAGACCATTCGCATTCTAATGGCGGATGTAGAAACGATCATAGTACACGGAGAGAAGCGTGGTAGGCCTCTGAGGATCATTAGCTGCCTAAAGGCTCGAAAGTGTTTGAAGAAGGGATGTGTTGGCTTCTTGGCACACATCGTTGATAAAGAAGCCGCTGAATCAAGGATAGAAGACATTCTGGTCATAAAGGAATATCCTGAAGTCTTTCCAGAAGACTTGCCAGGATTGTCGCCACAAAGACAAGTCGAGTTTCATATTGACTTAGTTCCAGGCGTTGCGCCTGTGGCTAAAGCACCTTATCGACTTGCACCTTCAGAGATGCAAGAGCTGTCAACACAACTCCAGGAGCTGTTAGATAAGGGATTTATTAGACCAAGCTTCTCGCCTTGGGGAGCTCCAGTTTTGTTCGTTAAAAAGAAGGATGGTAGTTTTCGTATGTGTATCGACTACCGGGAGCTGAATAAGTTGACAATCAAGAACAGATATCCCTTGCCAAGGATTGATGACCTGTTCGATCAATTACAAGGTTCAAGTTTTTACTCAAAGATCGACCTACGATCAGGGTATCACCAGTTGAGGATTCAAGAGGGAAGTATTCCCAAGACTGCTTTTAGGACTCGCTATGGACATTACGAGTTCCTGGTCATGCCGTTTGGTTTGACGAACGCACCAGCAGTGTTCATGGATTTAATGAACAGAGTTTGTAAGCCGTACCTCGATAAGTTTGTGATTGTGTTCATTGATGACATTTTGATCTACTCGAAAACGAAGGACGAGCATGAACAACACTTAAGAGCTATTCTAGAGCTGCTTAAGAAAGAGAAATTATACGCAAAGTTCTCGAAGTGCGAGTTCTGGCTGCGTGAAGTTCAGTTTCTTGGTCATGTGGTTAATGGAAATGGAATTCATGTGGATCCCACAAAGATCGAAGCAATCAAGAACTGGGAGACTCCTAAGACACCAACCGAGATTCGACAGTTTCTAGGTTAGGCTGGTTACTATCACAGGTTCATTGAAGATTTCTCGAAAATCGCTCAACCTTTAACCACTCTCACACAAAAAGACAAGAAGTTTGATTGGGGAGACAAACAAGAAGAAGCATTTCAACTGTTGAAAAACAAGCTCTGTGACGCGCCAATCTTAACACTACCCGAAGGCACGGACGACTTCGTGGTATATTGTGACGCCTCACATCAAGGTTTAGGCTGTGTGCTAATGCAACGACAGAAGGTTATAGCATATGCTTCTCGCCAGTTGAAGATTCACGAGAAAAATTACACCACGCATGATTTGGAATTGGACGCGGTGGTGTTTGCATTGAAAATCTGGCGACATTACTTATACAGCACACGATGTACAATCTTCACGGATCACAAGAGCCTGCAGCACATATTCGATCAAAAAGAGCTTAACATGAGGCAAAGACGCTGGGTAGAACTATTGAACGATTATGATTGTGAGATCAAGTATCACCCAGGGAAGGCGAATGTGGTTGCCGATGCCCTAAGTTGGAAAGAAAGGATCAAGCCCATAAGGGTTAGGGCTTTAGAAATGATTATCCAGACAGACCTCTCATTGCGCATTCGTGCCGCGCAGAGAGAAGCACTTAAAGAAAGGAATATTGAGGATGAGTATCTCCGTGGGATGGAGAAGCAGTTGGTACCAAACGGGGAAGGAACGTTGTGTTTCATGAAACGAATTTGGGTTCCTTTGTTTGGTGGTTTGAGAAATGTTATTTTTGATGAGGCACACAAGTCACGGTACTCGATTCATCCAGGAGCGGATAAGATGTACCAAGATCTTAAGGATTTCTATTGGTGGCCAAGGATGAAAGGCGATGTTGCGGTATATGTTGGCAAATGTTTAACTTGCACCAAAGTGAAAGCCGAGTACCAGAAGCCTTCAGGTCTTCTGCAGCAACCCGAAATACCCAAATGGAAATGGGAACAGATTTCAATGGACTTCATAACGAAATTGCCAAAGACGCCCAAGGGCCACGATACGATTTGGGTAATTGTAGACCGTTTAACGAAGTCTGCGCACTTTTTACCAATCAAGGAGAAAGACAACACGAGTAAACTTGTGGAAATATACATGAGAGAGATTGTTGCACGACATGGAGTGCCTCTCTCAATTATCTCTGATAGAGATGGATGCTTCGTGTCAAGGATTTGGCAATCCTTTCAAGAAGCATTTGGGTCTCAGTTGAATCTGAGTACTGCATTTCATCCGCAAACAGACGGACAGAGCGAACGAACAATTCAAACCTTAGAAGACATGTTGCGAGCTTGCGTAATGGATTTAGGTGGAAGTTGGGACACTCACCTACCATTGGTTGAATTTTCATACAATAACAGTTACCACGCAAGTATTCAAGCCGCACCGTTCGAAGCTCTCTATGGGCGTAAGTGTCGATCACCCTTATGCTGGGCTGATGCGGGTGATAGACAGCTTGTTGGCCCGGAATTGGTTCAGGAAACGACAGACAAGATTGCACAGATCCGAGAGCGCATCAAAGTGGCTCGTGATCGACAAAAGAGTTATGCAGACCTGAGGAGGAAACCTCTAGAATTTGAGGTAGGAGATATGGTTTTGTTGAAGGTTTCACCCTGGAAGGGTGTGGCACGCTTTGGGAAGCGTGGGAAGTTGAACCCCAGATACATTGGTCCATTCAGAATCCTGCAAAGGATTGGGCTTGTAGTATACAAATTGGACTTACCTGCTGAACTGAATGGCGTTCATGATACCTTCCATGTATCAAATTTGAAAAAGAGTCCAACTCAAGAAACAGTCGTCATTCCTGCCGACGAAGTTCATGTTGACAACACGCTCCACTTTACTGAAGAACCCGTTGAAGTTACGGATTGGAAGGTTAACAAGACACGCCGGAGCAGTGTCAAACTCGTCAAAGTTTGATGGAATGCACGACATGGCCCAGAATTCACGTGGGAGCGTGAAGATCGCATGAAAGAGAAGTACCCACATTTATTCCCCAAGACCGCTGCATCTAGTAGCAGAACTAAAATTTCGGGACGAAATTTATCTAACAGAGGGAGAATGTGACAGCCCTCACAATTATAGGTATCCGTACAATTAATTATTATTAAATTGGTACTTAATGACTGTGCTTGATTACAACTACTGATTTAACTGCTTTATGATTTTTGCATCATACGTACATATGCATCACATTCATACTGTCACTCCATTTATTACACACAGACTTTAGTGACAAACTTGATGCACAAAGCACAGTTAGCACAGTGAGCGGATAACTCAGACACATGCTGACAATGCCAGCACATAGACAGACACTATATTAAGGCCCAGTATGAGCCGGGAAAAAAGTATCACACTAGGGTAGTGTGTAGGGAAGTAAGGACCATAAAACTGCGTGACTAGGTGATAGTTTAGGTGCCGGAATGTGCCTAAAACCCACCCTAAGTGTAGAATTCTGCATTTATTAATAAAATTCAGCATTTAAACATGCTAGTCACTTGCAAAAATATGGCAAAATGGTCCTGTATACTTTCCTAAGTGCCAGGAATTAATTGTGGCACAAAAAGCTATATAAGAGACACCTTACGAAATAATTATGCACTTTAACGGAACAATACCAAACCGAACAACCGGACATTACCCGGTGTTGACCGTCCCCTAGGGACCCCACCTCCATAAAATTTGAGCTAAATCTTCTCTAATCACCTTCTTGGACTTAGTGGGATTTGGTTGATTATGTTGGTACTCCAAGGAACATATTACCCAATGGTCATTAGAAATGGATTTATAAATAACCATTTTACCTTCACATTAAACATCACAAGAAAATTCCTCCTCCTCTTACAAGAAGCTACGGCCGAACCCCTTGCTCACATACCACCATCTTCGATTTTTTATTCAAATATTCCAAGAATATTACAAGGTGCAAGGAGCCATTTTAGAAGGTGTGGAACACTCGGATCGTCAAGGACCTCTCTCGTTTGCCTTTATCCACTCATTTTTCAAGCTTGTTTCTTCCCTAGCTTCAAAGCTAGTAGTAAGCTTCTTTGATCATCTTTTATTTTATATTTATGGTGGTTAATGATTATATTATGATGAAAATACAAGAACACTAAAGGATCATGAACACAAACTTGAACATAAAGCTAATATGATGATGTAATAAGATGAAATCTTGTTAAAATAAAGTTGTTTTGATGTTGTTATTATTTATTTGATGATTGCTAGTAATAGGGTGTTTAACATCATGGATGAACTTGTTAAAGTAGGATTAAAAACTTAAGTTAACAAGTTCGGAGGTGATTAGTGAACTACATAAAAGAATCACCTCCATGTTTCAACATAAACTTGGTAATAAAGTGATTTCTTGAAAAATAAGTGAACTAAGTGGGTAGATGGTCGTATGGACCCGAGGGTTACAAATAATTTTTCTAGACAAACCAAGTTAAAAGACGGATTTTTGAAAAGTCATGATTCTTACATTATTTTTGGAAGGAAATAAATTATGAATACTAGTGAAACATGGAAATGTTGTAAATGAATATTTTTGTAAAATAAGTTCACAAGTTGTGAACATCTAAAAATCCCGAGAACGAGAGTTTTACAAAAATAAACACACTTTGGAGGGTAACTAAACCCACTAAACACCCAACTAAGTTACTACGCGTTTTTATGAAAAACCAAGTTTATGTTGTTATGTAAAGTGCATTGTTTTTGCACTTGACTAGTATAATGTTGTTTGGTAACTTGTTGTTGATTGATTGAATGATTTCCGAAAAGAAAATGATATGCTAATAAGCATGGACACCTCCATTTACAAAGGAGACTCTGGCGAAATTTTCTAAAATTTCAACACTTAGAAAATATTTTTCTAACAAATGTTACAAGTACATTTTACAACTTGTGTTTCGAATATAAACTTCGCCATGGGTTTGGTCACAAAAATACAAAGTATCGGAGGTAAATTTTTACTAATAAAAATGGGTAAATATATATTTAGAATATATATTTTGCACTAATACACTTGTGCGAGTACTTGTATATTTTGTGAACTAGTTATATTATTTTAGGGTAAAATAATATAACTTAACAAATACCATGGGAATTACAACTCCAAAATAATACCAAAAATGTCAAGGAATAAAATACTTAAGTTACACACTTGGTATTATAAAACCAAACGCGAAAACGTAACTCACAAAATATTCCGCAAAATACTCTTACACATATATTTTTGGTAAAATATTATTTTCGAAACTAAAGAAGTAAAATATATTATTTTTGGGAAAAATACATATATTTTGGGAATAAGTTATTTTGGACAAATGAGATAAATTTATTTTTCCAAGTGGGACTTAAAATATATTTTTTCGAAACTACACTTGTACATGTGTAAATACCCCCATCCTTGGGAAGGAAATGCGTATATAAAATACTCGAGAAGTATGGATACGAAATAGTTGCGTAACTATTATTCCAAAACCTAAAAACAAAACTTAAGTTAAAATAATTATTTTAACAAGAAGTTATAACTTGGAATAATTTTGGAAACACAAGTAACGTAACTCAAACCCGTAAATACAAAGGCAAGGCACAGCCCGTTCGTCTAATAGACAATAGTACGTTGTAGGTTGTCGCGTAGCAGACCAAGTTTGAGTTGACGATACGATTCAGGAGACGCACTACTGTGAGTTCATGTCCCCCTTTTCCTTAAACTGTTTTGTTTAATTACTTTGGGGGTGAAATACATGTTACCAAGGGATACTTGCAATACTATTGGTATGATTAGCCTAGGAAAGAACCATAGATCATGTGATAGGGTAGGCGGATACTTGGGACCATTAATCCTCGTTGTAAGACCATGGGGCATGAGTGATAGATCTATTTGGGTGTAGCGAGCCCACACCCATGAGGCCGGGGCGGCCCATAGTGGTGACTATGTCTTCCAGCCGGGAGCCCGGTACAACTTTGCTAGGTTTGAGTCTTCCTATACCTTCACACATATCAGTGGCCTTGCAAACCATTGGTGATTTTTTCCTTGTTTGCAATTATACCGGGACATACATACATACCATCTTTACAAAGGTTTATACATACTCACATACACATGAACTCGCTCAACTTTTTGTTGATTTTTCAAACTACATGTATTTCAGGGAACTAGCGGATCTGGCGGGGTATGCATGTGTCTAGCTGCGTTGAATAAAAGATGTTATCCAGGGTTGTTGAGTTTAGAGGGTGTATTCCTTTCCTGGACGGGATACATAATTCTAAACTCAGGTTTTTATTTAAGTACTTTCGTTGAGTCTTTATGAACTCGTTTAAACAAGTCTCGGTTTGTAACTTATTTTGGGGTGGATGTTTTCAGAAAATGTTGTTGTGGTATTTCCTTAACTCTTTTAATGGATAAACATCTTGTATTTTCATCATATAGCATGGTTATGATTGTTGCTATGGTATTAAGAAGTCACACTAAATAAACCACGCTTCCGCAAAAGCCAGGGTGTTACAGGTGTAGCAAAACACGTGACTCGAATAGCAGAACAAACGATTCTGTGACGACGGACGAAAGAATCTCAAGTGTAGGCTCGACAGTATCAGTGAGCAGGTCTACTATTGGCTCTATAGGCCAAGACGTGACATATCGTAACCGTACAAAGTAAGTGTGTGATCAAAATGAATAGTAACACATAAGGCCCAAATAAACAGATAATCACGTATGCACATAAACACTTAAGGGTTTTCATACATGATAAAATTTTTCTATGTTTATTTAAAATTCCTGGCTTCGAGAATTTTGGATTTTATATTTCAAAATTCTCCGGTTGAAGTCTAGTGTTTTCCTCCGAAAACATCTAGTTCGCTAACAACCAATGGCTCTGATACCAACTTCTGTCACACCCCAAAAACGTCGCAGCGAAATATAAAACGTAATGTTGACGGAAGCTGGTGCCCATTTCAAATGTAGATTTTAAACTTAGCGTCTCAAAACATGACATAACCATGACAAAATAAAGTTATCCTTTGATCCTTACGGATCTTATTACATTTGTCCCAAAAAGTTTAAAAGTCAGTCCAACATTTTAAGTGACAAAACATGCATCAACAAACACAAGATACGCCATAATTCCCGAAGCCGAACTCAAGTACCTGTAGAACACGTTAAAAATCAGGTGTCAACACAAAGGAAGGTGAGTTCACATATTCACATACAAATAATTTTATTCCAAGGAAAACTTTCTGATTAGGTGTTTATTTGAAAACATTCATATAAATTTTAGAAAGTCCATTTTACTTCCTTAATAAAATCCATGGGACTTCCGTATGTTCATCAATCCGACAACAGTAATATTGCCCAGGTTTTGTATATTAAATTATTGCGTCAACTTTCAGACTCGTATGTTAGCTAGACGATACGAACTATATATTAACCATGCAAGGATAATCAAAGCTACACAATAAACAGAATGTCAATTTGTCATTTGACTTGACACGGGGTGACCAGTCACGACGGGGTTGTCAACCCGATAGATCTACCAACAATTCCTCGCGTGCAATACTTAAATGATTAAACGACATCATGGGTGCAGGGTCCTCTTTGTGACAACCGGTGATTTACGGCTCCTAATTACGTGATTAACAAATATTTAAAGCGATAATAAATAGCGTTTAAGACACCAATAAACTTAATTAGGCCTTTGGAGTGCCTAGGAACGTCTATTTGACCGTACAGTACACGTATGACGATCTGCGGAGAATTGCGGAATATTAAACACTAACGAATTGGAAATCGTACAAAATACTAACTACGCCGGCAAATACGAGATTTATGCGATAATTTTAAACTTATAAATTTAGTTTCGCGAATTTATAGTGCTTTCGTATGCCACAAAACGCAAACGTGAACGAAAAACGCGGAAACAGTAACACACCGACAATCAACGACGAAACAAAGCATTTTACTCGAATTTCGTCTCGATATTAAAATATTACGATAAATTTAGCTTCGTTTTTGAATTTTAATGTTCGTCGTTGAAAACTGATCGAAAAATGGATTTAAAAACGACAAATGAAGCAGTTTACGTGATTTAGCGCAAACGACAAAAATACGCGTCATATCGATATCCGATGAAATTTTTAAACGCTTCGACTCTAAGATTTTATTTTACGACATTTTACGGAACTCAGGTGTGAAAACGGGCTTTCAAAAAAAATATATCGGGCCGCACGAAACGGGCTTGTGGGCCTAGGGCCCAAGCCCACCTGTAAGGCCTAGTGTATAAACACTTATCTCATTGTTGTTGGTCATTTGAAACCCTAATTACTCAACAACAGCCGCACACCACGTTCATTTCTCTCTCACTTTGTCTAAACATTATCCAAGCCCTAACCCTTATTATCACCTTCTTTACACATACTGAGCTTTATATCCTCAAAATACACACATGAAACAACATCATCACTCTCATCTTTCTCTCAATAACATCAAACAAGCACAGGGAAAATCCCCATCTTCACAAACAAAACTCGACCAGCCACCCCCCTTGATTCTTCTTTTTCTCTCGGTTTCGATGACCGGAGCCGATTGTCGGCTCCCATTCTTCTCAGGCAAGCGAGCTATACTCCACAACAACCTGCAACACTTTTTTTTCTGCGGTCTGTGTGACGTCTGACGCCACCACCACGGCCTGGTGGTGGCACGATGATGAAGCACACAGAGAGAGAGAGAGAGAGGAGATTGGAGAATCGGAGGCGACGGAGCCACGACAGCGGAGGTGGTGGTGTTTGGTCTCGGGTCAATGATAGTCGACGATTCAAACTAGGTCAGATTTGGTTGGTTCGGTTTTCAGTTCGGATTCTTCGAGTGACGTACAGGTTCGAGTCACAAATCAACTGACCTCTCCATTTCAGTTATGTTTTGGCTCGGGTCAAACTATTTCCGGTCAGATTATAGCTTCGGGTCGGATTCGGGTTGCGAGTCAAGTCTCGGGTTTGAGAGTCTGAAAGGTTTTGGTTCAAGTCACGGTCAGAAACATGATGCGGGTTTTCGGTTCAGCTCGGTTCAGATTTCGGTCACGGGTCTCGGTTAAAGAGGCAGGTTCGGGTCATAGATGGTGCTTGGTTCGGGTTCAGTTCATCTCAAATGTGGTTCGGGTTTTATTTTGATGTTCGATCAAATCAGTCAACTGTTAGTCAACTAAGGTCAACTCGAGTCAACGGGTCAACCGGTCAAACTGTCGGGTCCACGATTAATCTAAGACGCGGTAAAGTTTAATTGACGCGAAATTTATGAAAATTATTGTTATTGCGTTATTTTAGAATTCTAGTTATACGCGACCGAGCTCGACCCGCTTCGACTAAATATTAGTTATGTTATGACATTTGACGAGAAAAATATATATATAGTTGTTACATTGTGTTAAAATGTTGTTGATTTGTGTCGCGTTGAATTTCGATAAAAATATATATCGACACTCTAGTTGTCGGGATCGTCTAAAAACAGAGGAAACTCTGTCCGTTTTCCGTTAAAAACCCGTTATACGACACGCGAATTATATTCTAAAAATGACACTTGTCGAAGCTCAAGTTTCTTATGAAATAAATATATATGTATATTTATTTTTGACGAAGCTTTACGACGTATAAAACGAAATCATAAGGCTTCGACAAAACACGAGCTACTAGTTTACAAAAACCGATAGTTCTATAAAGTAAATATAATTTTTATATTTATTTCAATTAATGAGGATTCGAATATTCTTATAAAATGAATATATTTGATTATATTCGTTTCAAACGTCGGGTTTTCTAATATATATAAATGTATATATATTTATTTTCATCCATCCTACGAAAACTACAATGGTATATTACCGCACAACATACTATATTTTCTATTCGCAACGACTAACACGACATCGAAAGTATATATTTATATTTGAGTATATATAAATATATATCTTAAGCACTCGAAAACTAAGTCGATCTCGAAACTTAGTTTTATCCCGAGTATAAACGGTATTAGCTAACAATAGTTTGGTTATTTCAAACCAAAATAATAACACCTTTATAGAATCGTTTAGTTAACGATTCGGTAGAGCTCGGACACGTAGTTTAGCTACGTTTAATTAGAAAATTATAGTTATTCCTTGATTAGGAATGCTTTAGTTGCACGCTAGCGAGTTCACATTGTTGGAATGACATCACGGAATCACACTTTAGCTAGCTTTGCACAAGGACATCAAGGTGAGTTCATAACCCCCACTTTTTACTGTTTTACATTTTTATAAATGTTTTCGGGGGTGGAAAGACATGCAAGTTTTGCAAAAACACAATGTTTCGAGAAACAAAAATCATATGTTTCTAAACCATTTCGCAACAGGATTTCAACGAACTCAAATGGTATACGAAAAGGTTTAAGCTAAACTTACCGGTTCTTACAACAAATACGTATTTACGAAACGAGCGACGGGAATGTCCAAGTTACAACAATAGGACTGGGTTGGTCTGCGTACGAAAAACGAGACAACCCAGTGAGTTCATGTTCCTCCTTTCACTGTTTTCAATGTTTTGTTTTCAAAAACATCGAGGGGAAATACATGCTAAAACTATTAGTATGTTAGTTACGGAGTAGTAGATAACATGATCAATGTGCATAAGTAGGGAGATGACATTAGTAACCATTAATCACTTAGTGACCAAGGTGCAAAAGGTGTAGATCTATTGGGCTTGAGGCACGCCCCACTCCTGGTTGGTATACCCTGGAGTGCTTTTGTGATCCCAAATGATGACAAAGTGTTCTCGGTTTGGTTATTTGCTTATGGTACATTATGTCAGGGGGCTCGCTACCCACTGATAGATCCTTAACAGACTCCATGAATGAATCAGAACATACCATGATTATAAGATAACAGAAAACATTTCAATACCGGTTCACAAAGATAACAGAAATCATTTCAATACCAGTTTGCAGATACGACAGAAAACATTTCATAACTGGTTTACAAACTCAACAGTTACATATATCGGTTTATAAACATAACAGGAAACATTTCGTACCGATATACAAAGACGACATTTCAAATGCTTTGAGATATTAAGATCTCACAAACCGGTTTTTCAAATGCAAGATTTCAAGTGTTTTAAAACGCATGTGATACAAAACAAACAAACTATGAACTCGCTCAACTTTATGTTGATTTTTCCGCATGTTCTTTCTCAGGTTGCATGTTACAAACTATGGAACGGTTGGAATAGGAGAACCCATGGGATTTCGAGTACTTAGCGGGCGTTCACATTCTAGAAGTCTTAGCTCAAACACTTCCGCTGTGCAATGAAGATACCGGTCTAGTCACGCCAGCTCTGATATTTCGGGGTGTGACACTCTTGAAGGACAATATGATGTCTGCCTCACGTATAATATATATATCCTACTAATATGACAATTTAATACACGATGTTGTACGAATTCTCCTGACACTCCATTATTTGAGACCCAGTCCAGAATTCGTCCCCAACTGTACGGTCATGTTTCACTTAGGAAATACTGTACTTTCAATATTCATTCATCAAAAGCGTTTTACTTTGAAACGTATGACTTATCAAATCTCATATATTTTCAACGAAAATGTATATTTTATATTAAAAGGTATGTTTTATTTCGTAAACATTATTAAACCCTTTTATTGACGTGTTCTACCCCCAAAATATATACAAAGCAGTAAAAAGAGGGGTTTAGTGACACTTACCTTTGGGTGCGTATTTTTAAATAGCGCAATCCCAGAGATTGATTTCCACACGTCCTATTATATATATAGGATCAATTTTAAATCAATATAAACATCACATAAATCCTAAGTTTCTCTGTTTCTTAGATATTCACATAACTTTGAGATTTCTCGAAAAGTTAACATTTTTTATTATGTTGGCACGTTAATATATATATGAGCATGGTTGTAAAAGTCCTGCCTAGGCTCCGTGTACTCCCCGAGTACTCGCTACAAGGTAGGCTGTTGAGGCCCGAGTACTGTTCGCCTAAGCTAATTACTCCCCGAGTAATCTCCGTCTAGGCCGAGTACTTCCCGAGTAGTCCCGAGTACTCTAAAATCCGACTAGGGAGCGCCTAGCGACTTTTGCAACCATGTATATGAGTCCATATATATATATATATATATATATATATATATATATTTATGATTTTGCGACTTGAACGATTTTATTGGTGACCATTATTGTGTAAATCCGTTAACTCTCCCGTTTATACGCAATACCTCTACGATTTGCGCGTTGTAATATATATACATAAACGTTCACATAATTTAACACCGAAACACGCGAAATCTTGTTAACTTATCTATTTTGTCATTTTTATAGCAAATATTCATAAAATATCTCATATGTATCAAATTTCATGCTCGACAAACAAGTTACACACTTAACGCGATTTTTTACCGTTTCTACCGCACAAAACGCACAAATATACATGCATAATCCAAATCTTTAAAATCATGTTAAAACTTAACATATTTTCACATTCTCATGTTTAAATCACATAACACATTTTAACACATAAGGTTCACCCAAAATTTTACCTATACTAGTGTATATTTAAAAATGCGTATTTTAGCGATTCGGTAACGGTTTCGGGCGTCGGAAGTCACGTATGACTAACCAAACACAAAGTAAACTTATAATTAGTTAAAATACTTATTTTTAAACTAAAAATATCATTTTACTTACTGATCTAATCAGTTTTATAAAAATCACTCGAAAAGCCGATTTTTGACCGTTTTAACGCATAGTTTTGAGTTAAACGTTACTATAATCATCCCATCTCGAAACGACTTGATATTTTAACACAATAAATGTTATTTACTGATTAAAATAGTGGTTATAATCAGATTAGTGCAGTTTTTGTGTAAGTCACATAAATCATGCGATTTCACGTATTTTACAACTTTTAATGCACCAAGTACAACATGCAAAGCTAGAAAACATTATGACAAAGTTATAAGTCACTAAACACTTTAAAATAACTTTATTTTAGTGTTTATAATCTGCTAAAAACTGATTTTTACTAAATCATACACAAAACACATTATTTCACCTATTTTACAAGTTTCTAAGCCTCATGTATAACATGTAAAGCTAGTAAACCTTATGACAAAGTTTTATATCATTAAATACTTCAAAATAATCATATTTTAATGTTTATAATTTGATCAGATATCATTTTTATCAAATCATGTTCAAATCATCATTTCATGCTTTCATATCATCATGCATGTTCATGTATGTGCATCTAATGCACTCATACAACATTAACATCATTACTTATGATCTAATTTATATTCATCATGCATTTATCTCATATTCAAATATTCAAGAACATTCTAATCTTCCTATGATCATTATTAAATCATCACTTTTCAACTCATTTCAAATCAAAAAGCTTTCATATGACACCTTTTAAACATGCATGCATTCATCTTTTTGATTTTTATAAATCAAGATCATCAAGAAATTAAAACTCAAACTCCATACATACATATATATATATACACATACGGCCACACATATACATACTAGTTCATCCATTTTATTTTCCTTGAAAACCCATTTGTTTAAGAATTCAAGTTTGTGAAATATTCTAAGATTCAAGAGATACCTTTCACTATTATTTTCAACACTAAGAATCAAAAACACTTTTAAAAAGAATAGTTTTATATCCTTAAGATTCAAGTGGGTTTTTGACAAGATTTTGAGATTATGGAGCTTGTTTCACCTTGAAAACACCTTTGGACCTTCAAAATAGCTTAGAAACACCTTGGATTTAATTTGGTTCTTGCTAGAACATTAAGATTTTCGAAAATATGGGTTGTGAAAGGGGTTTTCAGCTGAATCTTGATGAGAGAGAGTGATGAGTGTTTGAAATGAACTTTGGTATTGGAATGGTGAAGTTATGGGGGACACAAAAGTTCATACTCATCACCACCACCCTCATTATCTAATAAATGGAGGAGAGAGAGAGTGCAAATGGCTTGCATGGCTGCCAACATATTTATCTCTCTCATACACACATATATACACGATTTCCTACTCATATATATACATATATATAGGCAAAAACTGGTATTTTACTGATTACCGGGTATTTTATCTAGCGTTTTAACCCATTTTAGTGCGTTTTAAATTATTTTTAACGCTCTATAAAAATAAACCCGCCAAAATATTACTGAACAATATTTTATTTGCCTGGACTGGCTACGTTGTCGGTATTTGGCAGTATGAGGGCTGTGTTGCGCGGTACGCGCTTAAAATCGAAAAAATAAGGATTTATGCGTTTTTTTTTATTCTTATCATTCTAAAGTAATAAACTCATCAAATTATTACTAAAATGAATATCAGTTCCCTTGACTGGCTGTGTTGACAGTATTTTGTCGGTACACGCGCTGCATTGCACGGTACGGGCTTAAACTCGAAAAATAGAGTTTCTAGCGTTTTAAATTATTTTTCCACACGGATATGATTAAAATAATTATTCTAATCATAACAGACTATTTTTAGGATTTTAACACTGATCGGGTGGTCACCGAGGTTCGTTTCGCATTTTAACCGTTACGCGATAAGCGTTAATTTTATCGTTGCCAACAAAGTTTTTACCAAAGTTTAAATTTACCAACTCATTAAATTACACATATAAACATCATAATCAGTCAAATACAGCCTTTTACCTATTCATAACACGTGTTACAATTGTACGGTACGGCCTGAAAAGCCGGGTGTCACAACATCATCCTAGAACACCTCAAATCCATTGATTTCACGGTTAAAAGTTAAGATTCAAAGGTGAAAAAGATGAAGGAGTGCGTGTAGATCATAGAAGTACAAGATTAGGTTGAAAACTTAAAAAATTCGCGAGAAATCGAGAGAAAGAAGGCTTGAGTGCGGCTGGTCGAGTAGAGGAGCTGTCAGGAGGGTATTTATAGGGTTTTCAAAAGAGGAAAGTGCACAAGGGTCGGATTAGTCACCGATCGGGTGGCACCTCGATCGGATGGCCACTCGATCGATTGGCCATTCGATCCAGGTGTCCGGTGTGTTGAGTTTTGTCGTTTCGATTCGCGTATTAAGCGTTGCGATGCGGTTCGAGCGAGCGATGCGATGGATTAGTAATTATCACACAAATACTATATCTAACATACAATCACTATAAATAACTTGCGTTTAGCGTTTGCGATTCGATTGCGATAGAGTAACGATTGCGTTTTGATTAATCACCATAAACATAAACATAAATAAACATGCACACGTAACACATAAGTAACATACACACGTAAAACAATATCCAGAACGCATAATTTGAGTTGCGAACGCGATTACGATGCGATAAGCGATAAAGCGATAAAATATCGATTAAACCTCGATTATTAATAGATACTCCACATAATACAACTAAAGCAATTAAAATAAAGATTCGATCACAAGTCAAAGATGTCAAATCAGTAATTAAGCAAGGAGTGACATATCGCAATTAGCAATCTTTTCTTCCTTTGACTTCAATCTTGACTTTGACTTTGACTTTCGTAACACGGGGTGTTACAGCCTCCCCTACTTAGGGAATTTCGTCCCAAAATTAGGCCTTGGCCGTAACGAATAATTGCGGGTACTTCGCCTTCATGTCGCTTTCGAGTTCCCAAGTGAACTCTGCGCCACGTTTGCCTTCCCAGCGAACCTTCACAATGGGAATGCGTGAGCGCCTGAGCTGCTTCGTTTCTTGATTCATGATCTCGACAGGCTTCTCCACGAAGTGTAATGTTTCGTCCACTTGCAGATCCTCCAGTGGAACTTGTAAATCATGCTCAGCCAGACACTTTCTGAGGTTCGAAACGTGGAAAGTTGGGTGGACGTTGCTAAGTTCCTCCGGTAGTTCAAGTCTATAGGCCACTTTGCCGATCCTTTCCAGAATCTTAAAGGGTCCCACATATCGAGGCCCGAGCTTTCCTTTCTTGCCGAATCTGACCACACCCTTCCAAGGTGATACCTATAGGAGTACGCGGTCGCCAACGTCAAATTCAAGGGGCTTGCATCGTCTATCGGCATAACTTTTCTGACGACTCCGAGCTTTCAGCAGGTTGTCTCGAATTTGGAGGATTTTGTCGGTCGTTTCTTGCAACAGCTCAGGACCGGTTATTTGCGAGTCTCCGATCTCGTGCCATGCAATAGGCGATCAACATCTTCTTCCGTACAATGCCTCAAATGGTGCCATTTAAATGCTGGAATGATAGCTGTCGTTGTACGAGAATTTGACTATAGGTAAATATGCGTCCCAATTACCACCGAAATCTATGACACACGAACGAAACATATCATCAAGGGTACGAATCGTTCTTTTAGTCTGACCGTCGGTTTGGGGATGGAAATCGGCACTTAGATTAAGCGTAGTACCGAGAGCAGATTGAAACGTTTCCCAAAGACGCGAGGTAAACCGACCATCGCGGTCAGAAATGATGTCGCGAGGCATCCCATGTCGACAAATGATCTCGTCGGTGTAGATTCGGGCTAATTTTTCTACCTTATAGTCTTCTCGTATCGGCAGAAAATGAGCGGATTTAGTCAAACCGTCAACGACAACCCAGATGCTGTCGTGACTTGATGGCGTGCGCGGAAGTTTCGTTATGAAGTCCATAGCTATACTCTCCCACTTCCACATGGGAATCTCGGGTTGGACGAGTAAGCCAGAGGGTCGTTGATGCTCGGCCTTGACTTTCGAGCAAGTCAGGCATTTCGAAACGTAGAGAGCGATATCTTTCTTCATGCCCGACCACCAGTACTTGTAGCAAAGGTCCTGGTACATTTTATCGGCACCGGGATGAATAGAATATCGAGACTTGTGGGCTTCGTCCATCAGGATCTGTCATAAGTCGGTGCGCTTGGGAATCCAAATCCGATCCAGATAATGGAATATCCCATTCGACTTATTCACTAGCTGGGCTCCATCGTTGAGAATCCTTTCTTTCTTCAAAGTGCGTTCGGTGAAACAAGAATGTTGGGCTTCGCGGATATGAGTTTCGAGATGTTGCTGCGCTTGAACGATACGAGCGCTATGCAAATAGCTTCGTCTGCTGAGGGCGTCGGCAATGATATTTGCTTTGCCAGGATGGTAACGAATCTCACAGTCGTAATCGTTGAGAAGTTCTACCCATCGGCGTTAGCGCATATTCAGTTCTTTTTAGCTGAGAATGTGTTGTAGGCTCTTATGATCTGTGAAGATCGTACACTTGGTACCGTAAAGGTAGTGTCGCCAGATCTTCAACGCAAAAACAACTGCACCTAGCTCAAGGTCGTGGGTTGTATAGTTCTTCTCGTGGATCTTGAGCTGACGAGATGCGTAAGCGATAACCTTGTCTCGTTGCATGAGAACACAACCAAGACCAAGGTTCGAGGCATCGCAGTAGACAATGAAATCGTCGTTTCCGTCGGGTAAAGCGAGAACAGGAGCATTGCAGAGCATATGCTTGAGAGTTTGGAAAGCAGTTTCTTGTTTAGTTCCCCAAACAAAAGGCTTGTCTTTGTGCGTGAGAGAAGTAAGCGGCACGGCGATTTTAGAGAATCCTTCGATAAATCGGCGATAATAGCCCGCTAGTCCGAGAAAAGAACGGACTTCAGACGGGTTCTTAGGTGTAACCCAACTCTTAACAGCTACGATCTTCGCGGGGTCGATGTGAATACCTTGACTATTGACAATGTGACCAAGGAACTGAACCTCCTCCAGCCAAAACTCACACTTGGAGAACTTGGCATAGAGTCGATTCCCTTGGAGTAGTTCGAGAACCAAACGTAGATGTTGCGCGTGTTCGGTTTTTTACTTGGAATAGATCAGGATATCATCGATGAACACGATGACGAAGCGGTCAAGAAATGGTTTACACACGCGATTCATCAGATCCATGAAAACCGCGGGTGCGTTGGTTAAACCAAAAGGCATAACAACGAACTCATAGTGGCCGTAACGAGTGCGAAAAGCGGTTTTGGGTATATCCTCCTCTTGAATGCGTAACTGGTGGTAGCCTGAGCATAGATCGATCTTGGAGAAACACGTAGCACCTTGTAGCTGGTCGAACAAATCATCGATTCTAGGCAGGGGATAGCGATTCTTGATCGTCAGCTTATTCAATTCCCTATAGTCGATGCACATCCGGAACGACCCATCCTTCTTTTTGACGAAAAGGACTGGTGCACCCCAAGGAGAGGTGCTAGGGCGAATGAAGCCTTTATCAAGCAATTCCTGGAGCTGACTCGAGAGTTCGCGCATTTCGGACGGAGCGAGTCGATAAGGACCTCTAGCAACAGGATTGGCTCCAGGAATGAGGTCGATACGAAAGTCGATATCACGACTCGGAGGTAATCCAGGAAGATCATCAGGGAAGACGTTAGGAAATTCACGAACAACGGGGACATCTCTCACTCCTGTATTCCCTTTCTTTTCCTTCTCTGCTACTACAATGTTAGCCAAGAAAGCTCTGTATTCCTTGTGGAGATACTTGCTAGCTTGGACACATGACATGAGTTTGAGACCCTTCGAAGGAGTTTCGCCATACACACAAAGTTGATCACCATTTGTGAGCGAGAATCAAATCATCTTATCAAAGCAGATAACTTCAGCATGGTTTTCGCGAAGAAAGTCCATGCCTACTATGACGTCAAAACTACCGAGCTGCATCGGAATAAGGTCGATAGGGAAAACGTGATTGTTGAGTTCAAGAGTACAATCACGAAGAACAAAATTTACAGTGACGATTCTTCCGGTGGCAACTTCAACATCGAACGTCGAGGGGAGATGGGCGCACTTACGATTTAGGAGCTTTTCGAATTCAAATGATACAAAACAGTTATCGGCTCCAGTATCAAACAAACACGAAGCATAAATACCATTCACAAGGAACGTACCATTAACCACGTTGTTATCGGCTTGAGCTTGGCGGACATTGATGTTGAAAGTACGTCCGCGGGCTGCTGGCTACTGTTGTTGCTGCTGTTGTTGTTGCTGCTGCTGCTAGGGCTGTTGCTGTTGTGGCTCGTGCTTCACCACTCGATTTGGGCACATGTTTTCGAAGTGATTGGGATCACCACACACAAAGCAAGCTCTAGCGTGGATCGTGGGTGTAGGAGCCGCTTGTTGGCCTTGAGGAGCAGGAAGTAGAGCTTGTTGAGCAGTAGCTTGTCCTTGAGCTGGAGCTGGAGCTTGACGTGGACCAATACGGCAGTTGGTGGTGAAATGGCCATACATGTTGCAGTGCACACAGTATCTGCAAGCGATTCCCACTGGGTGGTGATAAGTGCAAGTAGGGCAAGCCGGGTGAGGACCAGTATACGCACGCTTAGCCGGCGGTGTGTTGGTGACCGGGGCCGCTATTTGGCGGTGCTGAGGTTGCGGTTGAGCAGGGACAGCTTGAAGAGGAGCGGCAGCTGTGACAGCGCAATTCTTGCTACTATTGTTGTTGTTCTTCCTCTTGCGACGAGATGACTTTGAAGACTGTGGTGCGGCGACGGTTTCAGCGGTTGGAATAGTGGTAGTTTGATGCAGATTCTTGGAGGCGTTATCCCAGTAACCAGACTTGACTCGCTTGTCGTTGATCTCAGCAGCGAGTAAGTAGGTTTCCTCAATTGTTGTCGTCTTTGCAGCTTGAACGAAATCAGCCACGCAATCCAGAAGAGCACGGATATACTTCTTGATGGTGATTTCGGGCGTAGTAACTTCGCTTGGACAGATTATGCTTAGCTGCTTGAAGCGAGCAGTCAAACCAGCGTTGTCACCATCCTTCTGCTTGATATGCTAGAACTCGTCCTCCAGCTTTTGGCGCTCGTGGGGAGGGCAGAACTCTTGCATCATAACGTCCTTCAACTCATCCCACGTCAACCCGTAAGCTGCATCATTTCTGTGTTTGTTTCTCTCGGCCGTCCACCAATCTAGAGCTCGGGATTGGAAGACGCTAGTGGCGTTAAGAGTACGGAGATTATCAGGACAGCCACTCTGGCGCAGGGTGACCTCGATCGAATCAAACCATTGGAACATGGCCGTAGGCCTATCTTCACCGGTAAACTCTTTCGGGCCGCAGGCTTTGAACTATTTGAAGCTAAAAGCAGACTTTGGTGAATCAGTCCTAGACTCTTCAGAAGACTTGCTGGAATTTTCATTCAGCTCACTAACAATCTGGGGGATAACTTTCGCTATTTGCTTAGCGACGAGAGCAGCAATGCGTTTGTCATCATGATTGCGACGAGCAGTTCGAGAGTGAAGGGATCCAAATGACGACATTGTCTGCAACAGACATCGCCACAGGACTCAAACACAATTTCGATTAATCCTAACATAGTCTAGCGAATTCTCCCAAAGCTACTTTATAAAGCACAGGAACACATCAAACACATATTCATGTAGTCACGTAGGCACATAAGCACAGAAACACATAGGGACAGAAGCACGTAAGACACAGAAATGTCACTATATTTTGCACGTATTCACCTACCCTGATCACACATAATCACCTATCATTCAAAGTCCGCGAGTTCGAGAATAGCGATTGCGATTAGCGAGTACACAGCGAGTAGTATAGCATAAGCGAGTAACATAGCATGCGATCATCCATAAGTAGCAATTTGTTAGCGATTTGAGGTATATGTGCAGTGCGAGTTGTGTGTGTCGATCGAAGCGAGAGCGAAAAGCGAATAAACCACCAAAATCGAAACACATAAACAGGTAAAATCACATAAATCACATAAAATCCACATAAAAGTGACGAATATCAGAGTAAGAAGTTTGCGGGCTCAGAATCAAACACATAAAATCAGGGATTGCAAGCTGGAAATCGAGGATAGATCGTATAAGGCTTGATAGACATCGACTACCCAAAGTGATTCGACTATTCAAAGGGACCTTTAGTGCACACTTTGGCCGTCTGGACTGTGCTCTCACCTCAATCTGGGCGAACGGCACGCATCCTTCCAGTTGCAGCATGACTTCAAGTCGTTGGAGTCCGTCGAGACTTTGGTGAGAGTTTTGTAAAACCAAAATAGAGCACGGGACAAGTCATCAAGATTCGGGTTTCACCCCTGACTTAACAGCTTTGTTCCTGTTTTGATAAAATAGAGAAGAAAATATGCGTTAAAGTACGGATTTCACTCCTGATTCAACGCAAATTTTCCTGTTTATTGGTGAAATGCGGGTTGAACAGGCGATTTAGTCGAGAGTTTGCGGTTTTCACATCTAATCTCGACCTAACCACTCATTCATTTTAAAAAATTAGTGTGCAGTGATAGTGTGGTGTTCGGCGAGTGTGAGCGAGAATAGCGAGTAAGCTCGTGCGGAACCCCTACCTTGTTCGCACAAGTCGGTCTGTTGGTACTTAACTATAGACAAGGTCGTTTCTAAGACATCGACTCAGACTAGGTCGAGTCTTGCCAAATTCCCTATAGTTATGGCTCTGATACTAATCTGTCACACCCCAACCGATGGCGGAAACATCGGGGAGTGGCACTGAGCGAAACAGATTGTCCAAGAGAAATTCCATAACAACTACTTTACCGAATAGTTAATATTATGTCCCATACCATAACCTATTAATCAAGTAAATTATTACAGATAGCAGTATCTCAAAGACGAATAACATGTTTTGACAACACAGATTAAAACAAAATAAATTGTCTTTGTTTCTAGACTCTCAATCCTACTTGATTCCATGAAAAGCAAGCAACATCCTAGCATCTCAAACACCTGTCACATACGTTAAAATAAAGTCAATACACATAGTGTAAAGGTGAGCATACAAATTTGATAGTATAATAGAGTTCAAAATCATTTACGCATAACCAGCATGTAATATGTAATAAAGTGAAGGCTGGTAGGTTATCGATAGAGAAATATGCACAGACGTGACTGCGAGTTGTAGAATGCGCAACACATATCCCCAATGGGACACGTGAAGTAAAGCCCTTAACAACCCCTGTCTACGACAGGTGCTGAGTCCAAACTATAGTACTATCGTTGCTAAGGTGTCAGTCAACAATCACTGTGTTAACATAACATACAAGCATTCATCTAATAACACGTAGCATGCAATAACAGTTAGCGTATAAATAGTGTTTGCGTTGTGTGTCGATTGTGATTTAGAATACGTAACGTATGTAACACCCAAAAGTGCGTAGAGCAAAAAGGGATCGAGTATACTTACAGATCGTGCTTAACAAGTAAACACTCTCTTAGATTGAAGGGAGCGCTGAGAGAGATTAGCCTGAACAGCTAACGATAGCATAAGTGAAGAACGCCGCGTAAAACAGTGCAAAAGGACCAAGTTTCGAACGGTAATCCGATCGGGTGGCAATCTGATCGGATGGCAATCCGATCGGATGGTCATTCGATCGGATGTCAATCCGTTCGGATGGCCGTTCGGTCGGATTGACATCCCTTTCATAAGGATGTGTTTGTGTATGATGGCTTTGAAGTTTTCGTTGTAGCATTTTGAAAATAGAGAAGTATCTCTACCTTTCAGGTCGTTCAATCGAATGGCAGTTCGATCGGATGACAATCAGTTCGGCGAGGTATTTCTCAGAGAACAAGTTCACGGCAGGATTATCATCCAATCGGATGGTCTACCGATCGGGTGGCAATCCGTTAGATCTGACTATACTTTGAACATGTTGAAAATTGTTAAGTTTTGAGTCCAAGTGCAATCCGATCGGACAGCAATCCGATCGGACAGCAATCCGTCCCACGACCTGATCGTGTTGCTAACTTGAAGACTTGTTAAGTTTTGCGGTTTGCTCGAGACGATATGACAACGTGCTAAACAACAGAAACCTCGTCAAGACCCAAGTGTTCCGATCGAACAGGAATCACCCAAGTTCGATCAGCCAACTGTTCGAGACGGTTGTTTATATTTAACCCGGAATCAGTTGTCCCTTAGATAGAAAACAAATCTTGAACCAACACTTCACTAAGAATGAGTAGAAGATCAGAACGAGCTCCGATTCTAAAGGTTTTGAGTGCATTGAGTGTAAAAGAGTTGAAAGAAAGTTGGAAAACCATCTTTCAATCCTTTTAGCCGTGGAAATGTTCAGATCTGTGTGAGAATCATGTTTAATCATGTGGAAATCCTTCAGATCTGAGTTGTTCTTGGTGGTATGAGGCCAAATCTTGAAGTTCATAAGAACTCCATGATGACATCTTCCTAGAAAACCTCAAATCCATTGATTTCACGGTTAAAAGTTAAGATTCATAGGTGAAAAAGATGAGGAGTGCGTGTAGATCATAGAAGTACAAGATTTAGGTTGAAAACTTACAAGAATCGTGAGAAATCGAGAGAAAGAAGGCTTGAGTGCGGCTGGTCGAGTAGAGGAGCTGTCACATCACAAATGATGTGACAGAAGGGTATTTATAGGGTTTCCAAAAGAGGAAAGTGCACAAGGGTCGGATTAGTCACCAATCGGATAGCGCCTCGATCGGATGGCAATCCGATCGGATGGCCACTCGATCAATTGGCCATTCGATCCAGGTGTCCGGTATGTTGAGTTTTGTCATTTCGATTTGCGTGTTGAGCGTTGCGATGCGGTTCGAGCGAGCGATGCGATGGATTAGTAATTATCACACAAATACTATATCTAACATACAATCACTATAAATAACTTGCGTTTAGCGTTTGCGATTCGATTGCGATAGAGTTGCGATTGCGTTTCGATTAATCACCATAAACATAAACATAAATAAACATGCACACGTAACACATAAGTAACATACACACGTAAAACAATATCCAGAACGCATAATTCGAGTTGCGAACGCGATTACGATGCGATAAGCGATAAAATATGGATTAAACCTCGATTATTAATAGATACTCCACATAACACAACTAAAGCAATTAAAATAAAGATTCGATCACAAGTCAAAGAAGTCAAATCAGTAATTAAGCAAGGAGTGACAGATCGCAATTAGCAATCTTTTCTTCCTTTGACTTCAATCTTGACTTTGACTTTGACTTTCGTAACACGGGTGTTACAGCTCCAGTTCCTAAGAAAATGAAGGGGCGATGACTTCAGGATGTACTTACAAAGATTTTCTAGCTTGTAAGCCAACTGAATTCGCAAGCAATGAAGGAGCTATGGCTGCTCTGCGATGGTTAGAAAAGAGTGAAGTTGTTCTTAAGATCAGTATATGTGCCGAAGAAGATAAAGTAATGTATGCTTCTAATCTCTTTAGGGATGAAGCATTAGAATGGTGGAATACGATTCTTCAGGCAAAAGGGAGTGACATAGCCTATCCCATGAACTGGAGGGAATTTAAGGAAATGACAGAAAGGAAATTATATCCTCCTCATGAAAAGGAACAAATGGCTAATAAGTTCTTAAATCACAAAATGGTTGATGTGAATTGTCGTGAGTATACGACAAAATTCTTCGAATATGCAAGAATGGTACCAACTCTGGCTTCGCCAAAACCTGTACTAATTTCTCGTTATATTTGGGGATTAATTAGTGAAATTCGTGATATAGTCAAGGCAGCCTCAGACTATTGAGGAAACAGTCGAGTTGGCCAACACTTTGACTGACGAATTAATCTGCACAAGAGAAGAAAACAAGAAGAAAAAGTTAGCCCAGAAAATTACCCAAGAATTTTGCTCGGGTAATACCTACAGAAGGAGAGGAGTTGGGCAGTCTTCTGCACCACCTTTCTGTAGAAACTGTAAAATGAAGCATTCAAGAAAATGAAATTTTAGGAGAACACCTTACTTAACTTTTGCAAGACAACCGGGCATGTAGAGGAAGAATATAGAAGGAAAACTAATATATGTTTCAATTGCGGAGAGACATGTCACATTAAGCCATATTGCCCGAAACTGATAAGGGCACCCGACAACAAGGCAAAAGCAGCAGCCGGAGCCAAAATGAACGCACAAGCCTTTGTACTTACGGCGCAAGAGGCAAAGATGATTCCAGATGTGATCGCCGGTACGTTTCTTGTCTGTGACAACTATGCTATAGTATTATTTGACTCTGGTGCAAATCAAAGTTTTATAAATACTGCATTCTGTCAAGTGCTTAACCAACCATTAACTAAGCTTAGTCAAGCTTGTACGGTAGAAACGACAGAAGGAAACTCCACCAACATACACGAAGTACTTCAAGAAGGGAAGATAGAATTCTTAGGGCATAAGTTCGCGGCAAACCTGCTACCAATGAATCTAGCTGGATTTGATGTTGTATTAGGAATAGATTGGTTAGTGGCCAATCATGCTCGAATCCTATGTGATCAGAATTCTGTTGAGATTCGTACACCAACAGGAGAAATGATCATGATCCGAGGAGACAAGCCAACCAAGTCAACCAAATTCATCTCTGTGATGAAAGTTGCAAGCTATGTACAGAAGCAAGGCACAGTGTATATGATCTTTGTGATCATTAACACTAGAGGCAAGGAACTGAAGGAAATTCCAGTAGTATTGGAATACCCAGACATTTTCCCAGATGATCTACCTGGACTACCGCCTGACCGAGAAGTAGAGTTCAGGATTCATTTGATACCTGGAACTGCACCAATTGCTAAAGCACCCTATCGATTAGCATCAACGGAGATGCTGGAATTAAAGAAGCAAATAGATGAATTGCTAGAGCAAGATTTCATATAACCAAGTTCATCCCCTTGGGGAGAACCTGTGTTGTTTGTCAAGAAGAAAGATCGTTCAACGCGTATGTGTATCGATTATAGGGAATTGAATAAGGTCACAATCAAGAATCGGTACCCATTACCAAGGATTGATGATCTATTTGATCAACTCCAAGGAGCTCGGTATTTTTCTAAAATCGATTTATGCTCGGGATATCATCAATTGAAAGTACAGGAAGAGGACATAATTGCTTTCATAACAAGGTATGGTCATTACGAGTTTATAGTTATGCCATTTGGTCTACCAAATGCTCCAGCAACATTTATGGACATGATGAATAAGATATGTAAACCGTACCTGGATAAATTTGTAATTATCTTCATAGACGATATACTTATTTATTCCAAGAGCGAGGAAGAGCACACTAAGCATCTACATGTACTTTTAACACTATTGAAGAAAGAGAAGCTTTATGCTAAATTCTCTAAGTATGAATTCTGGTTGCAGGAAGTGCAATTTTTAAGACATTTGATTAATCATGAAGGAATTCATGTGGATCCCACAAAGATCGAGGCAATTACCAAATGGAAAGTCCTTAAGTCACCAACGGAAGTCTGAAGTTTCCTAGGACTAGCTGGATACTATCGACGTATTATCCAAGATTTTTCACGGATAGCCATTCCATTAACCAAGTTAACTCGTAAACCGGTTAAGTTTGAATGGGGAACCAAGCAGGAAGAAGCCTTTATAACCTTGAAGCAAAGGTTAACGAATGCACCGATACTTGCATTACCAAAAGAAACTAAGGATTGTGTAGTCTTTTATGATTCCTCTAGATTAGGATTAGGATGTGTTTTGATGCAACGTGAGAAGGTGATTACTTACACGTCTAGGCAACTGAAGAAGCACAAAGAAAACTATACAACTCATGATTTAGAGCTAAGAGCGATAATTTTTGCCCTCAAAATTTGGAGACATTATTTGTATGGTAGTAAGTTTACCATCTTTACAGATCATAAAAGCTTGAGATATATTTTTGGGCAAAAAGAGTTGAACATGATGCTAAGGCTATGGATGGAAATTTTAAGTGACTACAACCGTGATATCCAATATTACGAAGATAAAGCTAATGTGGTAGCTGATGCTTTAAGTCATAAGTATCATGAGAAGCCGAAACGAGTACATGCTCTCAGATTAAATTTGCAAATAGATTTAATGAAACAATTGAAGAGTGCCCAGAAAACAACAATCAAGAATGATCCTGGATGATTAAAAGGAATAATGAAGGAATTAGAAATAGGAACAGATAAAATTTGGAGATTCCATAAAAAAAGAATTTGGGTACCTATCCAAGGAAACCTACAACATAGAATTTTAGAAGAAGCTCATAAGTCTAACCATACGATGCATCCTGGAAGTGACAAGATGTATCAAGATTTGAGGAAGATTTTTTGGTGGATAGGAATGTAAAAGGATATAGCTAATTTTGTTTCTAAGTGTTTAACTTGTTCACAAGTTTAAGCTGAACACCAAAAACCTTCAGGTTTACTTCAACAATTAGAAATGCCAGTATGGAAATGGGAATTTATAACAACGGATTTCGTTACCAAATTACCCAAAACAAGGAAAGGTAACGACACAATCTGGGTGATTGTGGATCGACTAACCAAGTCAGCTCATTTTCTACCAATAAAGGAAACCTTTAGTATGGAAGGATTAGCTAAGCTATAAGTAGATGAAATAGTTTCATTAAATGGAATTCTGTTATCCATTGTGTCTGATATAGATAGTCGTTTCACTTCTCATTTTTGGAAAAGTTTCCAAAAAGCTATGGGGACACGACTAAATTTAAGTACAGCTTATCACCATCAAACAGATGGACAGAGTGAAAGGACAATCCAAACATTGGAAGACATGCTAAGAGCATGTGTAATAGATTTTGGAGGAAGTTGGGATGATCAATTGCCATTAATAGAATTATCCTATAGCAATAGTTATCATACAAGCATTAATGTTGCTCCATTTGAAGCACTTTATGAACGAAAGTGTCGAACGCTGGTATATTGGGCAGAAATAGGAGAAAAGCAATTATCAGGTCTTGAGATTGTAGAAGAAACAACTAACAAGATAATTTAAGTCAAGGAAAGGTTAAAGACAACACGAGATCGTTAAAAGAGTTATGTAGATAATCAACGTAAGCCATTGGAATTCCAAGTTAGAGACAAAGTATTATTAAAAGTTTCTCCATGGAAAGGAGTAGTTCGATTTGGTAAGAAAGGAAAGTTAAGCCCAAGATATGTTGGACTATTTAAGGTTATCAAGTGCATTAGACCAGTAGCCTATCAGCTACAGTTACTAGAAGAAATAGCTGGTGTACATGATGTATTTCATGTATGTAACCTAAGAAAGTTTTTAGCTGATGAATCTTTAATGGTACCTGTTGATACAACAAATAATAGACCAAGGCCTGTAGCGATATCTCTGGGGTAAAAGGGTTCAGGGGTTCGATTAGCCTAACGCAGGTCGTGGGGTCCCCCCACGTTTGCAAGACGTGGAGAGAGATTCACTAGTATTGTTTTTATCTTCCTTAGATCTTGAGCTAATTAGAAATCAGCCCAGAAAGCGATCGTTGGTGAAGATGAATTATTTAGTGTGAAGAAGAGAAGCAAGCATGAAGCTAGTTCTCAAGAGGGAGAAGGAGAATCAGAGAGTTAGAGTGGCATCTGCTGATCCTGGAGTGAATGGCATGGTGGAATGGCCTGCATTTTATAGGGGAAGGTGTTTCTCAAAGGAGAAACCCGTGACTAGTGAATCTGTGCTTGCAGTGAGGGGTTTGCCCATTTTGGGGGTTGAAGGGTTTGGACCTGCGGACAAAAGGGTGTGCTCTCCCACATGTTCTGGTTGCGGCTGGGCAGAAGGTTTCACACGTTAAGTGCTGATGTGACCGGACACTGTGCTTGTCCTTTTTACTGTTCATGACCGTTGGACCATTTCCGAACCTTTTAACCTTTTAAGCTGTTGTGTCTCTAATCAGTTTATTAAGGTTTGAGCTACCCCCGTCATCAGCCCCCCAAGTCAGAGGTATTTGGGGTGTAAGCTCAAATGCTTCTGACTTTTATACACGATTTTTATTGCTTAAAGGCTTCAAGGCTTGAAAGGTTATCAGGCGTCTGAGTTTTTTGGATTTGAATTTTGAAATGACAGTTAATGTGGCGGTTTTTTTTTTTTTTGCCTTTTGCGTAATAATAACTGCCTATACTTCACTTTCTTTTTTAGTTTGATCGCCTCTCCTGGGTGCTAGCAAAGATCTGTATGTGAGTTATTCTTGTCTCACTAGATAGGAAGTTGAGGCTTTTTGTAAATAATGGGGGATCGATCTAAAGTTTAATCCGGTGGCTCCGGGTTTTAGATAAATCGATCGATCAGTGTCCCGCTTTTTCGATTGCTCTTTATTGCTGTCATTTCGAGTTTTCCAACTTGTGTCATTCATTTTTGGTCTTTGTTCTGAATATTTTAGAGTATTATCGTGTGTCGCTTGGTTAGTTGTGTCCTCACGATCTTGCTGGGACTTTACACTTTGAGGTCTTGTGATATGGTATGACCCATCGTTGTTGTTTCGATGTTTCTTACGGTTGACCAAGAACGACGATTGGGTCACGTTTCAGACATCCTAAGTTGATGCTTGTTTGACTTCCTCAATGGTTACTACCGTTTGTTCTTGGAAGGACCGAATTTTCTGGACTTCTGAGTCCATTGTTTTCTTCAAGCTTGTTTGGAGGCACCCTGATGCTATGTTAAACAAGCTTAAGCCATTTGAGTCTGAACTAGATTGTTTAAAAGCCATTAGGAAGTGTCCTTCAAGGCTTCGTCCCTTTCCTGAACACTTTTTAGTGTTGATGGGTGTGAGCACCTTGTGGGACAGGCCGGATCGTGACCCTGTGCTCATGAGGTATGATCAGGGTATGATGTTTTGCCTTATGCTTTATCAAGAGTGATGATACCTCTGATGTTGTGTTTGGGGATGCTGAGGCCAGAGGTGCTGAACACAGGTTCGAGGGTTCAGGTTATGTGAACCTTCCAAATGTCAAAGGTTTCACCAAAGTTGTTGCTTCCAAAGTCTCTACTCGTCGTTCGAGCTGTTGTTTGATAAAGGATGCTGACCAACCATCGGCTTCTGAGCCGGTGGAACTAAGTAATGACATAGAGGCTTCAGATGATTTAGAAGTTGGGGTTGGGGAAAATCAAAATGGACAAGGGACGGCCCTTGGTGGTTTGGCGGGTAAAAAGGTTGTGAGCTTAAAGGGTTCCGGGAAGGGTGGTGAAGGTTCCACCAATGTTAATCCAGGGGAGGTTTATGTGCCGGATTGGAAGGTCACAGTTGGTGACAGCTTCAAGCCTTCATTCGTTTGTGAGGATGTTCTTACCCACTTTGATTCTCCTATTGTTCGAGGTGCTTGCTCATCTATGGATGATGACCTGATGATTTTGAAAAATGGTAATGGGTGCTTATAACCTTGTTGCCTTGCTTCCAGAGGGTTTATCCCGATTTCGCAAGAGGATGTGAGAATATGATGTCTTCTCGAAGAAGAGGGATGAGATGAATGCTTCACTAGTTACTCTAAAGAAGGAGGTAGAGGGTTATGCTGGGAGGGAGAAAAGCTGATGTTGAGGATTGATGAGCTTTTTTCCCAGCACAAGACTGATATGGTTGAGTTGGAAAAATGCTTGGAAGCTGACAGGGTTTAAATCAGGATCGATAAGGCTGCCTTGGAGGTTCAGATAAAGGCCTTCTTGGAGGAGAAAGAAGGGTTAAAGGCTTCACTTTCTCATGCAATTTGTGATAATAAATGGCTCATTGAGCATGGATTTCAGCAAGTGGTTACCTATCTTCTCCATTCGTCGGAGTTCAAACAAAGTCTTGGGTGATGTGTACACCGAGCTTCTTGCTCATGTGAGACACCAAGGTTTGTTTGCTGGTTACAAAGCTTTGTGAACCTGGGGAGCCTCAGGAAAAGTCTTCTCTTTTTCAACCCAAAGCTTTCAAAGTCTTCAAGGGAACAATTTTTAAGATTGAGCATATGATTTACCCTTATGTGGGTGAAGTCTCCAAGTGTTTTGGTAAACCTTTGCCTGTCTTGTAGGAGGTAAAATCTAAGGGCCTTAATGAGGCTGTTTGTAACGAAGCATTGAAGTCCCTCTTGAATAAACGTCCTTGCTTCGGAGATAGCGAGGGAACGTGTTCTGAAGGTGGTGAGGGCTCAAAGGGTTCAAGCCTTGAAGCCTCCTAGGCAGCGGGTGCAGCAGGGAGGTAAAAGAGGAAGGCTAAAAAGACCCAAGATGATGGATGTTCGAAGAAGGATGATGCAACAAAGTCTACCATCCCTGCCGTTGCTAAGTGAAGAAAAAACCTCAATTCATAGCTTTCTTAGCATGTCGAACAATGTTATGGTTTGCTTGTTTGAGCATCTTTTTATTTTAAAGGAACCGCCTAGATCCCTTGGTGGTTAAAGCCTTGAAGGCTTGTGGACAATGTTTTATGTTTGATGGCCAGTATGGCCTTTGCTATCTTTAACTTATCTTGCTATGTTTATTGTGTTGTTCTGTTTACTCCCTTGTGTTTTCATTGGTTTTGTATGTTGTCTTTGTTTTGGGCGGTGCATCTTATGTTACTTATACCTTAAAGGGTTCAGTGCTGCAGTCACTTAGCCTTAGGATATTTTTAACAAGAAGATACAACCTCTATCCTATGTATGACATTCACTTAGAGTATTTTTGGTTCGTAAGCCAATGTTAGGGCTTAAGGAACATTTGGTGTAGGCTGTTCAAACCCGTCTATGAGACATGCTTTTTAAGATTTCTATGAGTCTCACGGAGTTGTATTGATTTAGGAACTCACCCCTTATATAGGTCCATTCAACCCTTGAACCTATTGAGCGATGTGGCCTGGGAGCTCATCCCCTTACATGGCCCTTGCCATGGAGTTTCTTGCTAGGTTCTCAACCTGATTATAGGATAGAAAGACAAATTTTGATTCGTCGTTCATTTATTTCAAAGTAATTCGATTACTAGGGGAATAGAACAACTTTTGGGAACTATTTGTAACACGTTTTGGTTAAACGTGGAACCTTTTAAGGTTTTTGCCATTCCAATGACGGGGAAGCTTTTTGCCTTGCGGACCTGCCAGCTTGTATAATCCCCCTTTGTGGGCTTTAAGGATATTGTATGGCCCTTCCTACTTAGGGCCAAGCTTTCTTGGCTTTCTTTCTTGTAGGCCTCATTATTTCGAAGCACAAGGTTCTCAGGCTTGAAACGTTCATGCTTCACCCGTGTATTGTAATACAATTCCATGTTTTGCTTGTACCTCGCTTTTTGTATGGCTGCTTGATCACGAGCCTCTTCGAGGAGTTCCAAATTCAACATTGTCTCTTTCTTATTTGATTTGAGGTCGATGTCGAATGTTCTTTGTATTGTTACTCCGATTTCGGCTAGGAATACAACCTCTGATCCAAACACTAGGCTGTAGCGTGTTTTTCTTGTGGCTCGTTTTCTTGATTGTTCGAATTTCCCATAGCACATTGGGAAGTTATTCGAGCCAGTTGTTGCGTATCTTCCCAATCGAGATTTAATCCTTTCAACAATGTTGTTGTTTGTCCTATTAACTTGGCCGTTGGATTGTGGGTGAGCTACCGAGCTGAATACTTGGGTTATTTTGAACTCCTTACACCAGGAGCTAGAAGGCTTCTCGGCAAACTACTTCCCGTTATCCGTGACTAGTACCCCTGGAGCCCAAAACGACAGATTACGTTTTCGTAAACGAAATCAATGACCTGTTTCCCTGAGATTTTTTCCAATAGTTTTACTTTTGGCCACTTGGTGAAGTAGCCCACGGCTAACAATAAGAACTTGACTCCTCCTTTGGCTGGTGGGAATGGTCCAACAATGTCCATTCTCCACTTACGAAACGGCCAAGTCGAGGAGGTGGGAACGGGGCCATGTTTGGTTCTTTTGGGTACCGGAGCATGTAACTGTCAAGCTTCACATTTTCGCAGTTGTTCAAAGGTATCTCGATGCATGGAAGGCCAAAAGTGTTCGAGGTTCATCAACTTTGACACTACCGATTTTGGGCCACAATGAGCTCCACATATCCCTTCGTGAACCTCTTTGATCAGATATTGGCTTTGTTCTGGGCCAACGCATCAAAGTAGTGGTGCAAGGTATCCTTTTTGTAAAGGATATCTCCTTGTAACACATATTGCCTTGACTTGATGCGAACCCTTTTAGCCTTAGTCTGGTCATTAGGTAATTCACCATTTTGAGGAACCTTTCAATGGGAGTCATCCAATTTGGCCCTTTTTTAGTGATCACATCTTGAACCTCAAGTCTTTGGATGGATGAGGTTTTTAACACCTCGATTAGTACCTTCTTGGTGAGGTGGGCAAACGTAGGAGATACAAGTTTGCTTAGTGCATTAGTTCTCTTGTTTTGAGATCTTGGTGCTTTTTTGATGGAAGATGTTTGAAATGTGTTCATCAATTCCTTTGATTTCTCTCGGTACTAATACATGTTGGGTTCTTTTGCTATGTAGCTGTTATTGTCTTAGCTTGAGAGAGTCTGTAAGGACTTGAAGCTTTTGAACCCCTATTTCTTTGGCTATGTAGTTGTCACTTACTTGGTTTGAAACAAGCAACGAGTCTGTGAAGACTTGAAGCCTTTTGACACCCATATTTTTTGCAAGCTTGAGCCCGGCAATCAATGCTTCATACTCAGCTTTGTTGTTTGTAGTCTGCAATTCAAGACGAAAGGCATACGTGAATTCCAATTCGTTAGGATCAATTAGAACAAGCCCTGCTCCTAACCCTTCAATGCTGGAAGCTTCGTCGGTAAAGAGCTTCCAAGTATGGGGGTCGAAGGGTTCAGTGGAGACTGTATTGACTTCCGTTGTGACTTCTTTAGGGACTTCTATGATGAAGTCAGCTGAGACTTGGGCTTTGACAGCTTTTCTCGGGACATAGGTGATTTTCAAGCACATTCTTAATAGGTTAGTCAGTGACCACTTGTATCGGGTGTGACTGAAAGTACCTTCGAAGCCTTCTAGCCGTTTGAACTAGGGCTAGAGCAAGTTTTTCCAAAGAAGAATATTTGATTCCTGCTAATTTTGAAGTTTTGGGTATCTGAACTTTGTTTAGTTCAATAATCAGAGCCGTACTTATGGTCTTTTCAGCAATCGATAGGTAGGTGGAGGTCGTTCCTCCGGTTTCCGGAGCCAAAATGGCTGGGAGTGAAGCCAAGTGTTGCTTCATTTGGTTGAAGGCTTCCTTTTGAGGTAGAACGCTTCAAAGCTGTAAGCTTTCCATCGAAAGTCTTTCTTGTTAGCACATCCCTTGGGGGTTGGATTTTATGCTTTGTTTCCCCATGATGTGCCTTAGAAACGAGCACTTGACTGGGTTAAGCTTCATGTTGATCTTTCTTGAGTTTTGGAAGGTTTCTTGTATGTCATCGAGCATTTGGTATTCCGGTTTGCTCTTGATCACCAAATCGCCAACATAAGCTTTAATGTTCTTGCCGATTTGTCCGGCAAACGCTTTGTCAACCAGACGTTGATAAGTGGCACCTGCATTTCTTAAACCAAAAGGCATTTTTTGATAGCAAGATATATCTTTATCAGTGTGGAATGTAGTTTTTTATTATTATTTTTATTAGGATCTGATGGTAACCCTTTTAGGTGTCAAGAAAACATGAGAAGCCCGTGAGTGAGTTAACCTTGAGGTCTATCCAGGGCAGCGGGTAGCAATCCTTTGGGCGTGCTTTGTTCAAGTCTTTAAAATCGATATACATCCTCCAAGACTTGTCGGGTTTTTAAACCATTATCGGATTGGCCACCCATGATTGATACTTAACCTCTCGAAGGGTTCCGGCTAGAACAAGCTTTTCCATCTTTTGGCATTCTGCAAGGCTTCTTTTAGGGGCTTGACTCCGTTTCTTTTGTATAATGGGCTTAACATCAGGTGGGATCCATAACTCATGTTTCAACAATGCTACGAGGGATGCCGGTCATATCTTCGGGGCATCAAGCAAATACATAGTGCAAGAGCAGCTTTTCAAGGTATGAGAGGGTTTCATTGTAAAGGTTAGTGTTTACGCTTATCCCCTGTTGAGGGTATTTTGGGTTTATGTCCAACCCTTGTTCATCGTATTCGTCCTTTCTTGAGCTTTCCCCTTCAACCACGAAAGCTTCTTGGATAGGTTGAAGGGTTGCTGTCCCTTTTTCAGCGGGAAACTTCACAGTGCCTTGACCAACTGAAATTGCCATTCCGAACACACTTTTCCCTGGCCTTCCTATGATGATATCATAGTTGGAAGGGATATTGATCACCGCAAAAGTGAGTTTTTCGGTTCGTCACTTTGTTCTCTCGTTGAACAAACATAATGGATTATTTGGCCTGAAGGCTTGATAGGTATGTCTGCGATACCTTCAGACTGTTGAAGCTTTGAACGCTCATCATCGCTGAGAGGATTAAAGCGTTTCAAGCTTTTCATCAGCTGAGAGGGTTAAAGCATTTCTCAAGCATGATTTTGGAGGATTCAGACTGTTGAAGCTTTGAACGCTCATCATCGCTGAGAGGGTTAAAGCGTTTCAAGCTTTTCATCAGCTGAGAGGGTTAAAGCATTTCTTAAGCATGATTTTGGAGGATTAAGACTGTTGAAGCTTTGAACGCTCATCGTCGCTGAGAGGGTTAAAGCGTTTCAAGCTTTTCATCAGCTGAGAGGGTTAAAGCTTTGTTTTCAAGGTCGACCATGTTCACTTCCTACTTTTATTCTTCAACCATTTTGTCCTTGACCCCTTTAACCAAGTGAGCCAGTTCGGACTTGACGGCTTTTTCGATCCTCTTTTTGGGTTGGAAGCAATTATTGGTATGGTGACCTTTCTATTCGTGAAACTTACCATATTGGCTTGATTTTTTCGATCTTTTGTTTTTTTTGGCAAAGGTTGAGGAGGGTGGAAGCTGTGTTTTACCTCTTCGGTTGCCAAGATCTCTTGCGGAGTCTTGGTTAAGGCTGTAAAGTTTATGGTTTTTTCTCGGCTTGGAGGGTTCCGGCCTTCAAGCCTTCAGGAATCCGAACCTTTGAACCATTTGTCATAAGAGCCATACTGGAAGCTCCAGTTAAGAGTTCTCTCTCTTTTTTCTTTAATGTCTTCAGCTTATTCTCCTCGAATGTGGGCTTCAGCCCTTTCGAGTGTTTCTTCAAGGGTTTTGAGCAGGCATTTATTGAAGTCTCTTGTGAGATATTTGGAATTTATAGCATTCATGAATCCTGCAACCCTAACCTTTTCATCGGCGCAAGTTAAACCTTCCTTCTTGTAACTTTCGATGAAGTCTCTGAGACTTTCATCATCATGTTGTTTGATCTGGAAGATCATCATGGCGTCCTTGACATACCTATGTTTTTATAGGGAACTTTTGCTAAGATCGTCAAAGGTCTGAACGCTTCGTCCAGGAAGGTCATTGAACCATATGCGCGAAGACCCTTCAAGGGTTTGCCTGAACATGAGACAACATTCGGAGTTGGGTCATTTTTTTTATTCTTGTAGTCCCGGCGAAGATTTGGAAGTAGTCTTCAGTACTGTGATGGAATCTTTATCTGGGTTTGAAACTCGTACTCAACAATTTGTTGAAGCAAGATATTGGGCTTGTAAGGTTTTGAGAGGTATTTTATTACCCTTGAAGCTGGATTACCGTTTGAGGTACCCTGGTGAGTGGTTGGCACTTGGTTGATGAAGTTAAGGTTAAAGCCTTGAAGGCTTTCTGTGTCATCATCCAACTTTCACGTGCTGCAAAGGAAATTGTGCCATCATCTGTGTCATCAGCTAGGGCATAAGGTTAAAGCCTTAAAGGCTTTCTGATGGTACTCATAAAAGATGCCATTATCTGTGTCATAAGGTTAAAGCCTTAAAGGCTTACTGTATAAGGCATTCCCATGGATGTGCTCATGACCGCACCTTCGAGCCAAAGGCAGGGTGGCCATAGCTTGTTTTCACGAAGTAGCGATGGGAGGGGGAACACTTGAAGCTGGTGATTGCCGTAATTGATCAAGAGTGGTTTTATGCCCCATAGGTGCACCGGTTGTAACGGGTTGGGAGGCAAATAAGGGAAAAACGGTTGGACTTGGCCTCCCCAAAAGCTAAAGGGCTTGAGTGGTTGGTCTGTCACACTAGGACCAGCTTCAAGGTAAGATGTGGCTGAACGTGAGCTGCTAAAAGGAAGAGATTGACAACCAGGTGATAATGAGGGTTTAGACTCCTCATAATTTAGTCTTATTCTCACCCTTTTTTCCCTTTCTAAGCTCACATGCTAGTTGAGAAGAAATCTCAGTTGTAAGAAATTTCTAGCTAGTCACTCGGGTGTTAGATCTATGCGTTCCGGTGTATGCATTACATCGATATGAGTAGGTGCAACCCCTGACCGAGATGGGTTTGTGTTTGAAAAGAAGTGAACTCCGGGAACATATCCCGGTGGAGTACTTCCGGGAGTAGAAAGAGGTGTAGATAAGACCGGTGAGATCCGACCCGAATTTGGTGTTAAATCGGTGTTGTTAGGCACCTGATTTACCTGACCGAGAGACTCGCTTTCAGACATGATGTAAAGAGAAAATGGAGCTACACAACTGGTCTTTAAGATAAAGTAAGCGGCGTAGCCCCACGGTGGGCGCCAACTTGTTGATACAACAAATAATAGACCAAGGCCTGTAGCGATATCTCTGGGGTAAAAGGGTTCAGGGGTTCGATTAGCCTAACGCAGGTCGTGGGGTCCCCCCACGTTTGCAAGACGTGGAGAGAGATTCACTAGTATTGTTTTTATCTTCCTTAGATCTTGAGCTAATTAGAAATCAGCCCAGAAAGCGATCGTTGGTGAAGATGAATTATTTAGTGTGAAGAAGAGAAGCAAGCATGAAGCTAGTTCTCAAGAGGGAGAAGGAGAATCAGAGAGTTAGAGTGGCATCTGCTGATCCTGGAGTGAATGGCATGGTGGAATGGCCTGCATTTATAGGGGAAGGTGTTTCTCAAAGGAGAAACCCGTGACTAGTGAATCTGTGCTTGCAGTGAGGGGTTTGCCCATTTTGGGGGTTGAAGGGTTTGGACCTGCGGACAAAAGGGTGTGCTCTCCCACATGTTCTGGTTGCGGCTGGGCAGAAGGTTTCACACGTTAAGTGCTGATGTGACCGGACACTGTGCTTGTCCTTTTTACTGTTCATGACCGTTGGACCATTTCCGAACCTTTTAACCTTTTAACCTTTTAAGCTGTTGTGTCTCTAATCAGTTTATTAAGGTTTGAGCTACCCCCGTCATCAGTACCTCTTCAAGATATAGAGGTAAGTGAAAAATTAAAATTTGTTTAGAGGCCTCTACAAATCGAAGATAGGAAGGTTAAGAATCTCAACCATAAAAGATTGATTCTGGTCAAAGGGAACTGAGATTCAAAAGAGGATCAGAATATACATGGGAACTAGAATCGGAAATGAAGCAAAAATACCCCTACTTATTCCAGTAAATATCAAGGATGAGATTTAAAATAAAGTGGGGAGAATATAACAACCCTCGAAAAGGCCATAACAAATCATAATCGAGACCCCGAACACTCACGCGAAAACCAACACAAAAAACGAGAAACCCCAGTTTTGAGTCTCGTCGCGCTACGCGACGATGATAAGGAAGTGTGGTCGCGGTCGCGTGACGCGATACCTCTTTGTTCGTCAGAAGACACGTCGCACTACATGGTAGCCATGTGGTAGGCCTACGTGGTGACTCATGACACCTAAGCCCTAGTTCACCTAGTCGCGCGACGCGACGGTGATGGGAAAATCTGGTCGTGCGACGCGATGAGGTCGAACTGTAGCTATAAATTGGACGAGGATTGGGCATTTCAAACCGTTCATTTTCTTTTCTTTCTCTCTTGAAACACTGTCCTAATACCCAAAGCCCTAGAACTCTGCTCTGTAATCAGCGTGCTAACCCGGATCACGGGTACGATACCCTGTCTGATTGATCTGAAACCAAATCAACAGATGTCTAAGTGCTGCCTTAATAAGGTTATACTTTGTCATCTATGTTGTGGTTTTAATCTCGTGATTATCGTTTGAATTGAGTTAATACACTAATATGTGTTGCCTTGTGTGTTTAATTAGGATCCCAGGACTTAGGCCAGAAAGCTATTACTGAAAACCCTAAATCTGCAAAGTGAGTCATTCTGCTTTTTCTCACAACATTGTGAGTCAATTCTCTTTTATTAAATGTTTTCAAAACCCTAAATATTTTCAAACTGTTACTTATATTACAGTGATTAAGTCTTTGTATTTTTACATAGAAATTATTGTTAGTATGTGGGGTTTTGTAGACACTACTTGATAAGCTTCACTAGTTGGGAGAACGACCAACAGTGATATGACCACACTCACAGGAATTGCCGAGTGACAAATACCTTTGGGTAATAGTAAGATATAAACAAATGTAAAAACTCTTAATGTTGTAATTATAAGAGGATGTCTTTCTATAATTTGAATGAACTCACCAGTATTTTTCACTGATCAAATGTTTTTAAAACGCATTTAAGGTGATTTACTGTGAATAGAAGGAAAAGTGCTACGAGGCACTCAATCTTAAATAAGTGGCTATGTGAACATAAATAAAACGTGTTTTGTAAATTAAGGGTTTATCCCTGTAAAAAAATTCCTTTATGTAAATATGGATTTCATCCCACGGTTTATGAAATGAAAACTGCGGTGTTTTGAAAACTCTTATACTTTTCCTGACACCCGATCCTGATGAACATTCCGCTGCGATAAATTTAATAAACACCGGTACCACTTGTATCTGCTCACGACTCCCGCACATGGTAGGGTTGAGGGTTGTGATACAATGTTGGAAGCACTCATCTAGTTATCCTCACTTGGTTACTTAGTGAATTAGATAGCTTATTTATGTTCTTCGTACTTGTATTCATTACCATCCAAATTATCCATGTTGGTGATATGTGCATTGGGGAATTCTTGAGGTTGATGGATTTATTCTACCTCTAATGCTTGATAAATGTTTGACATATTTTGACAATATATCTAATAATGTATACATATATAATACGTACTCTAAAAACCCAAATATGATATCAAGCAAACCATGGTTGAATATTATGTTAGGGTGGAGAATATCCAAAGTCTTGGATTCCTTATTTTGGATTTCTAATGGGTAATAGGAGTTATAAAAAAATACACAAACAAATAATAATGTCCGAATAAGTATCTAAGACGGGATATATTTTTATGTAATCTTATACTTTTAACATCGGTTTACATTCCAATCTCCAAATCCAACATACTCATACACCTTTGTTTACCATTTTAGGGTAACTTTAGTGTTCCATCATTCAAATTGGCTCGGTCACACTTTGTGAAAAATCTTCGCAAACCATGAGTTCATACTTGACCCATTTTACGTTTTAAACACTATTTGGGTTGCAACATGTATCTGTAACTAAATACACAATCACACACATACAATCAATCTTATGCAAACACTCAATCCTTTAACATGCTTACTCCTTATGTTAAATCGTCATACATGCTAGAACAGTCTTATGCCATGCTATCTATCATTAACTTTAAAAAGCATCCCTTAACATGTATAGCTCTATAGGATTAGCACACCGCCCCGTTTGTAGGCTCATTGTTCTTTACAGTCTTATTTACTTCGGTAATAAGGTTACGCCAGTGGAAATTTTGAGTTGATTTTTAGCTGCATGCTAGTATGATTACATGATTTTGGTATACTTTAAACATGTGGATTTGAGACTTTATTCATACTTATGTTATGTAGACAAACTAGTATGCTCACCGACATAATATTTGTTGACGAATATTTTATACGTGTTGCAAGAAATGTTTGATGATGCGTTTACAAGAAAACTACTTAGGGTGGATTAGATACTCTCCAAAGTTACTTATGTATTAATTTATGTTTTAGTCTTGAAACTTGTAAATTGTCGTATTTTCCTTTCCAAACAATGTATTGTACTATTCAAATATATGGAATGAAATTTTGAATTTTAATTATTGTCGTGATCTGGTGTTATTATGCTTTTGAACAATCTATTACGTCTCGCCTCGATCTTTCCGCCATCGATTAGGGTGTGACAGAGAGAGAGAGAGAGAGAGAGAGAGAGAGAGAGAGAGAGAAAGAATGGGAGTTTAAAGAGAGAGTGTAAAGATTTATTTTATTTATGTATCTTTTTTCTTTTTTTTTACAAAATTGTCCCTAGATATAAATTATTTACACCATAGTCTCTAGGAAGGTGAAATGATAAGAATGCCCTTTTGTGCAAGGCACATGATCATACTTAACCAAAAAATTAACTGAGTTATGGCCAAAGGACGTAATGTGCAAGATTTTGAAGCATTAAATACAAAACTTATCTATTTTTGCGCCAAATGACACCGCCTGAAAAAAGTGTATTAATATAAAGGACAAAACGTGTAATTTACCCAAAAAAGAATGTAGAGATATGAATGAGGAATGAGATGTGGAAAACTTTTTAAAAGTGAGAGTTAAATTTAGAAAAAAGGTAATTTTTAGTTAAATTATATGGTTAGAGATGAGAAATCTACTCTGAGTACTCTAAGGTGCTGTTTGTTTTTTTGAAAAGCTCTGCGCAAGCTCTTCTGTCTGCGCCGCGCAGACCACGTACATACATTGTCACGCGCAGACTGTTTGTTTTTTCGAAGACGTTTAATTAAAAAACATCTGCGCGAGCTCTTCTTGGTGCAGACTTGGCCCAGCCACTTCTAAGGTCTTCTAAGGTCTGTAGAGAGTTAAACACCACCACTCACCACCACCACCACAGTTCACCACCACCGTCCACCACCCACTACACCGTCCATCACCACCACCACCGTCCACCGTCCATCACCACCTCCACCGTCCATCACCACCGTCCACCACCCACTACCGTCCATCACCACCACCACCGTCTACCAATATCACCGTCTAGCACCACCACTACCACCCACCACCACCGTCCATATACCACTACCAGTTTATTTTAGAAGTCTACACACGTTAAAAAACAAACAACCTTCTTCTTGCAGACTGCAGAGGTTTGGTCCACCTCATCTTCTACAGATGTCTATAGATGTCTGCTGATGTGATCTACAGACTACAAACATTTTACATCTTACAAAACAAACAATACCTATGACGTGTAATTCTATATATTAACAAAGCAAATTGTGAACAATATTAATTTATTATTGGTCAATTTTATAAGAGGTTAGAATATTATGTTTTTTTTATTTATTAATTTACTTTTAAACCTTAAACTTTAATAAAGTTATCATATGAACTCATGAACTCTAATAATTCTTTTATTTTTACAGGTGATTTAAGTTTATGACCATAAACTTTAATAGATTTATCACACGAAAGTTTAATACTAATTCTTTTTCAATAAACGATTTATGTCGTATTCCTCCGAACTTTAATAAAGTATCATATGGGCCTTGAAATTTAATAAAGTTAATTTTTTATATTTATAACAAATATTTGTTTTTTTATCTTTTTCATAGGTTTATTTTTTTAGTTTACTTATTATTATATTTAAATTATTATAGTTATAGCTAACTTTGAACTCTAGACATGTTTACTTAATCGTGTTGCTTGCTTATTTTTACCGTCGTTTAGATTAAAGACTACATGGCCTATTAACCCTTCAATATACAATGTAACAAATTTAATTATTTTTTTATTTACCTTATTATAGTTAAAACTAACTTTTAACTCTAGACATGTTTACTTAACCATGTCGATTGCTTATTCTTACCGTCTGTTTAGATTAAAGCTTGCATGGTCTATAACAACCCATCAATATATCATGTAACAAATATATCCTTACCATAACACTCGTACGACCCGCCAAGAAATGCGGCTCCAATACTAGTTTTTTAATATAATAATGCAAGTGAAAAACAACTAAAAAAACCAAAAATAAAGCAAAAACTCTAGCCTACATATTTTTCTTTTAGCCCACCATTCGGTAAAGTCCATCTTGCGACCTCCAAGGCTCCAACCCCTCACGCAAATCTCTCGTCAAATCGCTACAAGATCTCTAGTCAAATTGGAGGTATTCCACATTTATAAAAATTAAATTATAGAAAAAGACCAATGGTCGTGTGATAAAGATACATTATGGTTTTGGTCCCAGATTTTTTTTATAAGTTAAAGGTTTTGGTTATCATTGTTTACTCAACCTTACGTTACGCTAATGCTATTTAAAGATGGTAGTCTATTTTTCATCAATAAACTTTTAAAATGACTATTAAGTGCCTACACTTAAAAAGATAAAAGATAAAAATTAATAAAAAGTTACCAAAAAACTCCGGTCACCCGCTCTACTGATTTACCACCATGATAGTAAGATATTTTCTTGAGAAGTGACGCCAAGCATTTATTTGATTATGTTGTCGGAATCTTGGAGTCCATCGACAAGCCCTGAGCTTTTATAGATGGATCACCTATCATTGTTTTCTTGAGGTGTTGAAGAGGAGATTGCTGGCCTTGGCCGAAACTGTTGGTCGTCGCCGAAACCATAAACAAACTGGTTCAAGTGGAAACATTGGGCAACCTTTTTTTAAAGGGCAAACCATTTTTACTCGTACGCTTGCGTCATAGTAGTACTTGAACTTTTCATTTAGACCACCCGTAGTGGGGGGTTTTGGGGCGTTTTTCCCCTAAAAAACGCCCCATAACGCCCAATCAATCGCCCCCGGGGGCGTTTTTTCAAAAAAAAAAAATGCAAATGGCGTCCTTTTTTCCACACCCATGTTCAAGATCTTTGGCCAATCACAGGTTTTCTTCTTTTTGGTTGGCCAATTACCCTTTTTTTGAAGGTTTTTTTAATTTAATTTTTTACACTCCTTTTAACATAATGCCCCACAATGCCCACATCCTCACTACACCCATTTTAGAAAAACGTCCCATAATGCCACATTGCTGACTGGACTGCCACATGACGTAAAACGCCCAAGGATGGAGGCATTATTTGTGTCTTCCACTACACATGATCTTATAGGATGAAGAAGAGACACATTACCATCACATCAATTCTCATCTATACATCTCTTGTGCGACCAAAATAATCTAAGCACTTAACCAATGACCACATA